>CM077158.1:64401084-65001084 GCA_039583875.1 Platanthera guangdongensis
TTGTGGAATTGGTCCAATCAGTGCAAGGGCCGTGTAATGCAGGCCTAGGACTTATTGTGACCAGATGCAGGTGGAGTTGGAGCGATGAGCTTCCAAGAGTTACTGTCTGCCCATGCCTGACACATACGACAGGTATATGTATACAGGTATGGGGCTTATGTTCTATCTCCGTTCCTGTACCCGCTACCGCAGCGCGACCATGAACCTATGCTGAGCATTTCCAGTTTCATTCGCCCATCAGTTAGGAAATGTTCAGATTTTGATAAGTCCTGTTGGGAGACAATAAACCCAACAGTTATCTAGGATAGTGTTTCTTTTGTTTAAATTTTAGTTTGAATTTAATTTTGGGTGTGGTAGCCCAGCTGCGTGATGAGCTCTCTATTGCACCACGTGGTCAGCAGTGTGAAATAGACTGAAAACTCGGTCCTGGGAAAAATTTCACTGCGCACGAGCACTGGTCGTGCACACTACTTATCATCGCACGACCACTGTTCGTGCGCATGCCAGTTTCTTTAAATTCCAGTCGCTGTCCACTGTGCGTGCACCCTAATCTCCCGCTTTGGTCCGCTGCACGTGCGTTGTTGATGCTCATCCCGTTCGATTCCTCTTCGGTGGTCCGGCTCTCTCTCCTCCGGTAGGCTCCCTCAATTTCAGATCTCTCTTCCTCACTGTGCTGTAATGGAGCCTGGACGCCGCCCTGTAGTAAAGGCCTATCAACAATCCGGTCGTGCTTCAGCAACCCTGCCCAGATCTTGGGAGAATGGAAACTTCTCTAAGGCAGAGCACACGCAACGCTACAATTCTTTGAAGGCCAAGCCATTCCTCTCTCAGTGGCCTGTTGACTGGAACGAACTACATTCCATTGGGGATGACGGTGCATTAGCAGAGGCCATGCTCAATCTCTACTCTTTCGATTTTTGGAGCAAGTTGTTCGAGTGAGACGAGCTTGGCTACGGGAATTGACATTGGAGTTCCTTTCCACTTTCACTTGGGAGACAACGGAGGACAACCGCTATTTCCCCACTTGTTCCTTTCGGATGATGGGAAATGTCTTCACTGTCACATTGCCGGAGCTTGCCATTCATGCAGGCGTCTATACCGAGGCGGAGGCATCCCAGATTAATTTCCCCGAGTTGTGCTACGATTTTCCAGAGGGTGTGGACTCCGCGGGCCTCTTGGCATTCTCTGACCGGAGGGAACGAGGAGTACGTCGCCTGCCGTGCCAAATCAACGAAGATTGTCTCCCCCGCTCTAAGGTTTATGCAGCATTTGCTTAGTCACTCACTCACCGCTAGGGCCTTGAGCAAGAATGTGGTAGGATGGCAGGATTTATCTCCTTATTTAGCATGCAGCAGCAATACCCCATCCATCTGGGGTATATGTTGGCTATTTCTTCCACCATGAAGCCACTTATGGCCTCGCGGGCGCGATCGGGGGTGCTTACTACATTACCCGCATCGCCAAAAGTTTGGGAGTTTGGAGGCAGCTACCTCCGATGGTGCAGGTCACTGCCCATCCATGATCTCCAGGGCCAACCTGGTGAGTTGCCATTTGCTATGTGTGGTTGGGAGAAAAGGTGGCGGAAGTTTATTGTCCGCATGCCTGGTGATGCGCCTGCGGGTAGAGATGAAGAGGAAGATGAAGGAGAGCCGGGTGAATCTTCCGCTATGGGTAGGCGGAGTGTGGGAGTACCACCACAGCAGAGTCATCAGCAACTGAGGCCTCCCGTAAAGCATGAGTGGCAATCTAGCCGCCAGTTTGGCTCAGCTCAAGAGCAGGGCGTCCCATATTTGTTCCGAGCGCCTTCCTGATCTGGAAGCTTCCCAGTTTTGGATGCAAGACTTTATTTATCAGCAAGCAGTGCGAGGCGGGTTGAACATTCGACCACAGCCCACTCATGTCACTCCATCAGCACTGGTCCACGTCCGTCGCCCATCGAGATTCATGACAGCGATAGTGAGGGGGAGTGAGTGGAGCTCACCACAGACCTAGTCTACCACGCCTTCTGTTTCTTTTTTCTTATTATTGTTGTTATTTTTCGAGCAAGGAGACTACTATATTTTGTGGGCTCCCATCTGGGAGCCGATTGTTTTTTTATATATACTATTTGAACTGCTAATACATGTATTTGGTCCACCTTAAGGACGGTAAACAAAAGGGCTTTCGGGAGACAACCCAAGTTGGACCGTTTGGTCCTATGCTTTATTTTGAGTTCTTTTATATATTCATATATTTCTATGTCCATATTTTTATTGGCGTGCATACTTCAATCGCAGGTGCAGGCATATTTGAGGCACGACAACTTGGCTGCACTTGGACATCTCATTGAAGGCGGGTATGCTCAATTTTGAGCATAGGTACTTCCTACCTAGCTATTTATCATATTTGGAATGCTTATTTTTACTAGTTGTCGACTTTAAGTCTGGGGGGAGCATGCCCGTGGTCACTACTCCACACTTTTTGTTGCATACCAATTTCTTGTTTAATTATTTCTTGATTTCTGTTGCACACACTTAATCACACACACGAGTGCGCTCTTATCTACGCGCACAACCCGAGTCAAATGTATTGTTTTTATGTAAACTTTAAAATAGTGGTGCTGGCTTAGGATTCAGGATTGGTAGTTGTAGTAGTTCGAAACTCATGCAGTGCTCCTAATCGAGTACTCATGGTTTGTGTAGAACTAGGATAGAATTAATTTTTCTTTATGCTCGTAGCTTTATATTTTTCTGCAAACGTAAATATTGTTTGTACTACTAAAATTTGAATCTGGAGTAATCGAACGATAATGTAGGAATGTGTGTATGTAGCCGCCACTAGGCTCGTATTTCTCGAGTCGGGAGGAAGGATCATCTTTCTCGGTGGCTAAGAACTTGCCCTAAGCTACTCTCGAAGCATTGGTGCCCGGTAAGTCAAGCGTGCGCATGACGTATGCCTTCATTTTGGCTAGTTTGAGCCTTGTTTAGCCTTTCCTACCTGTTAACCGTTGCATGCCAAATTTGTGCCTACCCCTTCTTTGATCAAGCTCCACTCACATTCACCAAGGCCTGAAGCTAAACCCACCATCGCAATCAAATGCTTGAGCTGATTTGTATTACTGTTTTGCCAAGGTTGTGATATATGGACATCGTTTATTGTGGTGCTGAATTCATTCACATTTTGATTGCTACGTTTGGGGATCGCAAGCGCAGAAAAGAAAAAAAAAAAGCAGATAAGCGCAAAAGAGAGAAAAATCTGAAAGAATTGCTTTGAGAATTCCATCCCCATCCTCTTTATTGATTTTGGTTGGGTTAGGCCGTGTTCACGCCCGGTTTTCAAGCTCAGTCTGGGGATGTGTTCCCCATTCATTTCTAAGTGGCTGTATTGGTTTAGGTTTTTATTAGCTCGCTTTGGTTGCGTGTAGCCTTCATGTTTATCATTGACTACCAAGCCTTCGCCTAAGCCCATTTTATCCTACAAGTCCTACTGATTCACACTTGAGTCTAACCGCGCTGTGGAGAGAGTGTGAACGTGCAAGCATATGGTCCTCGACATTGGTGGATTCCTTTGGAGGTGATCCGGAGTCCCGCACTTTGGCAATGCTCACCTTAGTGGCCTGTCTACTTTCTTCCTACACATGATCGCAAGATTCTCCAGAATTCTAATTTGAGCAATTACAATATTTATTTACGTCTGTCGAATAGTTTAAACTACGTCGTATAATTAAAAAGTTTTTCTATTATATCTTCTATGCCCATGATGTATTTGATTTCCCGTTTTACTTCTTTTGAAATTTCTGAGCCATCTAGGTATTTTCTATTCCACGGAGTGATGATTTGCATGGGACGTGCAAATGGTTAAGTCTGGGGGTGTGATGAGTCCACATTTTACACTAATTTTGGAGTCATCTAGGCCAGTTTTATTGTCTTAGCACTACACTTGAGAACCTTTATTGCTTATATTTGCTTATGTGCCTATTTCACGATTAAGTGCACTATAGGCCCGTTTCTGTGTGCTTCTTGTGCTTCTTTGTTTTTGTTGTTCTTTAACCTGTCTTGGGAATGTGGTGTGCACGTTGGTGGCCTTTCTGCCTCTTCTGCTGGTGTAGTAGGGTTCGTGTCCTTGCTCCGGAACCGCTCGGGAGACCCCGATGATGCAGGAATACTGCGCACGACCACTGGACTTATTGCGCACGACCACTGGTCGTGCGCCACCGATCGTGCGCATTACATTCTGATTTTCCTAATCCTGTCCGAGTAATCGCATGAGCACTGGCCGTAGTGTGCACGACCACTGGTTGTGCGCCACTGCTCGTGCGCATATTTGCTGATGCTTCTTATCCAGGTTGCAGGTCTATTTGGAAATGGCGCACGATCATCGACCGACAGTGCGCACGACCACTGGTCGTGCGCACTGCTTCTGCTGCCTCCGTATTTAAGGCCCTGCTCCACGATTTAGGTCAACGCCCTTCATTTGATGCGATCGGGGAGTGCGCGGGAATCGCCATTTTACTTCTCCAGCTGCTCCATCACCACACCTTCGTCGGGAAGCCATAGCCAACTACTCCGAAGCTTTTCAAACTCTCTGGCGAAGCCCTCGGCCATTGACGACTACAACTCCAAGCATTCCACCGGAGTTGGTGAAGAAGACAACCTAGAGAACGGACTTAAAGGCCTTCGAGGTGACAGCTCGTTGGTACCGGAAGCCTCCTTGGACTGAGCCCGGAAGCGGATTGACAACTCGCTACTACGGCCACGACCCGCGGTGGATCTTCGCTCTCTTTTGGTTTACTCCTCTTCGCCTTCCTCTGTAGTATGGAATGGTTTAAACATTGTAATGAACATCAAGTTTATTTTATATCTGATGGGATGTTAGTATTTTTCTTATGCTTGTGAGTAGTGTCTGTGAATGCGCCTCGCTCACCCCACATCCACTCTGTTCCCGTGTCTCAACCGATTGCACTCCAAACAAGAATACTTCAATCATTAGCTTTCCGTCCACTCGCCCAACCGAAGTTCGGCATCGCGGCCGAAATACCTACTCCACCTTGCGAAGCGGTGCCTTCGACCCGCATAGCTTTTACTAGTTTAGTAGATCAAACATCCACAATATCCCAAGTCCTCTTTTTACTCTTTTTTTCTATTTATAACTCTCATTTCAATATTTTCTGTACTGTTGTCGCTTTACGCTAATTGCATTCCTAAAGAGACCGACACTCGGGGATTTATTCCCAAAACTTTATTACTTGTGCGACCAGTGCGCTTGCCGATTTACACGCATCAGATGACTCCCATGGTACATATGCGAACACACCCCGCTATATGTGGTCATCGTGGTGTTATGCCAAAAACGAACCCATGGGGGGACGAGCAAGACCCGACGAAATCTCATTGGTTCAACGATCCCTTTGGGAAAGAGAAATAGAGAGGAGACACTCCAAAAAAGAAAAATTGTTAGTACGTGATCTCTGATGCAAAATATTGAAATGAATGAAAGAGTACTAAAATGTTCCATAGACAATGTTCAAAGAATAAAAAACAACTAGCTTTGATTGCGAAGAGTTTTTTGGGACTTTGCGATGTCTTCTTTTTCCTCAGCATTGTAGTTATCCAAGAGCGCCTTGGTCATCGACATCGATGCACTTGCTAACTTCAAGTTGACACTGTTGTTGATTTGGTTCACTCCCTTTAAGATGAAAGGAATGTCTGTTATTCTTTGTGTTTTGAAGTAGACAGATCAGAGGGGTCATCCCTCTGGAATAAGTCACGCAATTTACCCTGCCTCAGCATCTTCTCCACCAGTGACGAAGTGCTCGACAGTTTTCAGTCGGGTGCCCTTTCTCTTTATGGAATTCACATTAGGGATCTGAATCTTTGGATCTCTGATCTGTGGGCTGATAAGGCTTCTTATAACTTATCTTACCTTTCATGACTTGGATTACTTCATGTATAGCTTTGTCCACATAAGATTCTGGCAAGTTATCACCTTGCTGCTGGTAAAATGAAGTTGCTTGTGGAGCTAGTGCCGGATAACCAAGAGGGGCTGACAATTGTAATCTTTGGCCTTGGGAGTGATGCCGGCTTGGGAAGAGGTGTTGATGACATTAGAAGTTCCTTCCCTTCCTTGCTCGCGTTTGAAAATCCTTCTGAGGAGACTTTGGAGGTTGCCCATATGAAGAAGAAGGATCTTTCTCTATTACGAGAGTGGAGATATAGTTGGGATTGCTTTTTTCATCTCGTATGTACAAGTTGGCAAGGTTGATCATCTCCTGGTAGCTCCTTGGCACTCAGATAATAACTTTGAACTGAAGTTGTCCTTCTCTTAAACCACTTATTAAAGTGCCTCGGTACATTTCTGGATCGACGTTCTCAATCTCAAAAATCTCTCTTTGGAAAAGATCGACAACATGAGCCCAAGTTTCATTTTCTCGCTGTCTGATCTCAAACAGGGCTTCGGGGCCGCCTTTCCTATTTGTAGAGTTAGAAAACCTGAGCAGAAGTTCTCTTCGCAGATCTGCAAAGGAAGCGATGGACTGAGGGCACAATCCATAGAACCACTCTCTCGCTTGTCAATCAAAGGTCATTACAAGGAGTTTGCACCTGGTAGCATCTGTAAGCGTCTTGAGAGCGACGGCTGACTCGAAAGCTTGCAAGTGAGCGATTGGGTCAGACTCCCTAGTGTAAATCGGTAAGCGTGGATCTCTAAAGTGAGCCAGTGTTGGTTCCTTCCGTACACTCTCTACAAACGACGATGACACTTCCTACTCCCCTAACACATAAGGGAAAGAAAATTGGGAGCATACGCTGCAGTTGAAAAAGGAGTGGGAGGATAGAAAGGAAAAGCTGCTGCGGGAGCTGAAGGGTAGGAATTACTTCCCTAAAAATTCAAGAATCTTGCTGGACTTCGTCGGGCAACTTCCCGAAAGAAGTTTTGACGAGCAATAAATTTGTCATTTTGAGAATGCAAAGGAGCCGCGTCCTGCCCTGACAGGTAAATTGCTGGACAGGTCGGCGGATAAACATGAGGATAGATGTAATGCCCAAAAATTCCAAAGAGGGACGAGAAGCGTTGAGAGCCAAATTTGGGTCTTGGTAAGGGGCACACGGCCTGAGACACGGGCGTGTCCATGGCCGTGTCGTGCGTGCTCGGGTTCGTCGAGAGTCCGGGTGGTCGACGAACTGCGCTCGACGAAATGTCGAGATAGTAAACACGGCTTGGGACACGGGCGTGTCCAAGGCCGTGTCGTGCGCGTGTTCGATGAATTTTCCGCGAAGTCGACGAAAAGGCAGTCGACGATCATCGAGACTTCGAACACGGCCTGAGACACGAGCGTATCCCAAGCCGTGTCCTGCTTGGGTTAGGAGCCGGGCCGTATAAGGGGATTGAATACGGCCTGGAGCCCAGGTGTGTTTGGCCTGACACGGGCGTGTCAATTTCGACATGGGCGTGTCGATTACCCGTGTCCTTCTCAGGTGGTTTTTGATCCTGTGTGTCAATGGAGGAACACACCCAGCAACACGGGTGTGTACTGAGTGATACGGGCATGTCATGTTCAAACACTTGCGTGTCCAGTGCCCTTGTCCTAATCTGGGTGCGACGGTTTCAGCGTCGATTGAGGCACACAGACTTGGACACGGGCGTGTCGCAAGCCGTGTTCGACCCAAGTGTTTTGATTTAAAGTTCGGATCGTGGCCGTCTGTCTCCTTCTATTGGGATCAGATGGTCCAGGGCTGTCCCTGCTGAGTTAAGTCCGGGGATACGGTTTAGGAGCCCTCATTCTTCATCAAGTACTCTCTTTCTAAGTTCTAGAGAGAAGGGAGAGCAAGGAAGGAGGTGAAAGAGAGATCGGTTGCCGGAGAAGCTTCGGTGCTCCAAATCGCGAGCCGAGTCCGGATCTGTGGAGGCAAGACCATTGCGAAGGTTTTCATCCGGATAAGTTTCCATGACAAGGAAGCGGGGTCGTAAGGTAACGAGACTTCTCCTCTTGGCTTTAGGATGCGTGTTTAGCATCTTTTCTTTCAAGCTTTTGGGCATCAAATCTCTCACATAAGAGGGGTTTGGGTTGCCATGGTTCAAGAGGAACCTCCGGGTCGATTGAGTCCGTCCCCAACATGTTTTTGAATTAGAGATCTGCTACGTTAGTGGATTAGGCATTGCGGATGAAGCCGTGGTCATGACCGTTAGTCCGACTTGGTGATGTTGCATGCGAGCTTAAGGATTTTGTAGAAATCCGGTGCGACATGATGCCGTTTGTGATGTTTGTGTTTGCCCCATTTTCTCGAGTGAGTACGTGTTGCCGGAACCAGACAAGGTTAGCTCCGCAATGGCGGTAGATGGTTTCCTTGGTGGACAAGGTTAGCTCCGTATTGGCAGTAGATGGTTTCCTTGGTGCGCGGGGACGTTGCAGTACAAATGAGGGATTAGGGTGGGAATGGTATTGGATTGTGATGTGCTAAGGCGTGGCTTTATCTCCGTGGTTGGCTGGCTATCCCGTGACGTGCAAGTCATGTGAGGAGAGTGTCCCGGCGAGACTAGTCCCCTTCTGTGAGACTGACGAGAACGCCAAGCATGGGGCAAGCCCGGGCAATGAGGCCATGAGCGGGTGGGGTACAATAAGGGTTCTTAGAATCGGTCAGTGTGTTAGATGGAATCCTGACATAAGGAGTTAGAGCTTGCATGCAAGCCCGGGTCTAAGACCATGAGCGGGTGGGGCCTTGGAAAGAGTTTCGTGTGTGCGGCTTGTATGCCGTTAGGGGAATTGCAGTACCCTTTTTGTTTGAGGCTTAATGCCATTGGGGAAATTGGAAGTACCCCGATGTTTGATGATGTACTAGATGCATACGCGTTAGGTTGCCTTGGGTGAAGCTCGGGTTTTGCATACATGCTGCATAGTAGGCCCCTTTTCATTATATGCTCAACAATAGAAAACGTGCATGTTGTTTGAGACATTCAAGCCTGTTCTTTCCGTGCTTTACTTGTTTATGTATATGGTATACGAAGTGCTGACTTGTAGGTTGGAGGGGTACCCCGGGTCCGTTAGGGGCGGCCGGGATGAGATGTGTTTGTTACACAGTTAGAGGTCAGCCTTTGCTGACCCACATCACGACAAATTCTTATAGGTAAGGATCGCAAGCAGGAGCTAGCTCGCAGGACAAAAAGTCCTAAGCCTCATGAAGTGTTACCAGCTTTGCATTAGCTATACTTTGGTGATATTATATCTTTGATGCTTTAGACGTCCGACTTGCATGTCGAGGTAGCTTAGGAGTGCCTTTGCACATTGATGTGTTATGTATCAATAGAATTTTGGACTCTCTTTTATTGAAAGGCCATAAGGCCGTTTCGATACTCCTATATGTGTGGATAACTTCTAGTCTGGTTTGCTGTTTCCACTATTGTTTACTTCTGAGTTTTGAGTTGGGTAGATCACATCATCTTTTAATGATAAAAACTGTGGCGTCTGTATGTTTTGGGGTCCCGGCCGGACCCATATTATACGGTCATTACAGGGGAGGTGTTAACATTTGGGTATCAAAGCCAGGTTGCATCCAAGGTCAGTTAGGGCGGTCGATTTAACATTATCGTATCGCATTTAGAAGTTATCCACATAGAAGTAACGCGGGACCATGAGTGTCCTTATGTTTGAGTCTTGTGATAAGAGACTGATTCCTTATTTTCTTGCTTTTCCTAAGTGTGCAAGCAACGAGGCGGGTACGTTGAGACCAAGAGAAGAGCTTTTGGCGAGCAGCGCCACTGCTCAGGGTCCTTTGGGCATCAGTGTAAACCCGGCCGACTTCTGTCGCATGCTAGTAGAAGCAATGGTGGTAGCCCAAGCTGCAGCGACAGCTCAGGTAGAAACCCCTGCTACACCGGATATGGCGGCGGCCGTGCCGGGCGGAGAAGCCAGGAGAGCAGAGGCTTTGGAAGAATGGGTGGTTGTTGGGCATGCAGACTGACAGATGAAGTATTTCTGAGCTTTCATACCCCGACATTCAAGGGAGTCGGTACTCCGACTGATGTGGAGGATTGGTGGGCATGGATTCAAGAACTTCTGAGGGTGGCAGAGACGCCAGAGGAGAAGAAATCTGAGTTTATAGCTTTCATGTTGGAGGGAGACGCAAAGTTGTGGTGGGTGAGCTATAGCGACCGCCAATTTCCTGGACGCACCCCGTCCATGGACGAATAGATAAGACTTTGGACGAGTATGTACAGGAGTTCACTCGTTTGGGTCGTTATGCGGGAGCGACCATGGTGGACAATGAGGAGAGGGATAACCTCTTCTACTAGGGGATGAGGGAGAATCTAAGACAACCCCTCATTTCATGAAGAGAGATGGTTTCAATGAGCTAGTTGAGACTGCCAGGACGTTGGAGAGTGATCTAGAGCGAAGCCAACATCGTAAGGGTTTTGCGCCCAAGCAAGGAGAATGGAAGCCTTCTCAACCCTGTTGAAGTTGGTGACGGGCGGTCTGGCGGTCTGTCTTGGCGGGTTGAAGATCGCGCGGTCTGGCGGTTTGTCTCAGCCGGCTTAGAGACCGGGCGGTCTAGCGGTCTACCCTAGCGATCTCTCTTTCTCTCTGGTGGTAGCCGTGCGGTTAGCCCTTCTGTCTAACCACGCGGCTTGTGCGGTTTGTTTTGTATAGTCCGCTTAGTCCTGTAAATTTTAGTCCCACATCTCTTATTTGTATTCTCTCATATCTCCTCCATTCTATATACGGGAGGGCATACCATTGTAATTGATACCTTTTTCGGATAATAAAGTTTCAGTTAAAACCATTTCAGTTTGTTTTTGTTCAGATCTTACATGGTATCAGAGGACTCGATCTACTCCTCTTTATTCTGTGCCTTCCCTTTCCGCGCGGCTTGTCTCGCCTGTTTGCACCCTGTCCGCGCGGCCTCTTCCTCTCCTTGTTGTTGCCCTCTATGTGCGCGACTTTTTGTTTCCTGTTCTAAGTCACCGCCTCCTGTCGCAGCGACCTGTTTTGTCCTGCTTCTGTTCACGCGGCCTGTCCTCTAGCCGTTCGACTTCTTCCCCTCTGCTTGGGTCTGCAGCTTGGTCGTGGCTTTTCTGGCCGCTGTTTTCTACCCTAGTGACCGCTGCAGCTTTTCTTTTTCCTATCCGTGCGGGTTGTTTCCTAACGGTCCGGCTTCCCTTTTCCTGCTCATATGGCTCTTTCTGATGCCTCTACTGCCACCACCCCTGTCACCAATCCGGCTCTGCCTCTTCCACCTACTCCTTCCGAGAACCTTGGGACCGTTTCCAAGCTTGTTGGCTCCAACTACCCAGATTGGAGCGTCTCTTTCACCTTTCTACTTCGCTCACAACGCAAACGCCACCATCTCGTTGATGACCCACCTCCTATCACTTTACCTCTCTTTGATGACTGGGATGCAAGTGACGCGCTTGTGCGTACTTGGCTCGCGAATAGTGTTTCCGATGAGTGCCTTCCCGTCATACGTCATGATGAGACGGTCAAGGCCGCTTGGCTTCATCTTGCCGCTCTGTACTCCAAGAGGGCTCAGACGTCCCGCATCTATACGTTGTATGCGGACCACTTTGCCCGTCCTACCTTGTCTCCTGCTGCTGCCTACCAACAGGTTCAGGCTCTTAGGTCTGAGATTCTTCAGAATCGCCCCTTTTCTGCAGATTTGGCTTTGGCTCAACAACACAGGCACTTCCAGGAGCTTCTGGTTGTGTGTTATCTGCTCCGGCTTCCTGATACTTATGACATGATCCGCCAGCAAATTCTGGGTGAGGCAGAATCTCCTACTTAGATGCCACCGCTGCCCGCATCGCTGCTGTCACCTCTCTCCTTCAGCTCCCACTTTTGCCCGCTCCTCCTCCACCACAGGACAACTATTCTCATCACACTCAGCGGAGTGGCTCTGGTAGCCGCAGTCACCAGTCCGGCGGCCGTGCTTCTTCTTGCTACCTCTGTTCTCATTGTGGCCGGATCGGACATACTTCCGAACGCTGCTGGACGAAGCATCCCATCTTCGCCCCTCCGGTGACACTTCCAAGCCGTCTGCCTCTGTTGTAACATCCTCAGGTAGTGCCCACATGGTGACTCAAGGTAAATGGCTCATCGACTCTGGTTCCACTAATCACATGACGGGCAATCCTCAGTGCTTCTCTTTCCTTGAACAACATGATCGGTTGCCCCCGGTCCTAGTTGCAGGTTCTCCCTCCCCGGTTCATGGGACGGGAGTGGTTCATGTTACTCCGTCACTACGACTAGCAGACACTCTCTATGTGCCCAAGTTTCCATGCAATCTATTGTCTGTTACCTCTTTATGCAAGCAGCTTCAGTGTTCTGTGACATTTACACCGACTTCTTGTTCTTTTCAGGATCCGAGCTCCCACAGGACGATTGCTACTGGGACTGAGAGCGGCGGCCTCTACTTCCTCGACAATGTTTCCGCCTTGTCTGCCTTCTCCTCTTCTTGTCTGGATCTTCTCCAGTGGCATATCCGCCTCGGTCATCCTCCACCACGACTTCTACATCAGCTTCTGCCCCCCTCCCTCCGTCTCGTACTCCTCTCCAATACGACCTGTCAGCTCGGCAAGCATCACCGTTCCTCCTTCCCACCAAAGCAAGGTCGGGGCTCTACTCGTCCTTTTGATCTTGTCCACTCTGATATTTGGGGACCTGCTCCTACCCTCACCATTGGAGGGTAGTTCTTATTTTGTAACTTTTATAGATGTTTTTTTCTTATGTACTTGGGTGTATCTCCTCCGAGATCGCTCTGAACTTTTAGATGTATGGATCTCTTTTTATCAGTTAATTAAAACTCAGTTTAATGTTTGTATTAAAACCTTTCGCTCCGACAATGCTAAAGAGTATCTGAGTCATGCTTTTACATCTTTTTGTGTGCAACATGGCATTATTCATCATACTAGCTGTGTTTACACCTCCCAACAAAATGGGGTGGCGGAACGCAAAAATCGTCACCTCCTCGATGTGGCTCGCACATTGATGACCCAGATGCATGTCCCTCGCTCTTATTGGGGCTATGCTGTTCTCCTTGCTTGCTACCTCATCAATCGCATTCCATCCACCATTCTCCATGAGAAAACACCATTCTCCATGGGAAAACACCATTCTCCATTCTGTATCCGGGCCAGGAGCCTTTTCCTCTCCCTCTCCGAATCTTTGGATGCACTACATTTGTGCATACCCCATCTGCCACCCGTGACAAGCTATCCCCTCGCTCCACCAAATGTGTCTTTCTGGGGTACTGCACCACTCAGAAAGGCTATTGTTGCTTTAACCCTGTTCTTCGTCAGCAGTTCGTCTCTGCTGACGTTACCTTCTTCGAGAATGCCTCCTACTTCTCGGCTGAATCCTCCTCTCTTTTCCCCGCTTCCTCTACTCTTCCTCCAACTTCTGATTCTCCTGCTATTCCCTTCGTTCCCTCATCTCGTCCCCTCCCCTCCCTCGCTCCACCCTCTCTCCACTTCTCCACCTCCATCTCCATCCTCTCCGCCGCCGTCGCTCTCTTCTCCCGGGCCAGCTCTCTCTGCCACGGACGCTTCGGATACCGAGGGGCCGCCGACCTGGATCTCCCTGTGGCTCTTCGCAAAGGGGTGCGGACATGTACCCTGCACCCCCTTGCTACTGTTGTTTCCTATGATCGTCTTACCCCTTCTCGCAGGGCCTTTGCGCTGGCTATCTCTGCCACTATCACGCCTCGTTCCTATCAGGAGGGCCTTGCTATTCCCCACTGGAAGCTGGCCATGGATGAGGAAATGGTGACCCTCACGGAGCGGGCACATGGACTCTTGTTCCTCCTCCCTTCGGTACTGATGTTGTTGGCTGTCGCTGGGTCTTTGTGGTCAAATTTGGCCCAGACGGCACTGTGGATCGGTATAAGGCTCGCCTTGTTGCTAAGGGCTTTACTCAGACCTATGGGGTTGATTACTTTGACACCTTCTCCCCCGTGGCTCGTCTCAACACTATCCGGGTCCTTCTCACTGTGGCGGTCAATAGGGATTGGCCGATTTCTCAGCTGGATATCAAGAATGCCTTCCTTTATGGTGATCTTCACGAGACCGTTTACATGGAGCAACCTCCTGGGTATGTTGCTCCGGGGGAGACACAAGTATGCCGGCTGTAGAAGGCAATTTATGGCCTCAAGCAGAGCCCTCGAGCTTGGTTTGACAAGTTCAGCGGCATCGTGGCGGCTGTTGGTTTGCGCGAAGCTCTGCTGATCACTCTCTATTTATTCGCAAAACTCCTTCGGGGCTGGTTGTTCTTGCTGTTTACGTCGATGATATTATTCTCACTGGCGATGACCAGGAAGGGGTAGCCCTGACAAAGCGACATCTTCGCCAACATCTGATCACGAAAGATATGGGCTATCAAAGTACTTTTGGGGATCGAAATCTCTCGGAAGCCCGACTCCTTAGTTCTCTCTCAGCGTAAGTATGCCCTTGATCTTTTAAAAGAGGCAGGATTGACTGGAGCAAAATCTGCCCGATGCCCCATGGCAACTGGAGAAGACAAAACCTGGACAGATGATTCGCCTCCTCTTTCAGATAGTTCGCGGTACAGGCGTCTGGTTGGTAAGCTCATATATCTCACAGTGACCAGGCCTGACATTTCCTATGTTGTGGGCAAGGTGAGTCAATTCATGCTAGCACCTAGTGAGTGCCATCTACAGTGCGCCTTGCGGATCTTGGAGTATGTCAAAGCAGCGCCTGGGAAAGGATTACTTTTTCAGAATAATGGTCATCTGAGGATTGAAGCATACTCAGATGCAAGTTATGCTGATGACAAAGGGAATCACAAGTCAACCTCAGGTTTTTGCACCTTTGTTGGGGGAAATCTGGTGAGATGGAAGAGCAAGAAGCAGTCTGTTGTCTCCAGGTCCAGTGCGGAAGCTGAGTATCGCAGTATGTCGTCGACCACTTGTGAGTTAAAATGGCTGCGGGCTCTCATGCTAGATTTAAGAGAGGTCTACAACCATCCTCTACCTATGTTTTGTGATAACAAGGCCGCCATATACATCTCCAAAAAATCGGTCTTCCATTAAAGAACAAAGCACATTGAGGTCGACTGTCATTTCATTCGTGAAGAGATCTTAAAGGAACAAATTTGCACTCCCTTTGTCACTTGTGATAAAGAGCTGGCTGGCATCTTCACCAAGCCAGTTTTCGCCTTGTTTCTTCATGTTTGTGACAAGCTGGGCATGATCGATATATATGCTCCAGCTTGAGGGGGAGTGTTGAAGTTGGTGACTGGGAGGTCTGCCAGTCTGTCTTGGCGGGTTGAAGACGCGCGGTCTGGCGGTTTGTCTCAGCCGGCTTAGAGAACGGGCGGTCTAGCGGTCTACCCTGGCGATCTCTCTTTCTCTCTAGTGGTAGCCGTGCGGTTAGCTCTTCTGTCTAACCGCGCGGCTTGTGCGGTTTGTTTTGTATAGTCCGCTTAGTGCTGTAAATTTTTAGTCCCACATCTCTTATTTGTATTCTCTCATCTCTCCTCCATTCTATATAAGGGAGGGCATACCTTTGTAATAGATACCTTTTTCGGATAATAAAGTTTCAGTTAAAACCATTTCGGTTGTTTTTGTTCGGTTCTTACAAACCCCAAGGAAAGTCTGAAGGAATAGATGGAGGAAGAAGCCTCACCCATACAAGTACGGTGAGAAAAACAAGTGGATGTCCAGAGGGTCTCACTCTAAGGGGCCACCGACGTGCTTCAACTGTGGTAAGGTGGGGCATATGCTCGTTTTATAACCAAGGAGGTGTGGAGCTGGAGGCAAGGCAGGAGCAGACTGTGTGCTCCTGCCCTTGTGTCGCAGACCAAGGGAAGATGGTGGAGTCTAGCACTTCTCGGTTCCAAACCGGTGCAACCAAGGGCTTACAACCTTGGATAGCAGGATGCGATCCGCCAACCCAATGTGATGACATGTATGGGGAAGTTTAAGTTTAACCTTGTGCTTCATACTTTTAGACCGTTATGTTTGATGTCTATGTTTAGGCTTTGTGTTAGTTTCCGGATACCCCGCTAGGGTATTGTTTGATACGGGTGTGTCGCACTCCTTTCTTGCGGAAAGCTTCATCCGGTGGATTGGAGTTGAGTCATTTTCGGCGGACGCGGAGTTGAAGGTGCGCACGCCCAATGGGTCATCCATGACCACCGGGAAGATAGGGCGCATTTGTTGGGAGCTAAGCGGATTTGACTTCATGTTGATAGCAGCGGTCCTGCCGTTGGTCGAGTTTGATGTGATTTGGGAATGGATTGACTAGTGGAGCAGCATGCCAGTATTGATTGTTTATCGAAGGTGGTGACCCTAAGAAGCGAAGGGCAGACAGAAGTCAAGTTTGAGGGACTTAATGGAGTGGCCTGTTCCCTAATTTCGGCCATGCAGTTGATGTGGGCAGTTGACCAGGGTGTGGAATAGCTCTTGTGGCATTATTGGAGGTTCGCCTCTCCATGTTATCACTTGGGGAAGTGCCCATAGTGGCAGAGTTTAAGGATGTGTTTCCGGATGAACTAATGGAGCGCCTCCTCGACGGGAGATCGACTTCTCAATGAGTTAGTGCTAGAGGCTAGGCTGGTGTCACGACCTCCATTTAGGATGCCACCAAAGGAGTTGGCCGAACTCAAGGTATTGTTGCAGGAACTGTTGGATCAGGGGTATATCAGAACCAGTTCTTCACTATGGAGCGTGCTAGTGTTGTTCCTGAAGAAGAAAGACGGTAGTATGCAGCTGTGCATAGACTACCGAGAGTTGAATAAACTGACTGTCAAGAATAAGTATTTGATTCCTCGGATAGACAACTGTTCGACCATTTGTGGGATAGCTGGTGTCTTCAAAGTTGGACTTGAAGTCAGGATACTACCAGTTGTGAATTCGAGACGAGGACATACCAAGACAGCATTTGGTACGAGGTATGGTCATTTTGAGTTCTCGGTGATGCCGTTCGGGCTGACGAACACACCATCCGTATTCATGGATTTGATGAATCAGGTATTTCGGAAAAACTTGGACTCTTTTGTAGTTGTCTTTATCGATGACATTCTTGTGTACTCCAAATCGGAGGTGGAGCATGAGACTCACTTGAGAGTAGTCTTGCAAGTGTTGAGGGAGAACCAACTTTATGTAAAGTCTCAAAGTGCGAGTTCTGGCTCGAGAAGGTATCATTTTGGGCCATGTGATTAGTGGGGATGGGGTGACGGTAGATCCAACAAAAGTGGAAGCCATCAGAGACTGGCAATTTTGAGAACCGTGGCGGAGGTCCGAAATTTTCTTGGACTAGCTGGGTACTATAGAAGATTCGTGGAAAACTTTTCGTGGATAGCTCTTACCGTCACATCACTAACTTATAAGGATCAGAAGTTTGTATGGACTCAGGAGTGCAGTCAAGAATTTGAGACGCTGAAGGAAATACTGATGACTGCTCCAATCCTAAGTCTACCGAAAGGGACCGAAGGATTTCAAATCTTCAGTGACGCATTGGGTTGCGGTTTGGGTTGCGTTTTGGTGCAACATGATCACCTTTAGGTCTAGGCAACTGAAGCCTCACGAGAGGAATTACCCCATCCATGACTTGGAGTTGGCGGAGGTAATTTTCGCGTTGAAATTGTGGCGACACTATGTTTATGGTGCGAAGGTGGAGATCTTCATGGATCATAAAAGCCTGAAGTATCTCATAGATCAGAAGGACTTGAGTATGCAATAACGCAGGTGGGTCGAGTCCCTTGGAGAATACGAGGTGGCAATTCAGTATACGCCAGGCAAAGCCAATGGGGTGGCAGATGCCTTGAGTAGAAAATACTCGGGTCAAGGGAATTAGATCAAATCTCATGATGAGCGGTTGGTGCTGGACTGGGAGTCCCTCGGCTTGGAGTGCGTAGCAAGTGGCGAGTCTATCGTGGCCCGGTTGAACTGGATTGAAATGTAAAATGACTTGTCTGATCGTATTCGGGAGCGACCCATTTGGATGTGGAGTTTCAACCAATGTGGTGGAAGCTCAAATGGGCGAGAGCAGCGCCTTGGAGTTAATTGATTGGATTCTGAGGAAGGACGGACGGATTTGTGTACGCAGTTCGGCAAGCTCCGTGAGGAGTTGATGTTTGAGGCTCACTTTACAAGGTACTCCATTCACCCGGGCAGTACAAAGATGTACTTGGATATGAAGAAATCCTTTTGGTGGCCTGGATTGAAGCGGGACGTAGCATTGTACGTGAATCGATGCCAAACTTGTGCCTTGGTGAAGGCCGAGTGTCAGAAGCCGGGCGGGTTCCTGAAGCCTCTTCCAATCCCCGAGTGGAAATTCGATGACATGTCCATGGATTTTGTGCATGGGTTACCTAGATCGCAGCAGGGTAACGATGCAATTGGGTGATTGTGGATGGCTTAACCAAAGTGGCTCACTTCATCCCAAATCGAAAGGAGGACAGCGTTGAGAAGCTGGTAGAGTTGTATGTTCGCAAAATTGTGCGACTACATAGGATTCCTAAAAGTGTAGTCAGCGATCGTGACGAACGTTTCACCTCCAAGGGCTGGAGATTGGTTCGGAAGAGTTTGGGCACTAAGCTCAAGTTCAGTACGGCTTTCCATCCTCAAACTGATGGGAAAACTGAAAGAACAAATCGTACTATGAAGATATGTTGAGGATGTGTATTCTTTACTTCGGCAAGAAATGGGAGGATCACCTCTTCATGGTGGAGTTCGCGTACAATAACAGTTACCAAGCAAGCATAAAAATGGCGCCATACGAAGCTTTGTATGAGAGGCGGTGTCGAACACCGATGTCTTGGACAGAGGCGGGAGACACCAAACTATTGGGAAAAGAAGTGGTAGCTAATGCTTGTGAGTTGGTGCGGACCATTCAAGAGCGTATGATGGTGGCTCAAGATCGGCAAGCAAAATATTTTAATGCTCGCCACAGGAAGCTGGAGTTCGCGGTAGGCGATTGGGTCTACTTAAAGATCAAGCCGTTCAAAGTTGTTTCACGGATTCGCCAACTCAAGAAGTTGAGTCCAAGGTTTTTGGGACCTTTCGAGTTTGTTGAACGGGTTGGAGAAGTAGCGTGCCGGTTGGCGTTGTTCGCAAAGCTGAGTGGATTACAAGACATCTTCCAGTCTCCGTCTTGAGGAAAGCCTTGGTAGAGGCTATTGTGGTGATCGAATCGGCATCGGTGCCGATAGAGGAAGATTGAGGACGCGAGTTTGTCCAGTTGTTATAGAGGATTCAGAAATTTGGCAGTTGCGGAAAAAAGTGGTCAAACTCGTAAAAGTCTGATGGGACAACTGCGGCCGTGAGGAGCTCTCTTGGGAGCGAGAACAAACCATGCTGGAGGAGTATCCAGAGTTTTTCCGTTCAGGTATCATTTAAGTTCTGTGTACCCCTTTTTGCTTTTTTGTAATTTCGGGACGAAATTCTTTTAAGGGGAGAGAGTTGTAACACCCCAATATCCGAAAGAGGGATGAGCAGCGTCGAGAGCCAAGTTTGGGTCTTGGTAAGGTCACACGGTCTGGGACACGGGCGTGTCCATGGTCGTGTTGTGCTTGGGTTCGTCAAGAGTCTGGGTGGTCGACGAACTGCACTTGACGAAATGTCGAGACAGTGAACACGGCTTGGGACACAGGCGTGTCCAAGGCCGTGTCATGCGCGTGTTCGACAAAGTTTCTGCGAAGTCGACGAAAAGGCAGTCGATGATTGTCGAGACTTCAAACACGGCTTGAGACACGGGCATGTCCCAGGCCGTGTCCTGCTCGGGTTATGAGCCGGGCCGTGTAAGGGGATTGAACACGGCCTGGATCCCAATCGTGCGGCCTGAAATGGGCATGTCAATTTCGACACGGGCGTGTCGATTACCCATGTCCTTCTCGGGTGTTTTTGATCCTGTGTCGATGGAGGAACACGCCTAGCAATACGGGCGTGTACTTAGTGACACGGGCGAGTCTTGTTCGACACGGGCATGTCCAGTGCCCATATCCTATTATAGGTGCGACGGTTTCGGCATCGATTGTGGCACACGACCTTGGACATGGGTGTGTCGCAAGACGTGTTCGGCCCAGGTGATTTTATTTTAAGTTTGGATTGTGGCCATCCGTCTCCTTATTTTGGGATCTTATGGTCCAGGGTTGTCCTTGCTGAGTTAAGTCTGGGAATACGGTTTAGGAACCCTCATTCTTCATCAAGTACTCTCTTTCTAAGTTCTAGAGAGAAGAGAGAGGAAGGAGGTGAAAGAGAGATTCGGCTACCGTAGAAGCTTCGGTGCTCCAAATCGTGATCCAAGTCCAGATCCGTGGAGGCAAGACCATTGCGAAGGTTTTCATCCGACTAAGTTTCCATGGCTAGGAAGAGGGGTCGTAAGGTAACAACACTTCTACTCTTGGTTTTAGGATGCGTGTTTAGCATCTTTTCTTTCAAGATTTTGGGCATCAAATCTCTCACATGAGAGGGGTTTGGGTCGCCATGGTTCAAGAGGAACCTCCGGGTCAAATGAGTCCGTCCCCGACATGTTTTTGCATTAGAGATCCTCTCTGTTAGTGGATTAGGCATTGTGGGTGAAGCCATGGTCGCGACCGTTAGTCTGACTCGGTGATGTTACATACGAGCTTTAAGGATTTTGTAGAATCGGTGCGGCAAGATGCCATTTGTGATTTTTGTTTTTCCCCATTTTCTCGAGTGAGTACGTGTAGCGGAATCGGACAAGGTTAGCTCCGCAATGGCGGTAGATGGTTTCCTTGGTGGACAAGTTTAGCTACGCATTGGCGGTAGATGGTTTCCTTGGTGCGCGGGATGTTGCAGTACAAATAAGGGATTAGGGTGGGAATGATATTGGATTGTGATGTGCTAAGGCGACACGGCTTTGTCTTCGTGGTCGGCTGGCTATCCCGTGACGTGCAAGTCATGTGAGGAGAGTGTCCCAGCGAGACTAGTCCCCTTTTGTGAGACTGACGAGAACTCCAAGCATGGGGCAAGCCCGGGCAATGAGGCCATGAGCAGGTGGGTCCAAAAAAGGGTTCTTAGAATCGGTTAGTGTGTTAGACGGAATCCTGACATAAGGAGTCAGAGCTTGCAGGCAAAGCCCGGGTCTAAGACCATAAGCGGGTGGGGCCTTGGCAAGAGTTCCGTTTGTGCGGCTTGTATGCCGTTAGGGGAATTGTCGTACCCTTTTTGTTTGAGGCTTAATGCCATTAGAGAAATTGGAAGTACCCAGATGTTTGATGATGTGCTAGATGCATACGCGTTAGTGTGCCTTGGGTGAACCCGGGTTTTGCATACATGCTGCATAGTAGGCCAATTTTCATTATATGCTCAACAGTAGAAAACATGCATGTTTTTGAGACATCCAAGCCTGTTCTTTTAGTACTTACTTTTTTATGTATATGTTATACGAAGTGCTGACTTGCAGGTTGGAGGGGTACCCCGGAGTCCGTTAGGGTCAGCGAGGAGAAGATGTGTTTGTTACACAGTTAGAGGTCAGCCTTTGCTGACCCACGTTACAAGAAATTCTTACAGGGCAAGGATCGCAAGCACGAGCTAGCTCGCTTGCCAAAAGCCCTAAGCCTCATGAAGTGTTACCATCTTTGCATTAGCTCTACTTTGGTGATATTGTATGTTTGATGCTTTAGACTTCCGGCTTGCATGCTGAGGTAGCTTAGGAGTGCCTTTGCACATTGATGTGTTATGTATCAATAGAATTTTGGACTCTCTTTTGTTGTAAGGCCATAAGGCCGTTTCGATACTCCTATATGTGTGGATAACTTCTAGTCTGGTTTGCTATTTCCCTGTTGTTTACTTCTGAGTTTGAGTTGGGTAGTTCATATCATATTTTAATGCTAAAGCTGTGGCGTCTGTATGTTGTGGGCCCGGCCGGACCCATAATACGGTCATTATAGGGGAGGTGTTACAATAGACTAGCAGATAAGTCGGCGGATAGGTGTGCGGATTCCCAGTGTTGCTAGGGGTTGTACCTCAAATCACTGTGTGATAGCAGCAAGAGTATGGTTAATTGCCTGGAACTGCTGGGCTGTTTCCCGACGCGATTTATCCAAGGTTCTCAGAGAGGATCTTCACTAGGATTTGAAGGAGCAAGGTTCTCGACAGGTTGAGTGGTCTGACATGGCTAATCGTTGGATTTCATCATCTATTCGAAATCTTAAGGTCGCGTTGTTAACTGTTGATGCCAAAAATGCGCCTCTCTGTGAAACCCGAAAGGTGAGCACGTTCGATCTAGGTTGTTGCGGGGATAAAAAGATGTTGATGTGGAGCTGTCGAGCAGCGGTTACTGACGGTTAGGAATAGCGGTTGAGACTGAGAGCGGGGAGAAGATACAGATTGAGAGAGAGAGAGAGAGAGGGGCCGCTGGCAGCGACAACAACAGAGTTTCTCCCGCAGTGGCTAAATGCCGCTCTTGTGACGGGCTTTTCTCCTTCGATACAAAGCTTGAGTTACAGAATGAGTAAGCCCTTTACAACCCGTAGATTCCTATCAAAGAATCCTCTGATTTGACTTAGACAAACTGGAAACCCTCTAAAACCCGCTCTTAAACCTGAAGACTTCCGCCGGAACCTTAGCGTTTCACTCTTCACACGGAAATCCTTTTTAAACTAGTCATATCGCATAGTATCCCGGACCCTTCATATTCCGCAGAAGCTCACGAAGGAAACTCGCCGATTAACCCAGGAATCCCGCCTCTTCATCGACACCGCAGTAATCCCTCCTCTTCCCTTCCGACGACAACCGAAGGACTCTCGCCGATTCTTCCACTTCCATCGACATACCGCAAGATTCCGCAACTCGTGAAGAATTCCGTCGATCTCGACGTGCAAGAATCCCACAACTCGTGAAGAATCCCGTCGATCTCGCTGATTGCCTTTCGTGGTGGATCTCTCCACTCTCTCGTCCAGGATTTCTCCGCAGTTTCGATCAATCCCAGTCGCGTGCACCTCCCGGGTGTCCGTCGTCTTTTGTCAAACTAACTCACCGTCTACGCTTTTGGGTAACCACATCCTCATCCTTACAAGGACTTTATTACTAGTGTCTCTTCCCTTTTGACTTTTGATTAAGCATAGAGTAGGGATCTCTCCCTAGGTTTACAATGGCTCCAAGGACAACCGCAGGACTGATCACTGGATGTGAGCTGGTTCGAACAGGGTTCTCACATGCATCGGATGAATTCAGAAACATCATCCTTATGCTTGAAGAGGCTGGACTCTCATTCATACTGGAGCACCCCTATAAAATCCTGGACAAGGAAGTGATGGATTTCTTCGCAACCGCCAAAACTCCGGAATGACGACTCTCTCATCAAGAGCAAGGTTGCAGGGGCAAAGATCAAGATGTCTGCCAGCAAGCTGACCCACTTCTTGCAGCTCACTAGCTCGGCGCACGAGGATTATCTGGATGAACAGGACAAAACCAGGACTTTATTATTCTGTGGACTCGCTCGAGGAACTAGGTCGATAAAGCGAAAGGATATGAATGAGGAGGGGAAACTTCTGTCAGACATCATTGGAAAAGTACTCATATGCAAGCCGGGCTCTCATGACCACATCTCTGCGGATATTTTCAAGATCCTTGTGGCAATTGTCTGCAGAAAAAGATTCAACTGGGGGCATTGCTGTTTGAGAAGATAAAGGACACTCTCAGATCTCCTAGCTTTGGCCGAATCATCAGTCTATATCTCAATCAGTTAAACGGAGATAAGTATGACATGAGTAATGGAGTTCCACTGCATTACTTGAAGAAAATGGACTCGAGTGTCTTTGACAGATGGGAGAGACGCATTGGGCAGGCTGCCGTGGTAGAACAACAAGAAGTATCTCCAGCCGAGGACGGAACTGTGGCTGATTCCATAGTAATCCCCAGTGAAATTCCTGATGGACTGACTGCAGGAATTGAGGGGGAGCCTCTACCCACTTATGCTAATATCGTATCTGATATCTCTCAGATGGCCAGAGATGCAGTGGCGGATATACAAGAAGAAAGTGAAGCTGTGATGGAGAATGAGGCGGCCCTGACCGTGCATGATCAAGGATCCGAAGCTAATGTAGAGGAAAATGATGAGGGAAGTTTGAAAGATGATGCTGATGAGAATGATCTCATGGATGATGAAAATGAGGAAGAATGCAATGAGGGACAGGAAGCATTGGAGACTCAGGATATCACTGAAGTTCCATCTGACAAGCACACTCCTGAGATCGTTCCTGAGAACATTGGTGCAACAGTGGAGGGGGAGTCCTCTCAGCAGAGACTGCTTAGTACTTCGGAGAAATCTACAGAGACAGCAAGTATTCCCCCTTAGAGACTGTGCTCGTGTCCAGCTCTACAAGTGCATCTGCTGAAGAGCAAGGCAAAGGAGTGCCTCAGGATCATCCACTACGAGCTGATCTAGCCAATCACACCGTAAATGTTATTCAAGGTATCGTGGATGAGCTAAAAGCATCTTTTGAGAAAGCTTAAAATGAAATGTTAAAAAGAATTAAGGAATCTGAGAATCTCATGCTCAAGAACGTGGTGGAGATCAATCACAAACTGGACGTGATGGAAAATAAGTTTTAAGACAAGTATACAGCGGCCGACCAAGCTGTAACTCTTCTTATGGACGGATTGAAAAAGAACACTGATACTCTCGCCGTAGTGAATCAGAATGCTCATGTCGTAGCAAATAACATTCAAAAGTTTGATGGTAATATGGTAACTCTTAACAGCAATCAACAAGCCTTGATTACTGAGTTTTCAAAGACTACTAAGCACATTGATGAGTCCCTGCATTCTTATGCAAACTCCATTGCAGTCGAAGCCAAAAAGGGGGAGACAACATATACAGCTAAGATGGCTGAGCTTCGGGAAGTCCTGATCAAAACTTTGAACAGTCAAACCAATATGTCTATGACAGTTGCTGGTGGATGCTCCATCAAGCGTTAGGCGTCGATTTGCCTGAAAATCCTGCGGGTATTCATGCTCCTGAGAATACTACGGCTGATGAGGGAGTAAGTGCTGCAGAAGCTCCTTTAAGTGAAGCTGAGGCTCAAAGGGCTGCTAGGGCTAATTCCAAAGCAAAACTGATGGCCATGTTTGACCAAGAAGCCCTAGCAAAAGCCAGGGACAAGAGAAATCGCAAGAAGGGACATCTAAGGAAACACAAGCTGAAAAGAGAATCAGACTGAAGGAGGAGGAAGTAAGAAACAAAAAGTGGAGTCCGGTATCAAAGAGTATCATCTTGGACACATTCTGGCTACAAGAAAAAGGGGAAATCAATCGGAACGATGTATACAGCCAACATGAGTGGGAGCTGCACAAAACCTATGAAGCTAAACGGAACATCTTCTTCAGGACCAACACTGCGGCAGATAAAGCTCCTCCTCCCAGATACTATCCAAAGCCCAAGGAGTACGCTGAAAGGCAAAGACAGAAGTTTTTGGCTCAGAAACATAAGGATGACCTAGCCAAAAATCAATAGACAGAAATTTATAGCTTATCATTGTCTCTTGAACACTTTTATCTTGTCTTATTGATATATGAACAATCCTGATTATATTTATATATATATATATATATATATGAATTTATGATTGACTCAAGCCTTGATCTGTTTGCCTATATTTTCTTGTGCCGCATCTTTATATTCTCTATGTTGTATATATTATCTGGTTGGTGGTATTCATCTTAGCTAGTAGGATTTTGGTTTCGTCAAATAGGGGGAGATTGTTGGGTATTGTATCAACAATTACCTGGATTTGAGGAAGCCACCTGTCAAGCTAAGATGAATTCACAATGTATTTGATAAAATCTTTCAAGTTGTGCTTGCAGTTATTCCACACTAAGTACACACCAATGTCAGGGTGCAGTAGGTCAATATACACGGGTCTGCGCGACGTAATCCCTCGTTGAGCAGATCAGTGTGTTGGCCTATGTGTACTCTCTCGATTGGAGTGTACTTATTTTCAAGTACAGGGCTGTGTTAACTCAAGAGCAGACAAGGAGCAAGGATGGGTCAAGGAGCACCTCATGGGTGGAAAGACGAAAAATCGTCTAAGTGTAAATCGACGAGAATCACCAAGTGATTCTCGCCGATTCGGCGAGAATCACTAGTGATTCTCGCCGAATCGTCGAGAATCATTGGCTGATTCTCGCCGACTCGATCCAGCTACTTCAAAGCGAGCAACTCTAATGCTAAGTAATAATAGACGAGAATCACTGGCTGATTCTCGCCGTCTCGACCCGGCTAAATCAGAGCGTGCAATCAAGTCAACATCGATGATAATCATCTTTGATTCTCGCCGAATCGACGAGAATCACCTTTGATTCTCGCTGATTCGACGAGAATCACCTTCGATTCTCGCCGATTTTGACTTGGGCAATTTTCTGGAAACAGCTGAACCGGATTCTGTCGCTGGCACTGTTTTGAACCAGAATTAAGGTTTCTTCTGGTGGACCCATAATGGTCATAAAAGAGTATTTTACTGTATAAATACACGCGTATTTTTGAACAGTAGTTCAGCGAAGAAGATTTGAAAAAGACGAGCCGCGACGTGACCTAGATCGCGATTTCCGCCGTCGCCGCCGTCGCCGCACGAGCAAGTTGATCGCCGGTCTTGATCGTGGTTTCTTCCAGATCTCCCGTCTACAGAATCTTAGCCAAGCATAGCATCTCACGTGTCTAACCGGAGATCCTTTGTCTCTTGATTTGTTGATCGGGAAAACCTTCCCCGTCCGGATCGATTGAGACGATCGATCCTAGTGTGACCGTTGGAAGACCTAGCTAGCTTTGCTACGAAGTTTGGATCTCCAAAGTACAGCAGCCGCACACCGTTGTCACCGCCGATCCCGTGAACCAAGCCGCCGCCCATCTTGCCGCCGCCGGTTCCGGGGAGATTTCTCCAAGAGAGATCTAGGGTTGTGGACTCTTCGTGGACTTCAAGAACACGTCTTCAACGAAGAGGGACACCTTAGTCTCCAAAAGTAGTTTGTATTTCTTGTACATTCTAGTTCATTTTTGTTGTAAAGGAACGTTGGTTCCGAGTTGTAAGGGTTGGGTGCAACCCGTGTTGTGGGAGTGTTGACTCCTACGTGTGGAAGGGTTCCTTCCGATAGTGCAAGGATTGGATTTCAATCCTGTTGGTGAAGAGACCGAGTCGTCCCTTGTTGGGAGATAGGTCGAAGGGGGAAAGTGGATGTACCCAAATCGGGGAACCACTATAAATTGCTTGTGTACTCTGTTTGCTGTGCTGTTTTATTTTTGTGTGCAGGTACATTTTCAATTCCGCAAAAAATGTTGCACGTCACCTATTCCCCCCCCCCCCCATAGGTGAACCTAGTTGACACTAGGTGGACTTTTAGTCTTCTTTACGGAGGACAAGTTGTTTATATCATCAGAACAAGCCAAATTAGGCTTACTGGTACACTGACTCTTAGTCTGAGTCCTTGCTGGATGGGCTTGAGTGAAAGCGACTGCCATATCCTTGTGAGTTGGGGCTCAGACACCAAATATAAATGGTCCAGAGTGGGCCATTTGTACTTCTTCAAGGTACCATTAAAGGCTCTCATTTCCCTACCCTTTTTCTTCCATTGGAAGATACTCTTGTATTCTTACAAGAAGAATTCCCATTTTCCCAGTGACCATGCGTGCAGTCTTGGTCATACCTGTGAGAAGGGAGGATTACCTTGTGAAAGGTTGACTAAGGCACTACATGAGCTTTGCCTTTCCATTTGTAAAGATCAACTCTTGTGCTTTCGTTGACTACCAACTCATTCTTACCCTTTTGAGAGGAGGACTCTATGAAGGGCAACACAACTTTAGGCTTGCTGAATTCAGCCACAGCCCTTCTCTCCTTTAGTAGTTTCTCTTTATGATCCAAAATGATCTTGTCCTTATGCCTTATGGTCTTAATTTGGATGATTGAGTTGGCCTTCAGTAGGGTGACTTCCATCACTTTCGGATCCAACAAGGATGCTGTCTCAGATTGCTGGGCAGCAACTAACTGAAGAGAGATAATCTCATCAGCCTGCATCTTGGCCAACTTTTTGCTTCTTCTCAAAGCATCCAAGATTTTACCATATTGTCAATCAATTGATTGACATCTACCTTAGATTCAAAGTCATCTTCATCCATGTATGAGAATGCATCAGAATCTAGACTGATCACATGACCTGAGCAATAAGAAAAACTTGATGGATATTGTACCTGATCTAGACAGGCTGATCCTGGCAGGATTCTTCTTCTGTCATGACAATTATCCCATAACAACTGCAGTCATCTTCTTCTTCATCATCCACCTCTGAATCACTTTCTGATTGTGACAGAGGGGCCCTGATCTCCATTCTAGCATCTGGAGGATTGACTTCTCCTGCTGCAACTGCTTCATCTTTAGCAGCAGCAACAACTAGCCCAATGAAGGCTTCTTCTTCTTCAGTCTATGAACCACTGTCAGAAAGACTGACTTCCTCTGTCCCTTCCATGTAGCCAGTAAGAGAATTCCACATCTCTTTGGCTATCTTGCAGTGGAAAAGCATCTGGAAGATGGAGTCATCTATGACACTTAACATGATGTGTTGTGCCCACTTGTCCATAGATGCCAAGTTGAATTCATCTTCAAACATCTCTGCATAACTCTTGGGGTCTGGATGATTACATCTGATGTAAAGACCCTCCTGAGAATGAAGGGTACTTCTTGAATTAAAGCCAAGACTCTAAGATCACTGGCTTCCGTGATTTGTCTGATGCTTTATTTCCATGTCCCATAGTTCTCCTTGTTGTAGGCTTGAGGCTCCATTGAGCTCCGCACCCTATGGTTCTTTTTTGAACCCACCAATGCTAACCTTTTAGCTATCCTTTGAGGTCTACTCAGACGGTTAAGTCCTTTTTGAGTAACCTCGCTCTGAGACCACTTGAAAGTCTTTAATTCAAGGATAGCTAAATCACCTAGAGGTGGGGGGGGGGGGTGAATAGGTTATTGGTCTCTTTTAAGTTTTTTTGATGTTTCCTTACTAAGTGATCTAGAGTTATCCTTATTACCTGTAATATAAATGAAGAACAAACAACACAACACAACACATAGTGATTTATAGTGGTTCCCTAATTGGGTACATCCACTTTCCCTCCCACCTATCCCACTTTCTTGTTGGACTAGGCACAAACTCCTCCAAACTGCTCCTAATAGCTTACACCTTAGATCCCTCGGGATCTCTAAGTCTTCTCCAAGACTTACTTCTTAGCCACAAAGTCCTACAACTTAGTGGTCACCAGACCACCTACCTCAGGCTATTAAGCCCTACACTCAGGCTGGGAGGACAACCCTACCTCAGATCCATAAAGGATCCTGCCTTAGAGCTCTGCAGTGCTCCTAGACTTAGTGACCCGCAAGCCACCTACCTCAGCCTTATTTGTAAGGCCTACAGCTCAGGCTTTTCAGCCCTATAACTTCAGGCACAAAGCCCTACTCTCAGAGTGCTACAACACTCCTACAACTCAGTACCCAATAGGTACCTACCTTAGTGAGCTTCCAGGCACCTACAACTCAGCCTCCTCCAAGGCCTACAACTCAGTGACACACTGTCACCTACCTCAGGCACAAAGGCCCTATATTCAGAGAGTAGCACTCTCCTACCTCAGGTAATTAAGCCCAACAGCTCAGATCCACACTTGCATCCTACAGGATGAAGGTGGGTGGATGGATATTCTTAACACAAGAGATTTTTTTTGTGTCAAGCTTCTTGACTGAGATAAACTCAGCACAATAATGACTACAGGAATTTATTTCCTGAGTCTACCTTCACTAAACTAAGAAGTACGTAGTCCTAACTTCTTCCACAACAACAAGTAATTACTTGAGCTGGAAGTGACTTGCAAAGCAAAGTTCTGCCTCTTCCTGAACTGTGCCTGAAGTTCAGCCCTAACTACTCCTTCACAGCACCATGGATTTTTCCTGCTGGAACTGAGAAGTTACTACAGCTAATTGATGCTACCTGAGCTGAGAAAATCACAGCTCAACTTTGTAGACTAAGATAGCTCTACTTTTCTTCCTTTCTTGGGCTGAGGAGATTCAGCCCTGACTTTGACTCCTGAGAAAAAGTACCCTGAGTCTTCCTTCAGATCTCTGCTTCTTCAAGCTTCTTCTCTTCACAGTAACAAGGATGATAATCTCTTTGTCCTGTGCTGGAAGTTACTTGTAGATCAGCTTCTCTGCCCCTTTCTGAACTGAGCCAACTGCTCAGCTCTATCTCCTTCTTCACAGCTCCCTAAGAGAATGTTCTTTAGGATTTGTTGGTAGAGTCTGTGAAGCACCTACAGCAAGGGTCGGCAAAAGCTGCTACCTTTTTCTCAGAAAATCCTTCTGAGCTAACTTGCTGGTGCAGATGAATATCACACTAGCTATCTTGCTATTGAAGATGAATTTCCAACATCTAATTTGATCTCTGTCTTGTAGACTTGAGCTTCATTTTCTATTGCTCCACAACAATGGCGGAGAAGAAAAACTCCCTGATTTCTTTTTCCCAAACACTATCTTCCTCTGTACATCTTTTTCCTTTATTGATTTTGACCCAACGACACTTAAGCAGTGGTCCCCACATATTTAATGGCCAGCAACAAGCTTGAGCAGTGGGCCCCAAACATTTAATGTCCAGCAGCAACCTTGCTTTAGCGCCAACCGTCGTACAGTAGGTCTGCGGCAACATTTGTCGTGTACTGTAGTCATCCCACCACTAATTTGAAATATGTTGACTTGTTGACTTGCTGACGTCATCAGTTGTGGACTTGGCCAAAAATCAAACAACATTAGCATAGGCGTTGAGTGAGTAAGCATCACTCAACGCCAAAACACTTAGACAGATTTTTTGTCTCATGACATTGAGTGGGTAACCTTCACTCAACACCAAACTACTTAGAATTGAAATCTGTTTCTAGGCGTTGAGTGATTCAGCTTCACTCAATGCCAACTTGCTTTATGTAACATCATGTTTCATGCTAGACCCCTCGCACGTGTTTTTGAGTCAAGGGAGTTGACTCAGGGTCAGGGTGCGTCGGACTCGACAAGTAAAATTCGTAGGATATCGTCACGGATATCCGATAAATTTGTCGAGTATGGTTTATGAAGTTGAGACCAATACTGTTCGTCGAAAATCGGGCGAATTCGTCTAGTATATGGACTTAGGAATTATTCTGGAAAGTTGGTGTTGAGTGGACTCAACGCCACTCGACGAATTAGGACTTGGAAATTATTCTAGAGAGTTGGCGTTGAGTGTACTCAACACATCATTGAGTGCATTAAGTGCAAAGTGCACTCAACGCCATTTGACTTGAAAGATATCTTCGATAACTGGTGTCAAGTGCGTTGAGTGCACTCGACGCCATTAAGCTGAAAGGCGTCGAGTGCATCGAGTGCACTCGACACCACTCAATGCTTTTAACTTTAAGTTGTTCTGTCATCTTGATGCGTTGAGTGCACTCAACACGGCGTTGAGGGCACTCAACGCACTCAATGCTTTTAAATTTAAGTTGTTCTACCGTCTTTAGGCATTGAGTGCGTTGAGTGTACTCAACGCGGCGTTGAGTGCACTCAATGCACTCAACACTTTTAAATTTAAGTTGTTCTGCCGTCTTTAGGCGTTGAGTGCACTTAACGCGGTGTTGAGTGCACTCAACGCGGCGTTGAGTGCACTCAATGCACTCAATGCTTTTGCAGTTAGAATTTTTCTGGTTGTTGTAGGCATTGAGAGCGTTGACTAATGTAACGCCCCGAAAATTGTATTTTATTCGATCGCAAAAAAGGATTTTTGGTGCCTGTATAGGGGTACACGGCCTAGGACACGGGCATGTCCAAGGCCGTGTCTGGCTGTTGTTTTTGGTCATTTTCATCCCGAGAAGGACACGGACAGGAACACGGCTAGCAGACACGGGCGTGTCATTAGACACAGGCGTGTGCCAACCCGTGTCAATACCCGTGTGCAGTTGGGTCGTGTCAGTTGGCGTGGCGGTTATGCTGGACATGCCCCCGAACACGGGCGTGTCGAGAGACCCGACACGGGCATGTCAGGTTGGACACGGGCGTGTATGAGCCCGTGTGTCTTTTTTGTGTTCGACGATCGTGCCTGGATTGAGGCACACGGCCTGGGACACGACCGTGTGCCAAGCCGTTTTCGACCCAGGTCTGAAGATTTTTGAACATATCTAAGCCTACCCGGACGTGTATCGTCTGGATCGGTGATGTTGCATTTGATACAATATGCCGGAGAAAACTTCGTTCTTTGGGTTTTTCGGGTTTCTACGCGGTAGATTGCAGCAGGGATCCTTGGAGGTTAGCTTCAAGGCGCACCCGAAAAATTGAGCGGAAACGTGTTCTGCTAACTTGGCGGTCTGGGAACCGGCCTTGATCATAACTGGGTTATGAGACTGTTTGGAAAATTTTGGGATCCGAGAGAAGCTTGGCCCGCGCGTAGAACTTAAAGTGTATATGCTGCGTGAGTAACAGGCAAGTGGAATTTGACCTAGGCTATGTGGAACGGTGTGAGAAATCCGAAAAGGGCACTGGCCGTTGGCATAGTCGGGAGCCTTAGACTAGACAGGGTCAGAAAGGCTAAAATGCTCACTTGGTTGCCATCTTTGGGATGGTGGTGAAGACACTGATATGTCAGGATTCACCGTTAATGTGCCCTGAGTGCACGGGGTGTTTGGCCGTGCGAGCCTACACCTGTGGCGAAATATATAGTTGCAATTTATTGTTTAGCTGGGCTAATGTTATGGAGGGAAAGAGCACCGACGTCCCGAGTAAGGGGCGGGGTCGTTATAATTTGGTCGGCTTTTGGCTGACCGTTGCTTTGTTTGCCACCGTGCGATGGAATGTGCTTGCAGGTGCTGCAGAGCAGAGTACCAAATAGCGGGCTTGAGCCCATGTTGCTGTGCTGGCCTTAGAAGGTCGTAGAATAGTTGTTTTTACTTTTATCATGTGTGGCCGGCCTGCGAGCCGATGTATATAAGACATGTTTTATTAAGTGAACATTTGTAAGGCCATATGGCCATGTACCTTTTCAGTGTATTTGGGTTTCATTCCTGTGGTTGTAGTCGTGGACATTCATATGTATTGGATTTAAGATTTGGGTTCTTTCAACTATAAAAGCTTCAGCTAGAATGCTCTGTGTAGGACGAGTAGTCTTAATTGGATGGTTTGAATATTCATTTGGTAATCCTTCCGACTGTCTGTGGTATATGGCGCCGGGTTCCAGCTGAACCTTCTGTTATATGTCATGCGACAGATGAGGGTGTTACAATTTGGTATCAGACTTCTGGTTACTGTCAGGCTTAAATGAATTCGTGGGCGAATTCTTTTAAGGGGTGGTGAGCACATGTGTGTGTCATCATTATAACATCAAAAAGAACCCATGAATGCCCACTTAGGAATGAAAAATACACTTGTTTTGTGGAATCTGAGTGTTCCAATGATTACTTTTAGCAATTTGTTTGTCGCCTAATCGTGTGTCTTTTCTACTATAGGCAGCTAGGAGCGGTGCTGGCAAGTCAGAGCGTCCGCGATCAGCGGAAAGTAGTGCACCAAGGGACGTGCCTGCTACACCTCCTTCAGCGGAAACCATCAGGATGGTGGTTGAAGCCGTGTTTGCAATGATAAATGCCCAACCTTCAGGGCAAATGCATCGCGCACCTCCTGCGAATGAGCAAGAACCTGTTAGGGCTGCAGAGCCGAGAGTGGTGGAGCGCGCAACAGTTGATCTGGTAGAGCCGTGGAGAGCTATGGAGAAGCAGCTAAAGCATGTGATGGGCTTTAATCCTCCGAGGTTTGATGGGGTTGGAACGCCAGCTCAAGCTGAGGACTGGCTCTCTTCGATAAAGAGGTGTTGACAGCCACAATAATTGAGGAGTGGCAGAAGACCACCATAGCGACTTTTCTTTTGGTGGGTGAAGCGAGGCTGTGGTGGGATGAGTTGGAGTTTCATCTCTTAGTGGGAAGGCAGCTTGCGGATGTGCCGATAGAGGAATTTTCAAGATTGTTCCTAGCCAGATTTGTACCCTCTGCTCAGAAGTTGGAGATGGAGAATCAATTTCTTGGGTTGACTCAAGGATCCAGAAGCGTGGCCGAGTATCTGCATGAGTTCACACGGTTGGGTCGGTATGCTGGTGCTACGTTTATGGAAGAAGGACAGAAGACCAACTGATTTTATGAGGGTCTACGCGGCGACCTACTATTACTACTTTTTGGGCCTAAGGCGCAAGGCTTCCTAGCCTTGGTCAATTCGTCCCGATCGTTGGAAAAGGTTGCGAAGAAAGTTCAAGAGAAGAAGGACCTAGGAGAAAAGAAGTCTGAGTTCAAGGTGATAAATAACAAGTCAAGTTTTTGCAGATGGAACAAGAAGCGGAGGACTTCAAACTCAGCCCCTTCGGCTGATGCGTCACGGGCAACTACAAGTCGAGTCCCTAGAGCTTGCTACAATTGCGGGAAGACGGGGCATTTTGCTCGGGAGTGTTGGAGCGGACGTTTAAAGTCCGAGAGGAAGCCTGGAGTGACTTATGAGGAGAAAGGGAAGGCGGTGGAGTCAACCGCGTCCCATCATACTCCAGCCCAGCCTAGAGTCTACAACCTTGGTCTTCAAGAGGCCATAAAGCAAGTAGACGTGGTGACAGGCTTGTGTTGATCTTTGAGTTTCCGGCGAGAGCCCTATTTGATACGGGAGCATCACATTCCTTCTTGTCCGAAAAATTCATATCGCTCCTCGGGGTTCCGTCTTCGATGGCAAAAGATAGGTTGGATGTGTTGTTGCCCAATGGGTGCTCCATGCGTGTGGATAGAGTCTGCATAATGAAGATTCGAATTGGAGACCAGGAGTTTGTTTTGCGAGCGTTGGATCCACCGCTAGTAGAGTTCGACGTAATTTTCGGTATGGATTGGCTCTCGGAGCAGGGTGCATGCATTGATTGCAACCGTAAGGAAGTCAAGTTGGGCATGGACACTGATCGGGAGACTACTTTTGCGGGCATGAATGGGTCGATTAAGGTTTTGATGTCAGCCCTTCAGGTGTTCAAGGCAGTTCGGTCTGGGGCAGAGCTGTTTGTCACTCTAGTGCAGACTTCGACACCTAATCGAAGTCTTGACAATATTCCAGTCGTATCTGAGTATCCCGATGTGTTTCCAGATGATCTCCTAGGAGCCCCTCCTCAGCGGGAGATTGATTTTACCATTGAGCTGGTACCGGGTGCCAAATCGGTGTAACGCTCTCCATATCAGATAGCGCCAAGAGAGATGGTGGAGTTGAAGGTGCAATTGCAAGAGTTGCTAGAGCAAGGTTATGTGCGTCCAAGTTCGTCGCCTTGGAGTGCACCAGGTCTCTTTGTTAAGAAGAAAGATGGGAGCTTGCGGCTTTGTATCGACTACCGGGAATTGAACAAGCTTATGGAAAAGAATAAGTATCCGATTCCGAGGATTGACGATCTGTTTGATCAGTTGGTTGGGTCAACAGTATATTCGAAGTTAGATCTGAAGTTCGGTTACTATCAATTGCGGATAAGGGAGAGCGACATCCCAAAGACAACATTCAGTACGCGGTTTGGGCATTGCGAGTTCACGGTCATGCCGTTTGGTTTGACCAATGCGCCATCCGTGTTTATGGATCTGATGAACAGGACGTTCAGAGAGTACCTGGATCGGTTCATGATAGTATTTATCGATGATATCCTAGTGTATTCGCAGGGCGAGGAGGATCACCACCATCATCTACACATGGTGTTGGAGACGTTGAGAAGTAATCAGTTATATGCTAAGTTCTCCAAGTATGAATTCTGGTTATCCTCGATAGCATTCCTTAGTCATGTTGTCAGTGGAGAAGGGATAGCTGTGGATCCGGCGAAGATAGTGGCGATATGGGAGTGGCCTGCTTTGACTTCAGTGGCGGAGGTCCAGAGTTTTCTAGGGCTTGCTGGCTACTACAGGCGCTTCGTAGAGAACTTCTCGCGGATAGCGCTACCACTCACGACGTTGACTAGGAAGGATCAGAAGTTTGTGTGGTCTTTGGAGTGCGATCGGACTTTTGAAGAGTTGAAGAGGCGGTTGACTACAACGCCTATTTTTTGTTCACCAAGTGGAACCGAAGGGTTCAAGATCTATAGTGATGCTTCGGGTAATGGTTTGGACTGTGTTCTGTTACAGCAAGGGAGAGTGATAGCCTATGGTTCATGACAACTGAAGGTTCATGAGAGGAATTATCCGGTCCATGACTTAGAGTTAGCGGCCGTGATTTTTGCTCTAAAGCTTTGGAGGCACTACCTGTACGGTGTAAAGGTCGACATTTACACCAATCATAAGAGCTTGAAGTACCTGTTGGACCAAAAGGGTCTGAACATGAGGCAACAGAGGTTGATGGAGTTCTTAGGGGACTACACCTTCAAGATTCATTATGTGTCTGGGAAGGGAAATGCAGTGGCGGATGCGTTGAGTCGTAAGATTCCCGCACAAGCCAACTGGTTATCGGTACATGATGAGAGATTGGTCCATGAGTTGGAGGCTTTGGAGATATCTTGCGTCGACAAGCAGTCTAGTGCCGAAGCGAAATTGTTTTGGACAGATGTGCAGTGTGACCTAGCGGATAGAGTTCGGAGGGCTTTGGTTCAGGATAGCAGCATGAAGCAAATCTTGGATGAATATTTGGATGGGTTAAATTCCCAGTTTGTGGTTGAAGATGATTACTAAGGAAGGACGGTCGTCTATGCATTCCTAGTGCGGATAATCTTCGGGAGGAGTTGATGTATGAGTCTCATCATACCAAGTACTCAATCTACCCGGGAGGCATGAAGATGTATAGAGACATGAAGAAGTTATTCTGGTGGCCGGGTTTGAAGAAAGATGTATCACTTTATGTGGCCAAGTACCGTACTTGCGCATTGGTGAAGGCGGAATGCCAGAAGCCCGGAGGTTTCTTGAAGCCCCTACCTATCCCAGAATGGAAATTCGATGACATATCTATGGATTTTGTGCATGGTTTGCCGAGGTCACAGAAGGGAAACGATGTCATTTGGGTGGTCATAGATAGGTTGACAAAGGTGTCACACTTTATTCTGAACAAGAAGAAAGACCCGGTGGAAAGGTTAGCCAAACTCTATGTGGAGAATATTGTACGATTGCATGGAGTGCCCCTCAGTATTGTTAGTGACCGAGATGGACACTTTACGTCGAAGAATTGGAGGTTGGTGCATAGTATGTTGGGAACTAAGCTAAGTTTCAGCACAGCCTTTCATACACAGACAGATGGTCAAACCGAGAGGGTCAATAGGACTATGGAGCACATGCTTCGCATGTGCGTCCTAGATTTCGGAAAGCATTGGGAGGATCACCTGTACATGGTGGAGTTTGCGTACAACAACAGCTTTCAGGCGAGTATTGGAATGGAGCCTTTCGAGGCCTTGTACGGGAGGAAGTGTCGTACGCTGTTGTCTTGGTTGGAGGCAGCGAATCGAAGTTGTATAAACGTCAAGCGATGGAAGATGCCACTTCAATGATACGGACAATTCAGGAAAGATTGAAGATCGCTCAGGACAGGCAGGCAAAGTATTACAACGCCAAGCATAGGAACGTGGAGTTCAATGTTGGCGACATGGTGTATCTAAAAATCAAGTCGTTCAAGGATGTATCGCGGGTTCGACGATTGAAGAAGTTGAATCCGAGATACCTTGGACCATTTGAAATCCTGGAGCGTGTTGGCGAGGCGGCGTATAGATTGAAGCTGTCGGCGGAATTGAGTGGGCTGCATGACGTGTTCTACGTATCGGTGTTGCGTAAGGCGGTGCAAGAGTCTTCGCAGATCATTGCGGATAATCAAGTACCTGTTGAATATGAGTTGACCACAAGGGTCAAGCCAGTACGTATTGAAGATGTTGCAGTCAAGCGACTCCGAACCAAGGATATCCGTATGGTTAAAGTCCGATGGGATAATTGCGGATGTGAGGAGCTTTCTTGGGAGCGAGAGCAAGCTATGTTGGAGGAATACCCCGAGTTATTCCACACAGGTATTATTTAGATTTGTGTACCTTTACTTAATTTCGGGATGAAATTCCTTAAGTGGGGAAGATTTGTAACGCCCCAAAAATTGTATTTGAGTCGATCGCGAAAAAGGTATTTTTGGTGCCTGTATAGGGGTACACGGCCTAGGACACGGGCGTGTCCAAGGCCGTGTCTGGCTGGTGTTTTTGGTCGTTTTCATCCCGAAAAGGACACGGCCAGGAACACGGCTAGCTGACACGGGCGTGTCATTGGACACGGGCATGTGCCGACCCGTGTCAGTACCCGTGTGCAGTTGGGTCGTGTCGGTTGGCGTGGAGGTTATGCTGGACAAGCCCCCGAACATGGGCGTGTCGAGAGACCCGACACGAGCATGTCAGGTTGGACACGGGTGTGTCTGAGCCCGTGTGTCTTTTCTGTGTTCGACGATCGTGCCTGGATCGAGGCACACGGCCTGGGACACGGCCGTGTGCCAAGCCATGTTCGGCCCAGGTCTGAAGATTTTTGAACGGATCTAAGCCGTTCGTTTTCTTTAATTAAGATCCAACGGCTCAGATGGTTCCCTGCTCTGTTAAGGCCGGGAATAAGGGAGTTAATCTCTCATTTCTCTCCAAGGCTTTCTCTTTCCAAGGTGTTAGAGAGAAGAGGAAGAAGAAGGAGGTTTACGACCACCGGCGGAGGATCGGAGCACCGTTTCGAAGTCTGAGAGCGGATCCGTGGAGGAAAGGTTATTGCGAAGAGTTCTGTCCGCGTAGTTTTTCCATGGCGCCAAAATGGACTACAAGGGTAACGACTCTCTACTTAAGGATGTGAAGCTCTTTCTTTCTGTATAGGGAATCCCGCTCCCGCAAGTGTGCAGTGAGTGCGTGGTGTTCCTTGGGGTTGATGTGAATAGTTCCCCTTGTGTTGCATATAGAGTCCGGAATCGTAAGTACGGGCATAGGCATTGTGTGTGAAGCCTACCCGGACGTGTATCGTCTGGATCGGTGATGTTGCATTTGATACAATTTGCCAGAGAAAACTCCATGCTTTGGGTTTTTCGGGTTTCTATGCGGTATATTGCAGCAGGGATCCTTGGAGGTTAGCTTCAAGGCGCACCCGGAAAATTGAGTGGAAACGTGTTATGCTAACTTGGCGGTCTGGGAACCGGCCTTGATCATTACTGGGTTATGAGATTGTTTGGAAAATTTTGGGATCCGAGAGAAGCTTGGCCAGCGCGTAGAACTTAAAGTGTATATGCGGCGTGAGCAATGGGCTAGTGGAATTGGACCTAGGCTATGTGGAACGGTGCGAGAAATCTGAAAAGGGTACTGGTCGTTGACATAGTCGGGAGCCTTAGACTAGACAGGGTCAGAAAGGCTAAAATGCTCACTTGGTTGCCATCTTTGGGATGGTGGTGAAGACACTGATATGTCAGGATTCACCGTTAATGTGCCCTGAGTGCACGGGGTGTTTGGCCGTGCGAGCCTACACCTGTGGAGAAATATATAGTTGCACTTTATTGTTTAGCTGGGCTAATGTTATGCAGGGAAAGAGCACCGCCGTCCCGAGTAAGGGGCGGGGTCGTTATAATTTGGTCGGCTTTTAGCTGACCGTTGGTTTGTTTGCCACCGTGTGGTGGAATGTGCTTGCAGGTGCTGCGGAGCAGAGTACCAAATAGCGGGCTGGAGCCCATGTTGCTGTGCTGGCCCTAGAAAGCCGTAGAATAGTTGTTTTTACTTTTATCATGTGTGGCCGGTCTGCGAGCCGATGTATGTAAGACATGTTTTATTAAGTGAACATTTGTAAGGCCATAAGGCCATGTACCTTTTCAGTGTATTTGAGTTTCATTCCTGTGGTTGTAGTCGTGGACATTCATATGTATTGGATTTAAGATTTGGGTTCTTTCAACTTTAAAAGCTTCCGCTAGAATGCTCTGTGTAGGACGAGTAGTCTTAATTGGATGGTTTGAATATTCATTTGGTAATCCTTCCAACTGTCTGTGGTATATGGCGTTGGGTTCCAGCTGGACCTTCTGTTATATGTCATGCGACAGATGCGGGTGTTACAACTAAACTCAACACCTTTTGCCTTAGGCAAATTTTCAGCCCTGTTTGTTGCTTCATATTAATAGGCTGAAACAGGTTTTTGGGAATTGCGCCAACCCGACTTAAATGGGCTGCGTCCTTTCAAAATGATATATTTGAGAAATATAAGCAGTCCAATAATAGGACGACACGTGGAAGACGGTTTTAACTCTAATTCTTACTATAAAAGAGGAGTAAACCGAAAGCCCTAGTGGTCTCAGTACCAATTTTGTCGAGCAGTTGTCTTTACCAAAACCACCGGAGGAGAAAGAGCTGTCGGGTCAGATTTTCTGGAAAAATCCTCTCTTCCTCTTCTTTCTCGTGAAGAACAAGCACCAACTAAGGAGAAGATGTCGCCAAGAAGGATGACAAGATCCATGGCTGGAAATGGTGCAAATGCCAGAAATGAGGTGAGCTTCCAACCCTCTCCCTTGGTTCTAGATCTCTAGTTATTCTTAGGAGAGATATCGACTCAAAAGAATCTTGATTTGTGAGAAGAAGGTTTCTAGGAAGAGGCCATCCCAGGACTTGTGTCCTAGGAATTAGAGTCTTCAACCTTTCCTCACTTCAAATGAAGTTTGTGGACTGGTTTCGTGAAGAGAAGTGGTCAGATGAGGGTGAATAAGGGTGGAGAAATTCTAGATGTTATTTGGAAGTTTGGTTGGAGGAAGAAGATGAACCGATGACGTTCGATCTGCTTTAAGATGCACGCAGAAATCTGTTTGCTGCGCGCAACAACATTCGAGGCCATTTTCAGACATGATGTATCTAGATCTGGGCTTTCGACTAAACACAAGAGTTTTTTTCCCTTGGATATACCATTCCAATGAGGGGTTACACGCCTTCACTGGATTCCTGTAGTCACGGGAATACCCGATCGAAGTTGTTGTACAGTAATCATTCCTGCATATATAGTTCCCGTGTTTGTTTTGTATCAGCTTTGGGTTTGGTAGAGAGATTGTAGTACAGTAATGTTAATGTTTCGTTGAATTTAGTCCATAAGTAATTGTGATAAAATATGTTAATGACATTTGTTGGATAGATCCTAATGAACAAATGGTGTTGTAAAGTGTACCTAATCGAGGTGATTTGGTGGAGGTTAGTGAACGAATGGATTGACAAGTTGGGATGGTAGGAATGACTTAAATATGTGAATCGATAGGGATGTACTTGATAATGGTAATACATTGAATAATGATGAGGTTGACTTGAAGTGTGTTGTACATAACTTGTAGTAATTGCTATGAACATATGGTTGATGGCTTTTAGTTGGTAGATCCATATATACACGAATAGTTCGAACTTGGTAAAAGAATTGTAACCAGTGATGTTAATGTCAGGTGATCATAGTATACATGTAATTGTGATAACCAAATGGTTGGGGAATATGTGTGGAGTACCATTATGTTGATGGTGAACCCTTGGTGTGCTTGGATGCACAAAGATGTGGAAGTGTTGAAAGTGCGTGTGTGTTGCCGCACTGGAATTATGTATTGGTAAGAGACTCGGAGTGGAGCTCTTGCGTGCTGTTGAGCACAAAATATGAATAATAAAAAGGGGCTCAATGTGGAGCCCAGTATGTGAAGTGCATGTGGTGTGGACGACACGCGGTGTCATAATCCTGGGTTAAGGATAGTGTGACGGGTCTACGGGCTCGCCAGTCGTCACACCGACGGGAGTTGGTAGTTAGACTTGGACGGTTGGGCCTTGGTCCTCAGTTCTTACTTCCTGAGGCACCCTCCGTGCCAGTGGGAGGTTGGTGTTGGGTATTGTATCCACAATTACCTGGATTTGAGGAAGCCACCTGTCAAGCTAAGATGAATTCACAATGTATTTGATGAAACCTCTTAAGTTGTGCTTGCAGTTCTTCCACGCTAAGTGCACACCAATGTCAGGGTGCAGTAGGTCAATATACACGAGTCTGCATGACGTAATCCCTCGTTGAGCAGATCAGTGTGTTGGACTACGTGTACTCTCTCTATTGGAGTGCACTTACTTTCAAGTACAGGGCCGTGTTTATGCAAGAGAAGACAAGGAGCAAGGATGGGTCAAGGAGCAGCTCTTGGGTGGAAAGACGAAAATTCGTCTAAGTATAATTCGACGAGAATCACCAAGTGATTCTCGCCGATTCGACGAGAATCACTAGCTCACCGAATCGTCGAGAATCATTAGTGATTCTTGCTGACTCTTTCCGGCTACCTCAAAACGGTGCCAAGTAAGATTCGGCGAGAATCACTAATGATTCTCGCCGAACCCATCGCTGAGCAGATCATGAATACCAAGTAATATTCGTTGAGAATCACTAAGTGATTCGGCGAGAATCACTAGTGATTCTCGACGAATCGTCGAGAATCACTAACTGATTCTCGCCGATTCGTCGAGAATCATCTGCGATTCTCGCCGATTTTTACTTGGCGTTTTCTCTGGAAGCTGCTGGACCGGATTCTGCCGCTGGACTATTTTGAACCGGATTTCGGGTTTCTACGTGTGGGACCCACAACGGTCATATTGTAAGTGTCTACAGTGTATAAATACACGGGTATTTTTGAACAGTAAGAGTAGCGAAGAAGAAAAGAAAAATGTGAGCCGCGACGTGACCTAGATCGCCGTATCCGCTCCGCCGCCGCCGCCGCCGCTCGCGCCAAGTTGTTCGCCGGTTGATCGTGGTTTCGTCCAGATCCTCCTGCGACAGAAGCTTAGCCAAGCTTAGAGTCTCACGCGTCTATCCAGAGATCTCTTGTCTCTCGATTTGTAGATCAGGAAAACTTCCCCGTCCAAATCGATCGAGACGACCGATCCTCGTGTGACCGTTGGTAGACCTAGCTAGCTTCGCTATGAAGTTTGGATCTCCAAAATACAATAGCCGCACATTGTCGTCGCCGTCGATCCCGTGAACCTTGCCGCCACCCATCTTGCAGCCGCCGGTTCCGGGGAGATCCTCTCCAAGAGAGTTCTAGGGTTGTGGACTCTTCGTGGACTTCAAGAACACGTCGTCAACGAAGAGGGACACCTTGGTCTCCAAACGTAGTTTGTATCTTTTATACATTCTATTTTATTTTTGTTGTAAAGGAACGGTTGTTCCGAGGTGTAAGGGTTGGGTGCAACCCGTGTGTGGGAGTGGTGACTCCTACGTGTGGAAGGGTTCCTTCCGATAGTGCAAGGATTGGATTTCAATCCTGTTGGTGAAGAGACCGAGTCGTCCCGTGTTGGGAGATAGGTCGAAGGGGGAAAGTGGATGTACCCATGTCGGGGAACCACTATAAATATCTTGTGTATTCTGTGTGCTGTGCTGTTTATTCTTATTGTGCAGGTACAATTTTAAATTCCGCAAAAACGCTGCACGTCACCTATTCCCCCCCCCCCCATAGGTGAACATAGTTGACACTAGGTGGACTTTCAAGTGGTATCAGAGGGAGGTTGCTCATCAAAAAGGTTTACACCTTGAGTAGTATCCTGCCACCAGTGTCAGAAGCATGGAGCTGGATTATGAGATATCGCCACTAAGACTCCCCGCATGTACAAAGGAGTATTATCCCGTCTGGAGGATGAGGGTGTCATATCACTTGAAGGCCATCGATCCTCGAGCATCTTTCATCCTGGAAGAGGGTCCTTTTATTCCTATGAAGACCTCCTGCTCTGGAAAGAATATCGAAGTGCCCAAGTGCATTGCAGAGATGTCAGAGACAGAACTATCACTATTTAACTTGGACAAGAGGATTCGTTAAATTATCTTGGATATCTGGTCTGGAGCTTCTCGCTCTAGATTGGAAAAATGTAGGACAGCTAAATCTATGTGGGTGATGATCTCAGAGCTGATGGGGGGGGGGTCAGAGAAAGCTGGAATCTGCTGTCAATCAGAGGATGAAGCCTATGTGGGGGTCCTCGCCTCTGAAGATGAAGGCAAGGATCTCTCGGACAGCATCAGAGCTCCAGTGTCCGTGTCAGAGACTGAAGAGGCCAGTGAGGAAAGCATCTCTGATGAGGATGACACAATGGTCACTGGCTCTAATGACAATAACACAGAAGAGCAGGTAACTTCTTCATTCTGCCCCGTCTCTCTTGAAGTTTCTGAAGACAGAAACTGCCTTCCTTCAGAAAATGCTGATTCCCTGAAGAGAGCCCTTCAGACAAGCAACCTACTTGCTGAGGAGCAAGCTCAAGAGATTGCTCGACTGAAGATCTTGTTGGTTCTCCAATTGGCATCCAACAAGGTCAAGGACTCTAAAATCTCAGCTTTAGAGAGTAGTCTAGAGAATGAGAAAAGAATAGTATCAAACTTTTCCAAGGTTGATGCTATAAAGAGAAAACAAGAAAATGGGTAGATCTCCCGGATTATCAATTCGTGGAGAAATGGGGAAACGGTATTCCGACCCCCCACTCCAAGCAGGAAGGCAAATCATCATGCCTTCAGGTATGACCACAGGAACAATCGTGGTCACTGCAAGGGTGATCTGTCCTCATGTGGAGACACCCGTAGTGCAAGGGCCGTCGTGGCCACCCATGAGAGAATACCTAAGGCTCATTCTGAGCCCTTTGTATTCACTGCCACTGCCTCAACTCGGTGTGAATCTGCATGTACCAGCTCACAGAACACTTCTCACCACCCGAGGACACAGGACAGGGAAGTTAGAAGTCATGGTGTAAGTTTTCATGGGGCCTCTGGAAGGGGGATGCCTGAAAGGAAGGCACCACCTCCCCGGCCTCATGACGCTCGCAACATGCATTCCTTCCACCCTACCACGTGTCACGGTGGAAGAGGAAATTTTGTGAGGAGATCATGCCCTATCCCGTTTAGACCTAGGACCGTGACTACCTCAGTCACTAGATCAGGTCAGAAACGGCGATACAACATTCACCCATGTTGGTGCTATGGCAAAGTGGGACACTTTGCCATCGACTGTTGGCACAACTCCTCTGCGTCAAGGGCAAGGGCCTATCCACATTTTCTGGGCAGAGGTTGTCTTCCTGACAGGTTTTCTGAAGGAAGGCAGTCGAGTGCTTATGCTAACAGGAACCTAGGACCCAATATGATTTGGGTTCCTAAGGTAAAGTAATTCTTTCTTGCAGGGTAGTCTAGGTTCCCGTAAATATGAAGGGAACTAGACAGTAGATGGCTCAAGACTAAATTGGCACAAGCGTCTGGAATAACAGATGTGATATCTACTTGAGCTTACTCACTTTGAGCTCCTAATATGTGTTACCTGAGGGACTAAATGATAACTCTCATAATCCCAGGTACGTTTGATCAGTTCTAGGACTTGAGTCATAGTGTATCCACATTTACATATATATATATATATATATATATATATATATATATATATATATATATATATATATATATATATATATATATATATATATATATATATATATATATATATATATATATTTATACTTATACTTCACTTGTATGTGAGTACATCTAAGGATAGGTCAACACGGAGAATATAAAGATTAGATACATCATTAAAGTGTTATCGGAAATTCCACTGGTAGACTCGAAATCTAACATCTACAGGCTTAAATTAGTTCACTAAAAACTAGCGAAGATTGCCATCAAGAAATGTATGGAAAAGCTGGTTCAAACCCCAAATAGTGGCTTTAAGAAGTATTCACATATTTAGAAGATTTTTAAATTAACGTATATGGAAAAGCCGGAAACCCGTTAAATTCCTTCTAAATCCCGTCGATCTCACGTAGTCTCCCGCCGAACTCACCTTTATATATTTAGAATCCCGCCGACCCTTCACCTTCCATAGGAATCCCGCCGAAGGAGCAAACTCACCGAATCTCGCCAAACTTCGCAGGAAACACGCCGAATCCCGCAAAGGTCTTTGCCGAATCGTCTTCCCGCAAGGTTCTCGCCAAATCCCGCCGAACTCCGCAGAACTCCACCGGAAACTCACCAGGAATCGTGCAGGCTTCCGTCGAATCCCGTCGAATCCCGCCGAATCACCGAAGGTTTCTCGCAAGAATCCCGCCGAAGTTACTCACCGACGATCTCTCCCGGTTTCGATTCGTCCTTCCAGGAATTTCTCCGCGTGCACTCATCGGGTGTCCCTCGTCTTCATCGAACTAACTCACCGTCTACGTCTTTAGGTAACCACCCCTCACCCTTACTTTGACTTGATCACTAGTGTCGCTTCATTTTTTATTTTTGATTAAGCGTAGAGTAGGGCTTCTCTCCCTAGATCTGCCATGGCTCCAAGGACAACCGCTGGGCTGGTCACTGGTTGCGAGCTAGTTCGAACAGGGTTCTCTCATGCCTCTGACGAATTCAGAAACATCATTCTGATGCTGGAAGAGGCTGGGCTCTCATTCGTCCTGGAGCACCCGTGTAAAATCTTGGACAAAGAGGTGCTGGAGTTCTTTGCTACTGCCAGACTTCGAAATGAAGACTCTCTTATCAAGAGCAAGGTGGCTGGGGCAAAGATCAAGATGTCTGCCAGCAAGCTGACCCACTATTTGCAGCTCTCTAGCTCGGAGCACGAGGACTATCTTGAGGAAGAAGACAAAACCAGGACTCTCTTATTCTGTGGTCTCCCACGAGGAACTCGGTCGATAAAGCGCAAGGATATGAATGAAGAAGGGAAGCTTCTGTCAGACATAATTGGAAAGGTACTCATCTGCAAGCCGGGCTCTCATGACCATATCTCTGCGGATATGTTCAAGATCCTAGTGGCAATTGTCTGCCGAAAAAGGTTCAACTGGGGGGATTTGCTGTTTGATAAGATAAAGGACACCCCGAGATCTCCGAGCTTTGGCCGAATCATAAGTCTATATCTCAATCAGCTGAATGGAGACAAGTATGACATGAGTAATGGTGTTCCTCTACTCTACTTGAAGAAAATGGACTCAAGTGTTTTTGACAGATGGGGGAGGCGAATTGGGCAGGCTGCCGTGGAAGAACAACAGGACGTATCTCCAGCAGTAATCCCCAGTGAAATTCCTGATGCTTTGACGACAGGAATTGAGGGGGAGCCTCTACCCAATCATGCTGATATAGTATCTGACATCTCCCAGATGGCCAGAGATGCTGTGGCAGCGATACAAGAAGAAAGTGAAACTGTGCTAGAGCATGAGGAGGCCCTGAACCGGAACGATCAAGGAGCCGAAGCTGCTGTACAGGAGACTGCTGACGAAGACTTGGAAGATGATGCTGATGAAAATGATCTTATGGATGCTGAAGGTGAGGAAGACGGAAATGAGGGACAGGACGCAGTGGAGACTCAGGATATCATTGAACCTCCATCTGACAAGCACGCACCTGAGAGCATTCCTGAGAACATTGGTGCACGAGTGGAGGGGGAGTCCGAGAAATCTGCAGATGCTGCAAGTATTCCTCCCGTAGAGGCTGTGCTCGTGTCCAGCTCTACCAGTGCATCTGATGAAGTGCAAGTCCAAGAAGTGCCTCCGGATCTTCCACTACGAGATAATCTAGCCACTCATACCGTAAATGTCATTCAGGGCATAGTGAATGAGCTTAAAGCTTCTTTTGAGACAGCTCAAAATAAAATGTTGAAAAGGATTAAGACATCTGAAAATCTCATGCTCAAGAACATGGTGGAGATCAATCATAAACTTGACATGATGGAAAAGAAATTTGAAGAAAAGTATACAGCGGTCAGCCAAGCGGTCACTCTCCTTATGGACGGATTGAAAAAGAACACCGATACTCTTGTCGTAGTGAATCAGAATGCGCATGTTGTGGCAAACAACATTCAAAAGTTTGATGGCAATATGGTAACTCTCAACGCCAATCAACAAACCTTGGTCACTGAATTCTCCCGGACGACAAAGCATATTGATGACTCACTGCACTCCTATGCAAACTCTATCGCAGTCGAAGCCAAAAAGGGGGAGAAAGACTATATAGCTAAGATGACTGAGATTCAGGAAGTCATGATCAACAACTTCGAACAGTCAAACAAATATGTCTATGACAGCTGCTGGTGGATGCTCCAACAGGCGTTAGGCGTCGATTTGAATCCTGCAGGTCTTCATGCTCCTGAGACTACTACAGCTGCTGCGGGAGTAAGTGCTGCTGAGGGAGTAAGTGTTGCAGATGGTCCCATGAGTGAAGCTGATGCTAGGGCTATTTCCAAAGCAAAATGTACGGCCATGTTTGACCAAGAGGCCCTAGCAAAAGCCAGGGACAAGAGAAAGTCTCAAGAAGGGACATGAAAGGAAACACAAGCTGAGAAGAGAATCAGACTGAGTGAGGAGGAAATAAGAAACGAAAAGTGGAGTCCAGTTTCAAAGAATATCATCTTGGACACTTTCTGGATACAAGAAAAAGGAGAAATCAATCGAAATGAAGTATACAGCCAGTATGAGTGGGAGACGCACAAGACGTATGAAGCAAAACGAAACATCTTCTTCAGGACCAACACGGCGGCAGATAAAGCTCCTCCTCCCAGATATTATCCGAAGCCCAAAGAGTACATGGAGAGGCAAAGAAAGAAGTATTTGGCTCAGAAACTCAAGGATGAATTAGCCAAAGAAAAATAGTCAAAAATTGATAGCTTGTCATTCTCTCTTAAGAACAATTATTGGTTATTGTTATTATATGAATAATTCTGAGATTATATATATATATATATATATATATATATATATATATAGATATAGATATATATATATATATATGTATACGTATTTGAATTTGTGAATGACTCAAGTCTTGATCTGTTTGCTTATATTCTCTTGTGCTGAATATTTAAATTCTGAATGTTGTTTATATTATCTGGTTGGTGTTATTCATCTTAGCTAGTAGGGTTTTGGCTTCGTCAAATAGGGGGAGATTGTTGGGTATTGTATCCACAATTACCTAGATTTGAGGAAGCCACCTGTCAAGCTAAGATGAATTCATAATGTATTTGATGAAACCTCTTAAGTTGTGCTTGCAGTTCTTCCACGCTAAGTGCACACCAATGTCAGGGTGCAGTAGGTCAATATACACGGGTCTGCACGACGTAATCCCTCGTTGAGCAGATCAGTGTGTTGGCCTACGTGTACTCTCTCTATTGGAGTGCACTTACTTTCAAGTACAGGGCCGTGTTTATGCAAGAGAAGACAAGGAGCAAGGATGGGTCAAGGAGCAGCTCTTGGGTGGAAAGACGAAAATTCGTCTAAGTATAATTCGACGAGAATCACCAAGTGATTCTCGCCGATTCGGCGAGAATCGCTAGTGATTCTCGCCGAATCGTCGAGAATCATTAGTGATTCTCGCCGACTCTTTCCGGCTACCTCAAAACGGTGCCAAGTAAGATTCGGCGAGAATCACTAATGATTCTTGCCGAACCCATCGTTGAGCAGATCATGAATATCAAGTAATATTCGTTGAGAATTACGAAGTGATTCGGCGAGAATCACTAGTGATTCTCGACGAATCGTCGAGAATCACTAACTGATTCTCGCCGATTCGTCGAGAATCACCTGCGATTCTCGCCGATTTTTACTTGGTGTTTTCTCTGGAAGCTGCTGGACCGGATTCTGCCGCTGGACTATTTTGAACCGGATTTCGGGTTTCTACGTGTGGGACCCACAACGGTCATATTGTAAGTGTCTACAGTGTATAAATACACGGGTATTTTTGAACAGTAAGAGTAGTGAAGAAGAAAAGAAAAATGCGAGCCGCAACGTGACCTAGATCGTTGTATCCGCTCCGACGCCGCCGCCGCCGCTCGCGCCAAGTTGTTCGCCGGTTGATCGTGGTTTCGCCCAGATCCTCCTGCGACAGAAGCTTAGCCAAGCTTAGAGTCTCACGCGTCTATCCAGAGATCTCTTGTCTCTCGATTTGTAGATCGGGAAAACTTCCCCGTCCAAATCGATCGAGACGACCGATCCTCGTGTGACCGTTGGTAGACCTAGCTAGCTTCGCTACGAAGTTTGGATCTCCAAAATACAGCAGCCGCACATCGTCGTCGCCGCCGATCCCGTGAACCTTGCCGCAGCCCATCTTGCCGCCGCCGGTTCCGGGGAGATCCTCTCCAAGAGAGTTCTAGGGTTATGGACTCTTCGTGGACTTCAAGAACACGTCGTCAACGAAGAGGGACACCTTGGTCTCCAAACGTAGTTTGTATCTTTTGTACATTCTATTTTATTTTTGTTGTAAAGGAACGGTTGTTCCGAGGTGTAAGGGTTGGGTGCAACCCGTGTGTGGGAGTGGTGACTCCTACGTGTGGAAGGGTTCCTTCCGATAGTGCAAGGATTGGATTTCAATCCTATTGGTGAAGAGACCGAGTGGTCCCGTGTTGGGAGATAGGTCGAAGGGGGAAAGTGGATGTACCCATGTCGGGGAACCACTATAAATATCTTGTGTATTCTGTGTGCTGTGATGTTTATTCTTATTGTGCAGGTACAATTTTAAATTCCGCAAAAACGCTGCACGTCACCTATTCCCCCCCCCCCCCATAGGTGAACATAGTTGACACTAGGTGGACTTTCAGTTGGCCTTGGTCCTTTGGTGATACGCTCCCAGAGGCACCTTCCACGCCACAAAATAGGCCAGTTGGGCTGCGCTCTTGGTGCACATCTACCCGAAACCACTTCTGAGCCGTAGTAAGTGTGTGAGCTCCGCTGTTGTGTTCTTAGCGTTGAGGCGTATGGAGGCCTAGGCTTGGTAGTATGGATGACCGTCTAGTAGTGGAGAAGCCCACTCTATTATCACCGTCTGGCCACGACGGTTGACGCTTTAGAGATTAGCTACCTGCTCGAAAAGTGGGAACTACAAGTCTGTGTCGACATAGCAGTTACATGTGCGTGATCATGAGTGAGTCATTGTATTGCATTCATGACATTACATTTCATTGCATACACAATATTCTCATCATATAAGTTTGTATGGGCACTCTTATACGATGAGTTACTTTACTAATAAGCTAATCCTCAACTTATATGTCAGTATGGGCATTCATATACGTTGTGTTACTTTCTGTTGTAGCTTTACATTTTTCATATACTACTGTAGATGATAGAATTGCTAGAGTAGATTGTATACTCATTTATTATACTGCTGATATACTTGATATTGTTCACTCTATACCACATGTTTGTACTACTATTTTATTTATAAATATTGTACCCTTGTTTTTTCTCCGCCCGGTGCCGAGGAGTCACCGGGGGAGCAGATGTGATAGCCACTTAGTCTTATGACTAACAGTTGCTACGTCTTCCTTTTTATGAGGAAACCCCGCAGACAGAGCAGCAGCAGTTTATGCCGCAGGACAGCCAGGCCAGGACGACAGGGCCTGAAGGGACGGTGTTATTGCTACCGTCAGTGACTGATGTGAGTTTGAGAGACTCATGATGTAGCCCCTTTGGGCAAGTTTTACTCGTACTCTGATATTATAGAAGCTTGTTGTAACTTCTTTTTCTTGATGTACTTATCAGACTATTTTACATATGTGTGGATTGACTTCTGTTTTATATTTTTGGTTGGGTTGGCATTGGTTGATATTGGTTATAGCCGGCAGGATAGGCGTCTTGTGGTACAGGTTAGTCCGTGTGGTAATGCTACCGCAAGGCGGCTGTTCTAGGCATAAGACTCCCCTCGTGTCGTGTTTTGTGTTCCGGGAGGGGGGTCTTACACTTTATCAGCTATTTGTTGCTTGGCGTTGAGTGTGTGAGCACCACTCAATGACAAACTCCTTAGACAAAATTTTGTCTTCACTAGATGTTGGCAGTGTTGAGTGAGCAACCTCCACTCAACGCTTTTTGCCTTAATCAGTTTTCTGCTTAACTGTCTCAGCGCTTTCTGATGAGTCCAAGTTATATACATATTTTTGGACTCATCTGGGCTAGTTTTCTCGTGGAATGCCCATTTCAGTGGCTCTTTTTTTGTTGTAGGTATAAGGGCCGTGTGTGTGTTTTGGGATCGTTTGGGAATGTTTTCCGCCTAAGGGCCATTGATCGTATGTTTTTACACGCGCACGGTCAGTGGACTCCTTAGCGCACGACCGTTGGTCATGCGCTGTCTGTTCATCGAACCCCAAATGGTACAGGAATACTGCGCACGATCATTGGATCTATAGCGCACGACCACTGGTTGTGAGCCACTAATCGTGCGCACTATTCTCCAATTTTACCAAGTTCTGTCTAGGGCAATTGCACGATCATTGGACATAGTGTGCATGACCTCTAGTCGCGTGCCACTGCTCATGCCCGTTTATTCTATTTTTCTGGAGTTCTGCCATTGCTAATCGCACGATCAGTGGATCCAGAGCGCACGATCTCTGGTCGTGCGCCACTGATCGTGCGCTCTGTTTTTTTGCTGTAGTATTTAAACCCGTGCTCTGCGAATTAGGGCATCATCGCTTCATTTTCCGCCCTGCTGTGCGCGAGGTGCTGTTTCTCATCCCCGCAGGTCCTCCACTCATCTCCATCCTCCAGGAAGCTTTCTCCTGCGATTCGAAGCCATCTTCAAACATTCGGAGAGTTTTCGGCCACCAGCAGCGTGCAACAGAGATCTTCCGGTACAACTCATTTAGGCAAAAGGGTGAAAGGATTGAAGGAAAGGGAAGAACACGGAGGAAGACAAGTGGATTGACAACCTATTTGCCTCCTGAAGCAACCACGGTCAGAGTCGTGAAGTGGACTGACAACCCACCACTCCGTCCAAGAACCACGGCTAGGCTTTCCACCTTTCTGCTTATTCTACCTCTTATCCATGGTAGATTGTACTCTAAAGCTTATAATGATCCTTAACTTGATTTTATTTTTCTATGAATGAAGTTTTCTTGGGTTAATTACATCCTCTTTTGTTAGATGTGATGCACTCACCTTCATTCACATCCACTCCACTCATGCACTAGAACCACTCTAGCAAAGGCTAGTGTGGTGATTAAGAGGTGATTGCGACCCTCACACTCTACACGTGTGTTCATTCTATTCTCTTACTCTCCGTCCATCCACCTCACAAAGCACGGCATAACGGCCTGCACTAGTTCCATCCACCAAGCGAAGCGGTGCTTACGACCCACATTAGTTCTTTTTATTTTGTTAGAATTAGGAATCCAAAACCAACCCCCTTTATTATTTCATTTAACTCTTAGTAACGATCTTTCTGCAACACTATCACGTACCCAACCTGCATTCCCTCGAGATCGACATTCAGGGAAGCTATTCCCAAATTATTACTTGACAGTGACTGGTGCACTTGCCGACGCATCAAGTTTTTGACGTCGTTGCTAGGGAGTGCAGGCGTATTGTGATTTGTGTTGTGTATGAGGTCGTTGATAAGTGATTACTAAATTTTGTTATTTCATTTTTTTGGCAACTATCTAATGGTTGCAACACACTTAATTACAAAAAGGAGAAGTTGGATTGGGTCATGGAAAGGCAAGAATATGGTATCGCGAATTCCTAACTGACCCGATTGTGTCATGGAGCAGGGTTGAAGAAGAGTTTTTTAAGAAATTCTACCCCCACGAGCTACTATGGGAGTTGTACACCGAGCTGCTTCTATTTTCGCAACGGGATGGTGAACAACTGATAGAAGTCTGGGAGAGATATCAAAAATTGAAAAAATTCTATTTTGGGAATAGTCCGTCTGAAGCAGCACAACTTCAAATGTTCTACTTTGGGGTTTCGACTCTGTACAGACACTACTTTGATTTAGCGGCAGGAGGATCCTTGTTCAGTAAGAGTTGTGCCGAAGCATGGTAGATAATTGACATAATATCGTGGAACAGTGGAATGTGGCGCACATCTGTGGAAAAAATTGAGGAGGTCAGTTCGATCGGAGCAGAGAATAGCGGGAAGGAAGAACCCCCTCAGGAACTCACCAAAGAGAAATTCTACAAATTCACCGAATGCATTCTGCAATGCTGGGAAGCTTAGAGTGAGGCATTCCAAAAATTACAATCTATGGTGGCAAGTATTATAACCACCATCACCACGAATTTACAGCGACCCACTGAAACTGTGAATGCCATGAAACTGTGGAGTGGAAAGTCAACCGCAATTAGTAAGCATCAGTTGGAGTCATCAGAAAGGCAATGTAAAGAACACATTGAACAACCAAATGCTGAAGATCACAATAAGACTCAACCTTCAGATGTTGTAACTCCAGTTGTAGACATGATTTACCCCCCCCCCCCTTTCCTCATCGATTAAAGGACAGGAGGAAGGAAAAATAATTTGTGAAATTCCAAGAAATGATGAAAGGAGTGTAGGTGAACATTCCGCTAGTTGATGCTCTTATACAAAATATCTAAAGGATCTGCTAGAACAGACGAAATGGTTGGAGAGTGCTAATGCGCTTTCAACTGTGCAAGATGGAGTCGTCTTTTCTATGGAGCATTGGCCCACGAAGTTAAAGGATCCAGGGACTTACATGATTCCTTGCACGATTGGGAATTACGGTTGTCATCATGCATTATGTGATTCTGGGGCCTCTATAAATTTGATGCCTCTCCACCTCTTCTTGGAATTGGGAACGGGAATTTTGAAGCATACCAACATTACAATTCAGTTAGCTGACCGGTCAAGGAAGAAGCCCATGGGGATTGTTGAGGATCTCACCGTTGCAGTTAACAGATTGGTTTTCCCGGCTGACTTTGTCGTTATGGACATCTCTCCAGATTCCGCAGCACCTCTTATTCTGGGAAGACCATTCCTAGCTAGGGCACGAGCGATCATTGATGCCGAGAAGGGTATGCTAACGTTGCACGTCGGAAATTCCAGAACCACATTCGATATGTATAAAGCCGCGAGGAAGGATTTCTATGTGGAGTAGGAAGACATAGAATTCATCAGCAGCACTATCCATGAACCCCTTCCTTTATTATCAGCCGACGACTTTAAGGAGTTTCAGCGGGACATAGATGGAATGGAAATCAATCAGATTGAACACTACCCAAACCAAATTCCTGAGAGTATATCTGCTGAACATCATCAATCTCACCCAAACTTTCCTCTTAAACCTCTTCCACCGGCATTAAAGTATGTATTTTTGGGAGAAAATCAGACATACCCGGTAATAATTTCAGCGTTGCTTTCTCCTGAGGAAGAAGATCGTCTCAGTGGTGTTCTACGGACACATAAAAGGGCTTTCAGATGGAACATATAAGATCTGAAGGGCATTAGCCCAACTGTCTGCATGCACAAAATCCTGTTAGATGAAAGCGTCATGCCTTCTGCACAACCGCAGTGACGGTTGAACCCCTAAGATGCAAGAGGTAATGCAGAAAGAAGTGATCAAGTTATTGGACGCTAGAATCAGCGACAGCAAATGGGTAAGTCCAATTCATGTAGTGCCAAAAAGGGGGATCACAGTGGTAGAAAATGAATGCAGCGAACTGCTCCCTACCAGGACAATCACCAGATGGAGAGTGTGTATTGATTACAGGAAGCTCAAAGAGGCTATGTACAAAGACCATTTCCCACTCCCGTTCATTGATCAAATATTGAAAAGGCTTTCCAGAAAGAAATATTATTGCTTCCTTGATGGATACTCAGGGTACAACCAAATTCTCATCGCCCCTGAGGATCAAGAAAAAACAACATTCACCTGCCCTGCTGGTACATTCACATTCAAGAGGATGCCTTTCGGACTGTGCAATGCTCCTGGGACCTTTCAACGATGCATGCTGGTTATCTTTCGCGACATGGTTGGGAAGTTTTTAGAAGTTTTTATGAACGAATTTACTGTTTTTGGTGCAAATTTTGATGCGTGTTTGGAGAACCTCGCAACCGTTCTGAAACGTTGTGAAGACACCAATCTGGTGCTGAATTGGGAGAAATGTCATTTTATGGTAGAGAAGGTTATAGTTCTTGGACATGAAGTGTCAAGCTTGGGTATGTCGATGGATCAAGCTAAAATTAAAGTCATCAAGAAACTGCCTCCTCCAACTTCTGTGAAAGGGATCCGTAGCATCTTAGGGCTTGCCAGATTTTACCGTCACTTCATTAAAGATATCTCCTCTATCGCGAAACTGCTGAGCAATCTTCTTGGTAAGGTTGTATTATTCAAATTTGACGAAAATTGCTTGCAAGTTTTTTGCAAATTGAAGAGCTATTTTGTAACACCCCAAATCCCAAGATTGGGTTCAAGTTGGGTGACACGGCCTGGGACACGGGCGTGTCCCCGGGCGTGTCCTGCTCTGTATGGCAGAGCAGCCTATCGAGTACTCAACGAGCTGCGCTCGACGAGTTCTCGAGAGGGAACACGCCCAGCGACACGGGCGTGTCAGAGGGCGTGTCCCCCTCTGGTCGACGAACTTGTTCAACAAAGTGCACGCTGGAGGCGTGTCTGCAGCTGTGTAAAGGCACATGGCCTGTGACACGGGCGTGTCACATGGCCGTGTCCTTTTCTGGATTTGGCCAGGGCAGTGTGGCCTAGTGAACACGGGCAAGACACGTGTGTGTCTCTGGGCACACATCCTATGACACGGGCGTGTAACATGGCAGTGTGTTGCTCGGGTTGAGATGATTGTGTACCACCTGAGGTACACGGGCTAGACACGGGCGTGTCTGATGCCGTGTCAAGTCACACGACCTATGACACGGGTGTGTCACATGGCCGTGTACTCCTCTGTGTAAGTAGGTTGTGTGCCGCTTAAGGTACACAGAGTGTGACACGGGCATGTTATAGGCCATGTCAGGCCAAAAATTACACATTTGTGGAAGAATCATGGCCATCCATTTCCTTTATCTGGGATCTGATGGATCAGGCTCCTCCCTGCTACTTTAATGCCGGGAATGAGAAGAGAATTCTCATTTTGCCTTGGGTTATTTTCTTTCTAAGAAGCTAGAGATAAGGGAGAGCCAGGAGGAGGAGGAAGGGAGTCGGCCACCGGTGGAGCTGCTGAGTTCCGATTTGTGATCCGAGGCCAGCATTGTGGAGGCAAGGCCGCAGTAGTGCTTTCCAGCTAACTAGAATTCCATGGCTCCAAAGACGTCGTCAAGGGTAATGATCTTCCTTCCTGGACATGTGCATGGGTTTCCCCCACCAGAGGGTGGATTGCTAATGGATTCCCTTGGGTTGATTCTTGGAATCCCCAATAGTTTGGCATATAGATCCGGAAATGGAGTACGGAATAGGCATGCTATGTGAAGCCCATCTGGACAGGTTGGTCTGGAATGGTGATGTTGCATTTGTGCACTGGAGAAGACTCCGTGGTTAAACGTGTAGTTTATGGAATCGATGGGTTGGACCTGTGAAAGGCAGTAACATGAAGTACTTGAGTGGTAGTCAAGGAAAAGACTCTTGTGATGCTTGCGATTTCAATGGGTTGTACCTGTGAAGGATAGTAGCAGGAAGTACTGGTGTGGAAGCCCAGGAAAACACCCACTAAATTCTTGTGATGTATGCTATGAATGCTATGGTTAGAGTTAGAGACGGAAAGCGAGTTCTATCGCTAACGCTAGGTGTGGCTTCTAGCTAACCTACGAATGTGAAGTCAGTCCCTTGGGGACGGTATGACTATGTGTGAGCTTGGAGAGTTCTTAAAAAGGCTTCATGCCAAACAGGCCAGGTGAAACCGACCCGCGCCTTTTATTTAGCCGCGAGTACGTTGGTATTCGGTGATGGCAAGGCGACTTGAGCAACGGGGGGTAGCTGAACTGTACCTATGTTATGTCCGTCCGACTCGAAGACCTAAAAGTGCGGTTAGTTGGAGCGCATAATGAGAGTCTTAGGCATGCGCGCCGAAAAGACAAAATGCTCAATTTTACTGTTGGGTTTCGGCCCTGAAACAGTGGTGGGAACCTTATTCGCCGGTACACCAAGAATGTGCCCTGAGTGCACGGATCGTCGGGCCGCGTGGCTGACAGTTGTGATGGATTGTTTGTGCGTGAGAGCACAATGTGTGATATACATATATCTGCATATGAATTACTATGCCTTCAGGGAAGGAATACCACTGCCCTAGGAAAGGGATAGGGTCGTTACAAATTGGTCAGCTAAATGCTGACCATTGCCTTGGTTGCCACCGTTGGGTGGGTTGTCCTTGTACAGGTGCTGGAGAAACGAGCGAGACATATAAAGGCTGAAGTCCATGCTGTTGCGGCTGCTGCTCTTGCTGCTGCTGCTAGCCCTTGAAGGCTAAGCTGAAAAATGTTATGTTTTGTTCATGTGTGGCCGGCCTGTGCGCCGATGTTTCGAAGCCACTCTTGTAAAGAGTAACTGTAAGGCCATAAGGCCAAACGATATTGTATTTCATGTACATTCCTATATAAATATGGGTATTTATATTAGTGGACATTCATGGTTGGAGTTAAGCATTTATGTTAAAAGCTTCCACTAGAATGCTATGAGTTAGGATGCGCAACTCTGATATTAACCTGTGACTTCACCGCCTGTTTTGTAGCGTAAGGTGTGGGGCCCCGGCCGGACCATCTATTATAAGCTATATGAACGGATGGAGTCGTTACATTTTTGGTATCAGCTGTCTCGATCTTTCCCTTTCGAATTCATGGTGGAATTCTTTTGTGGGTTGGAGAGCATGTGCAAGTGCGACCCACTATAACATTAATGAACTCAAGAATGTCTATTAAGGAATGCAAATACACCTGTTTGGGGAACCTATGCGTTCCTGGTATTTCTATTGGCACTATGTTTGTTGCTTACTTGTGTGTTTCACGACTGTAGGAGACTAACGTGCAAGCGGGGCAGCAGGAACCCCAATATTCGATGGGACTGATGACACCAACTATGGTACCACCACCTCCTCCTTCGGTAGAGACGGTTCGATTGATCGCTGATGTGGTCTTCACAATGATCAAGGCCCAACATGAGGGATGGGGACAACCCTCTGTTCCGGTGAAGCGTCCCATGCCGGTCGGCGTACTTGAGCAGACGACAAGGGAAATAACATCAGCTTCGTCATTGAACATGTGCCTGAACCAAGGAGTGGACACGGTTGAGGAATACTTTCATGCATTTGTCGCACTGAGACAACATCCAGAGTTTGTGTTTGAAACCGAGGAAACTAAAATCAACAAGTTTTATGATGGGCTACGTCAGGAACTACGTTTTCTATTGATGGGTCCGAAGTTAATGGGGTTCTAACCATTGGTGGAGTTAGCTAGACTATTGGAGATGGACTTGACAAGAGCCCGTCAAATTCCTGCGCTCAGGGAATCGAGTTCTTCACGGGTTAGAAAGCCTACACACCGCAGGAGGGGAAAACATGAGACTCATGCTTGTTATACTTGTGGCAAGAAGGGACACCTTGACCGAGAGTGTTGGGGTGGTGACCAGAAGCCAAAGAAGCAATACAAGTGCTACTCGTGTGGTAAAGAAGAACATAAAGCTCGAGAGAGCCGAGCTGGTCGTTAGATGAACAAGAAGGGAATTTTGACCGTATGTATATAAATAACTATGCTCCTGTACTGCACATGTTTTATGTGTACTTTGATTAGAATAAATGTGCCTACATGGTAGTCATGAACACGAATGGAAAGTTGATGATATACTACATGGGGTAACGTGGGACATATAGCCCGTGGCTGTCGGGTTGGTCAGCCAAAGGTTGAAACGATGACTGGAGCGTCAGATGCTGACAAGGGAAAGGAAGTGGTGGAGTCCACTACCGCCCAGGCGCGACCCCGAGTATTAAACTTGGCCAGCAGATGGCCATACAACGAAGTGACATTATCACCAATATGCGTTGACATATTGAATTGTTGTTTTGGTTTTATCATACCTTGTTTGTAGTTTGCGTAGGATGTGTTTGTATTCGGCTTTGTTTGACGAAAGCCCTCTTTAATACTGATAATTCTCATTCATTTCTATCTATGGACCTTGTGTCACGAATCAGTGTACTGATTAGGTTAATGGTAGATAGTGTGACGGTGTTATTACCAAATGGATGCGATGTGGCAGTTCAAATTGGAAGTCGGGAGCTTTGTTTGAACGCATCTGTGCTGCCGATATCGGGATTTGACGTGATCTTTGGTATGGACTGGCTTTCGGAGTAGCGTGACTTTATTGGTTGGAATGCCAAAGAGATCACCCTGGGCCAGAATACCGAGCATGAGACTAAGTTCGCTGGTATGAGAGGAGTGGGCGGGACCTTGATGTCTGCACTCAAAGTCGTCAAGGCTGTTCAGAAGGGCGCGAAGTTATACTTCACGCTGATTCAGGCTGTTGAGCCAAAGGCCAATGTGAGTAATGTTCTAGTGGTATCGGAGTTTGCGGATGTGTTTCCTAAGGATCTTCCTGGGCTACCACCCCAGCGGGAGATCGACTTCACTACTGAGTTGGTACAAGGTGCGAAACCTGTGGCCCGCTCGCCATATCGCGTCGCACCAAAGAAAATGGCTGAGTTGAAAGTCCAATTGCAAGAGTTGTTGGAGCAGGGATGTATACGCCCAAGTATGTCACCTTGGAGCGCACCTGTTCTGTTTGTGAATAATAAGGATGGTGATTTGTGGTTATGTATTGACTACCGTGAATTGAATATGCTGACAGAGAAGAACAAGTATCCGATTCCACGGATAGATGAATTGTTCGATCAGCTGGTGGGATCAACCTTATATTCCAAATTGGATTTGAAATCTGTACATTACCAGTTGAGGATTAGGGATGGTGACATTCCCAAGACTGCGTATGGAACACGCTACGGTCATTATGAGTTCACGGTAATGTCGTTTGGGCTATGCAATGCGCCATCGGTGTTAATGGACCTAATGCACCGAACGTTCCGAGAGTACTTGGACCTGTTCGTGATTGTATTTATTCATGATATCTTAGTGTACTCTCAATCTGAAGCTGATCATGCAAACCACTTGCGGTTGGTGTTGCATACCTTGTGAAGGAATAAGCTCTATGCCAAGTTCTCAAAGTGCGAGTTTTGGCTGTTGTCGGTGGCTTTTCTTGGCCATGTGATAAGTGGAGAAGGCATAACAGTGGATCCGTCAAAGATAAGAGCCATAAAGGAGTGGCTGGTGTTGTCTTCGGTGGTCGAAGTCAGGAGTTTCCTTGGACTGGCAGGCTACTATAGATGTTTTGTTGAAAACTTCTCACGGATCGCTTTGCCTCTGACCATATTGACGAGGAAGGATCAGAAGTTTTCTTGGACGCCGGAGTGCACACGAGCTTTTGAAGAGCTAAAATGTCGGTTGACCACGACGCCTGTGTTGACGTCGTCATGTGGGTCCGAAGGATATGAGATCTATCATGATGCTTCAGGGAGCGGCTTAGACTGCGTTCTTCTGTAGTTTGAAAAAGTGATTGCTTATGGCTCACGCTAGTTGAAAGTGCATGAGCAAAATTATCCCGTCCATGACTTAGAGTTGGTGGCGGTGATCTTTGCACTTAAGTTATGGCGGAATTATCTTTATGGCGTAAAAGTGGAGATCTTTACGGACCATAAGAGCCTAAATGACTTATTAGAGCAGAAGGATCTGAATATGCGACAACGAAGGTGGCTGGAGTTCCTTGGGGACTACACCTTTGAGATTCATTATACTCCCGGGAAGGGAAACGTTTTCTCTGATGCCTTGAGTTGTAGGGTTCCGTCAATGACAAATTGTTTGCAGATGCACGATGAGCGTCTGATCCAGGAGTTGGAAGCATTAGAGATTTCTTGTGTTGACAAGAATTCTACAGCCGATGCATGTTTGAACTGGACGGAGGTGCAATATGACCTGGCGGACAGGATTCGATGAGCAATGGAGCTGGATGAAATTCTCCAACGCTATGCAAAGGATGGGCTGGATGGCCAATTCTCCTGGGATGACGCCCTTTTACGTAAAGAGGGCCGGTTGTACATCCCGAGTATGGGTAAGTTGCGAGAAGAGTTGATGTACGAAGCTCACTTTACAAGGCCTCAATTCACCCCAGGAGCACAAAGATGTTCAAGGACATGAAGAAGTTGTTCTGGTGGCCAGGACTCAAAAAGGATATAGTGCATTATGTGGCTAAATGCCGAACGTGTGCTTTGGTGAAGGCAGAATGCCAAAAGCCTAGCGGTTTCTTGAAGCCGTTGCCGATTCCGGAATGGAATTTCGATGATATTTCAATGGATTTCATGCATGGGTTACCGAGGTCTCAACGCGGGAATGATTCAATCTGGGTGATTGTAGACCGATTGACGAAAGTGGCACACTTCCTTCCGAACAAGCAGGACGATTCAGTGGAAAGTTTGACAAAGCTCTATGTGGAGCAGATCGTACGGCTACACGGTGTTCCTCGTAACATCGTAAGTGATCGTGATGGGCGCTTTACAGCGAATGATTGGAGGCTAATCCATCAACTGTTGGGCACAAAGTTGACGTTCAGTACGGCCTTTCATCCCAAACGTATGGACAAACTGAGAGGACCAATAGAATAATGGAGGATATGCTCTGAATGTGCGCCCTGGACTTTGGTAAGAGATGAGAAGATCATCTCTATATGGTGGAGTTTGCCTACAATAATAGCTACCAAGCGAGCATCGGTATGGCACCGTTTGAAGCTCTGTATGGTCGGAAGTGTCGTACACCGTTAGCTTGGGTAGAAGCAGGCGAATCCAAACTGTATAAGCATAAAGAAGTCGATGAAGCTAACTCGATGATACGTACTATTTGCGAGAGGCTACAGATAGCCCAGGATCGACAAGCAAAGTACTACAATGTCAGACACCGGAATATGGAGTTTGCGGTGGTCGATTGGGTATATTTGAAGATCAAACCCTTCAAAGATGTGTCCAGGATTCGGCGTTTGAAAAAGATGAGTCCGAGATATCTTGGTCCGTTTGAAGTGGTAGAGCGAATCGGGAAAGCTGCATATCAGCTAGCTCTTTCGACAGACTTGGGTGGATTACATGATGTGTTTCACATCTTTGGAAAGCCGTCAAAGATACAACTTAAGTGATCGAGAATGATGGTGTGTCGGTGGAGTATGGGCTAACGACGAAGGTTAGGCCCATTCGAATCGAGGATCAAGCCGCTAAATAGATGCGGAATAAGACAATCGAGATGGTCAAAGTCCGATGGGACAACTGTGGCCGTGATGAGCTAACATGGGAGAGAGAACAGACCATGCGAGCTGACTTTCTCGAGTTGTTTGTGTGAACTATTGTACAGTGCATCTCTTGTTGTAACAGACAAGTTGAAAGCTATAAATTTTGCCTGTTGATTTCCTTACTATGTGCAAATTTCGTGGTGAAATTTATTTTAAGGAGGGGAGGGTTGTAACACCCTAAATCCCAAGATTGGGTTCAAGTTGGGTGACACGGCTTGAGATACGGGCGTGTCCTGCTCTGTATTGTAGAGCAACCTGTCGAGTACTCGACGAACTACACTCGACGAGTTCTAGAGAGGGAACACACCTTGCGACACGGGTGTGTCCCCCTCTGGTCGACGAACTTCGTTCGATGAAGTGCACGCTGGAGGCGTGTCTGTAGCCGTATAAAGGCACACAGCCTGTGACATGGGCGTGTCACATGGCCGTGTCCTTTTTTGGATTTGTCCAAGGCAGTGAGGCCTGGTGAACACGGGTAGGACACGGGTGTGTCTCTGGGCACATGGCCTGTGACACGGGCATGTCACATGGCCGTGTCTTGCTCGTGTTGAGATGATTGTGTACCACCTGAGGTACACGGGCTAGACACAGGCGTGTCTGACGTCGTGTCAAGTCAAATTACCTGTGACACGGGCATGTCACATGCCCGTGTACTCCTCTGGGTAAGTCGGTTGTGTGCCGCTTAAGGTACAGGGCCTGTGACACGGGGGTGTCACAGGCCGTGTTAGGCCAAAAATTACACTTTTGTGGATGAATTATGGCCGTCGATTTCCTTTATCTGGGATCTGATGGCTCAGACTCCTCCCTGCTACTTAAAGTCGTGAATGAGAAGAGAATTCTCATTTTGCCTTGGGTTATTCTCTTTCTAAGAAGCTGGAGAGAAGGGAGAGCTAGGAGGAGGAAGGGATCCGACCACTGGTGGAGCTGTTGAGTTCTGATTTGCGATCTGAGGCCAGCGTTGTGGAGGCAAGGCCGCTGTGGTGCTTTCCAGCCGGCTAGAATTTCATGGCTCCGAAGAGGTCATCAAGGGTAACGATCTTCCTTCTTGGACATGTGAAGTCTTTTCTTTTTGGCATGTGCATGGGTTTCCCCCACCAGAGGGTGGATTGCTAAGGGATTCCCTTGGGTTGATTCTTGGAATTCCCAATAGTTTGACATATAGATCCGGAAATGGAGTACGGAATAGGCATGTTGTGTGAAGGCCATCTGGTCAGGTTGGTCTAGATTGGTGATGTTGCATTTGCACAACGGAGAAGACTCCATGGTAAAACATGTTGTTTATGGAATCGTTGGGTTGGACCTGTGAAGGGCAGTAACAGGAAGTACTGGAGTAGTAGTCCAGGAAAAGACCCTTATGATGCTTGTAATTTCAATGGGTTGTGCCTGTGAAGGATAGTAGCAGGAAGTACTAGCGTGGAAGCCCAGGTAAACACCCACTAAATTCTTTTGTTGTATGTTATGAATGCTAAGGTTAGAGCTAGGTAAGGAAAGTGAGTTTTGTCGCTAACGATGGGCGTGGCTCCTAGCTAACCTATGAATGTGAAGCCAGTCCCTCGGGGACGGTATGGTTATGTGTGAGCTTGGAGAGTTCTTAAAAATGCTTCATGCCAAACAGGCAAGGTAAAACCGACCCACGCCTTTTATTTAGCCGCGAGTACATTAGTATTCGGTGATGGCAAGGTGACTTAAGCAACGGGGGGTGGCTGATCCGTACCTACATTTTGTCCGTCCGACTCGAAGACCTGAAAGTGCGGTCAGTTGGAGTGCATAATGAGAGTCTTATTCCTGCGCGCCGAAAAGACTAAATGCTCAATTATACCGTTGGGTTTCGGCACTGAAACGGTGGTGGGACCCTGGTTCGCTGGTACACCAAGAATGTGCCCTGAGTGCATGGATCGTCGGGCCGCGTGGCTGACGGTTGTTATGGATTGTTTGTGCATGAGAGCACAATGTGTGATATACATATATCTGCAGATGAATTACTATACCTGCAGGGAAGGAATACCACTGCCCTGGGAAAGGGGTAGGGTCGTTATAAATTGGCCAGCTGAATGCTGACCGTTGCCTTAGTTGCCACCATTGGGTGGGCTGTCCTTGTACATGTGCTGGAGAGCCGAGCGGGACATTTAAAGGCTGAAGTCCCTACTGTTGTTGTTGTTATTGTTGCTGCTGCTAGCCCTTGAAGGCTAAGCTTAAAAATGTTGTGTTTTATTCATGTGTGGCCGGCCTGTGCGCCGATGTTTGGAAGCCACTCTTGTAAAGAGTAACTGTAAGGCCATAAGCCCAAACGATATTGTATTTGATGTACATTCCTATATAAATGTGGGTATTAATATTAGTGGACATTCATGATTGGAGTTCAACATTTATGTTAAAAGCTTCTACTATAATGCTATGAGCTAGCATGCGCAACTCTGATATCAACCCGTGACTTCGCCGCCTGTTTTGTAGCCTATGGTGTGGGGCCCCGGCCGGACCTTCTATTATATGCTATATGAACGGATGGAGTCGTTACATGCTTGAATAGTGCCCCAGTTCTCACGTCCCCGGATTGGACATTACCATTCGAATTGATGTGCGATGCGATTGATTTCGCTGTCGGAGCAGTTTTGGGACAGAAGAAGAATAAGGTTTTCCACACGTTTTATTATGCAAGTCGTACTTTGAATGATGCTCAACGGAACTACACCACTATTGAGAAAGAGCTATTGGTAGTGGTTTTTGCATTGGAGAAATTTCACCCCTACCTTGTGCTATCGAAAGTCATGGTGTACACCGACCATGCCGCTCTTAAGTACCTCATGTAGAAAAAGGATGCAGAGCCACGACTCATCCGAGGGATTTTAATGCTACAAGAGTACGAGTTGGAAGTGCGGGATAACAAGGGAGTTGAGAATGTTATTGCGGACCATCTATCATAGTTGGAAACGCATGACACTTCACAACATGAAGACTCTATAATTTCCTACTCATTTCCCGATGAGACTCTTTTCTCTTTAACAACGGAACATGGCAAGGCTCCTTGGTTTGCTGACTTAGCTAACTTCCTCGCGTACGGAAAATTGCCTCCCAATCTGTCCTTCCAGAAGATTAAGAAGTTTCTCTCGGATGCTAAGTACTATTTCTGGGAGGATCCGTTGTTGTTCTGTACATGTGTAGACGACATCATCAGAAGTTGTGTCCCCGAATCTGAACACGCATCGATTCTTCAGCACTATCACAATCGTGAGGCAGGTGGCCACATGGGAGCGGCTAGGATAGCACATAAGGTTCTACAATGCGGGTTCTACTAGCCAACTCTGTTCAAATACGCTTACATTCACGTGAAGGAATGCAATGAATGTCAACGTGAAAGTGCAGCTAGATCTGATATACTCTAGAGGGGGGTGAATAGAGTATGTTGGTGATTTAAAAACTTTTACAACTGTTGTTTTATTTTAGGTGTGTGTGTAGGGAAGAAAATACAATAAACCAAGATGCAACAACTATCTAATCACAGCACATTCACAGAGCAAGGCCAGAAAACAAAAAGGAAAAGAAAGCAACCAGATGACACAAGAATTTTATAGTGGTTCCCCAAATCTAGGTAGTCCACTCTTCTACCACCCTGGTAGGAATCCACTGCAGGAAGGGGTTGATCTGGTGTCCTGGAACCAATGGGGTTTTGATCAGGTTCCCAAAAACCAAACCCTCAAGTCTTTTGGAGGGAGACTTGCAACCAGAATAATTTTGAAGGGAATTAAAACCATGTACAGAGGTGGAGTGAGAGGGTGATGAGGTCTTCTCTTTCTCAAGTCAAATGAGAAGACTTGTGGATTGTTGTTTAGCAGCTTTGCTCCCCCTGAGATGTAGAATGAATCGGGAAGAATGCTGGAGCGCTGCTTCAGGGTGATAGGTCTTCAAAGACCTAGAATTCCAGGTCCAGAGAAAGTCTCCAGGAACTTCTTGTGACTGATATGAATGTATTGACTTTGAAGTTATCCTGAGTAAAAGCAGATGAAGAAGACTCTTGATATTGATGTAGTGTTCTTCTTCTTCTTCTTCTTGATCAGTTTCTCTCTGGGCCAAGAATGAATTCCTTTTTTTTGTATTGTCTGAATCACTGTCTGTCTTTTTGTTTTGTTGTTGTATATCTCTGTATTGCTCACTCCTTCTGTATATCTCTATATCTCATAAGAAACATTCGAATTTTGAATATAGAGCACTAATGGCAGACGGCCTGGAAAGGAAATAGCAATTAATTGTTTCCCTAACTGTTTCCATGGGAAAATGGTATGTAATAATCCAGGATTAACTTTGCATTCTAACGGTAGTATTTTGGGAAGAACTGCCATTAAATGTTCAGGAATCAGCGCCATAGAATGAGACAGGAATGGAAGAAGACCTAGTCTGGAATCGTCGACCGAAGAACATGATTCGTCGAACAGAGTTTTGAGTTCGTCGAGCTGAGCCTGAGTTCGTCGAGCTAAGCTGAGTTCGTCGAGCTGAGCTGAGTTCATCGAGCTGAGTTGATTTCTTCGAGCTGACAGTCTTCATTCATTGAACAGACAATCTTCAATGTAAGACATTATTCGTCGAGCTGAGAATCAAATTCATCGAGCTGAGAAAAGTTTTGGACTTAGGCAAAATACTCTGCATCTGCTGAAATGCTGTATCGACACAAATTGGTGTCGACAGATTGATCTTGGTGTCGACACAAAACCTCTGGTGTCGACATAAGCTGGTGTCGACTGAAATCCTGGTGTCGACACAAATCGTCTGGTGTCGACTCAAACCCTAAGTGTCGACACAAACTCTCTGAGTCCAGAAATCGTCGAGTAGAGATTAGCATTCGTCGACCTGAGAAGTTGTGAACTTGAGGTCCAAGTTCGTCGAGCTCAGAATATAATTCGTCGACCGAAGCATGAAGCTAGACTTAGAGAAATTCTGAAGTTGTCCTGATAATGCTAGAAGTAGAATCCCGGTGTTCGTCGAGCAAAGAACATAGTTCGTCGAGCTCAGCACTAGGAATTGTCTCACGATCGTCGAGCGCAGAACTCCCTTCGTCGAGCTGAGTTCGACGAACGTCGAACTCATTTCACTTAGTTTGAAAAACTGATAGATCTGGAGTTCCTAATGGTCTTTAGGAAGGCTGCTCCATCTGAAGTTGAGATAGAGGACCGTCCTAGACTCTAAGACAAAAACTTGACCCAGACTATACATGATGGGTCACATTCTAAGTTAGTGGACCTAGCCCAAATCAACTAGGGATCCAACAATCTCCCTCTATTTGGGTGAGGTCACTAACAGAGACTCCAAGCAAAGAACAAACAGAAAAACAAAGCAAAATTGAGAGATATATCTGGCAGAGAATTTACAACACATGCATCAGATATATATATACATACAGGCTTTGTTTTAGTACAAGATATAGTATGAAATAGAAGCAGAAAAGAAAATTACCACAAAATTACTTCTCTTTCTTCTTCTGTTTTAGCTTGTCTTCTGGTGCTTTATCTCCTGGCTTTTTGAAAATGATTTCCCTATTTGGATCTGAAGCTTGAGCCTTGGTCATAGTCATGTCAGCTGCCCCTATAATGTTCAGTGAAGTGGCTCTGGGGACAACTGCTTCTGGGTGAAGATGCATGTACTCATCGACATTGAGTAGCTTGTTTGCTTTCCCAAATCTCTTTAGCTCATCTCTCCTGTACTGAGACATAGTATTTAAGCCTGTTGTATCCTTGCCTTCAGCTTTAGCTTTGTTGATTAGAGATAAGCCAATGATCTGTTGGAACCTTGCCATTCTGGCTGTGTTGGCTGTTTCTGGATCTTCAGGAGGAGAATAGGGCCTTTCAGCTTCATGTTCCTTAGATTCCTAGTGCTGCTGCTGCTGTTGTTGATGGTGTTGTCTGCCAGAAGATGGTGGCCTTGGCTGACTACCACCAGAAGATCTCTCTGATTGTCTCTGATAAGTTTGAATATGGGCAGATCTCTGAGGGCCAAAGCCAGAGGCACCTGCTGCTGGAGGAGGAGGAGGAGGATCCTTTCTGTATCTATGAACTGGGGGAGGAGAGTATCTCCTACTCCTCTTCTTCTCTTTTTGCTGGTTCTTTGATAGCCACATCCATGCAGGCATCCCTTTGTAAGGAGCAACATTGTGCAGAATATAATATGGAGTGTCTACAGTTGGATTAGGCTTGGGAGCAGGAGGAGGAGGAGCCTTCCTTTTCTTAGAAAGCAACTTCTTTTTCTTTTTAGCAGCCTCCTCATCTGATTCATCATCATCATCATCATCAGAACCTGAAATCTGAGGATTGTCATACAGAGCATTCAACTTCCTCAGAGTGTCATCAGGAATGATAAGAGGTTTTTCTTGAGGGGGATAGAAGGTTCAGAGGGTGAGGGTTCAACAGCAGTAGAGACAGAGCTTTCAGCTGCTGCCTTGTTCTCTTCTTCAATGTCTGCCAGAATGAGCTCATCCAGATCAGGCATGGGAGAATCATCCATGATAAAATCTGGGACAGGGCAGATTTCTGGAATAGACACAGGAATTGGAACAGCAGTAGGAGCAGCAAATGTGTCACAAAGTTGCTTGGCAATTGCTGGACTGGCTGGAGAGGTATGCTGGACAATAGCCAAATATGGCTTAGCAACCTCTGCTGAAGGAAACTTCATATATACAGAATCAAAGGTATGAAGTAACTCAGATAAATTAACTGTGGGATGTATAATGAAATCACCAGCAGTTGTTATTGTATCTACTGACTCATCAAAGCTAATGTCAGTGTCCATAAATTGAATAAAATCAGTTATTTCAGAATCAAAATCTATAGATGTATCTGTAACTACAACTGCATTATCAAGCATTGTATCAGCTGTATCTGTAGTATCAAAAATTGGATCTGCAGTATCAACTGTATCAACCTCTGCAGCTGCTGCACTAGTTTCATCATGGAGCATCTCCCCCTGCCTGGGTTCAGGAGAACCTGGAGCCAGTCCCCTGAATGAAGATGGAGCAGCAGAAAGGGATGTGATTTGTGCAGATAAAGAATTAATGGAATTCACCAGATGTGTAATGGCCTATGTGATGAGTGCTTGAATGAGAGGAGTCAGAAGAGAGATGATAGAGGGAATAGTGGAAGAGTCCAGAAGTGGAGAAGGAATGGTGGAGGGGATAGAAGCAGAGGAGGAAGGAAGAATATGGGGAGGGGATAAAGGAGGGAGAACAGGTTGTGGTTCAGTGGGTATGGTGTAGGATGGAATAGTGGATAGGTGTGGGGGAAGATGGGATGGAGGAGGTGAGGGAATATGTGATTCAGTGGGGGAAACTGGAGGTGTAGGGATATGTGCAAGATCAATCGGTGGAGATTGATGTTGGGGTGGAGTCAATTGAGGTGCAGGAGGAGTGGGAAGAGATTTGGGAGGGGGAAAGGCCTCTTCAGTGTCAGGGTGGGGAGTGACCTTGACGGTCCTTGTGCTCTCAGAAGCATTGATGGAGGAGGAGGAACCCTTGGAGGGTTTGGTGATTGTCCTCTCCCATCTGCCAAACAAGGCGCAGGTGAGGCGCTTGCTGGCATTGATGAATGTGGTCGGGGAGACCAAACATTCACTGGCCTTTTCCTGGAGGAAAATCCCCAGGATTCGGCCGTAGTAGACTTCCTTCTTGCTTGTTTTCTTCTTGATTAGGTCAAAGAAGACCATGCCCTAATCGACCTGTCGTTTGTTGAGCACTGCGCACATAATCAGGAATTGATGGCGTGTGATATAGTCATGTGCCGAGTGCTTGCCCATCAGAATTTTTCCTACAATGTCGGCCAAAAATTGATAGGCGGCAGACAGTTGCTTCTTCAGAAGCTTATTAGGGTTGCTGCCGGAGAAACCCATTACTTTCAACATATCAGAATATTCCTCAGCGTCCATTTCCAAGTTGTCTTCACCGTTGATCAGTCCAAAAATTTCAGAGAGTACTGCTGGAGACAGGGAAACAACAGTGTTTCCAATATGTCCTGTCAGTTTTCCGTCTTCAGAAACAGTTGCAGTGTACACCCATTCTCTTATCTCGGATGAGTGTATCTTGATGCTGCGAGTCATGAAATCCTTGAGATGCAATTCTTCAAGTAATTCCAGGATATAAAGAAAAATTGGATGGGAATGTTGGAAAGACTCAAAATCCATGGAGAATGTTGCATCAAACTTCATCGCCGCAAGTGCTCCTGGAGGAATTGCCATTGATGACCTGCAAAGAAAATCACAGAGAAAATGGCGATCAAGAGCAAATGAACTGAAAGCGCGGGACGGAGTTCGAAGAAAACCTAGATATAAGATTTTTGGAATATGAATCGACAAGATCCGTTCCACGAAAAGAAACAGATCTTCGAACTGAGGTCGACGAAATAAGTTGGAGGTGAGTAGTTCGTCGAACTCATTTAGAAGAATTGAAAACAGTTCGTCGAACTCCGTTCGACGAAATGGTTTCTGAAGCAAGGTTCGTCGATCTCCGGTCGACGAAAATTGTTTCCACACAGAGAATTCGTCGATATCCGTTCGACGAGAATCTCTCAAACTTTCCCTAATTCGTCGAACTCCGTTCGACGAACTCTGGAAAATTCGTCGAATGCAGACAAAAATTAATTCAACTCTTCTCCATTAAGCATTCCCAGTTGGTTTATAAAGAACAGATGGGTTTTCTCATCTAAAGGTTTGGTGAAAATATCTACTCTCTGTAAATCAGTAGGAATATGAATCAAGTTGATCTTCTTTTTGTCTACATTATGTCTAATGAAATGATGTCTTATTTCAATATGTTTAGTCTTAGAATGATGAACTGGATTCTGGGCTATAGCAATAGCACTTGTATTATCACAAAATAAGGTTGAATTATTTAAGTTAATACCATAATCTAGGAGCTGGTTTTGTATCCATAGCATCTGTGAACAGCAGCTGCAAGCAGCCATGTACTCTGCCTCAGTAGTTGATGTAGACACAGATGTCTGCTTTTTGCAAAACCAAGAGACAAGTCTCATACCCAGGAACTGGCAAGTTCCAGAGGTACTTTTCCTGTCCACTCTACATCCAGCATAGTCAGTATCTGAGTATCCAGTTAACTCAAATTCTGACTCTGCAGGATACCAGAGTCCTAAACTAGGACAACTCTTTATATACCTCAAAATCCTTTTTAGAAAAATAAGATGAGATTCTTTTGGATTCACTTGGAATCTAGCACAAAGGCATGTGACAAACATTATGTCAGGCCTGCTAGCTGTTAAGTATAATAGGGATCCAACAATTACCCTATAATGTTTCTGATCTACAGGTTTCCCTGCTGCATCAGAATCCACAACAGCATTGGTAGCCATAGGTGTTTTCATTCCTGAGGCATCACCCATCCCAAACTTTTTAATAAGCTCTTTAGCATACTTAGATTGGGAGAGGAAGATACCATCAGGGAGCTGCTTCACTTGGAGACCAAGGAAGTAGGAAAGCTCACCCATGCTACTCATCTCAAATTTGGAATGCATGAGGCCAGCAAACCTCTTGCACAATTTGGGATCAGTAGACCCAAAAATAATGTCATCCACATATATTTGTACCAATAAGATTTGGTACTTATGATGTCTAGTGAAAAGAGTTTTATCTATGATTCCTCTTGTAAATTTATGCTCTAAAAGAAAGCTTGCTGAGGTCTCATACCAAGCTCTTGGAGCTTGCTTTAAACCATAGTGAGCTTTATGCAATTTGTAAACATAAGAGGGTTGAGTTAGAGAGATAAAACCTGGAGGTTGTTCTACATAAACCTCTTCTTGAAGTACACCATTCAGAAAGGCACTCTTAACATCCATCTGGAATACTTTGAACTTTTTGTAGGCTGCATAGGCTAGGAATATTCTAATGGCCTCCAACCTTGCAACAGGGGCAAAGGTTTGGTCATAGTCTATTCCTTCCTCTTGCCTATAGCCTTGAGCAACCAGTCTAGCCTTGTTTCTTACTATGTTCCCTTGTGCATCCAATTTGTTCCTATAGACTCATTTGGTTCCAATAACTGGGTAGTTATGGGGTCTTGGAACCAAATCTCAAACTCTATATCTCTCAAATTGATTTAGTTCCTCTTGCATTGCAAGAATCCAGCGGGGATCTTGCTCAGCTTCATGGATGGTGAGAGGTTCAATTTGAGAGAGAAAACAAGCATGCATCAAGTCTTGATTGAGTTGATGTCTTTTCTGTACACCAACTGAAATGTCTCCAATCACTTGAGATCTGGGGTGATCTCTAAGTGTGACAAGGTCAGTTGGTGGAGTTGGTTGAGTAACAGCTTCTGTAAATAATTCATCTTGAGGAATAGTACTGGCTGTTGATGGAAGCTCAGTTACTTCCTCTTGAACTTCTTCTTCACTATCTTCAGTAGCCTATTGAGTGGGATGAGTTGGAACCTCTTGGGTAAGGTTTAGTCCATCCATAGACTCACACATTGGTGAAACCTGCAAAAGACTATTGGTAGAAATGTATTTCTCCTTATATGACATGTTAGCTTTATCAAAAGACACATGGACAGATTCTTCAATTTTAAGGGATGATTTGTTGAAAACCCTATAGGCCTTGCTTACTTGGGAATATCCTAGAAAAATCCCTTCTTCAGCCTTACCCTCAAATTTTCTAATGTATCTTTTTTTATTAGTGTGGATGTAACATATGCAACCAAAAACTTTAAAGTAAGTGATTTTAGGTTTCTTTTCTTTAAGTAATTCATAGGGGGTCTTATGTTTTAGTTTATGTATAAGACATCTGTTCAGGACATAGTTAGCTGTGTTTACAGCTTCTGCCCAAAAGGATAGAGGCATGTAAGCATCTGCTAACAATGTACCTGCAGCTTCAATGAGTGTCCTATTTTTCCTTTCAGCAACCTCATTTTGTTGGGGAGTTCTAGGAGGTGAGAAGCACTGCCTGATACCTTCCTTCTCACAGAACTCATGCATAAGAAGAGACTCAAAGTCTGTGCCATGATCACTTCTGATCAATGCAACATGAGTAGAGAACTCAATCTGTATGGTCCTGAGAAAATCTGTAAGAACTTTGAATGTATCTTACTTAGCTCTCAGAATGGCTACCCAACTGAATCTGGAGAAATCATCAACAATGACTAAGGTGTAAGACTTCCCTCCTAGGTTTTGTACTGCAATGGGTCCAAAAAGATCCACATGAAGCAGATACAATATCCTAGGTGAATCACTTTTATTAATGGATTTGAAACTAGTTTTAGTTTGCTTGCCTAGTTGACAAGCCCTGCATAGGCTTTCCTTCTTATAGGGACCAGAAGGTAAACCTCTAACAAGGTTGTCTTTAGATAACCTAGATATGTTCTTAAGGTTTACATGTCCTAGCCTTTTGTGCCATAACTCATTTTAGTTACTAGTGATATTGAGTAAACAAATATCAGTTGTGGCAGAAATGAAATCTACTAAATATATGTTTCCTTGTCTAAGTCCAATTAAAACAGTTTCATTTTTATCATTTATAATAGAGCAAGAGGTAGAGTTGAAATGTACCTGATAACCTTCATCACATAATTGACTTATGGATATAAGGTTATGTTTAAGTCCTCTTACATATGTCACTTTTTTTGAAGGTCACTGTTCCAATGCTTACTCTTACATATCCTTCTGACTGACCACTCTTTGAATCTCCAAATATCACCTTTGGTCCTAGCTTGGACTTATAGCTGGAGAGATTTGCTTTGCTGCCAGTCATGTGCTTGGAGCAGCCACTGTCCAGGTACCAAGTCTGACTTAACCTTGGACAGCTCTTCACCTGTACCTGCATTAAAAAATAAAGCTCAATTGTTCTTGACCCAGGTTACCTTGGGTCCTTGGTTTGGCTGGAAAGTAAAACTACAAATGACTGATAAAGCAGGTTGAGACTTATACCCGAGAGGGTGATATCTCCTAGGTGGGATTATCCAATCAGCTACTGGATTAAATGTATTTTTAGCTGCTTTAAAATTTCTATAGGAGAAATGATTTATATTTGGTCGTTCTGGGATCGACGAATTATTGTGAGTTCATCGACCAGAGTTCGACGAATGGGGATGAGATCGTCGACCTCCACTCAGAGAATGACCATGGTCATTTTCTGCATCCCACGTTCGTCGACCTCTGCTCGACGAACCATACGCAGTTCGTCGATCGCAGTTGGACGAATAATTATTTCTGAAGTTTGCGTTCAGCGTTCGCCGATCGGGGTTTGACGAACTTGCAAGATTTCGTCGATCTAAGTTCGACGAATTCTGCTGAACTTGGTTTTTAACAGCGTTCTTCTGCTTTCTGTTTCTATTGTCTAGGTGATTTGACTTATTTTCTGACATGGGTTTTTCAATTAGTTTCTCTTTACCCTTAGCAGTGATAAACTTTATGGGAGTAGAAAGTATATTTTTCTTTATTATGGGGGGTAAACTTGATGAAGCACCCAAGCCCAGCCTACCATTTAATCTGGCATTTACTGTGCTTGTGATATCCATCAGCTTGAGGCTTCTCCCATTGAGAGATTGCTCAAGTTGTTTTGCCTCACATAATTCAGATTTTAACTTGATTATCTGTTCATTAGCTAGTGTCAATTGATCAGTTAGTTTTCTATTTTCTGTGCTGACAGATTCAAGGTTTTCTAGTCTAGTCCTCAAGGTTTTTATTTCTTTCTCTGAGTTTATTAGATCCATGCACATAGTTTTAAATTCTACTTTAAATAAGTCAGAATTGAAATCAAAACTAGAAATCACCTGATCAGCCTCTGAGTCTGAGGCACCTTCATCTTCAGAATTCTCTTCTGATCCACAGTTGCTTCTGGAGGCATCTATTGCCATTAGGCACACCTCCTTGGATCTGGCTTCTTCCTCTTCTTCACTGGAGCTAGAGGAGGATGTTTCCTCTTCTGTGTCACTCCAGGACTCAGCAATAAATCCTTTATCTTTCCTTTTATATTTGTTGGAGGAGGGTCTGCTGCTTTGTTTTCTTCTGGAATCCTTGTCCCTGCCCTTGTCCTTTTTCTGATTCTCTGGGTATTCTGAAATATAGTGCCCAGGCTTTCTGCATCCAAAACACACAACCTCCTTAGTTGGTGTCTTGTCATATTTGGGCTTATCATCCTGCCTGGATGATTTTCTTCTAAAGTCCTTTCTTGCCATTTTGTAGAATCTTTTGGCAAAAAGACTCATTAACTCCTCATTGGATGTAGATGTTTCATTGTCTTCAGATGCTTTGAAGGCCAAGCTGTGCTCCTTCCTAACTGGGGTAGTTGCCTTCTATTTTGCTGCCTCTCTTGATTTGGCAAGCTGCTCATATGACTTCAGCTTGCCTAACAGAGATTCTGTTGAAATCTCATTGAGGCTTCTGGCTTCTTTGATTGGCCAGATTCTGGTATCCCATGAACTGGGGAAACACATCAGTATCTTGTCATTCCCCTCAGTTAAGGTGATGTCCTTGTCAAGAGTCTTGAGTTCACTGATGATTGAACTTAATCTATTGTACATCTCAGCCACATATTCTGTCTCATCCTTTTTGAAATTCTCATAGAGAGAAATGAGACTGGATCTCATATCCTTTCTTTCATCAGCTGAGCCTGCTACCATTTGATTGAGAGAGTCCCAAATGGCCTTGGCTGAGGTGCACTCAGCCACCTTCTGAAATATGTCATCTGACATTGTTTGGGCCAGAATATTCATAGCCTTTGCATCAGCCATCTTGGCTTTCTTATAGGCTTCAGTATTGTCTGGAGGTGGTACTGCACTCAGATTAGTTGATGTGCTGGCAAGAGTTGCAGGAGCTGGAGGAACACCTGTTGAAATGACAGAAAAAATATCCTCATCAATGGAGTTCATATATAATCTAATTCTTTCCTTTCAGATGGAAAACTTATTAAGATTGCACACTGGAGGTCTGATGCTTGTATAATCCTTGTTTTGGGCCATGTCTGTGAGAAGGATAAGTCCAATAATAGAATAAAAACAAACAGATCTAACTAAAGGATTTTTGGGTTTAGGTGTTAGCCTGTACAACCAATCAGGTATGGTATGTTAACCAACCTGTAAGGTCTGGTAATTTTACCAACCTAGAAGATGTGGTGTTTTTAACCAACCTCGCTCTGATACCAATTGAAAGTGTAGCTAGATCTGATATACTCTAGAGGGGGGGTGAATAGAGTATGTTGGTGATTTAAAAACTTTTACAACTGTTGTTGTATTTTAGGTGTGTGTGCAGGGAAGCAAATACAATAAACCAAGATGCAGCAACTATCTAATCACAGCACGTTCACAGAGCAAGGCCAGAAAACAAAAAGGAAAAGAAAGCAACCAGACGACACAAGAATTTTATAGTGATTCCCCAAATCTGGGTAGTCCACTCTTCTACCACCGTGGTAGGAATCCACTGCAGGAAGGGGTTGATCAGGTGTCCTGGCACCAATGGGGTTTTGATCAGGTTCCCAAAAACCAAACCCTCAAGTCTTTTGGAGGGAGACTTGCAACCAGAATAATTTTGAAGGGAATTAAAACCCTGTACAGAGGTGGAGTGAGAGGGTAATGAGGTCTTCTCTTTCTCAAGTCAAATGAGAAGACTTGTGGATTGTTGTTTAGCAGCTTTGCTCCCCCTGAGATGTAGAATGAATCAGAAAGAATGCTGGAGCGCTGCTTCAGGGTGATAGGTCTTCAAAGACCTAGAATTCTAGGTCCAGAGAAAGTCTCCAGGAACTTCTTGTGAATAATATAAATGTATTGTCTTTGAAGTTATCCTGAGTAAAAGCAGATGAAGAAGACTCTTGGTATTGATGTAGTGTTCTTCTTCTTCTTCTTGATCAGTTTCTCTCTGGGCCAAGAATGAATTCCTTTTTTTTTGTATTGTCTGAATCACTGTCTGTCTTTTTGTTTTGTTGTTGTATATCTCTGTATTGCTCACTCCTTCTGTATATCTCTATATCTCATAAGAAACATTCGAATTTTGAATATAGAGCAGTAATGGCAGACGGCCTGGAAAGGAAATAGCAATTAATTGTTTCCCCAACTGTTTCCATGGGAAAATGGTATGTAATAATCCAGGATTAACTTCGCATTCTAATAGTAGTTTTCTGGGAAGAACTACCATTAAATGTTCAGGAATCAGCGTCATGGAATGAGACGGGAACGGAAGAATACCTATTATGGAATCGTCAACCGAAGAACATAATTCGTCGAACTGAGTTTTGAGTTCGTCGAGCTGATCCTGAGTTCGTCGAGCTAAGCTGAGTTCGTCGAGCTGAGCTGAGTTCGTCAGGCTGAGTTGAGTTCTTCGAGCTGACAGTCTTCATTCGTTGAACAGACAATCTTCAATGTAAGACATTATTTGTCGAGCTGAGAATCAAATTCGTCGAGCTGAGAAAAGTTTTGGACTTAGGCAAAATACTCTGCATCTGCTGAAATGCTGTGTCGACACAAATTGCTGTCGACAGATTGATCTTGGTGTCGACACAAAACCTCTAGTGTTGACATAAGCTGGTGTCGACTGAAATCCTGGTGTCGACACAAATCGTCTGGTGTCGACTCAAACCCTAACTGTCGACACAAATTCTCTGAGTCCAGAAATCGTCGAGTAGAGATTAGCATTCGTCGACCTGAGAAGCTGTGAACTTGAGGTCCAAGTTCGTCGAGCTCAGAATATAATTCGTCGACCGAAGCATGAAGCTAGACTTTGAGAAATTCTGAAGTAGTCCTGATAATGCTTGAAGTAGAATCCCGGTGTTCGTCGAGCAAAGAACATAGTTCATCGAGCTCAGCGCTACGAATTGTCTCACGATCGTCAAGCGCAGAACTCCCTTCGTCGAGTTGAGTTCGACGAACGTCGAACTCATTTCACTTAGTCTGAAAAACTGATAGATCTGGAGTTCCTGATGGTCTTGAGGAAGGCTGGTCCATCTGAAGTTGAGATAGAGGACCGTCCTAGACTCTAAGACATAAACTTGACCCAGACTATACATGATGGGTCACATCCTAAGTTAGTGGACCTATCCCAAATCAACTAGGGATCCAACACAACGGGCTCGGAATATCTCTAGAAAAGATGAAATGCTCCTCAACAATATGTTAATCTGTGAGCCTTTTGATATTTGGGGTATTGATTTTATGAGGCCCTTCCCTCCATCGTACGAAAAAAAAATATATTCCCGTGAAAGTTGATTATGTTTCGAAGTGGGTGGAAGCTGAAGCAGTAGCCTTCAATGATGGCCGCACCGTGCTGCAATTCTTGCACAAGCACATTTTTACAACATTTGGAGCCCCGCGCTCTATCATCTCGGATGGTGGAAGCCATTTCTGCAACCGGCATTTCTCTACTCTCTTGAAATGATTTGGAGTTCATCATAGGGTCGCTTTGGCCTATCATCCACAAACATGTGGACAAGTGGAAGTTTCTAATAGGGGATTGAAAAGGATTCTAGAAAAGTCTATTCATTGGAATACAAGGGATTGGGCGAAGAAAGTAGATGAAGCATTATGGGCATACAAGACCGCTTATAGAACCCCTATTGGAATGTCTCCATACCAGCATGTTTTTGGCAAATCATGTCACCTGTCGGTGGAGTTAGAACACAAGGCTCTATGGGCGACCAAACTTCTAAATATGGATCTCACCACAGTTTCGAAAGCGAGGTTGGCGAAACTAAATGAACTGGATGAATTCAGGTCACTCGCTTATGAGAACACGAATAACTATAAGGTGCGAACTAAGCGATGGCATGACCAACATATAGTACCTAAGGATTTCAAGGTTGGAGATAAGATCCTATTATACAATTCTCGCTTGAAACTGTTTCCTGGCAAGTTGAAGTCAAGATGGAGCGGACCATTCATAGTGAGCGGTGTAACGCCCCGAAACTCAAAGGAGTGACGGGGGACGTTTTGGGCCAGTTTTGGGTTCTGGAAGGAGACACACAGCCTGGGACACGGGCGTGTCCCAGGGCGTGTCAAGCTTGTGTCGACACTCAGCCGGGAAGTCGACATTTTGATCTCGACATTGTGTCGAGACTAGGCACACGGCCTGCGACACGGGCGTGTCGCAGGGCGTGTCGACCCATGTCGACACTTAGCCCGCGAAGTCGACACTCTGCGTTCGAGGAAGTGTCGAGACATGGCACACGGCCTGCGACACGGGCGTGTCGCAGGGCGTGTCGACCCGTGTCGACACTCGTCCCGGGAAGTCGACACTTTGCTCTCGACATTGTGTCGAGACAAGGCACACGGCCTAGGACACGGGAGTGTCCAAGGCCATGTCGTCAGGTCGACGATCTTCGCTTGACGAAGTGTCGAGTGTCGAGACCGTGTACACGGCCTGGAGCCCAGGCATGTTGAGGTGACACGGGCAAGGACACGGGCGTGTCCTAGAACCCATGCAGTGCTCGGGTTGTTTTCGGGGAAAAACGATGGGGGTACACGGCCGGCCACACGGCCGTGTCAGGTGGAACACGGGCGTGTCAGGTCGAACACGGGCGTGTTTGATACCCGTGTGTTGTTCCTGTTGGGTAATGTATCCACAATTACCCGAATTTGAGGAAGCCTCCTGTCAAGTTAAGATGAATTCACAATGTATTTGATGAAACCTTTTAAGTTGTGCTTGCAGTTATTCCACGCTAAGTTCACTCCAATGTCAGGGTGCAGTAGGTCAATATACACGGGTCTGCACGACGTAATCCCTCGTTGAGCAGATCAGTGTGTTGGCCTACGTGTACTCTCTCTATTGGAGTGTACTTACTTTCAAGTATAGGTCTGTGATTATGCAAGAGCAGACAAGGAGCAAGGATGGGTCAAAGAGCAGCTCATGGGTGGAAAGATGAAAAATCGTCTAAGTGTGAATCGATGAGAATCACCAAGTGATTCTCGCCGATTCGGCGAGAATCACTGGCTGATTCTCGCCGTCTCTATCCGGCTACATCAAAGCGTGCGACTCTGGTGCTAAGTTATAATCGACGAGAATCACCAGTGATTCTCGCCGAATCATCGAGAATCACTGGTTGATTCTCACAGTCTCTATCTGGCTTAATCAGAGCGTGCAAACAAGTCAACATCGACGATAATCACCTTTGATTCTCGCCGAATCGACGAGAATCACCTTTGATTCTCGCCGAATCGATGAGAATCACCTTTGATTCTCGCCGATTCGACGAGAATCATCTTTGATTCTCGCCGATTTTGACTTGGGCGATTTTCTGGAAACCGCTGGACCGGACTTTGCCGTTGGCACTGTTTTGAACCGGGCTTAAGGTTTCTTCAGGTGGGACCCATAACAGTCATAATGGAGTATTCTACCGTATAAATACACCTGTATTATTGAACAGTAATAAGAGAGACAGAAATTCAAAAAGAAGCCGGGCCGCGACGTGACCTAGATCGAAAATTCAGCTCCGCCACCGCCGTCGCAGCTCGTGCAAGTTGATCACCGGTCTTGATCGTGGTTTCTTCCAGATCTCCGGTCGACAGAAGCTTAGCCAAGCATAGTGTCTCACGAGTCTAACAGGAGATCTTTTGTCTCTTGATTTGTTGATCGGGAAAACCTTCCCCGTCCGAATCGATCGAGACGATCGATCCCAGTGTGACCGTTGGAAGACCTATCTAGCTTTGCTACGAAGTTTGAATCTCCAAAGTACAGCAGCCGCACACCGTTGTCATCGCCAATCCCGAGAATCAAGCCCCCGCCCTTCTTGCCGCCGCCGGTTCCGGGGAGATTCTCTCCAAGTGAGATCTAGGTTTGTGGACTCTTCGTGACTTCTAGAATACGTCATCGAACGAAGAGGGACACCTTAGTCTCCAAAAGTAGTTTGTATTTCTTGTACATTCTAGTTCATTTTTGTTGTAAAGGAACGTTGGTTCCGAGTTGTAAGGGTTGGGTGCAACCCGTGTTGTGGGAGTGTTGTCTCCTACGTGTGGAAGGATTCCTTCCGATAGTGCAAGGATTGGATTTCAATCCTGTTGGTGAAGAGACCGAGTCGTCCCTTGTTGGGAGATAGGTCGAAGGGGGAAGTGGATGTACCCAAATCGGGGAACCACTATAAATAGCTTGTGTACTCTATTTGATGTGCTGTTTTATTTTCGTGTGCAGGTACAATTTTAATTCCGCAAAAACGCTGCACTTCACCTATTCCCCCCCCCCCCCCCCCGCCATAGGTGAAGCTAGTTGACACTAGGTGGACTTTCAAGTGGTATCAGAGCCAGGTTCCTCATCAAAAAGGTTTACACCTTGAGTAGAATCCTGCCACCAGTGTCAGAAGCATGGAGCTGGATCATGAGATCTCTCCACTAAGACTTCCCACATGCACTAAGGAGTATTATCCCGTCTGGAAGATGAGAGTGTCGTATCACTTGGAGGCTATCGATCCTCGAGCATCTTTCATACTGGAAGAGGGTCCTTTTATTCCTATGAAGACCTCTAGCTCTGGAAAGAATATCCAAGTGCCCAAGTGTATTGCTGAGATGTCGGAGACGGAACTCTCATTATTTAATCTAGACAAGATGTTTCGTCAGATTATCATGGATGTCTGGTCTGGACCTTCTCGCTCTAGATTGGAAAAATGTGGGACGGCCAAATCTATGTGGGTAATGATCTCAGAGCTGATGGGGGGATCAAAGAAAGCTGAGATCTGCTGTCAACTAGAGGATGAAGCCTATGTGGGGGTCCTCGCCTCTGAAGATGAAGGCAAGGATCAATCGGACAGCATCAGAGCTCCAGTGTCCTTGTCAGAGACTGAAGAAGACATTGAGGAAAGCAGTTCTGATGAGGATGACACAACGGTCACTGGCGCTAGTGACAATAACACTGAAGAGCAGGTAACTTATTCATCTTGCCCCGTCTCTCTTGAAGTTCCTGAAGACAGGAACTGTTTCCCTTCAGAAAATCCTGATTCCCTGAAGAGAGTCCTTCAGAAAAGCAACCTACTTGTTGAGGAGCAAGCTCAGGAGATTGCTCGGCTGAAGATCTTGTTGGTTCTCCAATTGGCATCCAATAAGGTCAAGGACTCTAAAATCTCAGATCTAGAGAGTAGTCTAGAGAATGAGAAAAGGATAGTATCTAACTTTTCCAAGGTTGATGCTATGAAGAGAAAGGAAGAAAATGGGTGGATCTCCCGAATTATCAATTCATGGAGAAATAGGGAAACGGTATTCCGACCCCCCACTCCAAGCAGGAAGGCTACTCATCATGCCTTCAGGTATGATCACAGGAATAATCGTGGTCACTTCAAGGGTGATCTGTCCTCATGTGGAGACACCCATAGTGCAAGGGCCGTCATGGCCACCCATGAGAGAATTCCTAAGGCTCATTCTGAGCTCTTTGTATTCTCGGCCACTGCCCCTACTCGACATGAATATGCTGGTATCAGCTCTCAGAACTCTTCTCTCCACCCAAGGACACAGGAAAGGGAGGTTAGAAGTCATGCTATAAGTTCTCATGGGGCCTCAGGAAGGGGGCTGACTGAAAGGAAGGCACCACCTCCCAGGCCTCGTGACGCTCACTACATGCATTTCTTCCACCCTTCCTCGTGTCACGGTGGAAGAGGTAATTTTGGGAGCAGATCCAGAACTATCCCGTTTGGACCTAGGCTCATGACTACCTTAGTCACTATATCAGGTCAGAAACGGAGATACAATATTCACACGTGTTGGTGCTGTGGCAGGGTGGGACACTTTGCCATAGACTGTTGGCACAACCCCTCTGTGTCAAGGGCAAGGGTCTATCCACATCTTCTGGGCAGAGGTAGTCTTCCTGACAGGATTTCTGAGGGAAGGCATTCGAGTGGTTATGCTAACAAGAACCTAGGACCCAATATGTATTGGGTTCCTAAGGTAAAATAACTCTCTTTTGCAGGGTAGTCTAGGTTCCCGTAAATATGATGGGAACTAGACAGTAGATGTTTCAAGACTGAATTGGAACAAGCATCTGGAATAACAGAAGTGATATCTACCTGGGCATACTCTCATTGAGCACCTGGTATGTTTTAACCAGAGGGGCTAAATGATAGCTCTCATAATCCCAGGTACTCTTGATCAGCTCCAAGACTTGAGTCATATTGTATCGACATTTATATATATATATATATATATATATATATATATATATATATATATATATATATATATATATATATATATATATATATATATATATATACATATATACATATATATGAGTGTACACCTAAGGATAGGTTAACACGGTAAACATAAACCTTAGATACATCAATAAAGATTTATCGGAAATTCCACTGGTAGATTCGAGAACTAACATCTACAGGCGTAAATCAGTTCACTGAAAACTAACTAAGATATGTCATTGGAAATCTCGACAACTTACAATTGACATCAAGAAGTGTATGGAAAAGCCCCGTTCAAACCCTAAATATATTGGCTTTAAGAAATATATATATATTTAGAAGATTTTTAAATTGACTTGACATCAGAAGACTTTGAGAATGCTGCATGCCTCTTAGCCTGAAAATTCCTATTAAAGAATCCCTTCTATATCGACATAGACAAATTCCCACCGATCCTTAGCAAAGGGATCCTGTTAAAACCCGTTAAAACCCTGTTAAAACCTGTCGTTAACGCAAAGGAATCCCGCCGACCCTTCATATTCCGCAGGAAACTTACCGAAGGACACTCGCCGAAGGAAACTCGCCGAAGGAAACCCGCCGAAGGAAACTCGCTGACTCTTCCCCTTCCGCCGACCACCGCTGGAATCCCGCTTTCTATCAAGCAGGCAACTCACCGACTCTTCCCTCCGTAGATCTCTCCTCTCGCGTCCAGGGGGTTCGTCCTAGTCTCAGCGGGTTCGATCAACCAATGTCGCAATCGTCTTCCGGTGTTCCGTCATTTCCGTCGATTCTCACCTTCTACGCTCTTGGGTAACCACTTTCTCACCCTTACAGTGACTTACTGTTAGTGTAGCTTCCCTCTTGATTCCTGATTAGGCGTAGTCTTGGGATTTCAGTCTCGCAATGGCTCCAAGGACCACCGCCGGCCTGGTCACTGGTTGTGAGTTGGTTCGAACAGGGTTCTCACATGCTTCTGATGAATTCAGAAACATCATTATCATGCTTGAAGAGGCTGGACTCTCATTCATACTGGAGCACCCCTGTAAAATCTTGGACAAGGAAGTGATGGAGTTCTTCGCAACCGCCAAACTCCGGAATGACGACTCTCTCATCAAGAGCAAGGTTGCAGGGGCAAAGATCAAGATGTCTGCAAGCAAGCTGACCCAATACTTGCAGCTCACTAGCTCTGCGCATGAGGATTATCTGGAGGAACAGGATAAAACCAGGACACTATTATTCTGTGGACTCGCTCGAGGAACTAGATCGATAAAGCGAAAGGATATGAATGAGGAGGGGAAACTTCTGTCAGACATCATTGGGAAAGTACTTATATGCAAGCCGGGCTCTCATGACCACATCTCTGCGGACATGTTCAAGATCCTTGTGGCAATTGTCTGCAGAAAAAGATTCAACTAGGGGGCATTGCTTTTTGAGAAGATAAAGGACACTCTCAGATCTCCTAGCTTTGGCCGAATCATCAGTCTATATCTCAATCAGTTAAACGGAGATAAGTATGACATGAGTAATGGAGTTCCACTGCATTACTTGAAGAAAATGGACTCGAGCGTCTTTGACAGATGGGAGAGACGCATTGGGCAGACTGCCGTGGTAGAACAGCAAGAAGTATCTCCAGCCGAGGACGGAACTGTGGCTGATTCCTTAGTAATCCCCAGTGAAATTCCTCATGCACTGACTGCACGAATTGAGGGGGAGCCTCTACCCGCTTATGCTAATATCATATCTGACATCTCTCAGATAGCCAGCGATGCAGTGGCGGATATACAAGAAGAAAGTGAAGCTGTGATGGAGAATGAGGCGGCCCTGAACGTGCATGATCAAGGAGCCGAAGGTAATGTAGAGGAAAATGATGAGGGAAGTTTGAAAGATGATGCAGCTGAAAATGATCTCATGGATGATGAGGACGAGGAAGAAGGAAATGTGGGACAGGAAGCATTGGAGCCTCATGACATCACTGAAGTTCCATCTGACAAGCACGCTCCTGAGATCGTTCCTGAGACAATTGGTGCAACAGTGGAGGGGGAGTCCTCTCAGCAGAGACTGCTTAGTACTTCCGAGAAATCTCCAGAGGCAGTAAGTATTCCCCCCTTAGAGACTGTGCTCGTGTCCAGCTCTACAGGTGCATCTACTGAAGAGCAAGGCCAAGGAATGCCTCAGGATCATCCACTACGAGTTGATCTAGCCAATCACACCGTGAATGTTATTCAGGGTATCGTGGATGAGCTCAAAGCATCTTTTGAGAACGCTCAAAATAAAATATTAAAAAGAATTAAGAAATCTGAGAATCTCATGCTCAAGAACATGGTGGAGATCAATCACAAACTGGACGTGATGGAAAAGAAGTTTGAAGATAAGTATACAGCGGCTGGCCAAGCTATCACTCTTCTTATGGACGGATTAAAAAGGAACACCGATACTCTCGCAATAGTAAATCAGAATGCTCATGTCGTAGCAAATAACATTCAAAAGTTTGATGGCAATATGGTGACTCTTAACACCAATCAATAAGCCTTGGTTACCGAGTTCTCCAGAACTACAAAGCACATTGATGAGTCACTGCATTCTTATGCAAACTCCATTGCAGTTGAAGCCAAAATGGGGGAGGAAGACCATACAACTAAGATGGCCGAGCTTCAAGAAATCATAATCAAAAACTTTGAGCAGTCAAACACATATGTTTAGGACAGTTGCTGGTGGATGCTACAACAAGCGTTAGGCACTAACATCCCTGAAAATCCTGAAGGTACCCCTGCTCCTGAAACAAATACTGCAGCTGATGAGGGAGCCAGTGCTGAAGAAGCTCATTTAAGTGAAGCTGATGCTCATAGGGCTGCTAGGGCCACCTCCAAGGCAAAACTGATGGCAATGTTTGACCAAGGAGCCCTAGAAAAAGCCAGGGATAAGAGAAAATCTCAAGAAGGGACATCTAAGGAAACACAAGCTGAAAAGAGAATCAGATTGAAGGAGGAGGAAGTAAGAAACGAAAAGTGGAGTCCGGTATCAAAGAGTATCATCTTGGACACATTCTGGCTACAAGAAAAAGGGGAAATAAATTGGAAGGACGTATACAGCCAGCATGAGTGGGAGCTGCACAAGACGTATGAAGCTAAACGGAACATCTTCTTCAAGACCAACACTGCGGCAGATAAAGCTCCTCCTCCCAGATACTATCCAAAGACCAAGGAGTATGTTGGGAGGCAAAGAAAGAAGTTTTTGGCTCAGAAACATAAGGATGACCTAGCCAAAAATCAATAGACAGAAATTTATAGCTTGTCATTGTCTCATGAACACTTTTATCTTTTCTTATTGTTATATGAACAATCTTGGGAAAATATATATTTATGTATATGAATTTATGATTGACTCAAGCTTTGATCTGTTTGTCTCTATTCCCTTGTGCCGCATTTTTAAATTCTATATGATGTATATATTATCTGGATGGTGCCATTCATCTTAGCTAGTAGGATTTTGGCTTCGTCAAATAGGGGGAGATTGTTGGGTAATGTATTCACAATTACCCGGATTTGAGGAATCCTCCTGTCAAGCTAAGATGAATTCACAATGTATTTGATGAAACCTTTTAAGTTGTGCTTGCAGTTATTCCACGCTAAGTACACTCCAATGTCAGGGTGCAGTAGGTCAATATACACGGGTCTGCACGACGTAATCCCTCATTGAGCAGATCAGTGTGTTGGCCTACGTGTACTCTCTCTATTGGAGTGTACTTACTTTCAAGTACAGGTCTGTGATTATGCAAGAGCAGACAAGGAGCAAGGATGGGTCAAAGAGCAGCTCATGGGTGGAAAGACGAAAAATCGTCTAAGTGTGAATCGAAGAGAATCACCAAGTGATTCTCGCCGATTCGGCAAGAATCACTAGTGATTCTCGCCGATTCGTCGAGAATCACTGGCTGATTCTCGCCGTCTCTATCCGGCTACATCAAAGCGTGCGACTCTGGTGCTAAGTCATAATCGACGAGAATCACCAAGTGATTCTCGCCGATTCGGCGAGAATCACCAGTGATTCTCGCCGAATCGTCGAGAATCACTGGCTGATTCTCGTCGTCTCTATCCGGCTTAATCAGAGCGTGCAAACAAGTCAACATCGACGAGAATCACCTTTGATTCTCGCCGAATCGACGAGAATCACCTTTGATTCTCGCCGATTCGACGAGAATCACCTTTGATTCTCAGCGATTTTGACTTGGGCGATTTTCTGGAAACCGCTGGACCGGACTTTGCCGCTGGCACTGTTTTCAACCGGGCTTAAGGTTTCTTCAGGTGGGACCCATAACGGTCATAATGGAGTATTCTACCGTATAAATACACCTGTATTATTGAACAGTAATAAGAGAGACTGAAATTCAAAAAGAAGCCGGGCCGCGACGTGACCTAGATCGAAAATTCAGCTTCGCCGCCGCCGTCGCAGCTCGTGCAAGTTGATCACCGGTCTTGATCGTGGTTTCTTCCAGATCTCCGGTCGACAGAAGCTTAGCCAAGCATAGTGTCTCACGAGTCTAACAGGAGATCCTTTGTCTCTTGATTTTTTGATCGGGAAAACCTTCCTCGTCTGAATCGATCGAGACGATCGATCCCAGTGTGACCGTTGGAAGACCTAGCTAGCTTTGCTACGAAGTTTGAATCTCCAAAGTATAGCAGCCGCACACCGTTGTCACCGCCAATTCCGAGAACCAAGCCGCCGCCCTTCTTGCCGCCGCCGATTCCGGGGAGATTCTCTCCAAGTGAGATCTAGGGTTGTGGACTCTTCGTGACTTCTAGAATACATCATCGAACGAAGAGGGACACCTTAGTCTCCAAAAGTAGTTTGTATTTCTTGTACATTCTAGTTCATTTTTGTTGTAAAGGAACGTTGGTTCCGAGTTGTAAGGGTTGGGTGCAACCCGTGTTGTGGGAGTGTTGTCTCCTACGTGTGGAAGGATTCCTTCCGATAGTGCAAGGATTGGATTTCAATCCTGTTGGTGAAGAGACCGAGTCGTCCCTTGTTGGGAGATAGGTCGAAGGGGGAAAGTGGATGTACCCAAATCGGGGAACCACTATAAATAGCTTGTGTACTCTATTTGCTGTGCTATTTTATTTTCGTGTGCAGGTACAATTTTAATTCCGCAAAAACGCTGCACTTCACCTATTCCCCCCCATAGGTGAAGCTAGTTGACACTAGGTGGACTTTCAGTTCCAGGCGAGCCGATTTTGAAGGCGAATGAGGCACACGGCCCTGGACACGGGCGTGTGCCAGGCCGTATGCGGTCCAGATTTTGCATTTCAGTCCCGAATCAAAGTCGTTCGTTTCTTTAATTGATGATCCAATGGCTGGGGGTTGTTCCTGAAGGGATATACCCGGGATTGGGCCTTAGAAACCCTCACTTTTCATGAGTGGTTGTCTTTCTAAATCTTAGAAAGAGAGGAGAGCCAAGGAAGGAAGAAGAAGCTAGATCCGGCCATTAGAGGAGCTTCGAGGCTCCAAATCACGAGCCGACTCCGAATCCACGAAGGCAAAGCTAGTGCGGTGCTTTTCATCCGCTTACTTTTCCATGACGCCAAAGAGGAACGCTAGTGTAACGATTCTCTTCTTGAGCATAAGTAGCTCTCCTTCTCTGCATAGGAAGCCCGCTCTCGCGAGTTTGCGGTGAGTTGGAGGCGTTCCTTCAGGTAGATATGTGAAGTCCCTGTTGTTTAGAGTTCGTAAGCGAGAACGGACATAAGCATGATGTGTGAAGCCTACCTGGATATGTTGGTCTGCATCGGTGATGTTGAATTGCATAAATGCCGGAGAAGACTCCGCGCGATTGGTTGTTTTTAGGGTTTTCTACATGGTAGATTGCAACAGGGAGCCTTGGGGATAAACCCAAAGGTGAACCCGGAAAACTAGGCGGATGTGTGATCTTGCCAACTTGTGGGCCTTGGAGCCAACTAGTACATAACTGGGTTATGTAACATTGTACGTTCGATTCACGGGCTTCGGGGAAACTTAACTCGTGCCGGTGATATTTAAGTGTCATGGCAGGTGAGCAACGGGTTGAGTGGGAACCGTTCCTGCTTTATGCCGAGGGCATAGAGGTCGGGTCTTTCTGTCGATGACATTAAAGTGTCGTGACATAGGCTGTTGATGCCATTAAAGTGTCGTAACGTCTGCCTAAAAGACCATTTTGCTCACGAGATATTGCTGTCCTGGAGATGGTGGTGTTGGGTATTGCATCCACAACGTACCTGATTTGAAGAAGCCCCTGAACAAGCTAAGGTAAATAGGCAATGTTTTTGACAAATTATTTCAAGTTGTGCTTGCAGTTATTCCACGCTAAGTGCACACCAATGTCAGGGTGCAGTAGGTCAATATACACGGGTCTGCACGACGTAATCCCTCGTTGAGCAGATCAGTGTGTTGGCCTACGTGTACTCTCTCTATTGGAGTGCACTAACTTTCAAGTACAGGGCTGTAATCTTGCGAGAGCAGACAAGGAGCAAGGATGGGTCAAGGAGCTCATCATGGGTGGAATGACGAAAATTCGTCTAAGTGAAAATCGACGAGAATCGCCAAGTGATTCTCGCCGATTCGGCGAGAATCACAAGTGATTCTCGCCGAATCGTCGAGAATCAGTTGCTGATTCTCGCAGACTCGATCCAACTACACTTCGGAGCAAGCAACTCTGATTCTAAGTAAGAATCGACGAGAATCACTAAGTGATTCTCGCCGATTTGGCGAGAATCACTGTGATTCTCGCCGAATCGTCGAGACTCTCTGGTTGATTCTCGCCGTCTCGACCAGGCTTAATCAGTGCGTGCAACCAAGTAAAATTCGACGAGAATCATCTTTGATTCTCGCTGAATCATCGAGAATCACCTTTAATTCTCGGCGACTCGGCGAGATTCACTTTCGATTCTCACCGATTTTGACTTGGCATTTTTTCTGGAAATTCCTGAACCGGATTCTGCCGCTGTCGATGTTCTGGACCGGGATTTGGGGATTCTCCTTGTGGGTCCCTCAACGGTCATATTGAGTTGTCTACAGTATAAATACGGGATTATTTTTGAACAGCAGCACCACGGAATAAAATACACAGAAAGAAGCCGAGCACGAGCAAACCCTAAGATCGCGAAACTACTCCGTCGCCGCCGTCGCCGCCGTCGCCGCTCGCGCTAGTTGGTCGCCGCTGTTGATCGCGAATCTTCCTGATCCTCCGGCGACAGAAGCTTAGCCAAGCTTAGAGTCTCACACGTCTATCCAGAGATCCCTTGTCTCTCGATTTGTTGATCGGAAAAAAAACTTCCCTGTCCGAATCGATCGAGACGACCGATCCTCGTATGACCTTTGGTAGACCTAGCTAGCTTCGCTACGAAGTTTGGATCTCTAAAGAACAGCAGCCGCACATCATCGTCGCCGCCGAACCCGTGAACCGTGCCGCCGCCCATCTTGCCGCCGACGGCTCCGGGGAGATCCTCTCCAAGAGAGATCTAGGGTTGTGTACTCTTTGTGGACTTCAAGTACACGTCGTCAACAAAGAGGGACACCTTAGTCTCCATACGTAGTTTGTATCTCTTGTACATTCTAGTTTTACTCTTGTTGTAAAGGTATGTTTGTTCCGTGTTGTAAGGGTTGGGTGCAACCCGTTTTGTGGGAGTGTTTACTCCTACGTGTGGAAGGGTTCCTTCCGATAGTGCAGGGATTGGATTTCAATCCTGTTGGAGAAGAGACCGAGTCGTCCCTTGGTGGGAGATAGGTCGAAGGGGGAAAGTGGATGTACCCAAGTCGGGGAACCACTATAAATTGCTTGTGTATTCTGTGTGCTGTGCTGTTTATTTTTATTGTGCAGGTACATTCTTAAATTCCGCAAAAACGCTACACGTCACCTATCCCCCCCCCCCCCATAGGTGAAACTAGTTGACACTAGGTGGACTTTCAAGTGGTATCAGAGGGAGGTTACTCATCAAAAAGGTTAACACCTTGAGTTGAATCCTACCGCTAGTGTCAAGAAGGAGTCAAACATTTACTATGGACGGGCTCAAGTTCTCAGGCAAGATCCCAGTGTGCACCAGGCTCAACTTTCCTATTTGGAAGGAAAGGATCAGGTTCTACATGGAAGCAGTTGATCCTCGACTCTTCATGATCGTGTAGGAGGGACCCTATGTCCCCACTAAGGTCTCCACCATTGATCATACCAAGAAAGTGCCAAAGAAACTTTCTGAGATGGACAAGGATGAGATGGTGTTAGTTGGACTGGACAAGAAGGCGCGGAACATTCTGGTCAGCGCAGTTGATGACTCAATGATGCAGAACTTCTGCAACTGCAGGACAGCACAGGAGATCTGGAATTGCCTGATCATCCTAATGGAGGGCACTGATGAGGTGAGGGATGATCGGAGATCCCTCCTGAACCAGAAATATGAGGCCTTCAGACAAGGGCCTAAGGAAGAGATCGGAGTCACCTACGAGAACTTCCTCAAGATTGTCAACGCCCTCAAAGGATACGGAAGAGTGTTCACTAATGGTGAACTCAATGATAAATTCCTTAGGTCCCTTACTAAGGAATGGGACACAAAGATCTGCGCCATCCGAGAGTTTGGTAGACTAGCTGAAACAGACCCGCAAATCCTATTTGGGAAGCTGATGTCCTATGAGCTTCAGATGAACACCAGGAAAGCAGAAGAAGAAGCAGAGAAGGCTGTAGCCAAAGAAAATACTGTGGCTCTAAAAGCCAGTCACTCCAGAAAAGGCAAGGGTGTGGTTTCATACCGTGCCAGGAAAAAGGATGAGGAGGAGGACTCCGAGCCATGCTCCTCCAGCTCAGAGCTATCGGAGGAGGATTTCTCCCTCATCACTCGAGAGTTCAAGAAGTTCCTCAAGATGAGGAATCAAAGAAAGAGAGACGGCTCCTCCTCCAGGCTTCAGAAGAAAAATTATTCTTCTGACAGGTATGCGTCTAAACCAAACAAACATCGCTCCTCTGACATTATTTGCTTTGGATGCAATAAGCCAGGACACGTCGTGGCCGACTGCTATCAAGGCAAGAGAGAAAAAGGGAAAGAAGAGGAGCACAAATCTTCGAGAGATAAGAAGAAAGAGCGGAGCTTCATCGCCAAAAGGCCAAAGACACTGAGTGAGTCTGATTCCTCAGACTCCAGTGATGATGAGGAAGCCTACTTCGGGCTGGTGGGTCGCTCCGACTCAGAAGGAGAATGCCCCCCATATACTGGGAAGGTAAAAGCTCACACCCCTCTCTCCGACTCCGACTCTGATCCTGAGTCTCAGGATGATGAACCTGAGGATAGCCCTTCGGCCCGTGAAGCGGAGCTCCTCGAGAAGTATGAGCTTCTGCTCAACACTTTCGAGGAGTGCCGTAAGAGACTGAAGGCTGAGAAAAAGGAAGTGAAATTCCTTAAGGGTGAATGTGTATCCCTAAGGGAAGAAGTCACTAGTTTGATTTCTCTCCGACAGGAGCACCTTGACCTGACTTCTAAGCACTCAGAGTCTCTTAAGCTCCTTGATCTTAAGCAGGAGGAAGTCGACAAGTTGGAAGAGCAACTTGCGGCAGAAAGGAAGATCGTCAAGAGCTTCTTTATGCCAAAAACAGTTCTTCCAGTTGTTGATACCTTCTCTGCTCAGGCCAAAGGAGCTGGCTTGGGGCATGTAGGGGTATCTGGTTCCTCATCCAGGAGAAACAGGAACCAGAGGAAGAATAAGGCCGCCAAGAAGGCCTCTGCTGATGAAAAGGGAAAGGCTCCGCTCAGTCTTGTTGCGTTCAGAAAGCCCAGCTTTCCTTGCAACCAACATGACTTTGACTCAACCTTTGGTCATCATTTTCGGCCCTCAGTTGCAAAGCCAAAGAGCCGATATGATGGTTGTACCTTTCCCCGGAACTTCGGTGAGAGTGCCCTCAAGGCACCTTATGAGGAAATCCACATGGGAAATTATGGTCAATTTTCTAGCGGCCATAATGGAAAGCAGGCACCAAAAGTCAAGCCTGTTATACAGAAGGTGATGAAGTCATGTGACTGCTGTCACCAGGAGGCCTCCACCTCCAGATCCAAGGCCCCAGCTGTACCCACCATTCCCAGGGTAAGGCAGGAGCCTAGGAAGAGGTACAACAGATTCGAATGTTGGTGCTGTGGCAAAGTCGGTCACTTTGCCGTGGATTGTTGGTTTAATCCAAGGTATCACGAGACTCCCTATGTTAGCACTGCGAGGCCGACCACTCGTAGGGTTAACCAACCGAGGGGGAGTATGCTAACCAGGAGTCTAGGACCCAAGTTCGATTGGGTTCCTAAGGGAAATTAATTTTGTTTTGCAGGAATGTCCAAAGGCCACCAAAACGTCGATCTGGTATTTGGACAGTGGATGCTCCCGGCATATGACTGGGACAAGAAGTCTGCTGCGTGATTACACTCCAGTCGAGAATGAACCCAAAGTCATCTTTGGAGGGTCAGATCGAGGAGTCACCAGAGGTTATGGTATGATTTCCAACGGTATAATCTCTATCACCGATGTGGCTTATGTTGAAGGGTTAAACCATAACCTGATCAGTGTAAGTCAGTTATGTGATAAAGGTTATGACGTTAAGTTTTGTAAGGATAAATGTCTGATAATTTCACGTACCTCTTCTGAGACGGTATTATCAGGCATTAGGAGCAGAAATATTTTCTGCTTAGATTTTCTCAGTTTAGATTCATCTACCCCCGTATGCCTTGTGGCAACAGGCAGTGCATCTCTTTGTGAACAATGGCACAAGAGATTGACACATATTAATTTCAAGACAATTAGTATGCTGTTTTCTAAGAACTTAGTAAGGGATGCTCCGAGTATCAAGTGCATCAAAGATAGCCCCTGTCCTGCATGCCAGATGGGCAAACAGACTCGGGCTACCTTTAAGAGCATTGCAGACAAAGACTCTTCCCGATGTCTTTACCTTTTACATATGGACTTGTTTGGTCCAATGCAAGTTCATAGCCTGGGAGGCAAGTCCTATACGCTAGTGATAGTTGATGATCATTCTCGGTTTACATGGGTGTTCTTTTTGAAACGAAAGTCAGATACGTTTGACATCTTCACCAGTTTTGTCAAGCAGGTTCAGAACGAATTTCACTGCTCAGTGGTCAAAATCAGAAGTGACCATGGAACAGAATTCGAATCTGGTGCTATGACAGAGTTTTGTGAAGAACAAGGTATCTTTCATGAGTTTTCCTCCCCGCGCACTCCTCAGCAAAATGGAGTTGCGGAGAGGAGAAATAGAACTCTCATTGAAGCTTGCACGACAATGTTGAAAGACGCTTCTCTCCCAGAATACTTCTGGGCAGAGGCGGTCAATACAGCTTGTCATGTACAAAACCGGGCATTGATCAACAAGCATCATCGTAAGACGCCTTACGAGCTACTGAAAGGCAGGAAACCAACCATATCCTATTTGAGGATCTTTGGTTGCAGATGCTATGTACTGAATAATGGGAAGTACCCGCGTACTAAATTTGGTGAAAAATGCTTCGAAGGCATATTCGTGGGCTATAGTTCCCACAGTCGGGCATATAGGGTATTCAATAAGAAAACCCTAGTGGTAGAAGAATCAATAAATGTTGTATTTGATGAAGGAAGTTTGCTTAACAGCAATTATTCCAGTGGTATTCTTGAAGATGCAGGTGCATGACTTTATCAGCTGAGTCTGGATGAGACCGCTAAAGATGACACTCCTAAGTACGTCAAAGTTTCCACCTCCACGTCATCTGAAAATGTTGAAGATCAAAATGGAACAAATCTCTTAGAAGAAAGAGAAGCCCAAGAAGTATTCGAAGCTCCAAACGCCAGACTTCTAGAGCTCCGGCACGTGAGGGATCATCCTAGAGATCAGATCATCGGAGATCCTCGTGTCGGTGTCAGAACTCGAAGAGGTACTATTAACGAAGTATTGCATCTTAGCTTCCTGTCACAGGTTGAGCCAAAGAAGTTCGACGAGGCGAACAAGGATGCGGCATGGATTCTGGCCATGCAAGATGAACTACATCAATTCGAACGTTGCAACGTTTGGACGCTTGTTCCCAGACCATACAAGCAGAATGTGATTGGCACCAAGTGGATCTTCAGAAACAAGCTGGATGAACATGGTGTCATCATAAAGAACAAGGCAAGGCTGGTGGCTCAGGGTTACAGACAGGAGGAGGGGATTGACTTCGACCAGACCTTCGCACCAGTAGCAAGGCTCGAGGCAATCAGATTGTTCATGGCGTACGCTTCGCACAAAGGATTCACAGTTTATCAAATAGACGTGAAATCAGCATTCCTGAACGGAGACCTGAAAGAGGAAGTATACGTCGCTCAACCCCCAGGTTTTGTCGATCCTACTTTTCCCAATCATGTCTATTTTCTTAATAAAGCATTATATGGGTTAAAACAAGCTCCACGAGCTTGGTATGAGACTTTATCTAGTTTTCTTCTTGAGAACAAGTTCTCTAGAGGTAAAATAGATAAAACATTGTTTCTCAGGGAAGTCAAAGGCAAGATTTTGCTGGTGCAAATCTATGTCGATGACATAATATTCGGCTCAACGGACAACAATCTTTGCAAAAAATTTTCTAAACTTATGCAAGGAAAGTTTGAAATGAGCAGTATGGGAGAGCTCAAGTATTTCTTGGGACTTCAAGTGAAACAGTCTGAGGATGGAATCTTCATCTCTCAGACGAAGTTCACAAATGCACTCCTTAAGAAATTCGGTATGGAGAATGCAACCTCTATGAGGACTCCAATGGGATCCACTATGTCTCTGGATAAGGATGAGAAAGGTAAACCTTTCGATGAAACCAAATACAGAAGCATCATTGGATCCCTGCTCTACCTTACTGCCAGTAGACCGGATATTATGTTCTCCACATGCGTCTGTGCCCGATATCAGGTGAACACTATGGAATCTCACTATGTCGCTGCAAAGCGAATTCTAAGATACCTTAACGGTACTCCTAATCTTGGCTTGTGGTACCCGAGAAACAATGATGTCGAGCTAATAGGCTTTTCAGATGCTGATTTTGCAGGGAGTAGGGATGACAGGAAAAGCACCTCCGGGACGTGTCAATTCCTCGGCAGGAGGCTTATCTCATGGAACAGCAAGAAACAGAATTGTGTTGCAACCTCCACAGCAGAGTCTAAGTACATCTCGGCAGGCAGCTGTTGCGCACAACTCCTATGGATCAGAAACCAGTTAGCCGACTACGACCTTCTGTTCAAGGAAATACCAATGTACTGCGACTCCTCTAGTGCAATTGCAATTGCCAACAATCCGGTGTCGCACAGCAGAACAAAGCATATTGAAGTGCGCTACCACTTCATTCGGGAGCACGTGGAGAACAAGGACATCTCTCTCTGTTATGTCCCCACGGACAAGCAGATTGCAGATATATTTACAAAGCCCTTAGACGAAGCCAAGTTCAGTCTTTTCAAAACTGAATTGGGAATGCTAAACTATGAGGAATGAAGCCTACAGAAGCTCCAGGCTCGTGCAAGAACTGAGGGGGAGCAAGGAACTCAAGTGTGAGCACAGATGCAAGCACTGAGGGGGAGCAAGGGATCAAATGCTATAGACCCCGATTTGCAGAAGCCGAAAAGGGGGAGATTACCCTCTCCCTCTCGGCTACGGCTAAGGTGGCTCCAAGCTTGCTCTCAAGAAATTGGTATTGGTAATGAATAACCCACTCACCTCAATTTCAAGTTTTTGATTTTCATTCCTATACGCTTTATTCACCTTAGCTTGTAGGGTTTAGGCTTCTTCAAATAGGGGGAGATTGTTGGGTATTGTATCCACAACGTACCTGATTTGAAGAAGCCCCTGAACAAGCTAAGGTAAATAGGCAATGTTTTTGACAAATTATTTCAAGTTGTGCTTGCAGTTATTCCATGCTAAGTGCACACCAATGTCAGGGTGCAGTAGGTCAATATACACGGGTCTGCACGACGTAATCCCTCGTTGAGCAGGTCAGTGTGTTGGCCTACGTGTACTCTCTCTATTGGAGTGCACTTACTTTCAAGTACAGGACTGTAATCTTGCGAGAGCAGACAAGAAGCAAGGATGGGTCAAGGAGCTCATCATGGGTGGAATGACGAAAATTCGTCTAAGTGAAAATCGACGAGAATCGCCAAGTGATTCTCGCCGATTCGGCGAGAATCACAAGTGATTCTCGCCGAATCGTCGAGAATCAGTGGCTGATTCTCGCAGACTCGATCCAACTACACTTCGGAGCAAGCAACTCTGATTCTAAGTAAGAATTGACGAGAATCACTAAGTGATTCTCGCCGATTCAGCGAGAATCACTGTGATTCTCGCCGAATCGTCGAGACTCTCTGGTTGATTCTCGCCGTCTCGACCAGGCTTAATCAGTGCGTGCAACCAAGTAAAATTCGACGAGAATCATCTTTGATTCTCGCCGAATCGTCGAGAATCACCTTTGATTCTCGGCGACTCGGCGAGATTCACTTTCGATTCTCCCCGATTTTGACTTGGCATTTTTTATGGAAATTCCTGAACCGGATTCTGCCGCTTTCGATGTTCTGGACCGGGATTTGGGGATTCTCCTTGTGGGTCCCTCAACGGTCATCTTGAGTTGTCTACAGTATAAATACAGGATTATTTTTGAACAGCAGCACCACGGAATAAAATACACAGAAAGAAGCCGAGCACGAGCAAACCATAAGATCGCGAAACTACTCCGTCGCCGCCGTCGCCGCTCGCGCTAGTTGGTCGCCGCTGTTGATCGCGAATCTTCCTGATCCTCCGGCGACAGAAGCTTAGCCAAGCTTAGAGTCTCACGCGTCTATCCAGAGATCCCTTGTCTCTCGATTTGTTGATCGGAAAAAAAACTTCCCTGTCCAAATCGATCGAGACGACCGATCCTCGTGTGACCGTTGGTAGACCTAGCTAGCTTCGCTACGAAGTTTGGATCTCTAAAGAACAGCAGCCGCACATCGTCGTCGCCGCCGAACCCGTGAACCGTGCCGCCGCCCATCTTGCCACCGACGGCTCCGGGGAGATCCTCTCCAAGAGAGATCTAGGGTTGTGTACTCTTTGTGGACTTCAAGTACACGTCGTCAACAAAGAGGGACACCTTAGTCTCCATACGTAGTTTGTATCTCTTGTACATTCTAGTTTTACTCTTGTTGTAAAGGAACGTTTGTTCCGTGTTGTAAGGGTTGGGTGCATCCCGTTTTGTGGGAGTATTGACTCCTACGTGTGGAAGGGTTCCTTCCGATAGTGCAGGGATTGGATTTCAATCCTGTTGGAGAAGAGACCGAGTCGTCCCTTGGTGGGAGATAGGTCGAAGGGGGAAAGTGGATGTACCCAAGTCGGGGAACCACTATAAATTGCTTGTGTATTCTGTGTGCTGTGCTGTTTATTTTTATTGTGCAGGTACATTCTTAAATTCCGCAAAAACGCTACACGTCACCTATCCCCACCCCCATAGGTGAAACTAGTTGACACTAGGTGGACTTTCAGGTGGTGAGTTAGCGGCTTAGACTGCGATCATCGAGAATGTGCCCTGAGAGCACGGGGTGTGTGGCCATGCATGCCAACGCCTGTGATGCAATGAGTTGTTATATTCCTCGCTTTTGCTAATGAAATGCAGGGAAGGAGCATCGCCACCCCGAGCTGGGGGCGGGATCGTTATAATTTGGTCAGCATTGCTGACCGTTGCCTTGTTTTGCCACTGTGCGGTGGTTTGTTGCTTGCAGGTGCTACTGGACCAAGCGGTCAATAGCAGGCTAAAGCCCAAAATGCGAAGCTGGCCCTCGAAGGCCTAATTGGAGAGTTTACTGTTTTTATTCATGTATGACCGACCTGCGTGCCAAGGTTTGTAAAACATGTAATATCAAGTGAACCTTTTTGTAAGGCCTTAAGGCTTGTACTAGTGTATTTGTAACATTCCTATTTGGTTTTAGTGGACGTTCATGCTTTAGTGCTGGGTTCTTTGCTTCAACTTATTAATCTGCTTCGCTAGAATGCTCTGTGTAGGACGTTATGATTGGTTGGATGGTTTCCATGAGTAACCACCCGGTCTGTCTGTGGCATACGACGTCGGGCCCCTGCCGGACCTACTGCTATATGCTATGCGACGGATTGGGGGTGTTACAAGCGGAGTGTCACCATTTGGAGTGATTGAAGTTAATGGTGAAAAGCTAGGGACATTCAAGGTTAATGGATAAAGGATGAAGCACTACGTTCAATGGGAGACTGTAGATCAAGGACAAGTTATGGGCTTAGAGAACCCTGCCGAAGATGTCACATGAATCATATTCTCAATTAGTTAGTTCATATAATATGATTCGTAATATAAACTAAATCTTATTTTATTATTGTAAGCACGTTATGATACAGGTATTCAGTCCACCTTAAGGACAGTAAAGAAAAGGGGCTTCTGGGAGACAACCCATATAGGACCACTTGCTCCTGTTTTGTGTGATGTGTTTCTTTAAATATGTGTATTTCTATTTTCTTGTTTTGCGTAGGATCTCTAATTCGCAGGTGCTGGAAATTTTTGAAGCGCAACAGACCTGCTTCCATCCGACAACCTCACTGTATGACTGGTATGCTCAGTTTTGAGCATAGGTACTTCTTACCCCCTAACTCTTTATATTATTTGGACTGTTTACTTTTATGAGTTGTCACATTCAATTCGAGGGGGTGAGCATGCATGTGGTCACTACACGAGCACACATTTTATAGCACAAAAGTTGTTATTTATTTATTTTAAAATCATTGTAGCACACACTGAATAACACACTTGAGCGCGATCTGATTCACGAGCGCGGCTCGAGTCAAATGCATTGCTTGTGTGTAAACGTTAAAATAGTGGTACTGCCTTAAGATTTTAGGATAGAGTAGTGCGAAAATCATGCAGTGCTCCTAATCGAGTACTCATGGTCTGTGTAGAAGTAGTGTAGATTTAATTTTTCTTTATGCTTGTAGATTTATACTTTTTCTGCTGATGTAAATATTGTTTGTACTACTCAAAAATGTTGAATTTAGTGAAATCGAACGGTAGTGTAGCGATGTATGTAGCCATCACTACACTCGTTTTGCTCGAGTTGGGAGGAAGGATCATCTTTCTCGATGGCTAAGAACTTGCCCCAAGCTACTCTCGAAGCATTGGTGCCTGGTTAGTCAAGCGTGAGCATGAAGTAGGCCATTACTTTGGATAGTTTGATCCTTGTTTACCTTGTCCTAACTGCTAACCGTAGCAAGCCAAGTTTGTGCTACCCCTCCTTTGATTCAGCTCCACCTTCATTCACCAAAGCCTAAAGCCAATCCTCCTATCGCAACCAAATCCATGAGCTCCAGTGAATTTAATATTTTGACGAGGTGTGATGTGTGGAATTTTAGTGATGTGGTAGATGAATACAAGAATGTTACTTGCTAAAATTTGGGGATTGGAAAAGAAAAAGGAAAAAAAGAAATTGAAAGAGAAAATCTAAAAAAGAATTACAATGAGAAATGGAATCCCCATTTTGTTTATCATGATATTGGTTGGGTTAGGCCATGTACACACCCGATTTTCAAGCTAAGTCTAGGGGTGTGTCACACGTGCAATTCTGAGGGGCTGTATTGGTTTAGCTTGTTGTTTGCTCGCTTGGGTTGCGTGTAGCCTCCATGTTTATCTTTGACTACCAAATCTTAGCCTAAGCCCCATTATTAACCTAAAGTCCTACGGATTCACACTTGACGAGCTAGTACCGTGGAGAGAGTGTGAACGGACAAGCGTATTGTCCACGATATTGATGGAGTTCTTTGGAGGTGATCCTAAGCCCCGATCTTTGGCAAAACTCACCTGAGTGGCCTGCCTACTTTCTTCCTACATATGACTGAATGATTCTCTAGATACCCAATTTTGATATAATATTTATTTATACCTGTCTAAAAGTATAAATTCTATAGTATACTTAAAAAGTTTATTTATTCTATTTTCTATGCCCATGATATATTTGATTTCTCTCAGTACTGTATTTGGAAATTACTCAACAAACTAACTATTTCCTAGTCCACGGAGTGATGATTTGGTCGGGACGAGCAAATGTTTAAGTCTGGAGGTTTGTATGAGTCCAAGTTATATACATATTTTTGGACTCATCTGGGATAGTTTTCTCGTTTATGCACTACACTTTAGATCCATAATTGTTCACATTTGTTATTATGTTCATTCTATGCTAAGTGCACTTTTGGCCCGTTTTCAGTATGATTCCGTATTTTTTGTACTTTTGTCCTACTTGTTGTTTTTTTATGTCTGGAGAATGTGGAATGCCCATTTCAGTGGCTCTTCTATTTTTGTTGTAGGTACAAGAGCCGTGTGTGTTCCAGGATCGTTTGGAAATGTTCTCTGCCTAAGGTCCACTAATCGTGCATTTTTACATGCGCACGGTCAGTGGACTCCTTATCTCACGGCTACCGGTCGTGTGCTGTCTGTTCATCGAACCCAAACGGTACAGGAATACTGCCCACGATCATTGGATCTATAGAGCACGACCATTGGTCGTGATCCACTAATCGTGTGCACTATTCTCCATTTTTACCAAGTTCTGTCTGGGGCAATCGCACGATCATTGGACATAGTGTGCACAACCTCTGGTCGTGCGCCACTACTCGTGCGCATTTATTCTATTTTTTGGAGTTCTGCCATTGCTAATCGCATGATCAGTGGATCTAGTGCGCACGACCTCTGGTCGTGCGCCATTGATCGTGTGCTCTGTTTTTCTGCTGCAGTATTTAAACCAATGCTCCGCGAATTAGGGCATCATTGCTTCATTTTCCGCCCCGCTGTTGCACGTGAAGCCCCGTTTCTCATCCCCATAGGTCCTCCACTCATCTCCACCCTCCGGGAAGCTTTCTCCGGCAATCCGAAGACATCTTCAACCGTTCGGAGAGTTTCCGACCACCACCATCGTGCAACAGAGATCTTCCGGTACAACTCATTTGGGAAAAAGGGAGAAAGGATTGAAGGAAAGGGAAGAAGACGGAGGAAGACAAGTGGATTGACAACCCATTTGCCTCCGGAAGCAACCACGGTCAGAGTCATGAAGTGGACTAACAACCCACCATTCCGGCCAAGAATCACGGCCAGGCTTTCCCCCTTTCGATTTATTCTACCTCTTCTCCATAGTAGATTGTACTCTAAATCTTGTAATGAACCTTAACTTGCTTTTATTTATCTATGAATGAAGTTTGCTTGGGTTAATTACATCCTCTTTTGTTAGTTGAGATGCACTCGTCTCCATTCACATCCACTCCACTCGTGCACTAGAACCACTCTAGCAAAGACTAATGTTGGTGGTTGAAGAGGTGATTGCGACCCTCACACTTCGCGCGTATGTTCATTCCATTCACTTGCTCTCCGTCCATCCGCCTCACAAAGCACGACATAGTGGCCTGCACTATTTCCATCCACCAAGCGAAGTGGTGCTTACGACTCGCATTAGTTCTTTTTGTTTTATTAGAATTAGGAATCCAAAACCAACCCCCTTTATTATTTCATTTAACTCTTAGTAACGATCTTTCTGCGACGCTATCACATACCTGACATGCATTCCCTCGAGATCGACATTCGGGGAAGCTATTCCCAAATTATTACTTGACAACGACTGGTGCACGTGCCGACGCATCACTTTCTTTTTCTCAGCTGAGACAAACACTTGTCTCAGCGGTTGTGCTGAGACCAACACTTGTCTCAGCGGTTGTGCTGAGACTAACTCCTATCTCAACAGTTTTGCTGAGACCAACATTTCTCTTAGCGCTTTTGTGCTAAGACCAACACTTGTCTCAACAGTTGTGCTGAGACTAACACTTGTCTAAGCGGTTGTGCTGAGACTAACTCATCTCTCAGCGGTTTCTTCTCAGCGGTCTCAACGCTTTCTTCTTCTCAACTAAGATTGTCTTCTGTCTCAGCGGTTTCATCTCAGCACTTTTGCATTGAGCTTCTCAGCTATCTCGATGCATTTGCCTTAAGCAAAATCTTCCTGCTTCTCTGGCATTGAGAGCGTTGAGTGTGTCTTCATCACTCAACGTTTTTTGCCTTAGCCCAAATTCTTCTTGCTTTATTTTGATGAATGTTGAACTGAGTTCGACGATCGGTGTACTGAGCTCGATGAATTATGAATTCCAAGCTTCTGACTTTAGCTCAACGAATGGTGAATTCAGCTCGACGAATGGTGAGCTGAGCTCGACAAATTCTGAACTTAGATCGACGAATTTTGAAGTTCGACTAAGCTCATCTCATAGCCTTTTTGCTGTGATCTTAGCTCGACGAATGGTGAGCTCAGCTCGACGATCTCTGAACTTAGTTCGACGAATTATGAAGTTCGGCTAAGTTCAACTCACAGCCTTTTTGCTGTGATCTTAGCTCGACGAATGGTGAGTTCAGCTCGACGAACTTTGAAATCAGTTCGACGAATTTCTGAACTGAGTTCAACTAACAACATTTTATTGTATGTCGTTGAGTGTGTCTTCATCACTCAACGCCTGTGGACTTAGACAGATTTCTGTCAGCCCATAACATAAGTAAGACTTTACCTGACTTGGCCACTTAGGCTACTTCCTACCTTTCCAGCATCTTCACTTTGTGACCACTTGTCACATCACTTAGACAACCTGCCTTTCCAGCATCTTCACTTTGTGACCACTTGTCACATCACTTAGACAACCTGTTTAGACTTATTCCATGGAACATCCTGCATATGATGTGCTTAAACAACATCAAATACACTTATGCTCTTAGTGTTGATAGAGATTCCTCGTCAAATCCAATCCAGGGAACATTGTGGGCAGTGGTCCCAACATAATGGATGAAGACCGTCCTACAGGTCCTCAGTTAATTCATAATTCCGAAGAATTTTTCATATCAATCGACTATGTTATCCTTCTTGTTCTATCTGAAGGCTTCATATTCTTGGTTGAGCAGAGATTTTCTGTCATCCCTGACCACCTTAGTGCCTTCCGTGTAGACAACCAAGGTGTCCTACATCTCCTTGGAAATCTTTCATTGAATAAGATTCAGGAAACTAGAATCATCAATAATACTGACTATGATATTCTGAGCTCTCTTGTCCATAGTGGCTAGAATGACCTCATCCTTGGTCATTTCAGAATACTTTTTAGGTGTCTGGATTGTTGCATCCAGAGTTGAGATCTTCATATGGATGAAGAGTCTCTCTTGAACAGTTATAAAAATTCTTGGGTCAAATGCCTCCATAAACAACCTGACCCTCTCCTTCCAGATCCCAAAGCTTTCTTGTCTGCAGATTGGAAGCTTCATGGAACCCAGCTCCTTATGGTTCTCTCATGAACCCATAAGGATATACTTGTGCTACTCTTGAAGATCAACTCAGGATATTAAGTTCTTTTTGAGCAACCTGTCTCTGATACCATTTGAAAGTCTTTAGATTCAAGAGTATCTTACACCTAGAGGGGGCGAGGGTGCATAGGTTTTAATCCTTTTTATATTTTTCTTTTTTTAGGTGTGTTGTCATTAAGTTATATTTATCTTTCAAGACAATCAACAACAACATACATAAGATTTATAGTGATTCCCCAGATTATGGGTACATCCACTATCCCTCCCATCTTTTTAACAGTGTGTTAGATAAGACACTTCTACAAAACTCGGCTTCAAAGAGCTTACAACTCAGATCCCTTAGGATCTCTCAGTCTCCTCCAAAACCTACCTCAGGCATAAAGCCCCACCACTCAGATCAAGATTTGCTCCTACAGCTCAGTGATCCAAAGATCACCTACCTCAAACTAAGTTAATAGTCCTACACTGAGGCTAGGAGGATATCCCTACAACTCAGAGATAAAATCTCCTACCTAGGATCTGAACCAGATCCTACCTTAGGATAACAACCTTACACTCATATCCATACCAGGATCCTACCTCAGGCAACCTGCCCTATACTCAGATCTACATGGGGATCATACCTCAGATTCACAACAGAATCCTACCACTCAGATCTATAAAAGATCCTACACTCAGCCTTTATAAAATAGGCTTACACTCAAATCAGTTAAGATCCTACTTGATGAATGGTTTGTTGATTATGATCTGACCCCAGAGAAATATTCTCTATGTCTTCTTCCTTTTATCCTGAGAAAACTCAGTTCAGCTTTCTTCTTCACAGCTTCCAGAAGAAGTTCTTCAGAAATGATCAACTAGAACTATGAAGTAGCTGCAGCTAGGGTTTGGTTTTGCTGCTTCTTCTTTCTCAGAGTTGTTTCTCTGAACTTGTCGTTGCAGGTGAGAATGAAAACAACTATCCTCTATCAACTTCCAGATTAGCAGGTGGAACAACTTCTCTTGGCTCCGCAGCAGTGTCGAGAGGAAGAAGATAAAGTTCTGCCCCTTTTCGAAAATTGATTCCTAAAAGTTATCTTCTTCTCGCTAAGCAGATTCCTTTTATTCCCGATGTCCAACGACTCTTTGAACAGTGAGACCCGCTGTAATTGTTGGTTGTAACTTGCTTTTGAATTAAATGTTGTACCGAAGGCGTGCGGTGCCGTTTATCATGTACTATAGACTTGCCGCAACAATTTGAAATTCTGCTGACGTCATCACCTATGGACTTAGTAAAAAAAGAAGATTCATCATAGGCGTTGAGTGAATAGCCTTCACTCAGTGCCAAAACACTTTACCAATTTTCTGTATCGTTAGGCGTCGAGTGATTAGTCATAACTCGACAAATTATAGAATTTTGAAGTCTTAACTTATTAGGCGTTGAGTGAACCTTCATCACTCAACGCATTTGCACTTAGCCAATATTTCTTTTGAGGAAGTGTTGAGTGAATGGATTTCACTCAAAACTTTTGTCCTTAGACAAACTTTCTGTTAATAGGCGTTGAGTGCGTTGAGTGAGCCTTCAACACTCAATGCATACTTGACTTTCCTGTCATCTTGATGAGGCGTTGAGTGAACAACCTTCATTCAACGCTTCTGTACTTCGTTGATTTTCATTTGTATGAAGGCATTGAGTGAGCTGTCTTCAATCAATGCTTTCTGCCTTTGCCTATCTTCTCGATGAGGCGTTGAGTGAACTGTCTTCACTCAACGCATCTGTACTTAGCTAATTTCTCTGTTGAGTTGGCGTTGAGTGAACTGTTCTAACTCAACGCATTTAGACTTAGACATATTTTCTGTCTACATCTTCTGAGGCTTTGACTGAAGCTTGTTCTGTCGCCGCTTTATAAGCTTGGAGTTGAGTGAACTGTCTTCACTCAATGCTTCTGGACTTAGCTAGATTTGTTCTCAGTTTCTCTGGCTTTGACAGCAAAGAGCTTTACTCGATGCTTTTTTCTTCAAGCGTCGAGTGAGCTATCCTTACTCGACGCATCTGGACTTAACCAAAAAGTTTCATTGCCAATGCTGAATCTTTGACAGTCTGAGCTTTACTCGACGCTTCTTTCTCCAGGCATCGAGTGAGCTTCCCTCACTAGACGCTTCTGGACTTAACCAGAAATTTTTCTTGCCAATGCTAAAGCTGTGACAGACTGAGCTTTACTCAACAACTCTTTCTTCAGGCATCGAGTGAGCTGTCCTCACTCGACGCTTTTGGACTTAACCAGAAATCTTCCTTGATAATGCTGAAGCTTTGACAGTCTGAGCTTTACTCGACGCCACTTGTTATATGACGTTGAGTGAACTATCCTCACTCAACGCCAGTGGAATTAACCAAAATTCTGCTTTGTTAACAGTCAGGCTTTGACTGCCCATGCTTTACTCAGCGTTTTTTGACATCTGGCGTTGAGTGAACTACCTTCACTCAACGCATGTGGACTTAAACAAATTTCTTTTTTCCTAACATTCTTCCTTGTGTCCACTTATCACTGTCACTTAGACAACCTGTCTAATCATTGTGACAAAGAACATCCTGCACACATTGAACTTAGAGCATGCATCAAATATATCTATGTGTATATCGTTGACTTGTTTGACTTCTAAAAAACTGGGACATTGTAATAATTGGACCTAACAGGGATGCTGGGAGTGACGCACACGTTGCACGTGGAACGCTTACAGAGGAATTATTGCAAGTGGATGGAGATCTTCAAGCGATTTTTAAAGCGCTGGAAGGTCTTCGAAGGGCGAAGGGGATTCCCGGTGGAGCTCTCACGCGCGGAGGAGAAGTTTGAGTAGAATTGTATGGAACTGAAGGAGTGACTGAGATCCTATTTGTAGGCTCTATGGGTGATTATGGTGGTTACACGGTAATATGCAAACCATTACCACCCTAATTACTATTTGCAGACCAAATTAATATAGTTCATGATGTGCATTTATTTTAATAATTCCACTACACATACACCGATCATTATGTCAGCTCTCCCCCCCCCCCATAATGAGTGGCTATGTGGCGATCAAACAGTGCATATTGTGTGCTGGAGATCGACGATGGACCGACGGTGGACCCACAGTGGAGAACGTACGGTGACGAGACCTCGCCAGTGAGAGGCCGCACAGGGTAAAGGAGCCGCGACGGCCGGCCAAGGGGCCTGCTGCGGGCCTCGTGGCTGATGGTACGCAGTTGGCCGGGATGCCGGTCATAGGTGTACTGCCGTTTGCGGGCCTCGCGGCCGCGGGGGCGCGACATCGAGACGTGGCAGCGGCCGGCCGGGACGCGGGCCGCAGGTGTGAGGCCGTCCACGAGTCTCGTGGCCGCGAGCGGGCGACGGCGAGGCATGGAGGGGGCGGCCGTGAGGAGTAGCGACGACCAGCCGGCCCCTAGCCGCTAGCAGTTGGCGCGCTGTCGGTCGGCGCACCGGCGGTTGGGTGCACGCATCGCGCATGGATCACACAGTCATCGGGTGCGAGGTGATTTCCTCCATAATCGGCACCAAGTTAGTGGGAATTATGGGAATTCCGGCTATTTGCAGCCCGTAATTCCTATAAATCAAAGGAAGACCGCATCAACTATAAGATCTATGACTCTGCTAACTACATGCACCTCTGGTGTACAAAATCAAATTTTTCATGTATTCACAAAATAAACAAAGTAGACTTTCATTTTATTCGAAAGATGTGAATAATAGTGTTACTCAATTAAAAGCAACTCCGATGGAAGAAAATGCAGCAAAATCAGCTCTGCTCCTGAAACAGAGCAGAGTCGGCAACTACGCACAGCATTTGAAAAGCCGCCTCTAATCCTAGCACTGCAAAGTTTAGCTTATCCCCCACCAAAACTGGCCCGATTTAAAGAGGCCAAGACGTATTTACTCCTTAGAATTTTTGTCTCATGAATAAAAAGAACAGGCAAAGCTACGAGTCCTTCGATGCTGCCTGTCAGCACATGCATTCCACTTTCTATCATCAGGGCAGGGCGGGCAGAAAAAAAAAATCCCACTTTGGACCATAAATTTAACCTCCCATGCAAGAAAAGAACCGAACTCGGTCATCAAATTAAAGCGCACATCTCCCCGGCCCTTAAAATCATACCCCAACCCACTTCACTCTTCTCCTTCGTTCATCATCTTCTCAAGCCTCTCCCCCTCTAAATATGAGAGCAGGCGGCTGCTCAGTCAGCCAAGCCCTCGCCCCCGATGCCGCCGGCATGGTCAAACAAGCCATTGGCCTCGCGCGGCGTCGCGGCCACGCTCAGGTAACCCCTCTACATGTCGCCAACACAATGCTCTCATCCTCGGCCGGCCTCCTCCGCTCCGCCTGCCTTCAGTCCCACTCCCATCCCCTCCAATGCAAAGCCCTCGAGCTCTGCTTCAACGTCGCCCTCAACCGGCTCCCCTCGGCCGCCTCCACCTCCCCACTCATCCCCAGTACCCACCACCCTCCATCCCTCTCCAACGCCCTCGTCGCTGCCTTCAAGCGCGCGCAGGCTCACCAGCGCCGCGGCTCCACCGACAGCCAGCAGCAGCAGCCCCTCCTCTCCGTCAAGATCGACCTCGACCAGCTCCTCGTCTCCATCCTTGACGATCCCAGCGTCAGCCGCGTCATGCGCGAGGCCGGCTTCTCCAGCGCTCAGGTCAAGTCCAACGTCGAGCACGCCATCTCCTCAGACCCCAACCCTAATTACAGCGCAGCAGCTTCCACCCCGGACATAACCAGCTTGGTAGAAGGTCTTATGAGCAGCAGGAAAAGGGGAATAGTTGTGGTGGGAGAGTGCTTGGCGAGCGCCGAAGCGGTGGTGAAGGGGTTAATGGACAGAGTTGACAGAGGTCACGTGCCCGAGATTCTACAAAATCTGCAGATCATAACACTCTCGCTGCTGTCCTTCGCCGGAATGGCGAGGGGAGAGGTGGAGAAGAAGGTGGCGGAGCTGCGGTGTTTGCTGGCGAAGAGCTGCTGTCTGGGGAGAGCCGCCGTCATTTACTTGGACGATATCCGGTGGGTTGCAGAGTATTATTATAATGCTAATAATGGCTGCGAGGAGAGAGGCGGCGGCGGCCGCGGCGGGTATAATTACTGTCCGGTGGAGCACGTGATCATAGAGATCGGGAGGCTGCTGGTTTCTTCCGGGATAATAATAATAATGGAGGGGAGGATGCTGAAAGAAGAAGAGTAGATGGAGAAGGAGGAAGGTTTTGGTTGATGGGGATCGCAACGTACCAGACTTACATGAAGTGCCAGGTTGGAAATCCATCGCTGGAGATTGTTTGGGCTCTGCAGCCTCTTACTGTTCCCGCTGGAAGCTTGGGTCTGAGCCTCAATGGTGATCGCCATTGGTAAGCCTAGCTACATGCAATATCTATCTATGATCCAAATTTTTGTTGAATAATTTAGGCTGTATTTAGCGCGCCTTATCGTGGTTTATTTGCGATAATGATCAGGTTGGACAAAAATGTCATCGTCATAGAATATATGTTTGGTATGACAAATGTTACAACCGTTACCCAAAAAATAGTTTGGGGCAACACATTTTGGTATGAAAATAATATTTTTGTCCAACCTCATCGGAGCACATAAGTCGCAATAAGGCGCGCCAAACGCAGGTTTAATAGAATGTTCAAGTGTGTTGTGATCGACTCAGTAATTACTTATTGGTTAAGTATCATCCTAGATCTAGAGTTTATATTGAAAGTATTATATATACTTAATTCAAATTTGATAGGATTATGTAGAATATCTTGAACAATAATTTCACTCTCATGTAGTTCTTTGACATTTTTAAATAGTAATCATGGTGATTGAGATATAATAGCGGTGTGAAACTGTGATAATATAAACGTAGTAACGTTTTGTGAAAGTTTTTTTTGTCTACGTATCTCTTTATTAAATCAAGAAAGCTTCATCATACGTACATTATTATCGGTGTTTTGACGGTAAAATTGAGCATAATATTCAAAACTCAAATGTTAAGTCAAATTGGAATTGATTAAAATTGACAACTTATTTGGATTCGTCCCGTCGATTTAAAGCTAAATAAAAAAGTGTGAAGTCTTTTGGTATTTCATTTGTTAAATATAGAAGTTGTCCAATTTAATTTCGGGCTAACTATTAATAAGGGAAAAAAATTGCTTAATTTCAAACCGGGTTTTAACTCGAAAAATTTGATTTCGAACTGAGCTCAAATCGCTCAAACTCAGCTATATATCAGTCATATTGGAATGAAATTCTGATTATGAAAAGATAGCATTGATTACTGTCTACCCAATTTTATATTAACCATCACAGTGGGATATGGTCAGACTATTTTTTAATTGGCTATAATGTGAGTGGGCTATTAATTGGAATCTAATTAAATATCTATACTTAAAATAACATTTTTAGTTGCAGGAGATATATTAATTTTTTGTTTCATTTTTGTTAGTGTTGATGAAATCCATGCACTTTGCTTGCAAGGTGTGCTGAATCTTTAAACAAAGTTGGTTTCAGAACTTTTAAGGAGGAAAAGTTGATGCTTCAACAGCTTATCTCTTTACTGTTTTATGCCCTTCCTTTTATGTTGCTACTTTCACATTACACCCAAATTTTTTAAAAAAGTATTTTTAATGATGATTAGTGTCAAAGAAATGTTGAAAATTGAATAAATGTCAAATTATTAATGGGCCATGATTTTTATAATTAAATTGAAGTATTTCAAATCAAGCATTAATACATTTTAGAATTAAATGTGAATATTATATTATATACTCGGGACTATTATAAAGACGTAGGCTCCTTGTGGCGGTCATGAATGTGAGGGGTTAAATTGTAATTTGTTAACACTGGCACCTAAAGAACTTCAACCCCATTAATTTTATGTTCAAATGGATGATGTTTGCTAGGTGATCCTTATCGAATGACCGTTTTACTCATACGTTTACGACCGTCACCACAGTGCCAAACGGAGCCGTAGTCAACTCCAACATCATATATATACTTATCGCACATGAAACTATGGTCAAAGATTATAATGAACGGGCAATTCTCTAATTAATCTATTTTTTTCGCAGTGGTACACGAAATCTTTGTAGAAGCAACATTATAAATGGAGTTTGGCCGATGCTGGAAGATACGGCTGAGAATCAGGTCACATGCAGCACTTATCGCCCCATCAATGTTGACAAAGATGCCGAAGGCTCAACTAGCTCGACTCTACCTTCATGGTTGCAACAGTTTAAAGAAAATAACAAAAGAGATGCTCGAGATGAGGTAAAGAGCTGTTATTCTACATTAATTTCCAAAAAAGCATGAAAAGTATATATATTCTACTAAAAAATTTGTTTCCGAATACTATTTCATTTTACTTTTATATGTATTATTAACGATAATATATTAAAATATATTTAAAAATAATTATAATTAGATATATCATTAAGTATTCTAAATTAAAAAAAATGTTAAAAGAGGTGATGGCGGCTCTGTTTGGGACAGCTCTGGCAGATCGAAAAGCTGATGTTGGGATAGAGCTTTTTATGTAGAGCTGTTTGATGAGCAGTATTGAAAAATTTGCTAACTGTTTGGATATTCTGCGAATAAGTGCTCTTCAAATATAGCTTTTTCTAATGAGCTGTTTGAAAGAATAGCTTTTTGGCTTACCCATTATACTGTAATTTTGACACCTTTGTCGTTAACAAAAAACACATACATATACACCAACACATATATCAACATATACACACACACACAGAACACATCACATACGCAAAACACATCACATACACACACAGAGAACATATCACATACAGAAACAAGAACACACAGAACACAACACATACATGCACACTTATGAGTTATAAGTAATCTGATGATTACAATAGAACCTTTTTATGACGAATATAATATATTAACTTGAAGCTAAGCTTGCAAAAATAACAATAGGAAATTGAAGTCGACAAAGGAGAACTGTAAGCATTATTAACAACTGGAAAAGGGCATACACAAATTAAGCAGAAGGAAATTAAACTGGGAGTACTCAAAGTGTAAGCATAATATATAACTGAAATTTAACCACAAATCACAATACCAGTAAGCAGGAAGAAGAAAAACACCTCCACTGAAATGCTTGAGGTGCGGGAGGCAAGGAAGAAAATGAAAAGGGCCGAGAAATCCTATGCACGAGTGAGAGGTTACCAAAGAATCGACGGCGGCGGAAGGTCTGCGCAGCGGAAGATCTGCTCAGCGGGATCGACGGTGGAATGGTCGACGGCGGAAGGTCTGCGCAGCGATCGACGGCGGAATGGGAGCGCGCGGGATCGGCGGATCGTCGGCCGAAGAAGGGAAGCGCAGTGGGATCGGCGGATCGTCGGCCGAAGAAGCGAAGCGCAGCGGAAGGTTGCTCCTTTTCAGCTAGGGCGCGGGATCGGTGGGGAAGGACGGGAGAGAGTATAAAAGCGCGATTGCGGGATTTCTGGATCACGGGGGGTCACCGGCTTATCAAAGAGCAGATAAAAGAGCTTCTTGCCAACCGCGATTTTTAAAGAGCGTCCGTTCCAAACATGTTAAAAACAGCTCTGTCGGCTGAAAAAGAACTTTTCTAACTGGCAGAGCTGTCACAAACAGACCGGCACTGTCATTTCCTAAAAATGTTAAAAAAAACGTTAGAAAATGTTAAAAGAGGTGATGTTCAAACGAATATGATTAAAATAAATATAATAATAATTAAAGATCACTTTCATCTTTCCTTTTACCTTTTTGATATAAAGGAACAAATTATGTAGGTTAAAATGGAAATGAACAATGTTTCATCAAAAGAGTTTTTTTCCCTAATTGTATATATATGTAGTCGTCTGCACCAAGAACACACGTCGCTCGCGGTTCCCTCGAAAAATATTGCTCTGCAAAGTAAAAAAAATTTTAATAAAATGAAAGCGAAAAAAAGCACAAACATAGGCACTCTAAAAAAATAACAAAATATACAGTTTTAGCATCTTTTAAACAAATGCAAAGGATGTAATGTAATGAATAGGAGATAGTATTGAAATGTTAAATATTCTGAAGAATTTTCATTATTATATATGAATAATTACCAAAATTTCCACTTAAAGTTAACATAATTACAAATTGCACTACTCTTATTATTGAAATTACAAAAATCTCCCTTAAATATTATGAAACAACATTTACCACTCACGAAGTTCACATTTCTAACATTCATGCACAAAATACCTCTCTTAAAAATGTATTCTGAGGGAAGTATTTTCGTGCATGGATGTTATCAAATGTGAACTTCAAGGGAGGTAAATGTTATGTTTTGATGTGTTTTCTAACATTTTGAAGAAGTTATTGTAAATTTAATAATAAGAAAGGTGCAATTTGTAATTTTTCAAACTTAAGAGCTGCAATCCCACTCCCTAATTATATATTATAGAAGTATAAAATGTAAATATGACCAAGATTGAACATTTTATCATGCAGGATTGTTTGGGGTCACACCACAGACTTCATCAAAACCACATATCAGAAATGCAATTTCAGTTCTCTTCATCCCCTCCATCCTCTTCCCCAATTTCTTCCTACATTCACCAAGATCAGCATCAAAATCATCACCCATGGTCACCGTGGAGGCAAAACCACGCACGGCTATCAGAAAGTATAGCCGGAGGATTCAAAACGAACTCTGGAGCACTTTCTTCTACTGTCATGGACAAGGAGCGCTTCTACAAGTTCACCGAAGTAAACGCCGAAAACTTGAAGAGTCTATGCAATGCTCTGGAGAGAACGGTTCCATGGAAGAAATCCATCATTCCTGATATTGCGAGCACCATACTTCAATGCAGGGCCGGAATGATGAGGAGGAATAAACAGGACACGTGGTTGTTCTTCCATGGTGGTGATTTAGAGGCCAAAGAGAAGATTTCAAGGGAGATTGCGAGCATAATCTTTGGTCTTCAGAGCTTCTATTCCGTAGGAGCACTGCACAGCAGCTCCTCATCAACAAAATCAGATTCAGGTGCTGATGATGCCGTGAGGAAGAAGAGGCTGAGAGCAGAAGGAAACCATGGTTTCCTCAACAGGCTCGCCGAAGCCGTGAGAGAGAACCCGCATAGAGTCTTCTTGGTGGAAGACATTGAGATGGAGGACTTGAACTTTCAAATGGGCATCAGGGGTGCTATGGAGAGAGGAAGCTTTTGGGGCTCTGGTGGCGTGGAAATAGCCGTTAGGGATGCCATTTTCATACTGAGTTGTGAAAGTTTTGATTCAAGTTCCAGAGTCTGCTCTCCTGAGGCGAAGCAGAGAGTAGAGAGGGGAGAAGGAAGAGAAAAGGAGGAAAAATTTCATTGTTTGGATTTGAATGTTTGTGCTGTGGATGATGAGACGGCGGAGGGGTGGTGCGGCGAGGAGGCTGAAGGGATCTTGGATGCTGTAGACAGAGTCTTCTTTTTTAAATTACCAGAGGATTTATAGCTTATTTCTATATAAAGTTGTGATATTTGAATCCGCGGTTTCAGAATTTGGGCGAGTGTTTGATACTGTTTATCTCTGCTGTTCTCAATTTTGTAACGAGTGATATCTTGTTTTTTGAAAATTTGAAGAATGGAAGAATAAATTTAGAAACAGGGATGCAAATGATGAGCAAAACAAAAGAGAAAAACATACAGTTGCTAAAATGGTATTCGCAAATATGCATAATGATAATTGAATTCAATTGCGGTAGACCCCTTTCGATCCTTGAAGGTTATCTCTGTGCCGTTCTGCGCTCGATTTTGTGCTCCTTTTAGAGCAGATTCTGATGATGAGTTGACTGTTTGTGTTTGTGATTTTGATGAGTTAAGAATGACATTGCCGCCGGCCGCTTGGTAGACTTGTTTTACTAATTTCAACAAATTCGGTAAATTATACAATAGGAGAAGTTTGTTTCTAAGGTATATCTCTAAGGTTGGGTATGAAGCTGCTTATCACAACTTATTTGTTCGGATTGTTAAATTTTCTCAACGTGGTCAGCAAGATAGCCCAAACGTCAAATTTATATCTTCGGAACTACCCAGTTCGCACGTTGAACCAGCGGAAACTAAGGACTAGAGGTACAAAGGTAAATCACAATAAACAATGAAAGCACAAGCAGGTGTATTATTCATTCAATTTTTTACAATGCGAGGCATACATAACGAGACATGATTTCGCTATTATAACAGCTGAAACACAGAAACACCAAAGAACAAGCCGGGCGGACAGCACTCGAGTCCGCCGAGACCGCGAGGTCGCCGAGGTCGCCGAAGCCGCCCGAACTATGCTGCAATCCGCCGAACACCACGGAGTCCGCCGAAGCCGCGAGGCCGCGCGGACACACCGTTATTCGCCTCCTGCTGAACCCGAACTGAGGAACACCCCTACCCGCCTGAAGCCGGCGGATAGGCTATTGAAGCTGGCAAAGTTGAAACAGAACTGACAAGCCGCAGAGCGACCTCCTGCTGAGTCCGCAGAGACCGCACACTTCCAAGCACTTGACCGAAGTCACAGCCAAACTCCTGGCTCCTTGTAGTTATCCGCGCGACCTGCACACAGCAAACCGTCAGCCTGAAACAATCCGTGCGGACTGGCAAACACAGATCGCAGCACTTCGCACACCCCAACTTACTGTTCACTCAAGTTACTGTAGATGTGCCAGGGGGGTCCTATTTATAGGCCAGGTGAGGAGTGTGGTCACCGCCCAAGAGATAGCGACACCGCCCCAGCCCGCGCGAATACAAACCACCGTCCGCTGAGTCCGCGAGGACTTAGCCGGTCACCAAGGAAAACCGCCAGGAGCAAGGCATCCAATGACGAACCCTCTCCAGTCCGCCTAAGCTAAGCGGACAAGGCATCAGCCCGCAAAGCTCCAACCGCTTCAGGACAGCAAACCCCCTTCAATGGCTGTCCGCACCAACCCGAGGCAGTCCGCAAGACACACACCTCAATCGGCCACAAGTCCACGACCAAAGGCAGCTAAAGACAGACCGCCCGGTCACAGCGGACTCGGCGGACACACTGAACTCGGCACCAAGTGTGGCCAAGCCCAAAACCATAAGGGGCTAATGCGAGCTTGGCGGACGCAAAACTCCAGTCCGCCAAAACACCACAGCGCAGACCGCCACAGTTTGCGAGCTCCTCGCACTCCTGCCCTATCACAGCGGTCTAATCCCGGACTCCAAAACCAGGCCGCCACAACGATCTCCACAGCAACTCGCCTGCTGTGCCACCAGAGCTCGACAAGGCCTCAGCCAAGCTCTAAGCTTAGTCCGCAACAGCCAATACCGCGGACACATCAGTCCGCAAGCTTCCCGCGGACAAGAGCCAACCCGTCTTTCAGCACAAGCTTGCACCCGCGACCACTGAGTAAAGCACCAGTCCGCAAGCCTCTCTATCCGCAGATACCAGGCCGCACCAAACCGCGGACTCCATGCAACAACCCGCTCAGAACACAGCCGACTTCCACCAAACTTTTCACCAGGCCGCAAACCTCAGTCCGCCCAGTCCGCCAAGGCTGTCCGCCACAGGCCGCGCGGCCTGTCCCGTCACCCACTTCCACTTCACAAATTTCAACACTCCCCCTTGAAGTGAGAAGTGGTGACCAAGCCCAGCAAGCTGCGCAAGCGTTCAAAGGGCCCCTTCGACAGTGGCTTTGTGAAGATGTCAGCAAGATTATCTTCACTCCGAACATGCCCGACCAGCAGAGACCCCTCCAACACCTTCTCCCTGATGAAGTGGTGATCAATCTCTATATGCTTGGTCCTAGCGTGACACACTGGATTGTTTATCAGTTTGAGAGCACTCTCATTGTCACCCCAGAGTAAAGTAGGCCCTTGCACTTCTTCATGAACATCCTCTATAAGCCTCCTCAACCAAACGACTTCCCGAGCAGCCAAGGCCGAAGCCTCATACTCCGCCTCCGTGGTTGAAACCGACACTGAGTCCTGCTTCTTGCTACACCACGAGATGCTAGCTGATCCTCAAGTGAACACATAACCTGAAGTAGACCTTCGATCATCCGAATCACCGCCATAGTCAGCATCCGTGTACCCGAGCAATGCAACCTCTGCGTCCCTTCTATAGAGGAGTCCCATGTCAGAAGAAGCCTTGACATACTTCAGAATTCCCTTCGCCGCCACTAGATGAGATTGCCTTGATTCAGCCATATACCGACTTACTCGGCCAACAACATAAGCGATATCCGGCCTTGTAATCGTCAGATAAATCAAGCTCCCAACAAGAGCCCTGAACACCAAGGTATCAAGAAGAACCCTTCCCTCATCTCGTCGAAGCTTTAGCCCAGATTCCAGTGGAGTAGAGCACTTCTTCACTTCGCCCATGCCAAACCGCTTCACAATCCGATCAGCATACCCTTTCTGGCTAATGAGAACCCCGCACTCCTTCCTCTCCACTTCCAGACCAAGAAAGTGATGCAACTCTCCCAAGTCTTTCATCTCGAAGCGTATAGCAAGCTCTGCCCTGAGCCTTGCTACTTCCTCCTCCGAGTTCCCTGTGATGATCATGTCATCCATATACAGCAGGACCAAGACTCGTAGCTCTCCCTTCTTCTTGAAGAACAAGCTTGAATCCGAGTTAGAAGCCAGGTATCCACAGAATTGCAAGTACTCTGCAATCTTCCCATACCACGCTCGAGGAGCTTGCTTCAACCCATAGAGAGCCTTCCTGAGTTTGCAGACATAGTCCGGATGCTTCTCAGAGACAAAACCAAGCGGCTGATCCATGAAGATGTCCTTGTCAATCTCTCCGTAAAGAAAGGCATTCTTCACATCGAGTTGCCACAACCTCCATCCCTTGCTAGCAGCCAAGGCGATCACCACTCTTACAAAAGTCATCTTTGCAACTGGACTGAATGTCTCCTCATAGTCTTCTCCATACTGCTGTGAGAATCCTCTAGCGACCAGGCGAGCCTTGAACCGATCAATGCTCCCATCAACCTTCTTCTTCAACTTATACACCCACTTGCAAGTAACCGGAGTAATGCCATCAACCTTGGGCACAAGGTCCCGGGTTTCATTCTTCTTCAGAGCATCAATCTCTTCCTTCATGACATCATCCCACTCCTTCACTCCAGTGGCCTCGTTGAAGTTTGCAGGCTCTCGCTCATCCAGAGGACTGGCAAAGAAGCAGGAGACAAAGCTCACTGCATTCCCATCACAGTACCGAGCCGGTGGCTTAACCACCCTCTTCGATCTCCGAAGACACGGATCCTTGCTCACGGCTTCCGTTGCTTCTTCAGGCTCCACTCCTACCTGGGGCAAGCATTGAGCAGTGCTCCCCCTGCTTCCTGAGCCAGAAGGCTCAGCCTCGGAATTTGAAGCAACAGGAGCTGCTGGTGAAACAGCAAGCTCCTCTTCCAAGCCTTCAGCAGCCTCCACTGGTGCTTCATCATCCTTGCTACTTCCGGTTAGCTCCACCGAGCCACCTCCATATGACGTCAGCTCGTCGAAGACAACGTCTCTTGACACCACGAACTTCTTCATCACAGGGTCCATGTACTTCCATCCCTTCTTCCGCTCATCATAGCCAACAAAGACAAGTTTCCTTGCCTTCGCATTCAGCTTTGTCCGTGAAGCATCCGGGACATGCACGTAGCAAGTTGAACCGAACACCCTAAGGTGTTCAACACTCGACTTCTCCTTCAGCAATAGCTCAATAGGAGTCTTCATGTTGATAGGGCTGAGTGGCATCCGGTTGATAACATAAGCAGCACAAGACATTCCCTCCGCCCAAAAGGACCTTGGGATATCTTTCGCATGCAACCAGCATTTGCAGGTTTCCGTCAAATGACGGATCTTCCGCTCCGCTACCCCATTTTGTTGTGGAGTGTGAGCACAAGTAAGCTCCCGTTGGATCCCGTGCTTCCTGCAGAAGTTAGAAAACTCGGAAGAGACAAACTCCCCCCGTTATCAGTTCTAAACTTCTTAACCCGCAAGCCAAGCCGGCCTTCTACCAACTCCTTGAACTCCACGAACAAACGGAAGGCTTCCGACTTCTCCTTTAAGAAGTACACCCAAGTATACCTTGAGTAGTCATCAACCAAGACAAGCATGTATCTGCTTCCACCAAGGCTGGCAGTAACCGTCGGTCCCATCAGGTCGCCATGAATACACTCCAATGGTTTCTTGCTCCTTGTTTGTGATTTATCAAACAGAAGGCGATGTGCCTTACCGTATTGACAGCCCGCACAAACATGTCCATCACCAAAGGAGGACAACTTCGGCAACCCCCTCACCAGACTTCTACTCGCCATTGCTTTTAGCTTGTCCATGCCAACATGCCCCAGCCTCTCATGCCAGATAGCCGCACTATCATTGGCCCTCATTCTATCAACATAAGCACTGGTGGAAAGAACATACAGGCTCTTCACCCTTCTCCCAACATGAGCAACATCAGCCTTCACCGCTGATACGTTGCGAAGGAACCTCACGTCTGTTGGCCCAAACAGAACGTGATACCCAGCGTCCACCGCATTGGTCACCGAGAAGAGGTTCTTCTTCATGCCCGGTACGTGATACACACTCCTTAACGTAAGTGGCCCCTGATCACTACCCAATGACATGACCCCCTCTTTCTCTACTGCATAAACAGTATTATCAGCAGTGATAATAGCTTCATTACCTGAGTAAGCCTGCATGGAGGTGAACTTCGATTTGTCTCCGGTGAGGTGATGACCACACCCGGAGTCCACGATCCACTCGCCATTGAAGTCCTCAGCAGACAAGGCCCGGACACAAGTGCCCGTCAAGAAAGCTCCGCCCCATTCTGCTTCTTCACTTCTCGAACAAGCTTCCTCCTTTCCCGCAGCATGCCCAGGCTGCAGTTTGACCTTGCAGTCCCGCTTGAAGTGCCCACGCTGATGACACCGGTAGCACTTCAGATTCTTCTTCCAGTCCTTAGGAGCATTGCTCCTCTCCGGCGGATATGAAGTTGAAGTCTCCTTCTCAACAGCGGCCTGCACCTTCTTCTTCTTCCCTTCCCATCCTTTCTTCTTTCCTGAGAAGAGAGCTTCGCTGCCTTCCTGATTCAGGTTCACTCCAGCCATCTGCCTTGCTAAGCTCTCCTGCGAGGCAAGCAGATTCTCCAGCTCCAGCAACGACGGCTGAGTAGCCCACCCTTGAACAGATGTGACAAAGGCCACATACTCCTTCCGCAAGCCGCGAATAATGTGCCTTTTCATCTTTGCCTCAGAGATAGGCTCATCAGGATCCAGTGCCGACAGCTCATCACACGAGCTCTTCATCTTTAAGAAGTACCTGGAAATGGAAAGGTCTCCCTGAGTTGCCCTGGCCAACTCATTCTCCAGGAACTGAAGCCGCGCCACATTCTTCCTATTGAATAACTCATCAATGGTTGTCCAAATATCAGCAGCCGACTCACATCCAATGATGTGATCAAACAGTTCTGGAGACACAGCTCTCTTCAGAACGAACTCCGCCTTAGCATTTGTTCTTCTCCAGAGCCTCACCTGCTCAGCAGTACCGAAAGCAGCAATGACTTCCTGCCTGTCGTCTCCACCAACGACATCCCACAGCTCCTCGCCAAGAAGATAACTCTTCATGCACGACTTCCACTTCTTGAAGTTAGTCGGCGTTAAGAGTTCAATGCCCAGACCTCTTGCTAAACTCCCTTCCATTGCAACACCTGTTGGCAACCTTTCAGCAGCTCCGAGCAACAACACAAGTTGATCACCACTCAATCACAGAGTAACAACACTGGCTGACTTTCGCTCACGCAACTGAACCTCAGCAACCTCGCTTTGATACCATGTTAAATTTTCTCAACGTGGTCAGCAAGATAGCCCAAACGCCAAATTAATATCTTCGGAACTACCCAGTTCGCACGTTGAACCAGCGGAAACCAAGGACTAGAGGTACAAAGGTAAATCACAACAAACAATGGAAGCACAAGCATGTGTATTATTCATTCACTTCTTTACAATGCGAGGCATACATAGCGAGACATGATTTCGCTAGTATAACAGCTGAAACACAGAAACACCAAAAAACAAGCCGGGCGGACAGCACCCGAGTCCGCCGAGACCGCGAGGTCGCCGAGGTCGCCGAAGCCGCCCGAACTATGCTGCAATCCGCCGAACACCACGGAGTCCGCCGAAGCCGCGAGGCCGCGCGGACACACCGTTATTCGCCTCCTGCTGAACCCGAACTGAGGAACACCCCTACCCGCCTGAAGCCGGCGGACAGGTTATTGAAGCTGACAAAGTTGAAACAGAACTGACAAGCCGCAGAGCGACCTCCTGCTGAGTCCGTAGAGACTGCACACTTCCAAGCACTTGACCGAAGTCACAGCCAAACTCCTGGCTCCTTGTAGTTATCCGCGCGACCTGCACACAGCAAACCGTCAGCCTAAAACAATCCGTGCGGACTGGCAAACACAGACCGCAGCACTTCGCACACCCCAACTTACTGTTCACTCAAGTTACTGTAGATGTGCCAGGGGGGTCCTATTTATAGGCCAGGTGAGGAGTGTGGTCACCGCCCAAGAGATAGCGACACCGCCCCAGCCTGCGCGAATACAAACCACCGTCCGCTGAGTCCGCGAGGACTTAGCCGGTCACCAAGGAAAACCGCCAGGAGCAAGTCAACCATTGACAAACCCTCTCCAGTCCGCCTAAGCTAAGCGGACAAGGCATCAACCCGCAAAGCTCCAACCGCTTCAGGACAGCAAACCCCCTTCAATGGCTGTCCGCACCAACCCGAGGCAGTCCGCAAGACACACACCTCAATCCGCCACAAGTCCATGACCAAAGGCAGCTAAAGACAGACCGCCCGGTCACAGCGGACTCGGCGGATACGGCGGACACACTGAACTCGGCACCAAGTGTGGCCAAGCCCAAAACCATAAGGGGCTAATGCGAGCTTGGCGGACGCAAAACTCCAGTCCGCCAAAACACCACAGCGCAGACCGCCACAGTTCGCGAGCTCCTCGCACTCCTGCCCTATCACAGCGGTCTAATCCCGGACTCCAAAACCAGGCCGCCACAACGATCTCCACAGCAACTCGCCTGCTGTGCCACCAGAGCTCGACAAGGCCTCAGCCAAGCTCTAAGCTTAGTCCGCAACAGCCAATACCGCGGACACATCAGTCCGCAAGCTTACCGCGGACAAGAGCCAACCCGTCTTTCAGCACAAGCTTGCACCCGCGACCACTGAGTAAAGCACCAGTCCGCAAGCCTCTCTATCCGCAGATACCAGGCCGCACCAAACCGCGGACTCCATGCAACAACCCGCTCAGAACACAGCCGACTTCCACCAAACTTTTCACCAGGCCGCAAACCTCAGTCCGCCCAGTCCGCCAAGGCTGTCCGCCACAGGCCGCGCGGCCTGTCCCGTCACCCACTTCCACTTCACAAATTTCAACACTCCCCCTTGAAGTGAGAAGTGGTGACCAAGCCCAGCAAGCTGCGCAAGCGTTCAAAGGGCCCCTTCGACAGTGGCTTTGTGAAGATGTCAGCAAGATTATCTTCACTCCGAACATGCCCGACCAGCAGAGACCCCTCCAACACCTTCTCCCTGATGAAGTGGTGATCAATCTCTATATGCTTGGTCCTGGCGTGACACACTGGATTGTTTATCAGTTTGAGAGCACTCTCATTGTCACCCCAGAGTAAAGTAGGCCCTTGCACTTCTTCATGAACATCCTCTATAAGCCTCCTCAACCAAACGGCTTCCCGAGCAGCCAAGGCCGAAGCCTCATACTCCGCCTCCGTGGTTGAAACCGACACTGAGTCCTGCTTCTTGCTACACCACGAGATGCTAGCTGATCCTCAAGTGAACACATAACCTGAAGTAGACCTTCGATCATCCGAATCACCGCCATAGTCAGCATCCGTGTACCCGAGCAACGCAACCTCTACGTCCCTTCTATAGAGGAGTCCCATGTCAGAAGAAGCCTTGACATACTTCAGAATTCCCTTCGCCGCCACTAGATGAGATTGCCTTGGTTCAGCCATATACCGACTTACTCGGCCAACAACATAAGCGATATCCGGCCTTGTAATCGTCAGATAAATCAAGCTCCCAACAAGAGCCCTGAACACCAAGGTATCAAGAAGAACCCTTCCCTCATCTCGTCGAAGCTTTAGCCCAGATTCCAGTGGAGTAGAGCACTTCTTCACTTCGCCCATGCCAAACCGCTTCACAATCCGATCAGCATACCCTTTCTGGCTAATGAGAACCCCGCACTCCTTCCTCTCCACTTCCAGACCAAGAAAGTGATGCAACTCTCCCAAGTCTTTCATCTCGAAGCGTATAGCAAGCTCTGCCCTGAGCCTTGCTACTTCCTCCTCCGAGTTCCCTGTGATGATCATGTCATCCATATACAGCAGGACCAAGACTCGTAGCTCTCCCTTCTTCTTGAAGAACAAGCTTGAATCCGAGTTAGAAGCCAGGTATCCACAGAATTGCAAGTACTCTGCAATCTTCCCATACCACGCTCGAGGAGCTTGCTTCAACCCATAGAGAGCCTTCCTGAGTTTGCAGACATAGTCCGGATGCTTCTCAGAGACAAAACCAAGCGGCTGATCCATGAAGATGTCCTTGTCAATCTCTCCGTAAAGAAAGGCATTCTTCACATCGAGTTGCCACAACCTCCATCCCTTGCTAGCAGCCAAGGCGATCACCACTCTTACAAAAGTCATCTTTGCAACTGGACTGAATGTCTCCTCATAGTCTTCTCCATACTGCTGTGAGAATCCTCTAGCGACCAGGCGAGCCTTGAACCGATCAATGCTCCCATCAACCTTCTTCTTCAACTTATACACCCACTTGCAAGTAACCGGAGTAATGCCATCAACCTTGGGCACAAGGTCCCAGGTTTCATTCTTCTTCAGAGCATCAATCTCTTCCTTCATGACATCATCCCACTCCTTCACTCCAGTGGCCTCGTTGAAGTTTGCAGGCTCTCGCTCATCCAGAGGACTGGCAAAGAAGCAGGAGACAAAGCTCACTGCATTCCCATCACAGTACCGAGCCGGTGGCTTAACCACCCTCTTCGATCTCCAAAGACACGGCTCCTTGCTCACGGCTTCCGTTGCTTCTTCAGGCTCCACTCCTACCTGGGGCAAGCATTGAGCAGTGCTCCCCCTGCTTCCTGAGCCAGAAGGCTCAGCCTCGGAATTTGAAGTAACAGGAGCTGCTGGTGAAACAACAAGCTCCTCTTCCAAGCCTTCAGCAGCCTCCACTGGTGCTTCATCATCCTTGCTACTTCCGGTTAGCTCCACCGAGCCACCTCCATATGACGTCAGCTCGTCGAAGACAACGTCTCTTGACACCACGAACTTCTTCGTCACAGGATCCATGTACTTCCATCCCTTCTTCCGCTCATCATAGCCAACAAAGACAAGTTTCCTTGCCTTCACATTCAGCTTTGTCCGTGAAGCATCCGGGACATGCACGTAGCAAGTTGAACCGAACACCCTAAGGTGTTCAACACTCGACTTCTCCTTCAGCAATAGCTCAATAGGAGTCTTCATGTTGATAGGGCTGAGTGGCATCCGGTTGATAACATAAGCAGCACAAGACATTCCCTCCGCCCAAAAGGACCTTGGGATATCTTTCGCATGCAACCAGCATTTGCAGGTTTCCGTCAAATGACGGATCTTCCACTCCGCTACCCCATTTTGTTGTGGAGTGTGAGCACAAGTAAGCTCCCGTTGGATCCCGTGCTTCCTGCAGAAGTTAGAAAACTCGGAAGAGACAAACTCCCCCCGTTATCAGTTCTAAACTTCTTAACCCGCAAGCCAAGCCGGCCTTCTACCAACTCCTTGAACTCCACGAACAAACGGAAGGCTTCCGACTTCTCCTTTAAGAAGTACACCCAAGTATACCTTGAGTAGTCATCAACCAAGACAAGCATGTATCTGCTTCCACCAAGGCTGGCAGTAACCGTCGGTCCCATCAGGTCGCCATGAATACACTCCAATGGTTTCTTGCTCCTTGTTTGTGATTTATCAAACAGAAGGCGATGTGCCTTACCGTATTGACAGCCCGCACAAACATGTCCATCACCAAAGGAGGACAACTTCGGCAACCCCCTCACCAGACTTCTACTCGCCATTGCCTTTAGCTTGTCCATGCCAACATGCCCCAGCCTCTCATGCCAGATAGCCGCACTATCATTGGCCCTCATTCTATCAACATAAGCACTGGTGGAAAGAACATACAGGCTCTTCACCCTTCTCCCAACATGAGCAACATCAGCCTTCACCGCTGATACGTTGCGAAGGAACCTCACGTCTGTTGGCCCAAACAGAACGTGATACCCAGCGTCCACCGCATTGGTCACCGAGAAGAGGTTCTTCTTCATGCCCGGTACGTGATACACACTCCTTAACGTAAGTGGCCCCTGATCACTACCCAATGACATGACCCCCTCTTTCTCTACTGCATAAACAGTATTATCAGCAGTGATAATAGCTTCATTACCTGAGTAAGCCTGCATGGAGGTGAACTTCGATTTGTCTCCGGTGAGGTGATGACCACACCCGGAGTCCACGATCCACTCGCCATTGAAGTCCTCAGCAGACAAGGCCCGGACACAAGTGCCCGTCAAGAAAGCTCCGCCCCATTCTGCTTCTTCACTTCTCGAACAAGCTTCCTCCTTTCCCGCAGTATGCCCAGGCTGCAGTTTGACCTTGCAGTCCCGCTTGAAGTGCCCACGCTGATGACACCGGTAGCACTTCAGATTCTTCTTCCAGTCCTTAGGAGCATTGCTCCTCTCCGGCGGATATGAAGTTGAAGTCTCCTTCTCAACAGCGGCCTGCACCTTCTTCTTCCTCCCTTCCCATCCTTTCTTCTTTCCTGAGAAGAGAGCTTCGCTGCCTTCCTGATTCAGGTTCACTCCAGCCATCTGCCTTGCTAAGCTCTCCTGCGAGGCAAGCAGATTCTCCAGCTCCAGCAACGACGACTGAGTAGCCCACCCTTGAACAGATGTGACAAAGGCCACATACTCCTTCCGCAAGCCGCGAATAATGTGCCTTTTCATCTTTGCCTCAGAGATAGGCTCATCAGGATCCAGTGCCGACAGCTCAGCACACGAGCTCTTCATCTTTAAGAAGTACCTGGAAATGGAAAGGTCTCCCTGAGTTGCCCTGGCCAACTCATTCTCCAGGAACTGAAGCCGCGCCACATTCTTCCTATTGAACAACTCATCAATGGTTGTCCAAATATCAGCAGCCGACTCACATCCAATGATGTGATCAAACAGTTCTGGAGACACAGCTCTCTTCAGAACGAACTCCGCCTTAGCATTTGTTCTTCTCCAGAGCCTCACCTGCTCAGCAGTACCGAAAGCAGCAATGACTTCCTGCCTGTCGTCTCCACCAACGACATCCCACAGCTCCTCGCCAAGAAGATAACTCTTCATGCACGACTTCCACTTCTTGAAGTTAGTCGGCGTTAAGAGTTCAATGCCCAGACCTCTTGCTAAACTCCCTTCCATTGCAACACCTGTTGGCAACCTTTCAGCAGCTCCGAGCAACAACACAAGTTGATCACCACTCAATCACAGAGTAACAACACTGGCTGACTTTCGCTCACGCAACTGAACCTCAGCAACCTCGCTTTGATACCATGTTAAATTTTCTCAACGTGGTCAGCAAGATAGCCCAAACGCCAAATTAATATCTTCGGAACTACCCAGTTCGCACGTTGAACCAGCGGAAACCAAGGACTAGAGGTACAAAGGTAAATCACAACAAACAATGGAAGCACAAGCAGGTGTATTATTCATTCACTTCTTTACAATGCGAGGCATACATAGCGAGACATGATTTCGCTAGTATAACAGCTGAAACACAGAAACACCAAAAAACAAGCCGGGCGGACAGCACCCGAGTCCGCCGAGACCGCGAGGTCGCCGAGGTCGCCGAAGCCGCCCGAACTATGCTGCAATCCGCCGAACACCACGGAGTCCGCCGAAGCCGCGAGGCCGCGCGGACACACCGTTATTCGCCTCCTGCTGAACCCGAACTGAGGAACACCCCTACCCGCCTGAAGCCGGCGGACAGGTTATTGAAGCTGACAAAGTTGAAACAGAACTGACAAGCCGCAGAGCGACCTCCTGCTGAGTCCGCAGAGACCGCACACTTCCAAGCACTTGACCGAAGTCACAGCCAAACTCCTGGCTCCTTGTAGTTATCCGCGCAACCTGCACACAGCAAACCGTCAGCCTGAAACAATCCGTGCGGACTGGCAAACACAGACCGCAGCACTTCGCACACCCCAACTTACTGTTGACTCAAGTTACATTAGATGTGCCAGGGGGGTCCTATTTATAGGCCAGGTGAGGAGTGTGGTCACCGCCCAAGAGATAGCGACACCGCCCCAGCCTGCGCGAATACAAACCACCGTCCGCTGAGTCCGCGAGGACTTAGCCGGTCACCAAGGAAAACCGCCAGGAGCAAGTCAACCATTGACAAACCCTCTCCAGTCCGCCTAAGCTAAGCGGACAAGGCATCAACCCGCAAAGCTCCAACCGCTTCAGGACAGCAAACCCCCTTCAATGGCTGTCCGCACCAACCCGAGGCAGTCCGCAAGACACACACCTCAATCCGCCACAAGTCCACGACCAAAGGCAGCTAAAGACAGACCGCCCGGTCACAGCGGACTCGGCGGATACGGCGGAAACACTGAACTCGGCACCAAGTGTGGCCAAGCCCAAAACCATAAGGGGCTAATGCGAGCTTGGCGGACGCAAAACTCCAGTCCGCCAAAACACCACAGCGCAGACCGCCACAGTTCGCGAGCTCCTCGCACTCCTGCCCTATCACAGCGGTCTAATCCCGGACTCCAAAACCAGGCCGCCACAACGATCTCCACAGCAACTCGCCTGCTGTGCCACCAGAGCTCGACAAGGCCTCAGCCAAGCTCTAAGCTTAGTCCGCAACAGCCAATACCGCGGACACATCAGTCCGCAAGCTTCCCGCGGACAAGAGCCAACCCGTCTTTCAGCACAAGCTTGCACCCGCGACCACTGAGTAAAGCACCAGTCCGCAAGCCTCTCTATCCGCAGATACCAGGCCGCACCAAACCGCGGACTCCATGCAACAACCCGCTCAGAACACAGCCGACTTCCACCAAACTTTTCACCAGGCCGCAAACCTCAGTCCGCCCAGTCCGCCAAGGCTGTCCGCCACAGGCCGCGCGGCCTGTCCCGTCACCCACTTCCACTTCACAAATTTCAACACTCCCCCTTGAAGTGAGAAGTGGTGACCAAGCCCAGCAAGCTGCGCAAGCGTTCAAAGGGCCCCTTCGACAGTGGCTTTGTGAAGATGTCAGCAAGATTATCTTCACTCCGAACATGCCCGACCAGCAGAGACCCCTCCAACACCTTCTCCCTGATGAAGTGGTGATCAATCTCTATATGCTTGGTCCTAGCGTGACACACTGGATTGTTTATCAGTTTGAGAGCACTCTCATTGTCACCCCAGAGTAAAGTAGGCCCTTGCACTTCTTCATGAACATCCTCTATAAGCCTCCTCAACCAAACGGCTTCCCGAGCAGCCAAGGCCGAAGCCTCATACTCCGCCTCCGTGGTTGAAACCGACACTGAGTCCTGCTTCTTGCTACACCACGAGATGCTAGCTGATCCTCAAGTGAACACATAACCTGAAGTAGACCTTCGATCATCCGAATCACCGCCATAGTCAGCATCCGTGTACCCGAGCAACGCAACCTCTGCGTCCCTTCTATAGAGGAGTCCCATGTCAGAAGAAGCCTTGACATACTTCAGAATTCCCTTCGCCGCCACTAGATGAGATTGCCTTGGTTCAGCCATATACCGACTTACTCGGCCAACAACATAAGCGATATCCGGCCTTGTAATCGTCAGATAAATCAAGCTCCCAACAAGAGCCCTGAACACCAAGGTATCAAGAAGAACCCTTCCCTCATCTCGTCGAAGCTTTAGCCCAGATTCCAGTGGAGTAGAGCACTTCTTCACTTCGCCCATGCCAAACCGCTTCACAATCCGATCAGCATACCCTTTCTGGCTAATGAGAACCCCGCACTCCTTCCTCTCCACTTCCAGACCAAGAAAGTGATGCAACTCTCCCAAGTCTTTCATCTCGAAGCGTATAGCAAGCTCTGCCCTGAGCCTTGCTACTTCCTCCTCCGAGTTCCCTGTGATGATCATGTCATCCATATACAGCAGGACCAAGACTCGTAGCTCTCCCTTCTTCTTGAAGAACAAGCTTGAATCCGAGTTAGAAGCCAGGTATCCACAGAATTGCAAGTACTCTGCAATCTTCCCATACCACGCTCGAGGAGCTTGCTTCAACCCATAGAGAGCCTTCCTGAGTTTGCAGACATAGTCCGGATGCTTCTCAGAGACAAAACCAAGCGGCTAATCCATGAAGATGTCCTTGTCAATCTCTCCGTAAAGAAAGGCATTCTTCACATCGAGTTGCCACAACCTCCATCCCTTGCTAGCAGCCAAGGCGATCACCACTCTTACAAAAGTCATCTTTGCAACTGGACTGAATGTCTCCTCATAGTCTTCTCCATACTGCTGTGAGAATCCTCTAGCGACCAGGCGAGCCTTGAACCGATCAATGCTCCCATCAACCTTCTTCTTCAACTTATACACCCACTTGCAAGTAACCGGAGTAATGCCATCAACCTTGGGCACAAGGTCCCAGGTTTCATTCTTCTTCAGAGCATCAATCTCTTCCTTCATGACATCATCCCACTCCTTCACTCCAGTGGCCTCGTTGAAGTTTGCAGGCTCTCGCTCATCCAGAGGACTGGCAAAGAAGCAGGAGACAAAGCTCACTGCATTCCCATCACAGTACCGAGCCGGTGGCTTAACCACCCTCTTCGATCTCCGAAGACACGGATCCTTGCTCACGGCTTCCGTTGCTTCTTCAGGCTCCACTCCTACCTGGGGCAAGCATTGAGCAGTGCTCCCCCTGCTTCCTGAGCCAGAAGGCTCAGCCTCGGAATTTGAAGCAACAGGAGCTGCTGGTGAAACAGCAAGCTCCTCTTCCAAGCCTTCAGCAGCCTCCACTGGTGCTTCATCATCCTTGCTACTTCCGGTTAGCTCCACCGAGCCACCTCCATATGACGTCAGCTCGTCGAAGACAACGTCTCTTGACACCACGAACTTCTTCGTCACAGGGTCCATGTACTTCCATCCCTTCTTCCGCTCATCATAGCCAACAAAGACAAGTTTCCTTGCCTTCGCATTCAGCTTTGTCCGTGAAGCATCCGGGACATGCACGTAGCAAGTTGAACCGAACACCCTAAGGTGTTCAACACTCGACTTCTCCTTCAGCAATAGCTCAATAGGAGTCTTCATGTTGATAGGGCTGAGTGGCATCCGGTTGATAACATAAGCAGCACAAGACATTCCCTCCGCCCAAAAGGACCTTGGGATATCTTTCGCATGCAACCAGCATTTGCAGGTTTCCGTCAAATGACGGATCTTCCGCTCCGCTACCCCATTTTGTTGTGGAGTGTGAGCACAAGTAAGCTCCCGTTGGATCCCGTGCTTCCTGCAGAAGTTAGAAAACTCGGAAGAGACAAACTCCCCCCGTTATCAGTTCTAAACTTCTTAACCCGCAAGCCAAGCCGGCCTTCTACCAACTCCTTGAACTCCACGAACAAACGGAAGGCTTCCGACTTCTCCTTTAAGAAGTACACCCAAGTATACCTTGAGTAGTCATCAACCAAGACAAGCATGTATCTGCTTCCACCAAGGCTGGCAGTAACCGTCGGTCCCATCAGGTCGCCATGAATACACTCCAATGGTTTCTTGCTCCTTGTTTGTGATTTATCAAACAGAAGGCGATGTGCCTTACCGTATTGACAGCCCGCACAAACATGTCCATCACCAAAGGAGGACAACTTCGGCAACCCCCTCACCAGACTTCTACTCGCCATTGCCTTTAGCTTGTCCATGCCAACATGCCCCAGCCTCTCATGCCAGATAGCCGCACTATCATTGGCCCTCATTCTATCAACATAAGCACTGGTGGAAAGAACATACAGGCTCTTCACCCTTCTCCCAACATGAGCAACATCAGCCTTCACCGCTGATACGTTGCGAAGGAACCTCACGTCTGTTGGCCCAAACAGAACGTGATACCCAGCGTCCACCGCATTGGTCACCGAGAAGAGGTTCTTCTTCATGCCCGGTACGTGATACACACTCCTTAACGTAAGTGGCCCCTGATCACTACCCAATGACATGACCCCCTCTTTCTCTACTGCATAAACAGTATTATCAGCAGTGATAATAGCTTCATTACCTGAGTAAGCCTGCATGGAGGTGAACTTCGATTTGTCTCCGGTGAGGTGATGACCACACCCGGAGTCCACTATCCACTCGCCATTGAAGTCCTCAGCAGACAAGGCCCGGACACAAGTGCCCGTCAAGAAAGCTCCGCCCCATTCTGCTTCTTCACTTCTCGAACAAGCTTCCTCCTTTCCCGCAGCATGCCCAGGCTGCAGTTTGACCTTGTAGTCCCGCTTGAAGTGCCCACGCTGATGACACCGGTAGCACTTCAGATTCTTCTTCCAGTCCTTAGGAGCATTGCTCCTCTCCGGCGGATATGAAGTTGAAGTCTCCTTCTCAACAGCGGCCTGCACCTTCTTCTTCTTCCCTTCCCATCCTTTCTTCTTTCCTGAGAAGAGAGCTTCGCTGCCTTCCTGATTCAGGTTCACTCCAGCCATCTGCCTTGCTAAGCTCTCCTGCGAGGCAAGCAGATTCTCCAGCTCCAGCAATGACGGCTGAGTAGCCCACCCTTGAACAGATGTGACAAAGGCCACATACTCCTTCCGCAAGCCGCGAATAATGTGCCTTTTCATCTTTGCCTCAGAGATAGGCTCATCAGGATCCAGTGCCGACAGCTCAGCACACGAGCTCTTCATCTTTAAGAAGTACCTGGAAATGGAAAGGTCTCCCTGAGTTGCCCTGGCCAACTCATTCTCCAGGAACTGAAGCCGCGCCACATTCTTCCTATTGAACAACTCATCAATGGTTGTCCAAATATCAGCAGCCGACTCACATCCAATGATGTGATCAAACAGTTCTGGAGACACAGCTCTCTTCAGAACGAACTCCGCCTTAGCATTTGTTCTTCTCCAGAGCCTCACCTGCTCAGCAGTACCGAAAGCAGCAATGACTTCCTGCCTGTCGTCTCCACCAACGACATCCCACAGCTCCTCGCCAAGAAGATAACTCTTCATGCACGACTTCCACTTCTTGAAGTTAGTCGGCGTTAAGAGTTCAATGCCCAGACCTCTTGCTAAACTCCCTTCCATTGCAACACCTGTTGGCAACCTTTCAGCAGCTCCGAGCAACAACACAAGTTGATCACCACTCAATCACAGAGTAACAACACTGGCTGACTTTCGCTCACGCAACTGAACCTCAGCAACCTCGCTTTGATACCATGTTAAATTTTCTCAACGTGGTCAGCAAGATAGCCCAAACGCCAAATTAATATCTTCGGAACTACCCAGTTCGCACGTTGAACCAGCGGAAACCAAGGACTAGAGGTACAAAGGTAAATCACAACAAACAATGGAAGCACAAGCAGGTGTATTATTCATTCACTTCTTTACAATGCGAGGCATACATAGCGAGACATGATTTCGCTAGTATAACAGCTGAAACACAGAAACACCAAAAAACAAGCCGGGCGGACAGCACCCGAGTCCGCCGAGACCGCGAGGTCGCCGAGGTCGCCGAAGCCGCCCGAACTATGCTGCAATCTGCCGAACACCACGGAGTCCGCCGAAGCCGCGAGGCCGCGCGGACACACCGTTATTCGCCTCCTGCTGAACCCGAACTGAGGAACACCCCTACCCGCCTGAAGCCGGCGGACAGGTTATTGAAGCTGACAAAGTTGAAACAGAACTGACAAGCCGCAGAGCGACCTCCTGCTGAGTCCGCAGAGACCGCACACTTCCAAGCACTTGACCGAAGTCACAGCCAAACTCCTGGCTCCTTGTAGTTATCCGCGCGACCTGCACACAACAAACCGTCAGCCTGAAACAATCCGTGCGGACTGGCAAACACAGACCGCAGCACTTCGCACACCCCAACTTACTGTTCACTCAAGTTACTGTAGATGTGCCAGGGGGGTCCTATTTATAGGCCAGGTGAGGAGTGTGGTCACCGCCCAAGAGATAGCGACACCGCCCCAGCCTGCGCGAATACAAACCACCGTCCGCTGAGTCCGCGAGGACTTAGCCGGTCACCAAGGAAAACCGCCAGGAGCAAGTCAACCATTGACAAACCCTCTCCAGTCCGCCTAAGCTAAGCGGACAAGGCATCAACCCGCAAAGCTCCAACCGCTTCAGGACAGCAAACCCCCTTCAATGGCTGTCCGCACCAACCCGAGGCAGTCCGCAAGACACACACCTCAATCCGCCACAAGTCCACGACCAAAGGCAGCTAAAGACAGACCGCCCGGTCACAGCGGACTCGGCGGATACGGCGGACACACTGAACTCGGCACCAAGTGTGGCCAAGCCCAAAACCATAAGGGGCTAATGCGAGCTTGGCGGACGCAAAACTCCAGTCCGCCAAAACACCACAGCGCAGACCGCCACAGTTCGCGAGCTCCTCGCACTCCTGCCCTATCACAGCGGTCTAATCCCGGACTCCAAAACTAGGCCGCCACAACGATCTCCACAGCAACTCGCCTGCTGTGCCACCAGAGCTCGACAAGGCCTCAGCCAAGCTCTAAGCTTAGTCCGCAACAGCCAATACCGCGGACACATCAGTCCGCAAGCTTCTCGCGGACAAGAGCCAACCCTCCTTTCAGCACAAGCTTGCACCCGCGACCACTGAGCAAAGCACCAGTCCGCAAGCCTCTCTATCCGCAGATACCAGGCCGCACCAAACCGCGGACTCCATGCAACAACCCGCTCAGAACACAGCCGGCTTCCACCAGACTTTTCACCAGGCCGCAAACCTCAGTCCGCCCAGTCCGCCCAGTCCGCCAAGGCTGTCCGCCACAGGCCGCGCGGCCTGTCCCGTCACCCACTTCCACTTCACAAATTTCAACACGGATGAGATTGAACAAAACAGTCATTGTCATAGAATGATTTTTTTTGATATGCCAAGTTACAAAAAAAAAATTAATTTGGGGCATAAGAATTTATAATGACAAAGACATTTTTGTCTAACCTCACCGGAGCAAATAAGTCGCGATAAGCCGCGCCAAACGCAGCCTAAGTGGTCCTCCAATTAGGGCTCCTCCTGCTCGTCCTTCAAACCTTGTGGGTAAAATGATCATTAGATACACGTGTGCATGCCCACGTGCATGTTTGTACAAAAATAATGAAGGGGAGGTCGCAAGAACACTCTCGACCAATCAAGAGCAAATAAAGCACCAGTAAAGAAGATGCAAGAACAACACATGTATTATTTACTGTTTTATATGACATGACATGCAAGCTCGAGACATGATTTCGCGTTGCACCCGATGGAGATAAAAAAATAAACTAAGTACCAACACGAGAACTAAAAATTGAGACCACCAAAGCCGTCGTTCCCACCTTAGGTCGCTTGGACGCATCAGGCCACCTGCCACATGACTGTACTCCAGATCGCCGGACCGCAGAAGTCGCCTAACTGCAAAGTGAACTTGCAAGTGTCACAACTCACAGAAGTCATTCTGTAGTGGCCGACACGAACAACACTTGGACTTGCTAGAGAACAAGTCGCCCAAGTTGCGCGAACAGAGAACCTAGTCGCGTGACCTAGTCTTTAACCGCCTGCCTGAGAAATGAGAACTGCACCCTAGGAAGAACTGCTCGAGTCGCACAACCCACGACTCAGTTGCTTAACCGCCAACTACTGCCCGCTGTACCACACTGAGACTCCACTAACAGACCACCAATACTAGTCACCCTCTCCTCAGTGCTAGCCGCACAGTTCGCCAACCACAGCTTCGCAAATACTTCTCTTAGTTACATGGTCTGGAAAATCATAACTGCAACCTTCAGTTCTCCAAGTTCTTGTTTCAGATCTTTTTTAAAAAAAATGAGGGGGGTCGTGAACCCTATTTTTAAGCAAAGGGGAGAGTACAATCACCATCATAGACAATAGGGACACCACCGACATAATGAAAAAAACAACACCAGACCGCGCACCTATGCAGACTGCCAGCACCATACTACGTGGATTCTGCGACTTCACATAACAAAGGCATATCACATGGCTGCATGACCTCCGTCATCTGAGCGATCTGAACTGTCATGCGGTCTGCACATCCGGGCCACCGACTTCATACTTCAACATTATTAACACTCCCCTTGAAGTGAGAAGTGGTAGTCAGACTAAGTAATCCCCGCAGACGCTGAAACGATCTCTTAGATAGTAGCTTCGTGAAGATGTCAGCAACATTTTTCTTACTCTGCACATACTCCATCATCAGAGATCCCTCCAACACCTTCTCCCAAACAATGTGATGCTCGATCTCTATGTGCTTGTCTACATGTGACACACTGGATTCATAACCAGCTATAGAGCACTCTCGTTGTCACCACAAAGAAGAGTAAGATCTTGTACCTCCTTATGGATATCCTCCACCAACATGTGTAGTCAGATGACCTCCTGAGTAGCCAAGGATGATGTTTTGTACTCTACCTCAGCGGTGTCGATAGACATGGAATCCTGCTTCTTACTATACCACGAAACTACAGCAGATCTGCACTTGACGATATACCCAGATGTTGACTTCCAATCATCTGTAACTCTACAATAATCTGCATCCGTGAACCCGTGCAAGTTGAAGATCATGTCCTTCTAAGAAAAGACCCTCATGTCCGAGGTGGAGTTCATGTACTTTAAAATCTCTTTTGCAGTGACGAGATGAGGCTTACTTGGTTCATCCATATACTGACTTACTCGGCCAACATCATGAGCAATATCCGGTCTTGTAATCATCAAGTACATCAAGCTCCAGACTAGTGCCCAACAGACTAAGGGATCTTGAAGATCCCTTCTTTCATCTCGCTAAATCTTTATGCCGAATTCAGGTGGAGTAGAGCTGCTCTTCCCCACCCCCTCCCACATCATGTCGAACCGCTTCATTATCCACTCCACATATACTTTTTGGGAGACAAGTACACCACTCTTTTTCCTCTCCACTTCGATACCAAGGAAATGGTGCAACTCACCAAGACCATTTATCTCAAGGAGAATAGATAGCTACTCCCTTAGCTTTGTTACCTCTTCATCTGATTTCCTCTTCATGATCATATCGTAGACGTATATTAGCACCAAGACTCGAAGCACCCCCTCTTCTAGATGAACAGACATAAGTCTGAATAAGATGCAAAATACCCGCAAAACTATGGATACTCTATAATCTTCCCATACCAAGCCCAAGGCACCTACTTCAAGCCATATAGGGCCTTCTTGAGCTTGTAGGCATCTCGTGGATGAACTTTAGAAGCATAACCAAATGGTTGTACCATGAAGATATCTTTGTCAACCTCCCCATAAAGAAACACATTCTTCACGTCGAGCTGTCAAATCTTTCACCCTTTGCAAGACTCCAAGGCAATAACCATCTGAACTGAATTCATCTTGTTCACATGACTAAATGTATTCCCATAGTCTTCTCCAAACTGTTGCGAGAACCCTCTAGAAACAAGGAGAGCCTTGTAATGCTCGATACTGTCGTTCACTTTCTTCTTGAGCATGTAGAGCCACCTGCAAGTAACAAGTGTAATGTCTTCTACCTTGGGCACTACCGCTCCCGCTCATCCAAAGGTCTCGCAAAGTAGCATGAAACCAAGATCACCAGATTGCCCTCTCTAAACCGAGCTAGTGGTATGATGGTCCTCTTTGACCTTTGCAAGTCCTGACCATGCTCTACCACTTCAGCTGCCTCTTTTGCACAACTCTTCTACCAGGCACACTAGGATTATCACTACCTTTTCTTCTAGAACCAGAAGCACCGACCCCTGAGCGTGATGTAGCCGGAGCTTTTGGAGACACAGGCAGATCTACATGAAGATCTTCAACAGAATCTTGTCTTCTTCCTTCCACTCCACTCTCTTGTAGTTCCACCAAAGAACTACATTGGGATGAAATTGGCTCATCGAATATCACATCTCTCGAGATAATAAATTTATTTGTCTCAAGATTTTTGCACTTTCATCCCTTCTTCCGCTCATCGTAGAAAATGAAGACAAGCTTTCTTGCCCTAACATCTAACATTATCCTGAGAGTATCTAGAACGTACATGTAGTAGGAAGAACCAAACAACTAAAGGTGTGCCACTCTAAGCTTCTCCTTGAACATTAGTTCATGCAGAGACTTCATGTTGACTAGAATAAAAGGCATCATGTTGATGATGTATGCCATACAAGCCATTCGCTATGCCCAAAAGACCTAGAGAACACCTTTGGCATGAAGCCATCTCTTGTAGGTCTCTTCTAGATGACAGATCTTCCTCTCTGCAACTTCGTTATATTTAGGAGTACATGTGTGATCAAGAGAGCTCTTTATTGATATCACGCTTTATGAAAAAGTTAAAGAACTCAAAGGAGGTAAACTCCCCCTCCCCCATGATCTATCCCCAACCTCTTTATCCGCAGATTCAACCGTCCTTAAACATGATCCTAGAACTTCAAGAACTTCTCGAATACCTCTGACTTCTCTGTCACAAAGTAAACCCAAGTATTCCTGGTGAAGTCATCAAAAAAGACAAGTATATATTTATTACCTGAAAAATAAGGATTGAGGCACAGTCCCATCAAGTTGCTGTGAATGCACTCCAAAAGAGCCTTGTACATGGATAGAGATTTTTCAAATGTAAGGCGATGTGCCACTCCACATTGACATACCTCACACATATGACCAATTCCTAGAGAGGAAAGACTTGGTAAGCCTTTAACAAGGCTCTTCGCTGTCATAGCCTTCAGCCTACCCATTCCTACATGCCCCTGCCTATCTTGCTCGATAACAGTGCTATCGTTTGCCCTCATCTTCTCAACATAAGAACTTTTCAACAGGATGAAAAAGTCCTTCACCCATCTCCCAATATGGGTGACATCAGCCTTCACTGATGAAAAGTTTTGAAGGAACTTTACCTTTGTTGGACCAAACAACACATAGTAGCTGACATCTAACTCATTGGTCACTGGGAACTGATTCTTCTTCATGCATGGCACATGATACACACTCTTCAATGTAATTGGTCTCTTATCACTACCCAAGGATGTTGTTCCCTCCTTATCCACTACATGCACAGTATCATCAGCTATAATGATAACATCATTGTCCTGTTACACCTAAAGAGAAGAAAACTTTGACTCATTCCCGGTGAGGTGATGACCACACCCAGAGTCAATGATCTAATCTTCCTGGAAGTTGATGGAGGCCAAGGCACCAACAAATATTGTCATCATATCTTCCATAAAGAGATTCTCCTACTCACACTCCTTCTTGGATCCACCTCTTCTCTTAATAGTATGTCATGATTGAAGATTTATGTTGCAGTCCTTCTTCATGTGACCAAACTTATTACACAAGAAGCATTTAAGTCCTCCCTGTTGAAATTTCTCAAAGTGGTCACCAAGATAGTCTAATTCCAAATTAATATCCTCAGAACTATCAAGATCACACCTTGATCGTGCGGAAACCAGGAAAGCAAGCTCAACAACAAAATGCAATCACAGGGGCAAGCAGATTATATATTATTTCTTCTCTACAAAGCAAGGTATACATGGAGAGACATGATTTCGCCAGTACACAGGAATACATGAAAAAACACAAGTCAAACAATTCGAGCGGACAGAACTAGAGACCACCGAGACCACCCAGTCCGCCGAAATCGCCAAGGCCACCCGAACTGCTAATGCTGCTGCTGCTAGAAGATGAATAGAACACGGAGTACGCTGAGACCGCGAGGTCGCGCGGACACACCATTATTCACTAACTGCTACAAGCCACTGTCGAACTGAGGAACAGACCGCCTAGACCGCTGAGTTCGGCAGACAGGTTATTGAACTTGGAAAAGCTGAAGCAGAGAAAACTAACAAGCCGCAGAAGCCACCTGCTGAAACCGCTGATTGAAACAGCAAATTTCACTGATGCTGACCATAGTCAAAGCCAGACTCCTGGCTCCTCAGTGTTAGCCGCGCAACCTGCACACAGCAAACAGTTATCTATGCTCTACCCGCGCGGACAGAAAAAAACAGACCGCAACAATTCACCAAGCCCTCACTTACTATTCACTCAGTTACTGTAGATGTGCCGGGGTGTATATTTATAGGAGAGGTGAGGAGTGTGGTCACCACCCTAGTTATTAGAGTCACCACCCCAGCTTGCGCGCTAACACTACCCAGTCCGCCAAGTCCGCAGGGACTTGGCCAGACTCCAATCTTCCAGGTGCCAAAACAAAGACAATTCCGCATTATGCGGACACATTGCCAGCCCGCAGAACACAGGCACAATGCCAGTCCGCCCAACACAAGCATAGCGCCAGACCGCCATACAACACAACATGCGGACACACCCGCAACTCATGCAGCATCAGTCTGCAATGCACCACAACATGCAGACACAACCACAACTCATGTTGCATTAGACCGCATACTATACGCAGACAAAGAGGTAGTCCGCACAGCTCGAAAACAACGCCACAGCCCGCCACAAGTCCACGATCAACAAGCAGTCCGCCCGGTCAACAACGGACTTTGCGGACTCTGCGGACACCATGGAGTTGTCAGAGAAAATGACCAAGTCCAGCATCCCAACAAGCAGCTGGCACGAGCACGACGTACATAGAAGACCCAGACCTCCAATCAGCAGTACAGTCCTCCATAAGGATGTGAAACATCCATGGCGTCATAGAGAGCTCGACAAGAACAAAAGCCCATATCCAAAACCAGCTCACAAATGCGGACTCCGCTGACGCAAGAGACTAGTCCGCCAACACACCGCAGATACAACTTCCAATCCGCCCGGTTACCATAAGAGCTGGATAACTGCAAGGCCGCAGATCAAGCTGAGCACCGCCAACAGACCGCAAACACAGTCCGCTCAGGCCGCTCCACTCGATGCCCAAGTTGCAGGACTTCCTTGGCCATACACCATCTAGTCGTACACCAGTCCGCCTAGGCCGCACACCAGGCCGCACAGGCCGCTCCTCAAGAACAACCAATCCACCAAGTCCAAGCCATGGTCACCCAGGCCGCAACCAGCAGTCCACCCAGGCCGCAGACTCAGACCGCTCAGGCCGCTCAGAACGCCCGACCTTCCCATCACCCATTTTCACTTCACAAATTTCAACACTCCCTTCTTGCCTCCAGCTTTCTTAGGAGCATTGCTACTCTCTCGCTGTGATGAGGTAGAAGCACCATCTACTTCATAAGATTTTTTCTTATCTCACCTCTTCTTCTTCCCAAAATAAAGAACTTCACTATCTCCCCCTGAGATAGTGCAACCAGACATTTGTCTTGCTAAGCTCTCTTGAGAGGCTAGCAAGTTCTCCAGCTGTTGGGTATTGTATCCACAATGTACCTGATTTGAAGAAGCCCCTGGACAAGCTAAGGTCAATAGACTATGTATTTGATAAACTTTTTCTAGCTGTGCTTGTAGTTTTTCCACGCTAAGTGCACACCAATGTCAGGGTGCAGTAGGTCAATATACACGGGTCTGCACGACGTAATCCCTCGTTGAGCAGATCAGTGTGTTGGCCTACGTGTACTCTCTCTATTGGAGTGCACTTATTTTCAAGCACAGGGCCGCTCATATGCAAGAGAAGACAAGGAGCATGGAGGATCAAGGAGCAGCTCCTAGGTGGAAGACGAAAAATCGTCCAAGGCAAATTCGACGAGAATCACCAAGTGATTCTCGCCGAATCGGCGAGAATCACCAGTGATTCTCGCAGAATCGACGAGAATCATCAGTAATTCTCGCCGACTCCTTCTGGCCATCTCAATATGGTGCCAAGTAAGATTCGGCGAGAATCACTTGTGATTCCCGCCGAACCAGTGGTCAAGCAGCCCATGTATAGTAAAATTCATTGAGAATCGACAAGTGATTCGACGAGAATCACAAACGATTCTCGACGAATCGTCGAGAATCACTTGGTGATTCTCGCCGATTCGTCGAGAATCGTCTGCGATTCTCGCCGATTTTGACTTGACGTTTTCTCAGATCGCTGCTGAACCGGATTCTGCTTCTGGATCAGCTTGAACCGGATTTTGGGGATTTCATTTGTGGGTCCCACAACGGTCAAATTTGCTGTAGCTACAGTATTTATACTCGGGTATTTTGAACGGAATAGACACCGAGAAAGAAGCCGAGCACGAAACCCTAATATCGCGATTTCTCTTCTCCGCCGCCGTCGCGCTCGGGCTAGTACGTCGCCGCCGCTGATCATTCTTCTTCCCGATCTCCGGCGACAGTAGCTTAGCAAAGCTTGCGTCTCACGCGTCTATCCAGAGATCTCTTGTCTCTCGATTTGTTGACCGGGAAACACTCCCCCGTCCGAATCGATCGAGACGACCGATCCTAGAGTGACCGTTGGTAGACCTAGTTTGCTTCGCAAGGAAGTTTGGATCTCAAAGCACTGCAGCAGCGCACCTTCGTCGCCGCCAACTCCGAACCAAGCTGCCGCTCAGATTGCCGCCGCCGGTTTCGGGAGATCCTCTCCAAGAGAGACAAAGGTTGTAGACTCTTCATCGACCTCGAGAACACGTCGTCGAACTAAGAGGAACACCGTAGTCTCCGAAAGAAGTTTGTATCTCATATACATTCCATATTTACTTTTGTTGTAAAGGAACTTTTGTTCCGTGTGGTAAGGGTTGGGTGCAACCCATTTTGTGGGAGTGTTGACTCTCACGTGTGGAAGGGCTCCTTCCGTTAGTGCAGGGATTGGATTTCAATCCCGTTGGTGAAGTGACCGAGTCGTCCCTTGTTGGGGAGATAGGTCGAAGGGGGAAAGTGGATGTACCCAAGTCGGGGAACCACTATAAATTTGCTGTGTATTCTGTGTGCTGTGTTTGTTGTTTTTATTGTGCAGGTACATCTGTAAATTCCGCAAAAGAACCACACGTCACCTATTCCCCCCCCCCCATAGGTGCACATAGCCGACACTTAGTGGACTTTCAAGTGGTATTAAAGCGAGGTTACTCAACAAAAAGGTTAACACCTTGAGGTGAATCCTGCCACTAGTGTCAACAAGGAGACATACATCTACTATCGACGGGCTCAAGTACTCCGGCAAGATCCCAGTGTGCAACAGACTCAACTTTCCTATCTGGAAGGAAAGAATCAGGTTCTACATGGAAGCAGTGGACCCTCGACTGTTCATGATCGTGCTGGAGGGACCTTATGTCCCCACTAAGGCCTCCACCATTGATCCCACCAAGAAAGTGCCGAAGACACTCTCTGAAATGGACAAGGATGAGATGGTCCTAGTGGGCCTTGACATGAAGGCAAGAAACATCCTGGTCAGTGCAGTTGATGACTCGATGATGCAAAACTTCAACAACTGCAGGACAGCTCAGGAGATATGGCAGTGTCTGATCATTCTAATGGAGGGCACAGATGAAGTAAGGGATGATCGGAGATCCCTCCTGAACCAGAAGTATGAGGCCTTCCGGCAAGGGCCTAAGGAAGAGATCGGAGTCACATACGAGAACTTCCTGAAGATTGTCAACGCCCTCAAGGGCTATGGAAGAGTGTTCACCAATGGTGAACTCAATGACAAATTCCTTAGGTCCCTCACTAAGGAATGGGACACAAAGATCTGCGCCATCAGAGAATTTGGCAGACTAGTAGAAACTGATCCACAAATCCTGTTCGGGAAGCTGATGTCCTATGAACTTCAGCTGAACACCAGGAAGGCAGAGGAAGAAGCAGAGAAGGCTGCTGCAAAAGAAAAGACTGTGGCCCTAAAAGCCAGTCACTCCAGAAAAGGGAAGGGTGCGGTGTCATACCGTGCCAGAAATAAGGAAGAAGAGGAGGACTCCTATCCATGCTCCTCCAGCTCAGAACTGTCGGAAGAGGATTTCTCCCTCATCACTCGAGAGTTCAAGAAATTCCTCAAGATGAGGAATCAAAGAAAGAGAGACGGCTCCTCTTCCAGACATCAGAAGAAAAACTACTCTTCTGACAGGTATGCATCTAAACCTAACAAACATCATTCTTCTGATATTATTTGCTTTGGATGCAATAAGCCAGGTCACGTCGTGGCCGACTGCCATCAAAGCAAAAGAGATAAAGGGAAAGGAGAGGAGCTCAAATCCTCCAGAGATAAGAAGAAGGAGCGGAGCTACATCGCTAGAAGACCAAAGACACTAAGTGAGTCTGATTCCTCAGACTCCAGTGATGATGAGGAAGCCTACTTCGGGCTGGTGGGTCGCTCGGACTCAGAAGGAGAATGCCCCCCATTTACTGGGAAGGTAAAAGCTCACACCCCTCTCTCCGACTCCGACTCTGATCCTGAGTCTCAGGATGATGAACCTGAAGATGGCCCTTCGGCCCGCGAAGCTGAACTCCTCGAAAAGTATGAGCTTCTGCTCAACACTTTCGACGAGTGCCGCAAGAGACTGAAGGCTGAGAAGAAGGAAGTAAAATTCCTTAAGGGTGAGTGTGTATCCCTAAGGGAAGAGGTCACTAGCTTGATCTCTCTCAGACAGGAGCACCTTGACCTAACTTCAAAGCACTCAAAGTCCTTGAAGCTCCTTGATCTCAAGCAGGAGGAAGTCAACAAATTGTAAGAACTACTTGCGGCAGAAAGGAAGATCGTACAGAGCTTCTCTATGCCAAAAACAGTGCTTCCAGTCGTTGACACCTTCTCTGCTCAGGCCAAAGGAGCTGGCTTGGGGCATATTGGGGCATCTGGTTCTTCATCTAGGAGAAACAAGAACCAGAGGAAGAATAAGGCCGCCAAGAAGGCCTCTGCTGATGAAAAGGGGAAGGCTCCTCTTAGTCCTGTTGCGTTCAGGAAGCCTGGCTTTCCTTGCAACCAACATGACTTTGAGTCAACATTTGGGCATCATTTCCGGCCCTCGGTTGCAAAGCCTAAGAGCCGGTATGACGGTTGGAACTTCCCCCGGAACTTTGGTGAGAGTGCCTTCAAGGCACCTTATGAGGAAATCCACATAGGAAATTATGGTCCGTTCTCTAGCGGCCATAATGGAAAGCAGGCACCAAAGGCCAAACCAGTTATACAGAAGGTGACAAAGTCATGTGACTGTTGTCACCATGAGGTCTCCACCTCCAGATCCAAGGCCCCAGCCGCACCCACCGTTCCCAGGGTAAGGCAGGAGCCTAGGAAGAGATACAACAGGTTCGACTGTTGGTGCTGTGGCAAAGTCGGTCACTTTGCCGTGGATTGTTGGTTTAATCCAAGGAACTACGAGACTCCCCATGTTAACAATGCGAGACCGACCACTCGTAGGGTTAACCAACCGAGGGGGAGTGTGCTAACCAGGAATCTAGGACCCAAGTTCGATTGGGTTCCTAAGGCAAATTAATTTTGTTTTGCAGGAATGTCCAAAGGCCACCAAAACGCCAATCTGGTATTTGGACAGTGGATGCTCCCGGCATATGACCGGGACAAGAAGCCTGCTGCGTGATTACACTCCAGTCGAGAATGGACCCAAAGTCATCTTTGGAGGGTCACATCGAGGAGTCACCAGAGGTTATGGTATGATTTCCAACGGTATAATCTCTATCACCGACGTGGCTTATGTTGAAGGGTTAAACCATAACCTGATCAGTGTAAGTCAGTTATGTGATAAAGGTTATGACGTTAAGTTCTGCAAGGATAAATGTCTGATAATTTCACGTACCTCTTCTGAGACGGTATTATCAGGCATTAGGAGCAGAAATATCTTTTGCTTAGATTTTCTCAGTTTGGATTCATCTACCCCCGTATGCCTTGTGGCAACAGGCAGTGCATCTCTTTGTGAACAATGGCACAAGAGATTGGCACATATTAATTTCAAGACAATTAGTATGCTATTTTCTAAGAACTTAGTAAGAGATGCTCCCAGTATCAAGTGCATCAAAGATAGCCCCTGTCCTGCATGCCAGATGGGCAAACAGACTCGGGCTACCTTCAAGAGCATTGCAGACAAAGACTCCTCCCGATGTCTTTACCTGTTACATATGGACTTGTTTGGCCCAATGCAAGTTCATAGCTTGGGAGGCAAGTCATATACGCTTGTGATAGTTGATGATCACTCACGGTTTACATGGGTGTTCTTTTTGAAACAAAAGTCAGATACTTTTGACATCTTCACTAATTTTGTCAAGCAGGTTCAGAACGAATTTAACTGCTCCGTGGTCAAAATCCGAAGTGACCATGGAACAGAATTTGAATCTGGTGCTATGACAGAATTTTGTGAAGAACAAGGTATCATTCATGAGTTTTCCTCCCCGCGCACTCCTCAGCAAAATGGAGTTGCGGAGAGGAGAAATAGAACTCTCATTGAAGCCTGCACGACTATGTTGAAAGATGCTTCTCTCCCGGAATAATTCTGGGCAGAGGGTGTCAATACGGCATGTCATGTACAAAACCGAGCTTTGATCAACAAGCATCATCGTAAGACGCCCTACGAGCTACTGAAAGGCAGGAAACCAACCATGTCCTACTTGAGGATTTTTGGTTGCAGATGCTATGTACTGAATAATGGGAAGTACCCGCGTACTAAATTCGGTGAAAAATGCTTCGAAGGCATATTCATGGGCTATAGTTCCCATAGTCGGGCATATAGGGTCTTCAATAAGAAAACCCTAGTGGTAGAAGAATCAATAAATATTGTATTTGATGAAGGAAGTTTGCTTAACAGCAATTCTTCCAGTAGTATTCTTGAAGATGCAGGTGCTAGACTTGACCAGCTGAATCTGGATGAGACCCCTAAAGATGACGCACCCAAGTACGTCAAAGTTTCCACCTCCACGTCATCTGAAAATGTTGAAGATCAAGATGGAACAAATCTTTTAGAAGAAAGAGAAGCACAAGAAGTAGCTGAAGCTCCAGACGCCAGACTTCTAGAGCTCCGTCACGTGAGGGATCATCCTAGAGAACAGATCATCGGAGATCCTCGTGTAGGCGTCAGAACTCGAAGAGGTACAACTAACGAAGTATTGCATCTCAGCTTCCTGTCACAGGTAGAGCCAAAGAAGTTCGACGAGGCGAACAAGGATGCGGCATGGATACTGGCCATGCAAGAGGAACTACATCAATTCGAACGGTGCAAAGTTTGGACGCTGGTTCCCAGACCATACAAGCAGAATGTGATCGGCACAAAGTGGATCTTCAGAAACAAGCTGGATGAACATGGTGTCATCGTAAAGAACAAAGCCAGGCTGGTGGCTCAAGGTTACCGACAGGAGGAAGGGATTGATTTCGACCAGACCTTTGCACCAGTAGCAAGGCTCGAGGCAATCCGGTTGTTCCTGGCGTATGCTTAACACAAAGGATTCACAGTCTACCAAATGGATGTGAAATCGGCATTCCTGAACGGAGACCTGAAAGAGGAAGTATACGTCGCTCAACCCCCAGGTTTTGTCGATCCTACTTATCCCAATCACGTTTATTTTCTCAATAAGGCCTTATATGGGTTGAAACAAGCTCCACGAGCTTGGTATGAGACTTTATCTAGTTTTCTTCTTGAGAACAAGTTCTCCAGAGGTAAAATAGATAAAACATTGTTTCTCAGGGAAGTCAAAGGCAAGATTTTGCTGGTGCAAATCTATGTCGATGACATAATATTCGGCTCAACGGACAACAATCTTTGCAAAAAGTTTTCTAAACTTATGCAAGGAAAGTTTGAAATGAGCAGTATGGGAGAGCTCAAGTATTTCTTAGGCCTTCAAGTGAAACAGTCTGAGGATGGAATCTTCATCTCTCAGACGAAGTTCACAAATGAACTCCTTAAGAAATTCGGTATGGAGAGTGCAACCTCTATGAGGACTCCAATGGGATCCACCATGTCTCTGGATAAGGATGAGAAAGGTAGACCTTTCGATGAAACCAAATACAGAAGCATCATTGGATCCCTGCTCTACCTTACTGCCAGTAGACCGGATATTATGTTCTCCACATGTGTATGTGCCCGATATCAGGTGAACACTAAGGAATCTCACTATGTCGCTGCAAAGCGAATTCTAAGATACCTTAAAGGTACTCCTAATCTTGGCTTGTGGTACCCGAGGAACAATGATGTCGAGCTAATAGGCTTTTCAGATGCTGATTTTGCAGGGAGCAGGGATGACAGGAAAAGCACCTCCGGGACGTGTCAATTCCTCGGCAGGAGGCTTATCTCATGGAACAGCAAGAAACAGAATTGTGTTGCAACCTCCACAACAGAGTCAGAGTATATCTCGGCAGGAAGCTGTTGCGCACAACTCCTTTGGATCAGAAATCAGTTGGCCGACTACAACCTTCAGTTCAAGGAAGTTCCAATGTACTGCGATTCCTCCAGTGCAATTGCCATTGCCAACAATCCGGTGTCGCACAGCCGAACGAAGCATATTGAAGTACGCTACCACTTCATTCGGGAGCACGTGGAGAACAAGGATATCTCTCTCTGTTATGTCCCCACGGACAAGCAGATTGCTGATATATTCACAAAGCCCCTAGACGAGGCCAAGTTCAATCTTTTCAAGACTGAATTGAGAATGCTCAACTATGAGGAGTGAAGACTACAGAAGCTCCAGGCTAGTGCAAGAACCGAGGGGGAGCAAGGAACTCCAGCGTGCGTACAGCTGCAAGAACTGAGGGGGAGCAAAGAGTCAATCGCTACAGACCCCGATTTGTAGAAGCCGAAAAGGGGGAGATTACCCTCTCGGGGTCAAGGCTAAGGTGTGGCTCCAGCTTGCTCCCAAGAAATCGGTATTGGTAAGGGATGACTCCACCCAATGTTAAGTTTATGAATTTCATTTGCTTTCATTTTCATTCGCTCCATTCACCTTAGCTTGTAGGGTTTAGGCTTCTTCAAATAGGGGGAGATTGTTGGGTATTGTATCCACAATATACCTGATTTGAAGAAGCCCCTGGACAAGCTAAGGTCAATAGACTATGTATTTGATAAACTTTTTCTAGCTGTGCTTGTAGTTTTTCCACGCTAAGTGCACACCAATGTCAGGGTGCAGTAGGTCAATATACACGGGTCTGCACGACGTAATCCCTCGTTGAGCAGATCAGTGTGTTGGCCTACGTGTACTCTCTCTATTGGAGTGCACTTATTTTCAAGCACAGGGCCGCTCATATGCAAGAGAAGACAAGGAGCATGGAGGATCAAGGAGCAGCTCCTAGGTGGAAGACGAAAAATCGTCCAAGGCAAATTCGACGAGAATCACCAAGTGATTCTCGCCGAATCGGAGAGAATCACCAGTGATTCTCGCAGAATCGACGAGAATCATCAGTAATTCTCGCCGACTCCTTCTGGCCATCTCAATATGGTGCCAAGTAAGATTCGGCGAGAATCACTTGTGATTCCCGCCGAACCAGTGGTCAAGCAGCCCATGTATAGTAAAATTCGTTGAGAATCGACAAGTGATTCGACGAGAATCACAAACGATTCTCGACGATTTTGACTTGGCGTTTTCTCAGATCGCTGCTGAACCGGATTCTGCTTCTGGATCAGCTTGAACCGGATTTTGGGGATTTCATTTGTGGGTCCCACAACGGTCAAATTTGCTGTAGCTACAGTATTTATACTCGGGTATTTTGAACGGAATAGACACCGAGAAAGAAGCCGAGCACGAAACCCTAATATCGCGATTTCTCTTCTCCGCCGCCGTCGCGCTCGGGCTAGTACGTCGCCGCCGCTGATCATTCTTCTTCCCGATCTCCGGCGACAGTAGCTTAGCAAAGCTTGCGTCTCACGCGTCTATCCAGAGATCTCTTATCTCTCGATTTGTTGACCGGGAAACACTCCCCCGTCCGAATCGATCGAGACGACCGATCCTAGAGTGACCGTTGGTAGACCTAGTTTGCTTCGCAAGGAAGTTTGGATCTCAAAGCACTGCAGCAGCGCACCTTCGTCGCCGCCAACTCCGAACCAAGCCGCCGCTCGGATTGCCACCGCCGGTTTCGGGAGATCCTCTCCAAGAGAGACAAAGGTTGTAGACTCTTCATCGACCTCGAGAACACGTCGTCGAACTAAGAGGAACACCGTAGACTCCGAAAGAAGTTTGTATCTCATATACATTCCATATTTACTTTTGTTGTAAAGGAACTTTTGTTCCGTGTGGTAAGGGTTGGGTGCAACCCATTTTGTGGGAGTGTTGACTCTCACGTGTGGAAGGGCTCCTTCCGTTAGTGCAGGGATTGGATTTCAATCCCGTTGGTGAAGTGACCGAGTCGTCCCTTGTTGGGGAGATAGGTCGAAGGGGGAAAGTGGATGTACCCAAGTCGGGGAACCACTATAAATTTGCTGTGTATTCTGTGTGCTGTGTTTGTTATTTTTATTGTGCAGGTACATCTGTAAATTCCGCAAAAGAACCACACGTCACCTATTCCCCCCCCCATAGGTGCATATAGCCGACATTTAGTGGACTTTCACCAGCTCCAACAACGATGGCTAATTAGCCCTGCCCTGCACCGAGGTAATAAAAGTCACATACTCCTTCCATAGGCCGTGGATGATGTGCCTCTTCAACTTAGCCTCTAAAAAGGGCTCATTTGGGTTAAGTGCTGAGATCTTAGCACATAGATTCTTCATCTTTGGAAAGAAAGAGAAAATCAACATGTTGGAACACCCTATTACTAATTTGGGTCAGGATCACTATGTCTCTTAGGAAACTTGTTTTGACCTCATTGTATAGATCTAAAGGTCAATTAGAATTGAGTCTAAGGGTTAGTAGTTAGGTTTGGAAGCTGCCCTCAAGACCAAGGTTTTTCAGTCTGGAAACTAAGTCATTTCGTCGGGCTCAGTACGATGAATCGTCGAACTCCATTCGACGATCGTTGAGCTCACTTCGACGAGTCGTCGAACTCCATTCGACGATCTCTGAGCTCAACTTCATCAAAGTCGTCGAACTCCATTCGATGATCTTCGAGCTCAGTTTGACGATCTTGACTCTAGTTTGATTCTCTATCTCTGAGCTCAGTTCGACGATAGTTGCGCTCAGATCGACGATCTCTGTTTCTGTCAAAGTTCAAATCTCTGAGCTCAGATCGACGATAGTGGAGCTCAGTTCGACGTTTTTCTGAAGAGTTCAATGTTTTTCAAAATTCAAATTCAGACAGTTGAAGAATTATTATCAGCATTTAATTCAGAAGATCTTGTAGCCGTTTTCATTTAATCTGGAGCAAGTTTCAAGGAATTATCAAGGAATGTTTTATTGGACTTTCCTCCAGAAGACAGTTACAGTTAAGGAAGTCATTTAATGACAGGCCAACGACTATCTTGTCAGTGGATCATTTCTATTCAGAGAAAAAGGAATAAAAGACAAGATTTTTGAATTCAAGGCACATGAAGAAGAACAAAGAGAGACACATATTCTGCAATATTCATTCTCTACAAAACGTCTTCTGCAACAACATCTTTCACAACACCAACTATTACACAAGAAAAAGAAAGAGAGTTGTAGACATTCTCTGTCTCAAGATTCATACAAGAACACACATTCAAAGGAGATCAACAAAACTGAAATCTTCAGATCTCTTGTGATTCAAGTGTTCAAGGCCATCAACATTCAAGACTCCAGACACCTCACATTTCAGCTGTTGTTGAAATCATCATTTGCTGGAGATCAATTTTCTGAAGGCCTATCACCCTACTGCAAAGCTTCAATTCCTGAACAACTACAGATCTCTGGTGGAGCTTTGACAACATCAATATCCACATAGTCTTCTCAGCTGCTTTGAGAAAGAGAAGACTTCCATCACTCTCTCATCTCTACCTCTGTAAAGGGTTTTTCAAACTCCCTTCAAAAGTTTGTGTGTGGTTTTTGAGCACCTTATCAAAAGCTCATTGGTGGCAAGACACCTGATCAAAAAATCTGGTTTGGTTTTTGAGCACCTTATCAAAAGCTCATTGGTGCCCAGGACACCTGATCAACTCATCCTGCAGTAGATTCCTACCTAGGGTGGTAGAAGAGTGGATGTACCCAGGTTGATTGGGGAACCACTATAGCTCCTTGTGTCTTCTGGTTGCTTGTCTTTATTTTTGTTTCTGGCTGTGATTGTTTTGTGACTAGTTTGCTCTGTGATTAGATAAGTTTGCTTCCCTGTTCACATTAGAATACAACAACTATTGTAAAAGTTTTTAGCAAGCACCATGCTGTATTCACCCCCCTCTAGAGTATATCAGATCAAACTCGCACTTTCACAACAAGTCTCCTTGAGGGGCTCTTGCCTACTCATTCTCTAGGAACTGTAGCCTTGGTACATTCTTCTTATTGAACAACCCATCCAGAGCAGTCCAAATCTCAGAATCTATCCTGATATCCTGCTTGAAAGTAAACTCTACCTTAGTGTTAGTTATCCTCCAAGCTCACAATGTCAGAGCATTATCTCCAGCAGCCAACACCTCATATCTATCATCTACAACAAAAACCTCTTATGGGTCCTCACCAAGTAGATAAATATCCATACAAGGCATTCATTTCTTATAATTGGTATGAGTTAGAAACTCAATACCAAGGCCTATTCCATATCCACCTTCTATTTTAGATCTCCTGCTTTACTTGTCTTCCAAAGGTACTTATCAAAGACCGGTTAACATTTGACTGCTATAACCTCTATCCCTCTGATATCATGTAAAATAATTATAAAGGGAAGGTCGCAGGAACACTCTCAATCAACCAAGAACAAATAAACCACTATTAAAGAAGACGCAAGAATAATACTTATATTATTTACTACTTTACGGGGTGAGACATACAAGCATGATACATGATTTTTTGTTGCACCCAATGAAGATCAAAAAATAGATAAGGTATAAACTAGCAATATAAAAACTGAGAATGCCAAGGCCTCCTGTTTGCACCTGAGGTTTCCTGGGCGGACCAGGCCTCCTATCACCTGATTGGATTTCAGGCCTCCTGACCGCAGAGGCAGCCTAACCATAAAGTCAACTTGCAAGTGTCATAACCCGTAGAAGTCAGACTGTAGTGTTCACCATGAAAAACACTTGGACTTGTTGGAGAATGACTACACAAGTCGCGTGAAGAGAGAAACAAGTCATGCGACCTGGTCTTTGACCGCTTTCCTGAGAACTAAGAACTACACCCAAGGAAGAACTGCTCCAGTTGCACAACCCGCGACTCAGCTACTTAACCACCAACTACTGCCTGTTGTACTACACTTAGACTCCACTGACAGACCACCAGTACTAGTCACCTACTTGCTCAGTGCTAGCTACAAAGTTTATCAACCACAACTTCACAGATACTTATCCTTTTCACACGATCTGGAAAATCCTAACCACAACCTTCAGTTCTCCCAATTCTCATTCCAGGACTTTTTTTTAAAAAAGGGGGTCAGGATCCCTTTGTTAGGAATTGTGCCCTATAATGTTCCTCAGGATTTGAAGAGGCATCACCAATTATGATAAGAAGCATAATGTATTTGATGTGTGCTCTAATTCTTGCATGCAGGTGCTCCATGGTTGTACAAGTGAAGAAAATGAGTTTGGTGGTAAACTCAAAGTTCGTCAAGCTTAGTTTACAGTTCGTCGGGCTCAGCTGCAGATCATCGAGCTCAGCTCAACACTTGTCAAGCTAAAGCCAGAAAAATTAACTAAGGAAAAAAATGCCGAGACCGCTGAGAAGATCATAGTTCGTCGAACTCAGCCCACAGATCGTCGATCACAGCTAAAGCTAGAAAAACTGACTAAGGTAAAAAGCGCTGAGATAGCTAGATAGCTGAGAAGAAAGCACTGAGATAACTGAGAAGAAAGCGTTGAGACCGCTGAGAAGAAAGCGCTGAGATAGAAGGTTGTCTCAGCAGTTGAGAATAAAGTGCTGAGACCGCTGAAAAGAAAGCGCCGAGACAAAAGCTTGTCTCAGCTGTTAATAAGAAACCGCTGAAACCGCTGAGACCGCTGAGAGAGAAAGAGCTGAGACAGAAGCTTGTCTCAGCTGTTAATAAGAATTGCTAAGACTGCTGAGACAGATCCTGTAACACCCCAAATCCCAGGATTGGGTTCCAGTTGGGTGACACGGCCTGGGACACGGGCGTGTCCCCGGGCGTGTCCTGCTCTATATAGATGAGTAGTCTGCCGAGTGCTCGATGAACTACACTCGATGAGTTCTCGAGAGGTAACACGCCCCGCGACACGGGCGTGTCAGAGGGCGTGTCCTCCTCTGGTCGACGAACTTCGCTCGACAAAAAGCATGCTGGGGGCGTGTCTGCTGCCGTGTAAGGGCACACGGCCTGTGACACGGGCGTGTCACAGGCCATGTCATTTTCTAGAGTTGGCCAAGGCAATGTGTCCTAGTGCACAAGGGCATGACATGGGTGTGTCTCTGGGTACACGGCCTGTGACACGGGCGTGTCACGTGGCCGTGTCTTCCTCGGGTTGAGATGGTTGTGCACTACCCCAGGTACACGCGCCAGATATGGGCGTGTCTGAAGCCGTGTCAAGTCACACGGCCGGTGACACGGGCGTGTCACATGGCCGTGTACTCTTCTTGATAAGTCGGTTGTGTGCCGCTTAAGGTACACAGCCTATGACACTGGCGTGTCACAGGTCGCGTCAGGCAAAAATTAGCCTTTTGTGGCAAAATCGTGGCCGTCCATTTTCTTCAGCCAGGAACTAATGGCTTAGACTCCTCCCTGCTGCTTTATGGCCGAGGATGAGAAGAGAATTCTCATTCTTCGCTTAGCCATTCTCTTTCTAAGCAAGCTAGAGAGAAGAGAGAGCAAGGAGGATGAAGAGGGAAGGAGCCGGCCACCGGTGGAGCTGCGAAGTGCCGATTTGAGATTAGAGACTAACGTTGTGGAGGCAAAGCCGCTACGATGCTTTCCAGCCGGCTAGAAGTCCATGGCTCCGAAGCGATCTTCAAGGGTAACGATCTTCCTTCTTAGCCATGTGAAGGCTTCCTTTTTGGCATGTCCCTGGGATTCCCCCACCAGAGGGTGGATTATGAGGGGATTCCCTTGGGTTGATTCTTGGAATCCCCAATGGTTTGGCATATCGATCCGGGAATGGAGTACGGAATAGGCATGCTGTGTGAAGCCCATCTGGACAGGTTGGTCTGGCTTGGTGATGTTGCATATACACACCGGAGAAGACACCGCGATGAAACGTGTAGTTTATGGAATCGGTGGGTTGTACCTCTGAAGGGTAGTGGCAGGAAGTACTGGTGCAGAAGTCCAGGAAAAGACCCTCTGATGCCTGTAATACTTATGATGCTTGATGGGTTGTGCCTATGAAGGGTAGTAGCATGAAGTACTGACTTGGCAGTCCAGGAAAATACCCTTAAGTGTATGCTATGACTGTACGGTTAAGCCTAGGGATGGAAAATGAGTTCTGTCGCTAAAGCGAGGTGTGGCTCCTAGCTAACCGATGAATGTGAAGCCAGTCCCTCGGGGACACTCGGGCTAAGTGTGAGCTTGATGAGCTCTTCAAAAGGAAACATGTAATGTGAAACCGACCCGCGCCTTTTTCTTAGCCTCGTGTATGCTGTACTCGGTGATGGCAAGACGACTTAAGCAATGGGGGGTGGTTGATCCGACCTACGTTATGTCTGTCCGACTTGAAGACCTGAAAGTGCGGTCTGTTGGAGCGCATAACGAGAGTCTTAGGCCTGCACACCACGACACCTTGGGGGGGGGGGGGGGGGGGGCTACGGGCCAATCTAGGGTCATTATAAGAGTAAAGTCTCCGGCTGCACGCCATGGAGCAAAATGCTCAAGTTTGTCGTTGGGCTTCGGGTCTTGAACGGCGGTGGGCAACTGGTTTATTCGGTACACCAAGAATGTGCCCTGAGTGCACGGATTGTCGGGCCACGTGGCTGATGATTGTGATGGAATGTTTGTGCGTAAGAGCACAATGTATGGTATCCATATATCTGTTATGAATTGCTATGCCTGCAGGGAAGGAATACCACTGCCCCGGGTAAGGGGTAGGGTCGTTATAAATTGGTCAGCTTCACCCATCTCGTCGAAGCTTCAGCCCAGGTTCCAGTGGAGTAGAGCACTTCTTCACTTCGCCCATGCCGAACCGCTTCACAATGCGATCAACATACCCTTTCTGGCAAATGAGAACCCCGCAGCCCTTCCTCTCCACTTTAAGACCGAGAAAGTGATGCAACTCTCCCAAGTCTTTCATCTCGAAGCATATAGCAAGCTCTGCCCTGAGCCTTGCTACTTCCCCCTCCGAGTTCCCTGTGATGATCATGTCATCCACATACAGAAGGACCAAGACTTATAGCTCCCCCTTCTTCTTGACGAACAAGCTTGAATCCGAGTTGGAAGCAAGGTATCCACAGAATTGCAAGTACTCTGCAATCTTCCCATACCACGCTCTAGGAGCTTGCTTCAACCCAAAGAGAGCCTTCCTGAGTTTACAGACATAGTCCGGATGCTTTTCAGAGACAAAACCAAGCGGATGATCCATGAAGATATCCTTGTCAATCTCTCCGTAAAGAAAGGCATTCTTCACATCAATTTGCCACAACCTCCATCCCTTGCTAGCAGCCAAGGCGATCACCACTCTTACTGAAGTCATCTTCGCAACTGGACTGAATGTCTCCTCATAGTCTTCTCCGTACTGCTGTGAGAATCCTCTAGCGACCAGACGAGCCTTGAACCGATCAATGCTCCCATCAGCCTTCTTCTTCAACTTATACACCCACTTGCAAGTAACCGGAGTAATGCCATCAACCTTGGGCACAAGGTCCCAGGTTTCATTCTTCTTCAGAGTATCAATCTCTTCTTCCATGGCACCTTCCCACTCCTTCACTCCAGTGGCCTCGTTGAAGTTTGCAGGCTCTCGCTCATCCAGAGGACCTGCAAAGAAGCAGGAGACAAAGCTCACTGCATTCCCATCACAGTACCGAGCCGGTGGCTTAACCACCGTCTTCGATCTCCGAAGAATCGGCTCCTTGCTCACTGCTTCCGTTGCTTCTTCGGGCTCAACTCCTACTTGGGGCAAACATTGAGCAGTGCTCCCCCTGCTTCCTGAGCCAGAAGGCTCAGCGTCGGAGTTAGAAGCAACAGGAGCTGCTGGTGAAACAGCAAGCTCCTCTTCCAAACCTTCAGCAGCCGCCATCGGTGCTTCATCAACCTTGCTACTTCCGGTTAGCTCAACCGAGCCACCTCCATATGATGTCAGCTCGTCAAAGACAACGTCTCTTGACACCACGAACTTCTTCGTCACACATTCCATGCATTTCCATCCCTTCTTCCGCTCATCGTAGCCAACAAAGACAAGCTTCCTTGCCTTCGCATCCAGCTTTGTCCGTGAAGCATCCGGGACATGCACGTAGCAAGTTGAACCGAACACCCGAAGGTGTCCAACACTCGGCTTCTCCTTCAGCAACAGCTCAATAGGAGTCTTCATGTTGATAGGGCTGAGTGGCATCCGGTTGATGACGTAAGCAGCACAAGACATCCCTTCCGCCCAAAAGGACCTTGGGATATCTTTCGCATGAAGCCAGCATTTGCATGTCTCCGTCAGATGACGGATCTTCCGCTCCGCTACCCCATTTTGTTGTGGAGTGTGAGCACAAGTAAGCTCCCATTGGATCCCGTGCTTCCTACAGAAGTTAGAAAACTCGGAGGAAACAAATTCACCCCCGTTATCAGTTCTAAGCCTCTTAATCCGCAAGCCAAGCCGACCTTCTACCAACTCCTTGAACTCCATAAACAAATGGAAGGCTTCCGACTTCTCCTTTAAGATTTACACCCAAGTATACCTTGAGTAGTCATCAACCAAAACAAGCATGTATCTGCTTCCACCAAGGCTGGCAGTAACCGTCGGTACCATCAGGTCGCCATGAATGCACTCCAATGGTTTTTTGCTCCTTGTTTGTGATTTATCAAACGGAAGGCGATGTGCCTTACCGTATTGACAGCCCGCGCAAACATGCCCGTCACAAAAGGAGGACAACTTAGGCAACCCCTTCACCAAACTTCTACTAGCCATCGCATTCAGCTTGTCCATGCCAACATGTCCCAGCCTCTCATGCCAGATAGCAGCGCTATCATTGGCCCTCATTCTATCAACATAAGAATTGGTGGCAAGAACAAACAAGTTCTTCACCCTCCTCCCTACATGAGCAACATCAGCCTTCACCGCTGATACGTTGCGAAGGAACCTCACGTCTGTTGGCCCAAACAGAACGTGATAACCAGCGTCCACCGCATTGGTCACCGAGAAGAGGTTTTTCTTCATGCCCGGCACGTGATACACACTCCTTAATGTGAGTGGCCCCTGATCAGTACCCAAAGACACGACCCCCTCTTTCTCTACTGCATAAACAGTATTATCAGCAGTGATAATAGCTTCATTACCTGAGTAAGCCTGCATGGAGGTGAACTTCGATTTGTCTCCGGTGAGGTGATGACCACACCCGGAGTCCACGATCCACTCGCTGTTGAAGTCCTCAGCAGACAAGGCCCGAACACAAGTGCCCGTCATAAAAGCTCCGCCCCATTTTGCATCTTCACTTCTCGAGCAAGCTTCCTCCTTTCCCGCAGCATGCCCAGGCTGTAGTTTGACCTTACAGTCCCGCTTGAAGTGCCCTCGCTGATGACACCGGTAGCACTTCAAATTCTTCTTCCAGTCCTTAGGAGCATTGCTCCTCTCCGGCGGATATGAAGTTGAAGTCTCCTTCTCACCAGCAACCTGCACCTTCTTCTTCTTCTTCCCTTCCCATCCTTTCTTCTTTCCTGAGAAGAGAGCTTCGCTGCCTTCCTGATTCAGGTTCACTCCAGCCATCTGCCTTGCCAAGCTCTCCAGCGATGCAAGCAGATTATCCAGCTCCAGCAAAGACGGCTGAGTAGCCCACCCTTGAAAAGATGTAACAAAGGCCACATACTCCTTCCGCAAGCCGCGGATAATGTGCCTTTTCATCTTCGCCTCAGAGATAGGCTCATCAGGATCCAGTGCCGACAGCTCAGCACACAAGCTCTTTATCTTTAAGAAGTACTTATAGATGGAAAGGTCTCCCTGAGTTGCCCTGGCCAACTCATTCTCCAGGAACTGAAGCCGCGCCACATTCTTCCTATTGAACAACTCATCAATGGTTGTCCAAATATCAGCAACTGACTCACATCCAACGATGTGATCAAACAGTTCCGGAGACACGGCTCTCTTCAGAATGAACTCCGCCTTAGCATTTGTTCTTCTCCAGAGCCTAACCTGCTCAGCAGTACCGAAAGCCGCAGTGACTTCCTATCTGTCGTCACCACCGATGACTTCCCACAGCTCCTCGCCAAGAAGATAACTCTTCATGCATGACTTCCACTTCTTAAAGTTAGTCGGCGTTACGAGTTCAATGCCAAGACCTCTTGCAAAGCTCCCTTCCATTGCAACACCTATTGGCAACCTTTCAGAAGCTCCGAGCAACAACACAGGTTGATCACCACTCAATCACTGAGTAACAACAATGGCTGACTTCCGCCCACGCAACTGAACCTCGCTCTGATACCATGTTAAATTTTCTCAACGTGGTCAGCAAGATAGCTCAAATGCCAAATTAATATCTTTGGAACTACCCAGTTCTCACGTTGAACCAGCGGAAAAACGAGGAACAAAGGTTAATCTCAACAAACAATGGAAGCGCAAGCAGATCTATATTCATTCACTTCTTTACAACACGAGGCATACATAGCGAGACATGATTTCGCTAGTATAACAGCTGTAAACAGAAAGCACCAAAACCAAGCCGGGCGGACAACACCGGAGTCCGCCGAGACCGCCGAGGTTGCCGAGGTCGCCAAGTCCGCTGAGATCGCTCGAACCTAAGCTGCAATCCGCCGAATAGCCACAGAGTCCGCCGAAGCCGCGAGGCCGCGCGGACACGCCGTTATTCGTCTCCTGCTGAAGCTGAACTGAGGAACACCCCCTACCCTCCTGAAGCCGGCAGACAGGTTATTGAAGCTGGCAAAGATGAAACAGAGCTGACAAGCCGCAGAGCGACCTCCTGCTGAATCCGCAGAGACCGCACACTTCCAAGTACTTGACCGAAGTCAAAGCCAAACTCCTGGCTCCTTGAAGTTATCCGCGTGACTGTTCACTCAAGTTACTGTAGACCTGCCAAGGGGGTCCTATTTATAGGCGAGGTGAGGAGTGTGGTCACCGCCCTAGAGATAGAGACACCGCCCCAGCCCGCGCGATAGCAAAACACCGTTCGCCGAGTCCGCAAGGACTTAGCCGGATACCAAGGAAAACCGCCAGGAGCAAGGCAACATTGGCGAACCATCTCCAGTCTGCCCAAGCTATGTAGACAAGGCATCAGCCCGTAAAGCTTCCAACCACTTCAGGACAGCAACCCCCTTCAATGGCTGTCCGCAAAACCCGAGGCAGTCCTCAAGACTCAAGCCTCAATCCGCCACAAGTCCACGACCAAAGGCAGATAACAACAGTCCGCCCGGTCACAACGGACTTGGCAGATACGGCGGACACCATGAACTTGGCACAGAGTGTGACCAAGTCCAAAAACCATCAAAGGCCAATGCGAGCATGGCGGACTCAAACACCCGTCCGCCAAACACCGAAGCTCAGACCGCCAATAGTCTGCAGGCTCCTCGCACTCCTGCCCCATTGCAGCAACCTCCTTCCGGACTCCAAAACCAGTCCGCCAATTACCTCCACAGCAAAGCACCTGCTGTACCACCAGAGCTCGACAAGGCCTCAGCCAAGCTCTAAGCCCAGTCTGCAACAATACACACCGCGGACACTCCAGTCCGCAAGCTTCCCGCGAACATGAGCCAAAACGCCTATCAGCACAAGCTTGTACCACGGCCACTGAGCAATGCACCAGTCCGCAAGCCTCCATCTACTCAGGCCGTTCCTTGGAAAAACCAATCAACAAATGCCCTATCCGCAGATAACAGGCCGCATAGTCCGCGGACTTCATGCAACCAACCCGCTCAGAAGACAGTCGGCTTTTCACTAGACCTTCCACCAGGCCACACATCACAGTCCGCCCAGTCCGCCTAGTCCACCAAAGCTGTCCGCCCAGGCCGCCCGGCCTGTCCCGTCAACCACTTCCACTTCACAAAATTCAACATAAAAAAATCTAAAGGAGTCTGTACATCTTCTTCTCCATCAAGCTTGAAAGGTCATGTCCAACAGAGACAGCCTGAATGGCTAAGGAAGTTAGCTGAAGCTCTTAAAGCTCAGCAAGATAGTTCTCTCCAGAACAGAGAAGCTGATTCATCCATTCAGCAAGTTGGTAGCTGCTCATATGTGCAGCAGAAAGGTATTAGCTGTAGAAGAGGACTAATTCTTTCTACAGCAAGAGTGTTGTACTGATATCTGCTCAGTCCAACAAGGTAGACTCTGAAACCTTTCTCTGAGTCAATTTTTTTATTTTTCCTAAACATTCTATATTCACTTCCTGTAGGATTCAGTTTATCTGAATCTGAGTGTAGGGTAATTTGTGCTTGATGTAGGTGCCCTGTTGAGGTATTGAGGTAGGATCCAAGTGTGGATCTTAACTATAGGGCTTAATTGCCTGAGGTAGGAGAGTCTTGCACTCTAAGGTAGGATCCAAGTGTGGATCTGAGGTACGACTATTTTCCCAGCCTGAGTATATGGCCTTATGCCTGAGGTAGGTGACTGGAGAGTCACTGAGCTGTAGGTGACAAGTGTGTCACTAGTTGTAGGCCTTGGAGGAGGCTGAGCTGTAGGTACCTAGAAGGGTACTGAGTTATAGGAGTGCTATAGTACTCTGAGAGTAGGGATGTGTGCCGGAATCTGTATGGCTGAAGAGCCTGAGTTGTAGGCCTTAGAAATAAGGCTGAATTAGGTGATCAGTGAATCACTGAGCTGTAGGAGCTCTATAGGGCTCTGAGGTAGGAACACTTGTGGTTTTGAGTTTGGATTCTGTAAAGAATCTGTATAAGGCTGAGGTCCTGAGGTGTAAGCTCTGAGGAGCATATTGGTGGAGTTTGTGCCTAGTCCAACAAATTAGTTGGATAGGTGGGAGGTAAAGTGGATGTATCCAATTGGGGAATCACTATAAATCCTTGTGTGTTTGCTGTGTTTTTGTTTTCTGATTTATTGTAGGTGCTAAGGACAAGCTCTAGATAGATCATCTTAAAAATCAGCAAAAGAACTAAGAAAACCTCAAACACATATTCACCCCCCTCTAGGTGATTAGCTGACCTTAAGTTAAATAACTTTCAAGTGGTATCAAAGGGAGGTTGCTCAAAAAGGACATAACAATCTGAGTATTCCTCCAAGGTTAGCTAAAAGATAAAATTATGGGGTCAGGAATGAACTATAAGGAGCTAGGGACCATGAAGCTGCCCATCTGCAGGAAGGAAGGATTTGGCCTATGGAAGCAAATTGTCAGACTATTCATGGAAGTATCTGAACCTAGGCTCTATGTAATAGTAGTGGAAGGTCCTTTTGTCCCCACAAAGGCTTCCACCATAGATCCAACTGTGAGAGTGCCTAAGGCATATTCAGAAATGACAGAGATGAAGTGATTCTTTCCACCATGGACAAAAGGGCACAAAATATTATAGCCAGTGTCATTGATGACTCAACCTTCAAAAATCTTATATACTGTAAGTCCTCAAAGGAAATGTGGGACACCCTTGTGGTCTACATGGAAGGCTCTAAGGAAGTTAAATATGATAGAAAGTCCATGCTCAATCAAGAGTATGTGGCCTTCAGGCAAAGCAAGTCTGAAAAAGTTACTGACTGTTTTGAAAGGTTCTTTAGGACAGTCAATGAACTAAGAACCTATGGTAGGGTATTCAACAACTATGATCTGAATGACAAGTACCTTAGATCTCTCACTAGACATTGGGACACCAAGATTTGTGCCATTAGGGAAATAACAAAGCTAACAGACACTCCTCCACCAACACTCTTTCGAAAGCTGCAGTCCTATGAAATGAAGCTGGGTGCTAGACAAGATGAGGAGAAGAGCAGCCAATTCAAGTCCAAGGACAAGTCTATGGCATTCAAGGCAGAAGCCCCAAGAAGAAGCAGAAGAAAGACTCCCTCACCACCAAGGAGGGAAGCTGAATCTAGCTCAGAAAATTCTGAGCCAAGCTCATCAGACAACCACATGTCTGATAATGATCTAGCTGCTTTCTCCGGGCAATTTCAGAAGTTCATAAAGAATAAGGATTGGAGGAGCAGTCTATCTTCATCCTTTTATTAAAGGAAGTCATCCATGAATGACAGGTATGTCCCTAAAACTAGTAAATAAATTTCTTCTAATGTTATTTGTTATTGTTGCAGCAAGGTTGGGCATGTCCTTGCCGACTGCCCAGTCAAAAGAAAGGAAGAAGATGAGAAAAAGAAGAAAAAGCATCACCATCACAACAAGGACAAGAATAAGGAGAAGTCCTTTGTGTCTAAGAAGGAGAGAAGCTGGACAGATTCTTCCTCCTTAGAATCTGAAGATGAAGATGAAGAAGGCTATATAGGGCTGATATCTGTTGCTGCTGATCTAGAAGAAGAAGAGGAATATCCTGCTGCCAGGATAGGAATCAGGGCCCCTCTGTCACACTCAAATAGTGAAAATGAGGCGGATGAAGAAGACTATGGACGCCATGGTATGATGGCAATGACTAAAGAAGAAAGAAGTCAGCCAGATTCAAAATCAATCAAGATACAACCTATTTTCAATTATGCATCTTCCTCTGACTATGAGATCAGTCCAGATACTGGTGAATCTTCATCCTATGATAAAGATTGCTCAGAATCTAATACTGATGTCAATCAATTGATAAGTATGGACTACTCCTAGATGCTCTAAAGAAGAGCAAAATTCTTGCCAAAAGGCAAACCAAGGAGAGAGAAATCCTAATGGCTTATAAAACTCTTTATAACAATAAATCTATTGAGTTCTATAAGAAAAGTCATGAGTTGTGTGAACTCAAGAAAATTCTTGAATGTCAGACTTTGCTTCTGGAAGAGAAGAAAAACCATATCAAATATCAGGAACAAAAGTTCACAAAGAGGTTGGGGAATGTGATTAACCCTTCTCAGTCACTGGGTCAGTTGCCAAAAATTACAACTTGCCTAGTCCATGAGAAGCTAGACATTAATTACATCAATCATCAATTCAAATCTGAATTCCCTGATAAGAGGACAGTGTTTCAAAAGGTAAATTCACCTTCTAGAACTATCAAGATTGGATCTTCTCTCAAGGATCAATCTAATGTGTGGACTACCAGTGGGGTAAAGACACATGATCTCAGAAGGAGTGATGCTGTCCACTCTAGCCAGAATCCTCAGGATAAGTTCTTTAGATTTGGATCTAAGTATCCTTTATATAAAGAGATGAAAGAGTCCACTAAATGGCAGACTACAAAAATACAATTGGCATATTCTGGACCAGGTGTATTTAGATCTTAAGCACCTTCACTCAGGAAGAAGGAAGCAGCATCATGCTATACTCATCCAGCAAAATCTGGAGCTGCACACTACTCTCATGGACAACAATTCTGTGTTGTCCTGAAGAGAAGGTACAACATTCATAGATGTTGGTGCTGTGGGAAGGTGGGCCATTTTTCCATTGATTATTGGCACAACCTAAATATGGCTAGTGGATAGAAAGGTGCTCAGTCCAGGTAGAGAGTTGGGCAGATATTTTATAATGCTAACAAGAACCTAAGAACCAATTATCATTGGGTGCCTAAGGGTAAATGAATTTTGTTTTGTAGGATAGTCCAAGTACCTTTCCAATTAAGACCTGGTATTTGGACAATGGGTGTTCCAGGCAAATGTCTGGGACAGGATAGTTGCTCTAGGAATATGCTCTAGGAAAATCAACAAATTAAGGTTGAGGCTGTCAAGTATGTAATCCTCAAAGCTAGAGGAAGAAAGCCTCAAGGTAAGTCTTTCTCTCTTATATAGAGATTAAGTTTGCTAAATATTAAGTTATGTTGGGTGTGCTCAGGCTGAATCTAATTAAGCACACCAAATAGAAAACAGTGATTTAATTATTTACACTGTTAATTTCTATATGCTTTACTCTAAAATTCAAATAACTTATTAGCAATATTTAAGGTAAACCAATGCATAAATTGGAGTGCCAATAGAACTGGCTCGTCAACATGTTAGGTTCCCTTCTATTTAACATTAATAAAATTTTTACCTAGTCAAATAAATTGTACATCGAATCAGTAAGGGAAGCCACAAATTAAACAAGCATGGAACAAATAAAAGAAAAGATGAGAGGTAAAATAGAATTGCTAAATTTTCCACTTCATAACAGGAAGCGTAATGCAACCTGTTTAAAAAAAATGAAATGTACAAGATAAAGCTAAAATGCTTAATTGTACATTCAGATATTAAGATAATTAAACTTTTTCGGTATAAATATAAAGGCGACAAGAAACTCAAGGCCAATCGACTCTTAAAACCCTTAACCCTAGCCGTCGAGACCAAAACCCTCTCAGCGTCTTGCCGCACTGTTTCAATGGTGCCAAATGTCATCAAGGAGCTCCAGGAAGGATACAAAAATGTGAGGGATGGATTCGGTCATGCCTCTCCAGAGATTAAAGCAGTGATAAAGATGATTGAAATGCAAGGCCTGGAGTACACCCTGTCCGAACCCTCCACCATTCTTAAAAAGGAGTTAGTAGAATTCTTCTCGAACATTAAAGTGTCCTCCTCTCAAAACTCTCATAAGTCTAAGATTGAAGATATCAAAATAAAGGTAAACCCTAAGAGACTAGGAAAGGCCCTTTATATACCTTCCGTCAACCCTAACGAGGAAGAAGAGCCCGCCGTCACGGATAAAGACAGTGCTCTCAGATGGTATGGATACAATAAGGCCAAATCTGAGTCTCTTAAAAAGGAAATTCTTCAATCAGAGAGGCAAACTACTAGCAGATATTGTAGGGAAAGCCCTTATCTGCAAACCTGGATCATATGACACTATCTCCAAGTCCATGTTTGATGTCATGACCAGAATTATCCTGAATAGAAAGACCTCATGGTCTTCTCTCATCTATCAGAGATTAGTAGACTGTATACCCTCTCCAAATATGGGCAGAATTCGTTCCTTATACCTAGTGAACACATATCCTGATACTTTCAAACAGGAACATGAGGTGAAGATTCACTACGTAAAAAGAATGGACATAAAGACTTTGGACAAATTCACTAGGGTCCTACCAATGAGCCAACCTTCAGGACTGAAAGAACCCGCCAACCCAACAGTTCATCTCAAAACCCAGGTATTGAGATGAAGGGTGGAGGGTACATGAACATGGAGGGGAGAAAGCTGCAGGCGATGTGGGATTAATCCCAACCACAGGACCGTAGGGATATTCCGCCACAGGGGGGGCACTGAGGTCAACACCCATACCTAGAACGCGGTGGGGAAGCCATAACATGGTCCCACATACACGTGTCCTGCTAGCAAATCAATCTCAACACACCCCCATAGTAGGACAACCTCATCTTATACCATGAAAGAACCCCCCAACCCAATAGTTCATCTCAAAACCCAGGTATTGAGATGAAGTGTGGCGGGGTACATGAACACGGAGGGGATAAAGCTACAGGTGATGTGGGATTAATCCCAACCACAGGACCGTAGGGATATTCCGCCATAGGGGGCTTACCGGGGTCAACACCCAGACCTAGAATGCAGTGGGGAAGCCATAACACGGTCCCACATACACGTGTCTTGCAGGCAAATCAATCTCAACAAGGAATAAAGGACTCCTCTAAGGGTACAAGTGAGAAACCTACTGAGGAAGAAAGAATTTCCAGCCCTGAACCAGAGCTTGGATCATCCTCTCCAACTAGTATTGGTCTGTAAGTTGACTTATCACTGAGTCAATTCTCTGCAAACATTCAACTCCAGGACACTATTGTTCATGTTGATTTAATCCATGCTAGCCCTAGGTCAGGACAAGTGTCAAAGATTGGCAATGAGGAAGAGGTTGCTGCAGAAGATGATGCAGATATGGCAGATACTAATGATATAAATGAAATTGATAATATGCCCACTATTGAAGATAACCATGAGCCTCCTGAAGGTTTAGATACTTATCTTGATATGTCAAACCTAAAGAAGGATGCTTAGTCTGAGGGGGAGCATGATCAGATGGATTTGACAAACTTGGATCAAGTCGTCAACAAAATAGTTGAGTCTGCACCCACTATAGGTAATACGCTTACCCTATTAATTAGTAGTGTTAATGCAACTTTAGCTAAGGAAATGTTTCCTACTATAGGTGTTATAGTTGAGGGGGAGCCTTCTCAGATCCTTGCTCAGAATGTTGTACCTACTCCTTTGAGCCACACTTCATCTACCCCCATCTCCAATGAGTAATTTTTAAACCAAATCAAAGCACGCTTGGATGCTCATACCACAACCCTCAAGGAGTATGTTGATCAATCAGTTTCCAAACTGAGTGATGACTTGACAACTAAAGTCAATCAAAATAAAGAAGAAATCTCTCACTTAAACAAATAGGTCACCACCTAGTTTTATAGGGCTAGAACTGCTGGCATCAAACTGACCACTCTTATGAAATCCATGGACACAAGTCAGAAACTCTCTGCAGCTGGCATGGGATATGTCAAGAATTATGTGAGTGCAACAGATGAGGTGATCAAGGGTGAAACAGATCATGTAAATCAACATGTCACCAATGTTACCTTCCAATCTATGAAGGAGGCAGTACTTCTGAAAGATGAGCTGCATGCTGACAATGAGAGAATATTCAATTCTCTATCAAGCAAGAATGAAGCCAACACCACCTTACTACAAAAGACCACCTCTGAAGAAGGCAGAAAGGGGGAGAGCAGCTATGCTAAGGTAGCAACACTCATTAAAGATCAAGCCTTCAATGTAATTCAAGGTACCATAGTGGCACTATACCTGCCCCTCCTGGATAGAAATAGGCCAGAGGACCTAGACTTCTCAGCACTAGCTAGAATTGCACAGGATGCACAGCTTGCTACCAGAAGAAAGAGGGAAGGAACTCAAATGGTTGAAGAGTTCATGTCAAAGAGGAGAGCTGAGAACAGAGATGATCCAGACTATGGACAGTTAAGTGATGCCTCTGAATCCATCATTATCAATGCGTGGGTAAGCCATGGACAAATCTTTAAGAATATTGATAGTGTATATCCTTCTGAGGAATGGATAAAGCATCTGGAAAAAAATTCACTAAGGGAAAGAGTATTCAAAGAAAATCTGGTAAGGAAGAGCAACCCCAAGAAAATGCCTCCCAGATATATTCCAAAGTCATTCCTCTACTTCAAGTGGAAGAAGAACAATGCTGAAAACTTGAAGCAACCAAGGATGCTAGTGCAAGTTCATCAAAGAATAGGTGATAAAAGACTGCAAGACTTAAGCTTATTTAAAAATTATCTAATCTATGTTTTGTAATGAATATCACAGTGTAAAAATTTCAAATCTATTTAAAGGAAATGAATAAGTTTTGGCCCTGACTACATTGATGTGACAAATGTGCATGAAATTTTCACTTACATTTCTGTGTTTGATAAATAAGCTATTCTTTCATAGAAATCCTGTAATCACAAGTTTGCTACTATTGTTTTGCTAAGTTAATGTTTAGGTAGATCTTAATCAAACTATGTACCTTGTAAATGATTAATAAATCTTTTGTTGATTAATTATACTATCACATTATCAATGATTGATAATTCACCTATACCATTGATATTTCAATCATAGTGGTAAGCCATCCCATCCAGGGGGATTTATCCTGTACTGGGATGGCTAGTTGTCATGATAATGTTATTATTAGACCTATCATGATATTTCTTGTGTTGATGCACCTTAGCATGGATGGGTGTTCTGTCTTCTTCAAATAGGGGGATATTGTTGGGAATTGTGCCCTACAATGTTCCTCAAGATTTGAAGAGGCATGACCAATCATGCTAAGGAGCATAATGTATTTGTTGTGTGCTCTAGTTCTTACATGCATGTAGTCCATGGTTGGACAAGTGAAGAAAATGAGTTTGGTGGTAAACTCAAAGTTCGTCGAGCTTAGTTTATAGTTCGTCAAGCTCAGCTTGCAGATCGTCGAGCTCAGCTCAACACTAGTCAAGCTAAAGCTAGAAAAAATAACTAAGGAAAAAAGTGCCGAGACCGCTGAAAAGATCAGAGTTCATCGAACTTAGCCCACAGATCATTGAACAAAGCTAAAGCCAGAAAAATTGACTAAGGCAAAAAGCGTTGAGACAACTGAGATTGCTGAGAAGAAAGCGCTGAGATAGCTGAGCAGAAAGCGTTGAGACCGCTGAGAAGAAAGTGCTGAGATATAAGGTTGTCTCAGTAGTTAAGAATAAAGCACCGAGATGCTGAGAAGAAAGCGTTGAGACAGAAGCTTGTCTCAGCTGTTAATAAGAAACCGCTGAAATCTCCGAGACCACTGAGACAGAAAGAGTTAAGACGGAAGCTTGTCTCAGCTGTTAATAAGAGCCGCTAAGAATGCTGAGACAGAACCGCTGAGACAAATCCAGAGAAAATTCACAAGTCTAGAAGCGTTGAGTGCCAAGACAGATGACATTGAGTGACTTAACATCACTCAATGCTTTATGGATTTCTGCAATTTTTTCTAAGTCCAGATGGTGATGACCATTGCTGGCGTCATCAAAGTCAACTTACATATAGCCATTACAGGAAAGCTGTATTGGCGCCGAAAGTTACTTTGTCCTTTTCTGAAGAAGGTGGGGCTCACCAATCCTTAGCTGGGCCGACATACGATTGTGTTGTTGATTCAAATCAACACATATAAAAAGGAAAAAGAAAAGGGATTAGGGTAACGAAAAAGATCGAACAAAAAAAAGAACAAACGCAGAAAATACAGAAAGAAATCTAAAGGCAGTTGGACATCTTCTTCTCCATCAAGCTTGAAAGCTCAAGTCCAACAGAGACAGCCTGAAAGGCAAATGAAGTTAGCTAAAGATCTTCAGGTTCAGCAAGATAGTTCTCTCTAGAACAGAGTAGCTGATTCATCCATTCAGCAAGCTGGTACCTGCTCATCTGTGCAGCAAAAAGGTGTTAGCTATAGAAGAGGACTAATTCCTTCTACAGTAAGAGTGCTGGACTGATATCTGCTCAATCCAGCAAGGTAGACTCAGAGACTTTTCTATAAGTCAATTGTTTTATTTTTCCTAAACATTCTGTATTCACTTCCTGTAGGATTCAGTTTATTTGAACCTGAGTGTAGGCCAATTTGTGCCTGAGGTAGGTGACTAATTAGTCACTGAGGTAGGTGTCCTGTTGGACTATTGAGGTAGGATCCATGTGTGGATCTGAGCTATAGGGCTTAATTGCCTGAGGTAAGAGATTGCTGCTCTCTGAGGTAGGATCTAAGTGTGGATCTGAGGTAGGGCTATCCTCCCAGCCTGAGTGTAGGGCCTTGTGCCTGAGGTAGGTGACTGGAGACTCACTGAGCTATAGGTGACAAGTGCGTCACTGAGTTGTAGGCCTTGGAGGAGGCTGAGATGTAGGTACCTGGAAGGGTACTGAGTTGTAGGAGATCTGCAGCACTATGAGAGTAGGGCTGTGTGCCTGAAGCTATAGGGCTGAAGAGCCTGAGTTGTAGGCCATAGAAAAAAGGCTGAGGTAGGTGATCAGTGGATCACTGCGCTGTAGGAGCTATGCAGGGCTCTGAGGTAGGAACCCTTGTGGATTTGAGTTTGGATTCTGTGTAGAATCTGTGTATAAGGCTGAGGGCCTGAGGTGTAAGCTCTAAGGAGCATATTGGTGGAGTTTGTGCCTAGTCCAACAAATCAGTTGGATAAGTGGGAGGGAAAGTGGATGTACCCAATTGGGGAACCACTATAAATCCTTGTGTGTTTGCTGTGTGCTTGTTTTTTGATTTATTGCAGGTGCTAAGGACAAGCTATAGATAGATCATCTTAAAAATTAGCAAAAGAACTAAGAAAACCTCAAACACCTATTCAGCCCCCTCTAGGTGATTAGCTAACCTTAATTTAAATAACTTTCACCCAATTTATAGGTGTAGGGGGAGAGTACAATCAGCTCCATAGATGATAGGGACACTGCCAATAGAATGAAAAAAAACACTAGACTGCACATATATGCAGACAGCCAACACTAGACAGTGCAGACTATACTGGAAATGCACCAATAAAAAAATGATAAGTATGATGTATTCAGACATTTCAAACAAAATTTTTCAAGAGCAGAGATAGTATGTTACACACAAATATTCAAAAATGAAATATCATAAGGAAACCATGCAACTCAGAGACATAGATATATAAACTGTTGTCAACCCAAAATTTCAGTTTCATATAATCAAAGTAATATTACAGGGTTAATGTTTTTATAAGAACAACCAAAAAAATACACAGTTCTTCTAGAACCTAGTCAATCTAAAGTTAAGGTTGATCTGGTTCTTTGATGACAATCCCTTTGCCTGGATGAATAGAAGCTTTGACCTCAGCTTCAGTATCAGAAACATGCTTCTTACCTTTGATGTCTTTGGCCTTAAGTTGAGCAGCTTTCAGCTTTTTCCTCTCAAAGTAATGGAATGGTTTTGGGAAGTACTTGTAAGGCTCTATGGAGTTTGCAGGGATTCTTCCAGCCTTCAAGTCCTTCCTGAATTAGTAGATTTTCTCTTGTTATGCAAGATATTTATCTCAATCCTGTTTGGAGTACCACTTACCCTGTCATATTGATTGTCAGCAACTGCATTCCATGCAGTTAAAAGAATGCTTCTGGAGGTTGGACTCCATTTCTCAAAATCAGGCCTAGCCTCAGCCTAGTCTCTGAATCTCTTCTTGGATATTTGGGCCTCTTGCTTTTTCAATAAAACTGAGTCAACCATGTTTACTTCCTCACAAATTAATGGCAATTTGTCCAGTGGAGGGTTGTACATATTCTGGAGAGCCTGTTGAATTTCTTAAAACTCAGAAGGGGGATATATGACTTGAGCTACTTCATGTTGCATCCACTCCAAGAATACAGGTTGGCATCCAGATTCTATGGTGTTATTATCATCACATAAGGGTGGATATCCCAAGGTAGCTCTGATACTATTAGATAGCCATTTTGCATGTTCAGAGCTAGCTTGAACTAATACCCTCTCTCCCTTTATGACTTCTCTTTGAATATGATCTCTGAGGTCATTCTTTTGAAACGTTATTTGATCTGTAATATGACAATTCCCAGTTGTGTGGTAGTCTTTGAACTTCTTTTCTAGAGCAGAAATGACAGACTTAGAAGTTTTTATAGCAGTAGTAACTGTTCCCAAATCCAGTTTAATCGATTCTTCTATAGCAGATACTTTGGTGTTTGTATTTGTTTCTATGACAGTGGTTTGTTCATCCATTTTAGTCAGAATGATGGTATGTAGTTCCATCAAATTCTCATTTAGTCTTCTCTGATTTTCTAGAACAATCCCTTGCTTGAGAACCAGATCATCTAATTCAATTTTAGTGGTTTGTTGTTGTTTGGCAAGATATAACGTAGCATTACCTCCCTTATGGAAATAGTCTGTCATTTCTTTCTTAAGCAAATTGACCTCAAATCCTATAGATTTGATGTCCTGTGCTAGACTGAACTGCAACTCCTTGTGGCTTTCATCCACATACTTTTCTAATGCATGTCTTTGCTCATCAAGTTTGACTTGTAGCTGTACGAACAGAGAACTAAAATCTATTGGAGGAGCAGTAGATGAGGAGCCAGCCTTTAAGGCTTTCTTATATCCAGCACTCTTTTTCTTTGACTCTATAAACTTTCTTTTCTTAAGAATTGATGCTGCTTCCTCATCTTCAGAATCGGATGATATCTCAAGTTCCACTGTTGTGCCTGGAACATCTACATCTAGTCGTGGGGCTAGGTCTAGCGCCTCCCCCTCAGCCCTTGCAGTAGTTGGCGAATATACAAACATATCTTTCTTGTGAACTTTGTCTTACTCACCCTGGAAGTCAGTTTCTAAATTTTGAATTACTTCAGTCTCAGGAGCTTAAGGTTTTTCTGGCAGATCAGGAATATGCACATCCTTTGACTCTCTTTCAGAAGGGTCAGCAGCTGTGTTGATGTCATGAACCACTTCTATTATAGTGAGATTTACAGTCTCACTATCTAGCTGGGTTTCAATGATAGTTTCTTCAGGGACTGATATCCCTAGATTATCTATCTAATGGACAGCCTCCCCCTAGATCTGAGCTTCAGTTCCAGGTGTATGAGTTGGAGACATACTGGGTAGGTTAGTGGTCTCTTCATTAGAACTGAATTTAATTCTCTCTTCCAAGTCACTGGAGGACTCCTCAGCTTGCACTGTATCTCTCTTTGATGTTGTGACCTATTTGGACTTCTGCTTTGGTGCAGGTACTTCCTTGGTCAATACTCTATCCCACTGAGAGAGGATTCTTATATCCATTCTCCTCATGTGATTTATCTTGGAGACAACAATCTGGTTGAGCACCTCAGGTATGCTGGCTGTCAGATACAGAGTTAGGATTCTGCCGAGACTTGTCTTCTTAAGACTGTCCTTAATCTTATTAAAGATTATAACACTCAAGTCTGTCTTCACCTGGAAGATGACTCTTGTCATGAGGCTGAACATGTGCAATGAGATTTTATCATGCCCTCCAGTCTTGTAGAGAACAACCTTCCCAATAATCTCAAACAGAAACTTCCCTTTGGAGTTCATCCCTTTCCTAGTCATGGATGAGCTAATGTTTGTGGTTGAGGATAACCCCAACCCATTTAAGGGCTTCAGCAGTCAAATTTGAATCAACCTCAGTCTCTTCTTTTATCCTTGGAAGTTGTAAGGATTTACTTAGACTTTTGAGTGTTAATTTTACCGTTTCACCGTGAACAGTAGACTTGACCTTGTTCCCCTTTAAATTCAATGTAGCGTTGGAATAGAATTTGAGAACTTCCTTTTTCCAAATTCTTGTCGATTCAGAAACCAAATAATCCAGTCTGGCTTCCTGGATTAGGTCCACAACCGTCTTGATTTCTTGATTAGTAGCATTGAACGTCCCCCAAACGAGCTCATAACATTCGTTAACGTTGTTGTCCAACTTGGGCGCCATTGGAGATGAGAGAAGTGAAGTTGAAGAGAAGAAAGAAGAATTTCTTGTCGACACAGATGGTTTAGTGTCGAGATTTCTGAGAGCGTAGTCGACGGGGTTTCGTTTCCACCTATTTATACTTTTCGAAACAGGGAAGGTCAAAATGCGGGCTGAAATTAGAGTTGCTTATGTCGACACAATTTTGATTGTGTCAACATAGACTGCTAAAGTATCGACAGAGAGTTGAGGGTCTCGACAACTCTATGTGTCGACACTAATTTCCGAGTGTCGACACAGACGTCCTTATGTGTCGACACCAACATCGAAGTGTCAACAACTCTTTGTGTCGACACCAATTTTTGAGTGTTGACAAAGTCTTCTTTATATGTGGACACCAACTTCTGAGTGTTGGCACTAACTACTTTATGTGTCGACACTAATTTACTTAGTCATATGTTGAGTAGAATTTTTCTTAATTTACAATCGTATTCCAGGTTTAACATGCCTAATTCAATATTAAAGTAATTGAATTTACTTTCATCTAGAGGTTTAGTGAATATTTCAGCTTCTTGAGTATTAGTAGAAATAAACTCTAAAGTTATGTCCTCTTTCTCAACATGTTCTCTAATAAAATGGTACCTAATTTCAATATGATTTGTTCTACTATGTGAAACAGGGTTTTTAGCAATTGAGATAACACTAGTAGAATCATAGTATAATGGAGTTCTACTTATCTTGATGTCATAGTCCTCCAGTTGATGTTGTATCCATAGCAACTAAGCACAGCAACTTCCAGCTGCAATATATTCTGACTCTACTATGGATATATCAACGCTTGTCTGCTTTTTGCTTCTCCATGACACCAGTATTCCTCCTAAGAATTGGCATGTACCTGTGGTACTTTTCCTATCTTCTTTTGAGCATGCAAAGTCTGCATCTGAAAAGCCTGTTAGTAGAAAATTTCTATTCCTAGGGTACCATAGACCAAGATTTGGTGTGCCCTTAAGATATCTTAAAATTCTCTTGGCAGCAAAATAATGAGACTCTTTAGGGTATGCCTGATATCTAGCATAGACACATGTAGCATACATGATGTCAGGCCTACTTGCAGTCAAGTATAGTTAGGATCCAATTATCCCTCTTTACAAAGACTCATCAACAGGTTTCCCTGCCTCATCTTTGCCTAAAGGCATACTTGACCTCATTGGAGTTTTCAAGGTGGAAGCAGTCTCAATTCCATATTTTTTTATCAACTCCCTGGTGAACTTATACTGGGATATGGATAATACGTCATCAGTCTGTTTTACTTGAACTCCCAAGAAGAAATTTAGCTCACCCATGCTGCTCATCTCAAACTTCTCTTGCATAAGTTTGGCAAACTTTCTGCAAAGGTTATTCTCAGTAGATCCAAGATTATGTCATCAACATATATCTGTACTAGGATGATCTTGCCTTTTAATTCCCTCAGGAATAGGGTCTTGTCTATTTTCCCTCTTGAGAATTTGTTCTCAATGAGGAAAGTAGACAATGTCTCATACCATGCTCTAGGGGCTTGTTTCAACCCATACAGAGCTTTCTTAAGTCTATAGACATGATCAGGAAAGTGTGGATCTATGAAAACTGATGGCTTGTCCACAAATACATCCTCTTTTAGATCTTCATTCAGGAATGCTGACTTGACATCCATTTAAAAGACTTTGAATTCATTATAAGCTTCATAGGCAAGAAATAGTCTTATTGCTTCCAGCCTTTCTACTAGGGTAAAGGTCTGGTCAAAGTCTATTCCTTCTTCCCGCCTGTAGCCTTTTACTATCAATCTGGCCGTGTTCTTGACAATAATGCCATTTTCATCTAGCTTATTCCTGTAGATCCATTTTGTCCCTATTACAATATGTCCTTTAGGTCTGGGAACCAGTTTCCAAACTTTGCATCTCTTTAATGGGTTCAGTTCTTCCTGCATAGCACCAATCCAGAATAAATCTTAGATAGCCTTTTCAAACTTCTTTGGTTCTATTTGAGACAAAAAGCTTGAACATAGTGCTGAGTTCAAGCTCTTGCTTCTGGTCATTACACCATGACTTGCATCACCAATGATTTGATGAGCAGGATGATCTCTTAAATGTATCAAAGCTAGATGTAATCTTTCTTCAGCTTGTTGAACCTCAATGTCTTCAGTTGGTTGTTCTTCATTTTCAGCTTGTAAGTCTTGAGCTCCCCCTGGATAGTATCCATCATCTTCAATCTCTTGGCTAGCTGGTTTATCTTCCCTGATGGTCAGATTGCTCATCTTATCTTATAAGCCTGCAAGACTAGATGAAGTGCTTGGCAGCTCACAATTAATTAACTTAGACTCATCAAAGACAACATGGACAGATTCTTCTACAACTTGTGAGAGTGTTCAGTTGTCTACCTAAATCACGTAGAGGGGGGTGAATAGGTGAGATGTGCGTCTTTTTGCGGAATAAAAATTTAAGATCTAAGCAAAGAGCTATCTACCAATCAATCACAAACGATGATAGATTTATAGTGGATCCCCAACCTTGGGTACATCCACTTTCCCTCACCGATCTAGCAATATCGTAGACTCGGCTACTCCACTATCTCGGATTGAGAACCAATCCTATGCCTCAGAACAAAGTTCCTACAATCTCGATCCATAAAACAGATCTACACTCGCAAGGTAACACTTCCTACAATCTCGGAGACAAAAGCTCCTACACTCTGAGAAAATTCTCCTACAAGAATGAAATAGAACGTATGTAAAAATACAAACAGCGAATCTTTATAAGATCTGCAAACAATCAGCCTGGATCTTCCTCTTTTAAAATTTACGGCTTTATCAGAAAGGTTGAAGAAAATCTCGGCAATGCTAGATCTAGACTTTCTTGACTTCACACGATCGGATAGAAGATGATGAATTGAGCGACGATCTCAATCTGTAAACCTTATTGATCTGAATCCTCTGAAATCGAAAACCCTAGCCGGATGTGAACGATGAAGATCGGTGGTGACGACTTTCACTTCTTGGAGAGAGAAAGGGAAACAGAGAGCTTAGAAATAAAATGACTGCAAAACTTCTTCTTAGGGTTTGTCGGTTTGACAAGACCTTAAATAGGATCTGCGATAATAGTCATAATTAATTCTTAATGAGGCACGCGTGGACCAATCACATCAAGGCTCATTAAGAAATCTGTCAATTCTGGACTTAACGAATTTTCAGAAAAAGTGAAGTTGATATACCCGAGTGAAGAAACAACTACTCGAGTAGTATATAGAACTACTCGAGTGAACTGAAGATAACTACTCGAGTAAAGACTTGAAGAAAATCTGGAAATGAAGATCAGCTACTCGAGTATAAAGAGATTTACTTGAGTGCTAAAACAGTTACACGAGAGGTGGAGTTGGACTACTCGAGTATAATAAATTCTACTCGAGTGGAGAGAGATTGACTACACGAGAGATAGAGGAACTACTCGAGTTAGGGACTTAGAAAACTTTTTGGGATAGAATTTTGGGCTACTCGAGTAGTGAAACTGAACCACTCGAGAGCATAAGAACTACTCAAGTATATAGAAATAGCTACTCGAGTAATGAACTTAGAAAAATTCTGAGGGAAGAAAATATGGTTACTCGAGTATAAGCTCAGGACTACTCGAGTACATGACTTTGACTACTCTAGTGAGGGAAAATTACACGACATGCATACTTCTGTAACTTGAGACAAGAGGTTTAAACTACTCGAGTACTTGTATGACTACTCGAGTAATTTACTTAGAAAAAATCTAGAGAAGAAATTTCTGTTATCTCGAGAATGAGAAGGAATCTACTCGAGTAGTTGTCTTAGCTACTCAAGAGCTATAACTTGACTACTCGAGTTCTAACTTCCTTACTCGAGTAAAAAGATTTTTACTTGAGTATTAACTAAGCAATTCACTCGAGTATTTAGAGATCTACTCGAGTAAAATACTTAGTAAAATTTCTTTTAACAGAATTCTCTTCTTCTTTGATGAATCCAGCAACATGTCTTTTCCAATTAGTCCTAGTACTTGAATATGAAGTGTATCCCAATGGAGAGGCTACACATGAGTCAACACCTTGAATCACATAATGATGGATTACATTGTATGGTCCTGTGTTTGGTGACCCATTATAGACTGACATTGGTGTACACTTGGCATTAGAATCCTGCAAACACATAACTAAAACAAAGCATCAAGTACAACTTAATTCATCTTAGTTCAAGGGTGACTTCATCAAATCTGGGTTAATGTGGATGCAACACCCAACAATCTCCCCTTATTTGTAGAAGTCAGAAGCCTTTACACTAAGGTGAATTATAGACATAAAAAGTGCTAAATAGATAAATCAGTGTAAACAAGCATAAGACTATAAACAAGATTATATGATCAAAAGATAGAATTATATAAATGTGATTTTCCAAAGTATCATTTCTACAAAAATCATTTCCACATTCTCATATATCTCTAAGCTTGATGTTGCTGTTGCTTGTCTTTCTTCTCTTGTTGTCTCCTCTGGTAGATGTATGGCCTGGGGTAGTATTTGGGAGGCTTGGCAGGAGCATATGAGTTTTTCCTGCCATGTTCTCTATCATAGAGTCTCCTCTTTGTCATGGAATTCTCATATAATTCCCATTCCTGGGGGCTGTAATGTTCATTTCAGCTTTCAAGGTAATCCATAACCAATTTAATAGTATCTAAGATAAGGGGCTTTGAGGTAGGAGACCATATATCTGCAAACTTAGGAGCCTTTCTCTTTTCAGCATTAGAAACTGGAATTAACTTGCTGGCAGAGGCACCTTCAACATACTTCCTTTTCTTGGGAATATGAATTTTTGGAGGGGCCTTGAGAAAGATATCAGCTGGGTCATCTTCCCAATCCTGAGTATATAATTTTGGAGGAGCAACAGAGTCTCCAGGCCTTGGAGAGAAGGTATAGTAGGTTATTGAGGTTGAGCAGGAGCAGCAGTAGCTAGAGGGTTGAGATAATGAGGAATGAAGTTTGGATCTTTGGCAAACTCAGGAAGAATTTGATTATGCATCCATACAGCAGTGCCATATGTATGGAATTTGACACTCTGAATTTGTCCTAAGACATCATCATGGATCTCTTTCATTTTGGCTTCCCAAAGCTCTTACTTGAGTGCATCTGATTTCTCTAGATATTCCATCACCAAACTCTCCCCCTTTCTGACTTTACTAGTCAATGTAGTTATTGCATCTTCTTTGAAGGTTCCAACCTCTTCACAGATCTTCATCTTAGTAGCTTCAGCGCTCTTATCAAATTCTATCTGATTGTTTGCAAGGGTTACACCTGCTCCATCACTTGACCAACAATAGTAATAGTGTAATCTAGAGCCTTTCCACCAATTTGGAAAAGGTGTCTAAGCTGATCAGTATTGTGCTGGATCTCAGCAAATCCCCTGCTCATTTCAGTCTCTAGAGCTGTCACTTTATTAGTAACAGCCTTTAGTGAAGCATCAAAGTGGGTTCTTTGTTCTTGAAGGAGAAGGACAACTTGAGTCATCAAATTATTTGTAGGAGCAGCAGCAGGAGGAGCAACATAAGTGGGAACTGGAGGAGGACGAGCAACCCTTGGAGCTATCTCTTTAATTACTACAGAGCTCTCAGCTCTGGTAGTATGAAATAGGGCATCCCCTTCATCAGTGATCATGGGGATGATGAAGTCCAAATTTCTTAATGGAGCTTCAGCTAGTTCAGGGGATTGCTCATCAGAAATGAAAGTGGTATCATCCCGCTCTTGGTGTGCAGTAGGAGACTGCTGGGTAGATGGAGTATGTGCTGGAGAGTGTACTGGAGTGGGTTGCTTGGGTACTTCATCAGTTGGTACTTTTAGTAGAGGAGGAAGAGGTTCATCTGCAGTAAGCTCATCAATCATCTCACTGATTACAGCTTTAGTTGACAGTAGGGCATGTTGAAGTTGTGCTTCAGATGGAGTCTCTTCTGGAGTCTGAGGTAGAGGAGGAGTAACTGCTGGAGGTGTAGGTATCCTTGCTGGGACAGAAGGAGCAGGCTCCCCCTCAATAGATGCACCAGAGGAGCTAGCAATCTGATGTGGAGAGGGAGATGGGGGCCTGTCCTCTGTAGCTGAAATCTCTTGAACCTTGGCAGCCTTAGTTGGATTTTGCAGTTTCACTTCCCATCTTTGAATGGAAGATATAGAAACTTTCTTCATGTGATGAAGAACAGTCCCTTTTGAAAAGGTGAAGACTTCTGGGTTGATTTTATGGAGGAGGAGAGAGATAATTCTGGAATAATTTGGTGCTCTAATACTGTCTTTGATCTTGTCCAAGATCATCATTCCAAATTGAAATTTCTTCCTGCAGACTATAGCTTGCATAATATCAAAGAATGCGAGAGAGATATCTCTTATAGAACTAGGTTTGCAGAGAAGGACTTTCCCTATAATATCCACAAGTAAATTTCCTTCAGGAATCATCTGAGACCTTTTCATGTACTCTTCATCAGGAGAAATACCACATAACATACAGGTTCTGTCAGATTCATCAGGACCTAGATGATCTTCTTCATCCATGATCGGCAATCGAAGAAGTTGTGAAACAGAGGTCTTTGTAAGTTTGATCTTAATTCCTCTGACTTTCGACTTGAGAATGGTGCCATGTCGCTTGACCTTGACATTTCTGGAAAACTCGGCAACATCTGGAAAGAGGACTTTACAGGGCTCTTGGAGAATGAAGGTAAGCCCGACGGTGTCGAGAATTATCATAAGATTGTGGAAATCATCTGAAATTTCTGCGATGCCGGCGACAACCAGTTCGTAACCGATGCCAATCTTGGAAGAAGAGGCCATGATCCAGAAGGTCTTGGAAAAACTGCGGTGGGGAGGAAGATGACGCGACTCTGCAACTTCTTGGCAGAAGACGAACCAATTGTCAGCTTACTCGAGAGAGAAAATGCTTTCGTGTAGAATGATTTTGGAATTTCCGATTTATATAACCCTATGTTTATGTCTAATTAAGAGATAAATGATGGAATCATAACTTAAAGGTGGCGGTATAGGCCTCAGGTTGCGAATAAGCAAATTTGAATCAAGGAGAAAAAGTAGGCTGGTACATACTCGAGAGACTTGATATTACTCGAGTAAAGGTGTTGAGATACTCAAGTAGATATGGCTGGAAGTACTCGAGTGATGTCTGGAAGTACTCGAGTAGTTAGGTTGAAGTACTCGAGTAGTTGTGCTGAAGTACTCGAGTAGTTATACTGAAGTACTCGAGTGAAGTTTCATTACTCGAGTAAATGATTCGACTACCCGAGTAAGTCATTTTCTTACTCGTGTACTTTACTTCTTACTCGAGTCAAAAAGTTAGAAAATTATAGAATTCCAACTTTTGACTGATTCTTGATCTCTGAGCCTTCTTGGTGGTCCATCTTCTCTAATCTTCTTTGTTGAGCATTCCAAGTTCTATTTTGAAGAACGAGAACTTGGTCTCATCCAGCGGCTTTGTGAAAATGTCTGCAATCTTCCTGTCTGTAGAGACATACTGGAGATATATACCCCCATGCTCCATATTCTCCCGGATGAAGTGATACCTCAGCTCTATGTACTTTGTACGGCTGTGCGAGACTAGGTTGTTGGCTATTACAATTGCGATGGAAGAGTCACAAAACAACGGAATGTTCTGGAACTTCATATTATAATCTTCAAATTGATTCTTTATCCATAGCAGTTGTGCACAACAACTGCCTGTAGAGATATACTCTGATTCAGCTGTTGAGATTGCTACACAGTTCTACTTCTTGCTACTCTAGGAGATAGGCCTTCTTCCTAGGAATTGGCAAGTCCCGAAAGTGCTTTTCCTGTCGTCTTTGCTTCCTGCAAAATCTGCATCTAAAAATCCTATTAGTTCGTTATCATTACATCTTGGATACCATAAGCCAAGATTTGGCGTACCTTTAAGGTATCTCAAAATCCTCTTTGCAGCAGCATAGTGAGATTCCTTAGAGTTCACCTGAAATCTAGCACATACACATGTTGAAAATATTATGTCAGGTCTACTGGGAGTAAGGTAGAGAAAGGATCCAATTATACTTCTGTACTTGGTTTCATCAAAAGGTTTCCCTTTTTCATCCTTGTCCAGAGACATAGTTGAACCAATTGGAGTCCTCATCGAGGTTACGTTCTCCATTCCGAATTTCTTAATTAGCTCTTTGGTGAACTTGGTCTGCGAGATGAAAATTCCATCTTCAGATTGTTTCACCTGAATCCCTAAGAAATACTTCAGCTCACCCATACTGCTCATTTCAAACATCCCTTGCATAAGTTTTGAAAACTTATTGCAGAGGTTGTCATCTGTAGAGCCAAAAATGATGTCGTCGACATAGATTTGCACTAGCAAAATCTTGCATTTTATTTCCCTAAGAAATAATGTCTTATCTATCTTTCCCTTTGTGAACTTGTTCTCAAGTAGAAATCTAGACAACATCTCATACCAAGCTCGAGGAGCTTGTTTCAGACCATATAAGGCTTTATGCAATAACTAAACGTAATCAGGAAAGTTAGAATCAACGAAACCTGGAGGTTGTTCCACACACACCTCTTACTTTATGTCTCCATTAAGGAAGGAAGACTTCACATCCATCTGATAGACGGTGAAGCCTTTGAGTGCAGAATATGCTAGGAATAACCTGATGGCCTCCAGCCTTGCCACTAGAGCGTACGTCTGGTCGAAGTCAATTCCTTCTTCTTGACGATATCCTTTGGCGACGAGTCTAGCCTTGTTCTTTATGATCGTTCCATCCTCGTCCATCTTGTTCCTGTAGACCCATTTTGTCCCGATGACGTTCATACCTATGGATCTTTCAACAAGTTTCCATACTCGGCAGCGTTTGAACTGATTTAGTTCATCTTACATCGCCATAATCCAGGATGCGTCTGAGTTCACTTCCTCAAACTTCTTTGGTTCAACCTGTGAGAGAAAACTTAAATATAAATTTTCGTTAGTTGTACCTCTACGAGTTCTGACACCTTCTTGGGGATCTCCTATGATCTGGTCCATGGGGTGATCCTTCAGATGTCTGAGCTAAAGAGTCCTTGCATCTGGATTATCTTCAATCACCGGAGTGACTTCGTCCACTTGGACAACTTCTTCATCTTGATCATCAACCTCTCCAATAGGGGTTGGAGTGGTGATCTTGATGAACTTTTCACCTTTATTTTCAGACGGTTTATCCAAGCTAATTTCTTCCAACTTTGTACCTGCATCTTCAATGAGCACACCTGAAGAGTTTCCTTGCAGCAAGCTCGTCTCATCAAATACAACATGTATTAATTCTTCTATAACTAGGGTTTTTCTATTAAATATCCTGTAAGCCTTACTATGGCTATTATATCCTACGAAAATAACTTCAAAACTCTTTTCGCTAAACTTGGTAGTATGATACTTGTCATTGTTAAGCACGAAGCACATACAACCAAAAATTCTAAAATATGAGATAGTTGATTTCCTGCCCTTTAGAAGTTTGTAAGGTGTCTTATCGTAGTTCTTGTTTATGAGTGCTTGATTTTGCACGTGGCATGCAGTGTTGACGGCTTTAACCCAGAAGTATTTCAGAAGTGAAGCATCACTCAACATGGTCCTACAGGACTCTATGAGTGTTCTATTCCTCCTCTCAGCCACTTCGTTCTGTTGTGGAGTACGAGGAGAGGAAAACTCATGAAAGATACTTAAGCTTTCACAGAATTTTGTCATGGCCCCAAACTTGAACTCTGTTCCATTATCACTTCTGATTTTGACTATGGAGCAGTTGTATTCATTCTGGACTTGCCTGACAAAATTAGTAAAGATGTCGAAGGTATCAGACTTGTGTTTCAAAAAGAACACTCACGCAAAGCGCGTGTAATCATCAACAATTACTAACGTATAATCCTTACCTCAAAAACTTCTAATTTGTAGCGGACCAAACAAGTCCATATGGAGTATATGGAGATATCTATTAGAATCTTTTCCAATAACGCTTTTAAAGATAGCCCTGGTTTGCTTGCCTTTTACGCATGCATGACAAGGTCTATCTTTAACGTACTTGATATTTGGGGCATCACGTACTAAATTCAGGGAAAATAATTTTTTAATACTTTTAGAATTAATATGTGCTAATCTCTTGTGTCATTAGTCACCAAGAGACGCACTATCTTTTGCTAAAAAGCACACTGGTGTAGAAGAGTCTATACAAATGAAATTCAAACAAAATATGTTTCTACTTCGAGTGCCGGATAGAATCGTTTCCATATTGTCAGCAGATTTTATCAAGCACTCAACTATGTATCCTTTATCACAGAGTTGGCTTATAAGATTGTATTCCAATCTTTCAACATAAGCTACATCTGAGAAGGATACACTACCGTTAGTGATCATACCATAGCCTTTAGTGATTCCTCGATCTGAACCTCCAAAGATGACCTTTTGTCCATTTAAGACTGGAGAGTAGTTCTGAAGTAGGCTTCTTGTCCCGGTCATATGCCGAGAGCATCCACTGTCCAAATAACAGATTGGCATTTTGGTGGCCTTTGGAGATACCTGCAATCATAATCAGTTTGCCTTAGGAACCCAAACACGTTTGGGTCCTTGGTCTCGTGTTAGAATACTCCCCCTACGAGTGTTAACATTATGAGCAGTCTCTCTCATATTGCCAACATGAGGAGTTATAGCATTTCTGGGATTAAACCAGCAATCGATGGCAAAGTGACCAATTCTGCCACAGCACCAACAGTCAAACCTGTTGTATCTTTGCCTTATGTTCTCCTATTTGACCTTTTGCAATTGTGGTCTAGCAGGTGCAGCATTCTTGGAGGAAGGAGCTTCATGATGATGGCAATCACATAATTTCACCTCCTTTTGTGGCTCCTCCACAACGGTCTTTACCTTTGGTGCCTTCTTGAAGTTATGACCATGATTGAAAGGGTCATAGCTCTGAAGAATGACTTCTTCATAAGGTGCCTTAAAGACACTCTCACCAAAGTTTCTGGGGCGAGTCCATCATTGGTAGTGAGACTTTGGCTCTACATAGGTAGGCCTGGTCAAGTGACCGTAGGATGAGTCAAGATCAAACTCATTAGTTGGAGATATGACTTTCTTGAACGAAGTCTGATCTTGAGGGGCTTTCCCCTTCTCTTTGGCCGAGGCCTTCTTTGCGGATTTATTCTTTCTTTGAGCCTTGTTCCTCCTAAAAGATTTGCTAGGAGCTTCTTCATGGCCTAATCCAGCTCCCTTGGCCTTAGCTGAGATTCAACAACGAATGGAAGAACGGTCTTAGGCTTCGATAAACTTTCAACAAGATTCTTTTTAGAGGCGAATTGTTCTTCCAACTCTTTGATGATTTTCTCTTTTAGGTCAAGGTGCTCAAGAGCCTTATTGTATTCTTCAATAGCATTATTGTAGTTCTTTTTGAGTGAGTCAGTCTTGGCGACTTCCGCTCTCAAGATGCTCTCTTCAGCTTTTAGAGACTTTATCTCTTTAGCCTGAGTTTTCACGAATCGGCGACATTTGTCGTAAGCCATGATCAACTCCTGGTACTGGGCCATGAGTTCAGACTCATCGTCAGAAGAGCTGTCCTCATTATCATGCTCAAAAACTTCAGATTCTAAAAGAGGAGTGTTAGAGTTTACCATCCTAGTAAACTGGGGCTCTTGTTCGTCATTTGTCTGAGCCATAAGCCTAAGGTAGGCTTCTTCTTCTTCACTGGACTCTGATGAGTCGGAGTCACTAAGAGTCTTGCCCATTTTGGCTATTAGGCTCTTCTCTGTCCTCTTCTTGTTGTATGAGGACTTCTTTTCCTCTCTTCTACCGCCCTCCTTCTTCTTATGGGGGCAGTCAGCAATGACGTGACCTAGCTTATTGCAGTAGTAACAAACAATGTCAGTAGAAATATGTTTATTCTGTTTAGGAGTATACTTGTCGTGGCTGCATGAGCCTTTTCTTTGACGATCACCATCATGTCGTGATCTTTTATAAGAGACATTCTTGCCTTTCCACTGCTTTTTTTTTCAAGAATTTCTTGAACTGACGTGAAAGTAGTGAGAACTCTTCTTCAGATAGCTCAGAGCCTGCGGTACTTGGATCCGACATTTCTTCTTCACTCATTTCTTGTGCTGGGGCAGGAGCAACAACCTTTGACTTCTTTGAGGTGTCTGCCTTTAGTGCAACAAACTTCTCTTTGAATGTAGACCTGCTCTTCTCTTCTTTATCCTTTCTGGTGTTGAGTTGAAGCTCATATGACATAAGCTTCCCAAAGAGGTTTTGCGGGTCTGTCTCGGCTAGCTTTCCAAATTCCCTGATGGCACGGACCTTGTTATCCCATTCCTTAGTTATGGATCTCAAGACTTTATCATTTAATTCTCCATTTGTGAAGAGTCTGCCATACACCCTTAGGCCATTCACTATCTTGAAAAAATTCTCAAAGGTATCAGCAATGGTGTCCTTGTTTCCTTGTCAGAAGTCTTTATACTTTTGATTCAAAAGGGATCTTCTATCATCCCTGACTTCTTTTGTACCTTCCATCAAAGTGACTAGGGACTGCCACATCTCCTTTGCAGACTGGCAGTGGATCAAGTTTTGCAGCATGCAGTCATCGACTGCACTTGCTATTATGTTCTTGGCCTTCTTATCTAAGGATACAAGTTCAATCTCATCTTTGTCTAGATCCATTAATTTCTTCGGAACTTTCTTAGTTGGATCTATTGTGGAGATTGTCATGGGAATGTAAGGACCTTCTTCAACTATCATGAAGATCCTCAGATCCACAGCTTCCATGGAAAATTTGATTCTCTCTTTCCACTTGGGAAAGTTGTTCTTGGTGCACAAAGGAAGCTTGGCAAAATCTTTAGCCTTGTCCATGCTTGGTAGATCTCAAAAGATAATTAATCTGATCTGATCAAGGTGTTAAACTTTTATTGATCAACCTGGCTCTGATACCAATTGAAAGTGTTCAGTTGTCTTCCTAAATCACCTAGAGGGGGGTGAATTGGTGAGATGTTCGTCTTTTTGCGGAATAAAAATTTAACATCGAAGCACATAGCTATATACCAATCAATCACAAACGACGCAAGATTTATAGTGGTTCCCCAACCTTGGGTACATCCACTTTCCCTCACCGATCTAGCAATATACTAGACTCAGCTACTCCACTATCTCAGATTGAGAACCAATCCTATGCCTCGGAACAAAGTTCCTACAATCTCGATTCACAAAACGTATCTACACTCGGAAGGTAAAACTTCCTACAATCTAGGAGACAAAAGCTCCTACACTATTAGAAAATTATCCTACAAGAATGAAATAGAACGTATGTAAAAATACAAACAGTGAATCTTTATCAGATCTGCAAACAATCAGCCTGGATCTTCCTCTTTTAAACTTTGCGGCTTTATTAGAAAGGTTGAAGAAAATCTCGACAATGCTTGATCTGGACTTTCTTGGTTTTACACGATCAGATAGAAGATGAGGAATTGAGCTACGATCTCGATCTATAAACCTTCTTGATCTGGATCCTCTGAAATCGAAAAACCTAGCCGGATGTGAACGATGAAGATCGACGGCGGCGGCTTTTGCTTCTTGGAGAGAGAAAGAGAATCAGAGAGCTTAGAAAAAAAATGACTGCAAAACTTCTTCTTAGGGTTTGTCGATTTGACAAGACCTTATATAGGATCTGCGATAACAGTCATAATTAATTCTTAATGAGGTATACGCGGACCAATCACATCAAAGCTCATTAAGAAATCTGTCAATTCTGGACTTAATGAATTTTCAGAAAAAGTGAAGCTGATATACTCGAGTGAAGAAACAACTACTCAAGTACTATATAGAACTACTCGAGTGAACTGAAAAAAACTACTCGAGTAAAGACTTGAAGAAAATCTGGAAATGAAGATCAGCTACTCGAGTATAAAGAGATTTACTCGAGTGCTAAAACAGTTACACGAGAAGTGGAGTTGGACTACACGAATACAATAAATTCTACTCGAGTGAAGAGAGATTGACTATACGAGAGATAGAGGAACTACTCGAGTCAGGGACTTAGAATACTTTCTAGAATAGAATTCTGGGCTACTCGAGTAGTGAAACTGAACCACTCGAGAGCATAAGTACTACTCAAGTATATAGAAATAGCTACTCTAGTAATGGACTTAGAAAAATTCCGAGGGAAGAAAATATGGTTACTTGAGTATAAGCTCAGGACTACTCGAGTAGTAGATGAACTACTCAAGTACATGACTTTGACAACTCGAGTGAGGGAAAATTTACATGACAAGCAGACTTCTGTAACTTGAGACAAGATGTTTAAACTACTGAGTACTTATATGACCACTCGAGTAATTTACTTAGAAATAATCTGGAGAAGAAATTTCTGTTATCTCGAGGATGAGAAGGAATCTACTCGAGTAGTTGTCTTAGCTACTCGAGAGCTATAACTTGACTACTCGAGTTCTAACTTCCTTACCCGAGTAAAAAGATTTTTACTCGAGTATTAACTAAGCAATTCACTCGAGTATTTACAGATCTACTCGAGTAAAATACTTAGTAAAATTTCTTTTAACAGAATTCTCTTCTTCTTTGATGAATCCAGCAACAAGCCTTTTCCAATTAGTCCTAGTGCTTGAATATGAAGTGTATCCTAATGGAGAGATGATGAGTCCAAATTTTACACTGAGTTTTGGACTAATCTGGGCTAGTTTTATCGTTTTAGCACTGCACTTGAGAGCTATTACTTCTTATATTTGTTTACGTGTTTATTTCATGATTAAGTGCACTGTAGGCCTGTTTCTGTGTGCTTTATTTGTTTATGTTTTTGTTATTCTTTAGCCGTGTCTTGAGAATGTGGTGTACACTTTTTGTGGCCTTTCTGCCTCTTCTGCAGGAGCATGGGTCGTGTGCCTGCTCTAGAACCGCTCGGGAGACCTCAAAGACACAGGAACACTGCGCACGACCACTGGACTTACTGCGCACGACCACTGGTCGTGCGCCACCGATCGTGCGCATTACATTCTCATTTTTCCTAGTTCTGCCCGGGAAATCGCATGAGCACTGGCCGTAGTGCGCACGACCACTGGTCGTGCGCCACTGCTCGTGCGCATTTACCCCTTGCTTTCTGCAAATCTATACTAGTCAATCGCACGATCAGTGGATTAAGTGCGCACGACCACCAGTCGTGCGCCACTGATCGTGTACATATATGCTGATGTTTCTATCCAGGTTGCAGGTCTAATTGGAAATGGCGCACGATCATCGACCTACAGTGCGCACGACCACTGGTCGTGCGCCACTGATCGTGGGCTATGGTTCTGCTGCCTCTGTATTTAAGGGCCTGCTCCACGATTTAGGTCAACGCCCGTCATTTTCTGCGATCAGGGAGTGCGCGGGAAGCACCATTTTACTTCTCCAGCTGCTCCATCACCTCCACCTTCATCGGGAGTCCATAGCCGGCTATTCTGAAGTTTTTCAAACTCTCCGACGAAGCTCCCGGCCATTAACGACTTCAACTCCAAGCTTTCCACCGGAGTTGGTGAAGAAGAAAACCTAGAGAACGGACTCAAAGGCCTTCGAGGTGACAGCTCGTTGGTACCGGAAGCCTCCTCGGACTGAGCCCGGAAGCGGATTGACAACTCGCTATTCCGGCCACGACCTACGGTGGATCTTCACCCTCTATTGGTTTACCCCTCTTCCCCTTCCTCTGTTGTATGGGATGACATACATTGTAATGAACTACATATTTTATTCTATATCTAATGGGATTTTTGTAGTTTTCTTATGCTTGTGAGTAGTGTTTGTGAATGCTCCTCGCCCACTCCACATCCACTTCATACCCGTGTCTCACCCGATTGCACTCCGCACAAGAACACTTCCATCCATCAGCTTTCCGTCCACTCGCCCAACCGAAGTTCGGCATCGCGGCCGATACATTCACCTCACCTTGCGAAGCGGTGCCTTCGACCCGCATAGCATTTATTAGTTTATTAGATCAAACAACCACAATCTCTCAAGTCCCCTTTTTACTCCTTTTCTTAGTATAACCCTCATAACAATATTTTCTGAACTGTTGCCGCTCTATGCTAATTGCATTCCTCAAGAGACCGACACTCGGGGATTTATTCCCAAACTTTATTACTTGTGCGACCGGTGCGCTTGCCGATTTACACACATCAAGTTTTTGGCACCGTTTCCGGGGAATGCAACTATAGAGGCAACTCAGGATGACTGAAAATATTGTTATAAGAGTTATTGTTTTTGACTGCTGTTTCCTTGTCTAGTGTTTGCCGTAGTGAATGCAGGGTCGAGCCACAAGAGATCTTGTCGCCTACTACCCCTTTTCATTCAAGACACTTTCAATGACAACTATTCAGCAGCAGACTTATAAAGCAAGCCTTACCAACCTCACATAGTGAGCAGAAACGGGAAATAACAGTTTCGAGATCTCGCCTGACCTCATCGAATACATCATCGAAAACTGCCAATTCAGCGGAGACGGAAAAGTAGATGCTTCATGCCACGTGCAGCGGTTCTTAGAAATTTACAACACTTGTACGCCAAATGCTGCCAACAACAAGCAGTAGAGGATCTGACTCTTCTCCTTCTCCCTGAAAGACGAAGCAAAGCGATGGTATCAAGATATCCGGAAGGGAATATCCTCATCCTGGAAACAACTCGAAGGGAAATTCTTGGCCAAATTCCGACAACCGATGCTAGCAATAGACAATTACAAGGAGCTCATCACCTTCACCCAAAGAAATGAAGAGACCTTGTTCGATACATGGGACCGTTTCCAATCCCTGCGAAGGAAATGCTGCAGAGTGGAAATGTCAGACATCCTCCTAATCCAAACTTTCTATTTTGGCATCGCAGATAGATTCCGGCCATTACTTGACATTGCAGACAGTGGAACTCTGCTTAACAAATCCAGCGAGGATGCCTGGGAAGTTATAGACAACATTGCCCAAACTAGTAGGCATTGAAACTCTCCGCCTTCTCCCGACCTTCCGGTTGAGATAAATTCAGTAGTCTCTGATGAAGCCACTGACCACAATCTCTCGTCAAATACAAAGCAATTTTTTGCTTATGCGTGCAAAATGATGGAGATGTTCAATGACCAAGCCACCACCATTCAGCGCCTACAAACCGCCATAGGGATTCTCACGGAAACATTATTATGTTCAGTCAATCAGAAACAGGAAACGGTACACACTATGAGATTGAGAAGCGGAAAAAGCCTAGAGAGGGCCTCGCCTCCTGATCTTCCCGCATAATCACTCCGCGAGCCGATTGTCGATTTGATAAAGGAACCTCCGTCCTCACCGACCGCACAAGAACAAATGACAGTACCACAACCTGTGAAGAACGCCGTGAAGCCGCCATTTCCCCACTGAATGCAAAACGAAAAGGATGAAAAACAATTTCATAAATTCCTCGAGATCATGAAAGGAGTCCAAATAAGTATACCTCTGACAGAAGCTATCACTCAGATCCCAGGATACTCCAAGTTCCTAAAGAACCTCATCTCACGGCGTAAATCTTTAGAAGGACTGAAAACGATCAATCTCACTGAAGAATGCTCAACTCTCCTCGCCAACTATTCCCCAACCAAACGCAGAGATCCGGGCAGTTTCACCATCCCCTGCAGAATTGGCATCCAAAGATTCGGATGCACATTATGTGATTTGGGAGCTTCAATAAATCTAATGCCGCTCTCCATCTTCCACGAGCTAGGAGTTGGGATTCTACAGCCCACCCACCTGAGGTTGCAATTAGCTGACAGATTGGTAAAACAACCGGCCGGGATAGTCGAAGACCTCACTATCATGGTCAACAACCTCACCTTCCCAGCAGATTTTGTCATTCTCGACATGATGGCCGATCCCAAAGTGCCTATAATCCTCGGACGGCCCTTCCTCGCCACAGCCCGTTCCATTATCAACGTCGACCAAGGAGAGCTAACCCTAAGCCTAGGGGAAGAAACGATTTCTTTCAACGTCCACGAACCTCCCCAACATCTCAGACTCTCCAACTGCGACGAAATAGATTTGATAGATGAACCAGACATGTGCAGCGAAATGATTCTTGTTGGGTACATTGGTTAAATGTACCTGATTTGAAGAAGCCTCACCCAACTCAATGATATACATCATAATGTATTTGATGTATGTTGAGTTTACTTGTGCAGGTTATGTAATCACTGGACTGAAGCAAAAAGTTTCTAAGTCCATGTGTCGACACCCAGAGAGAAAGTGTCGACACTTAAGAAGGCTTGTGTCGACACCCAGACAAGCAGTGTCGACACTTGGAGTCATTGTGTCGACACCTGGGATGGAGAGTTGACACCAGACAGAAAGTGTCGACACTTGGAGCTGTGTCGACACTCAGTGAAGAAAAGTGCAGACAGAAAGTGTCGACACAAGGAGCTGTGTCGACACCCAGTGAAGCTGAGTCTACACCAGAAAGTGTCGACACTTGGAGCTGTGTCGACACTCAACAGAAGAGTCAGCATTTGAAGCATGTGTCGACACCTAGAACAATGTGTCGACACTCAGCTAAAGACTCTACACTTGAAGAAAGTGTCGACACAAGGAGCTGTGTCGACACTTAGCAAAGATCAGAAAGATCAACAAAATTATTCTAAGTACAAGTGTCGACACTAAGGGAATGTGTCGACACTCAGCTGAAGTCTCAACAAGAAGAAGGTGTGTCGACACAAGGAGCTGTGTCGACACTCAGCAAGAATCAACATAGAAGACTATGTGTCGACACCAAGAAGTTGTGTCGACACTTAATAGATTCAACACAAGAAGTTGTGTCGACACAAAGGAGATGTGTCGACACTTAGAAGAATTCAGTAAAAGCAAGAAGAACAAGTACTTGTGTCGACACTCAATTTCAGTGTCGACACCTGAAGAAGAATCTGTGTCGAGACATACAAGGAGTTGTGTCGCCACCTTGTAGACTTGTGTCGACACTTACACAGCATGTGTCGACACTTGGTCTATAAGTGTCGACACTTAAAGACAGAAAGTTTCGACACTATCAGACAGTTAGAGATTTTCAAGAAATGACTGGATGACATGACAGCTGCCGTTCCAGCCGGTCTACAGCACCTGTCAGAGATGTCAGAAGACAGTTATGAACCGGATCAGCCGGTTACCATGAAGAAGGCCTATAAATAGGCACATACAGTCTACAGAAACTGTGGTTGATGATCAGTGATCAACAAGTGGTTCAGATTATTGTTGAACAAATTATTGAAGTGGTACACAAAGTATCAACACAAGAAGATCTTGCAGTCCAAGTGCAGATCTAAGAAGTTGGAGAGAGAGGGCTCCATCCAAGAAATCAGCCTCTGGAACTAGGCTGAGAATAAGGATTCAGATTCATTCTGGATCTTAAGTGGCAGATGTCAAGGAACTACTGCAGGAGGTTTCAGTCTTATTCAGTTCTACTCAAGAAACTTTGAAGAAATCTAAGTCAGATTGAATCCAGCTGAGTTCTTCCAAGAACTCATCAAGAAACTCTCAACTCCCCTCTTTATTTCTGAGTTGTTGAGTTAATATTTGTAATACATTTTTATCTTGTAGGATCCTTTGGATCTGAGTGAATTGTAAGCCTATAATTATAAAGGCTGAGGGTAGGGCTTGAGAGCCTGAGTGTAGGAGATTGTGATCTCTGAGTGTAGGCCTTGTTGGCTGAGTGTAGGCCTTGGTTGGCTGAGTGTAGGCCTTGGTTGGCTGAGTGTAGGCCTTGATTGGCTGAGTGTAGGCTTTGGGATAAAGCTGAGTTGTAAGGCTTTGGGCCTGAGGTGTAAGAACCAATTTGGGTTCTGAGACAGTGGAGGACTTTAGCCGAATCTAGTACACTGCTAGATAGGCGAAGGGGGAAGTGGATGTACCCATATCTTGGGGAACCACTATAAACCACTGTGTATGTTGTGCTGTGCTGTGATTATTGCTGTGTTTGTTGTGATAGAATAAGTTAGAAAGCTGTGTTATAAACTGTTGGCTGCCATTAAAGTTTAAAAAGGATTAGGTCACCTATTCACCCCCCCCCCCTCTAGGTGTTTAGGTACCATACCTTTCAAGTGGTATCAAAGCGAGGTTCCTCAAAACAAGGACTAACAGTCTGAGGAGATCCTGAGTGGCAGATTCAGTGTAAGGCAAAATACAGATTCAAGAAATTCAAGAAAATCAAGAAACATGGGCTCTTCTGAGAATCACAAGGAATTGGGTTCCATGAAATTACCTATATGCAGGAAAGAGATCTTTGGGATCTGGAAGGAAAGGGTAAGGCTGTTTATGGAGGCCTCAGACCCTAGAATCTACATCACAGTAAAAGAAGGGCTTTATGTGCCCATGAAGATTTCAGTTCTAGATGCAAATCAGAGAACTCCAAAGGATTTCTCTGAGATGACTAAGGATGAGATTGTCCTAGCTACCATGGACAAGAGGGCACAGAACATAATAGTGAGTGCCATTGATGATGCAACATTTCAGAATCTTATACATTGTAAGACAGCCAAGGAGATGTGGGACACTCTTATAGTGTATATGAAAGGATCTGAAGAAGTCAGACAAGATAGAAAATCCTTGCTAAATCAGGAGTATGAAAGCTTTAGACAAGGTAAAGATGATAGCATAACTGAGTGCTACAAAAAGTTCTATAGAATAGTTAATGAACTCATGTCTTATGGAAGAGAGTTCAGTAACTATGAACTAAATGACAAGTTCTTAAGGTCCCTAACCAAAGATTGGGACACCAAGATCTGTGCCATTAGAGAAATGGCTAAGTTGGGGGAAATTCCTCCTCATACACTGTTTGGCAAGTTATTGTCATATGAGATGCAGTTGATAGTGAGAAAAGAGGAGGAGAAATCAACAAGGACTGAGCACAAGTAAAGATCAGTTGATTTCAAGGCAGATGTCCCCAGGAAGTGCAGGAATAAATCACCAACTCCACCTCCAAAGATTGCTGAATCAGAGTCAGATGAAACAGTCAGCACCAAGTCATAAAGCAGTGAAAGTGATGAAGACTTTGCTGCTTTCACTAGACACTTTCAGAAGTTTTTGAAAAAGAAACAGTGGAGGTCAAGGCCTTCTACATCACAAGGAAAGGAAGACTCTTATCAGAAAAAGAGGTCTTCAAAGAATGACAAGAAAAGGACAAAGTCAAGCAAGTCAACTGGTTCAAAGATAGTATGCTATTGCTGCAATAGACAGGGCCATGTTATTGCAGATTGTCCAGAGAAGAGAAAGGAATCTAGTAACAGGAAAAAGACTCACTTCAAAGGCAAGAAAGAGAAGTCTTTTGTTGCCAAGAAAGAGAAGACTCTATCAGATATCTCTTCTTCAGAAACTGAGTCTGAAGCTGAGGCCTACATAGGGCTGCTTGCTGAAGAAGAAGAAGAAGAATTCATGCAAATAATGGAGTCTATCTATGAACAAGAAGACTGTCATTGCCAAGGGCTAATGGCTTTGACAGAGAGTGCCAAAATCCTGGAGCAGCCAGGACCCAGTAAGGTACAAGGTTTAAGTTCAAGTTCAGTTTCTTGTTCTAGTTCAGATTCAGATTCTTCTTCATCAAGTGATGAGAATGTATCTGAGTCTGAGGATGATATTCATCAGCTTATAGATGAATATAAGGTGCTGTTGCAGGCTTACAAGAAAAGAAAGACCCGAGCCAAAAGTCAGGCAAAGGAAATTGCTATTCTTAAAGCTGCAGCAATAGATTTTGAGAAGTCTTTTGATCAAAAACAGAATGAGATAGCCAGGTTGAAGCACATAACAGTGATTCAAATGAGTACTATATCATTTAAAAATGATCAAATCAAGAGTTTGGAGATCAATCTTCAGAAAGAGAGAGAGCTTGTTGCTAGGTTTTCTAAACCTAAGTCAGTGTTACCTTTAATTGATGAATTTGTTCATCATAAAGGCAAGGCTGGACTGGGCTTTATTAGACCTGCAAGGACTGAGCAGTCCAAGTCTAAGTCCAAGGGCAAAGCCCCAACATTCAACAAGCCTGCTGTAGACAAGACAGCCAAGGCAGTATCTAAGCAAAGGTACAACAAGTATGAATGTTGGTGCTGTGGTAAAGTTGGCCATTTTGCAGTGGACTGTTGGCACAATGTCAGTGCCAAAGTGAGTACCAAACTACCTGTTGGAAAGCCAGTAGGTAGCTTTGTCAGATTGCAGACTAACATGTACCAAGGACCCAAGAATTCTTTGGGTTCTAAGGTTCATTAATCTGTTTTGCAGGTGAGTCCAAGTTGCCATACCCCAACATGGTACTTGGACAGTGGATGTTACAGACATATGACTGGAACAAGGGGACTACTAAAGGACTACATACCAATAAAAGATGGTCCAAAGGTTACCTTTGGTGGTTCTGAAAAAGGAATCATCAAAGGGTTTGGTAACATTTCTACAAACTTGGTTACCATTACTCAAGTGGCTTATGTTAAAGGGTTGAAACACAACCTAATAAGTATAAGTCAATTAAGTGATGTAGGGTATGACATCTCATTTGTTAAAAATGGTTGTCATATCAAGAGGTCAAGTGATCAAGAGATCATTTTGACAGGTTATAGGAAAAGGAATGTCTACTGCCTAGACATTATAATTGAGAACAATGGTTCTCCAGTTTGTCTTGTAGCTGATGAGACAGTCACTCATTGTGTCAAATGGCACAAGAGGCTAGCCCATCTTAACTACAAGACTATTAGCAAACTCTTTAGCAAAGAGTTAGTGAGGAATGGTCCTCAAGTTAAGTGTGTCAAAGATGGTATTTGCTCAGCTTGTCAAAAGGGCAAGCAGACTAAATCCACCTTTAAAAGCATAGAAAACAAAGATGCTGTGAGGTGTTTATACCTCTTGCGTATGGATCTCTTTGGTCCAATGCCAGTTCACAGCTTAGGTAGGAAGGTCTATACCCTTGTAGTTGTAGATGACTACTCAAGGTTTTCCTGGGTGTTCTTCTTAAGACAGAAATCTGAAACACCTAGTGTCTTCTATAGCTTTATCAAGCAAATTCAGAATGAACTAAATAGTACAGTGGTCAAGATTAGAAGTGACCATGGTACTGAGTTTCAGTCTGAAAGCATGACAAAACTATGTGAAGACTTTGGGATATTTCAAGAATTCTCTTCACCTAGAACACCTCAGCAAAATGGCATTGCTGAGAGGAAGAATAGGACCTTGATAGAGGCTGTTAGGACCCTATTAAGTGATACATCACTGCCAGAGTATTTTTGGGCTGAAGCAGTTAACACTGCATGCCATGTTATAAATAGGGCTACTATCACTAAAAGGCTAAACAAGACCCCCTATGAAGTTGTGAAAGGCAGGAAACCAAACCTATCCTATTTCAGGATCTTTGGTTGCAAATGCTTCATACTTAACAATGGGAAGTCTTACTTAACTAAGTTTGCTGCCAAGTCCCAAGAGGGAATTTTTGTTGGGTACAACAATAATAGTAAGGCTTATAGAGTCTACAACTTGACTACACAAATTGTAGAAGAATCAGTGCATGTAGTTTTTGATGAGACTAAGCTTATTAATAATGAGTTGTCTAGTTCAGTATGCAGCCCCACAGGTTTAACAAAGAAAATGGACAAGCTTACTATAGAAGAAGTGCCTGCTGCAAGACAGCAAGGAGAGGAGAGTAGCTGTTGTCCAGGGGGAGAACTACATGTGCCAATTGCTGAAGAAATCCAAAGTATACAGCATGATGCAGATGCTGAAGTGGTTCAACCAGAAGTTAGGATGCCTCCAGCCCACAGGCATCTTAGAGATCATCCAGTAGAGCTGATTATTGGAGATCCAAGACAAGGAGTACAAACCAGGAGTAGAAATATGAATGCAGTAATCTACTCCAGCTTTCTGTCACAAGTTGAACCTAAAAAGTTTGAAGAAGCAATACTGGATCCACAATGGACTGAAGCAATGCAAGAAGAGCTTAATCAGTTCAAAAGGTGCAAGGTTTGGGAACTTGTTCCTAAACCTAAAGACCACAATATAATAGGAACCAAGTGGATCTACAGGAATAGGATGGATGAACAAGGGGTCATCATTAAGAATAAGGCTAGACTGGTTGCTAAAGGATATAGGCAAGAAGAAGGTATTGATTTTGATCAAACCTTTGCTCCAGTAGCCAGACTGGAAGCCATAAGGATGTTCTTGGCCTATGCAACCTATCAAGGTTTCAAGGTTTACCAAATGGATATCAAGTCAGCATTCCTAAATGGTAATCTTAAGGAAGAAGTGTATGTGGAGCAGCCTGCAGGTTTTGTTGATCCAACTCTACCTCATTATGTCTATAGACTTAGGAAAGCTTTATATGGGTTAAAGCAAGCCCCTAGGGCTTGGTATAAAACCCTATCTAGTTTCCTCATTGAGAACAAGTTCTCAAGGGGGAAAATAGATAAGACTCTATTCCTTAGGGAATCTAGAGGCAAAGTCATACTAGTCCAAATATATGTAGATGACATTATATTTGGGTCTACTGAAAGAAGCCTTTGCAAAAAGTTTGCAAAACTTATGTAAGGTCAGTTTGAGATGAGTAGTATGGGAGAGCTGAAGTTTTTCTTGGGTCTCCAAGTTAAACAGACTGAAAGTGGTTTATCCATATGTCAGTCCAAGTTCACCCTAGAACTCATAAGGAAGTATGGTATGGATTCATCCAGCACCATGAAGACTCCTATGGGGTCAAGTATGTCTCTTAGCAAGGATGATACAGGGAAACCTGTAGATGAAACCTTGTATAGAGGGATAGTTGGCTCCCTATTATACTTGACTGCTAGTAGACCAGACATCATGTATGCTACATGTGTTTGTGCAAGGTATCAAGCCTGCCCTAAAGAGTCTCATTTGACTACAGTCAAAATAATATTGAGATATCTAAAGGTCACTCCCTATCTAGGCCTCTGGTACCCTAGGAATGGAGATTTTGATCTAACAGGTTATTCAGATGCAGACTTTGCAGGATGCAAAGAGGATAGAAAGAGCACTACTGGAACCTATCAATTCCTAGGTGGGAGACTAATTTCATGGAGTAGCAAGAAACAAACCAGTGTGGCTATCTCCACAGCAGAGTCAGAGTATGTGGCTGCAGGAAGTTGCTGTGCTCAACTTCTGTGGATTCAACATCAGCTAGAGGACTATGGATTTCAGGTAAGTAGAACTCCACTTTTCTGTGATTCTACAAGTGCTATTTCAATAGCTAATAACCCTGTATCCCATAGTAGGACAAAACATATTGAGATTAAATATCATTTTCTTACGGAGCATGTAGAAAGAGAAGATATTTCTTAGAATATGTTAAAACAGATGAACAAGTAGCTGATATGTTTACTAAGCCACTAGAAGAAGCTAAGTTCAATAGATTCAAAATTGAACTAGGAATGATAAACTTAGAGTAAGTTTACAGAATGAAAATGACTAAGTAAAAAGGTGTCGACACATAGACAAGTCTATGTCGACACAGAATAGAGGTGTCGACACTTCAGGAAAAAGGTGTCGACAAATCTAGGAATGTGGTGACGACACTTCAGAATGTTAGTGTCGACACATGTCAAGTAGGTGTCGACACATCCAATATGGTGTCGACACTTAAGTTTTACTCAGAATTTTCTAAGTAAAGTCTCGACAATGTGTCGAGATATGTTGTGTCGACACATAACCAAGTGTTGACACATAAAATCTGTTGACTAAACTTGTGTCGACACATGTGTGTCGAGACATTATAAGTCTGTGTCGACACTTATATCCAGTGTCGACACATTTTCAGTTAGCTGTCCAGCCTGTTCATCTTCAAAATTAGAAAGGTATAAATATGGTTCTGTCTTTGTTTGTCGACGCGCTTTCAAAGTTTCGAGACCAAAACTACTGTGTCGACACCTCTCTTTTCTAAAGACAAATTCTCCAAACCCTAATGGCACCTAAGCTTGAGGAGAACGTTAATGAAGGCTATGAGCTTGTGCGCGGCACGTTCGACGATGCAGATCAAGAAATCAGGTCGGTAGTAACCCTAGTCGCCGACTCTGGGTTAGAGTACTTAGTTTCAGAACCAACTAAGATATGGAAGAAGGAGGTTCTTGAATTCCTTAATGGAGCTGCAGTAGATGAATCTGGATACAGAATCAAATCCAGAGTTCATGGAACTAAGGTCAAGGTTTCACCAAAGAGTCTGAGGAAGGTACTCCAGCTACCAAAAACTCAAGATGAAGAAGAGGTTACTGCTTCAAAGACCAGGGAAGCTTTAACCTGGTGTGGACTTGATCCAAAGATGAAGCTAGGTTCTGTATTTAACAGGAAAGGCATGAATAATCAAGGAAAGTTCATGTCTGAGATTGTGGGAAAGGTCTTACTCAGCAAACCTGGAGGACATGACAGAGTGTCTGCCTATATGTTTGGAATCATGACAAGGATCATATTCACTCTGAAAACAGACTGGTCAATAGTGGTTTATGAGAAGATTAAGGAGAGCTTGAAGAAGCCCAATCTGGGCAGGATCATTAGTCTCTACCTAGCTGGTGTGATACCAGAAGTACTGAGTACTGCTGCAGGCAGCAAGATAAATCACATGAGGAAAATGGATCTAAGGATCTTTTCTAGATGGGACAGGGTGTTGTCCAAGGATGTGCCAACCCCTGAGAAGGCAGTTACTGAACAAGATACTCCTCCAAAGAAGAAAAGGAAGATAGCTCCTGTGGAACAAGTATCCACTAGCAGTTCTGGGAGTGAAGAACATGTTGTTTTCACTCCTGCTGATCATGAGGAAGTGCCTGCAGTGAAGTCTCCTGCTCCTCCAGCTGATGCAGAGATCCAGGGGGAGCTGCCTCCAGCTAGCCCCATCCACAGGGATCAAAGCCAGGAGGAGCCTCCAGTTGTAGAAGCACCATCTACACTGGAAAGTGAGCAAGCCACCACCATCATACAAGAGGTACTCACTGACCTTAACACTTTGAATTTTTCTATGGAAGCTGATATAGATTTGTCTGATGATCATCAGAAAATCCAGCTGGATAGCCAAGTCACAGATTCTGCCAAAGATGACACATCTGCTGTATTAAAAGTAATCCCTGATCCAGTGGTTGAAGAGCAAAGACTGTCTCCAGCTCCTTCACCACCAGAGTACACAATGGAAGACTTGTTCCTAAATCTGGATCAAGCAGATTTTGACAAGGAAATTGATGCTGCTGAAGGAGAGAATGCTGCTGTTTAGGGGGAGCAAGTGAAAGTTCTGGAAGAGCCTATTAGGCTGGAAACTGAGAAAGCACCTGATGTGCAAACCGAGAAGCCTCAAAGCCCTAAGGACAGGGTTGACATAGCCAGCACTTCTGCCTCTGAAGATGAGGAGAGTGCTAGGGCAAAGAAGAAGAAATTATATGTCTTTAAAAGAAGAAGTCAAAGTTATAAGAAGGCACTGCAATCAATTGCACCACAGCCTGTAGTTCAGCAAGCTCCAACTGCTGATTATAGTGCTTTACTGATTGCACTACAGATTAAAATGGATGAACAAAGAAAATCCATAGAGGCTTATGTTGATGCAGGGCACAGATCTTTACAGTTTGATCTTGCCCAAGATATAAAATCTATAAGGTTTGAAATGAACCTTAACAAGAAGGAAATGACAGACTACTTCTACAAAGGTGGAAATGCAGTGGTGTATTTGGCAACACACCAGGAAAAGATAAAGGCACAGGTAGATGATATAGCATTGAAACAAGGATATGTTCTTGAAAATCAATTAAGAATGAATGACAATTTGACTGAATCCCACAATGCTATTGTCACTGAATTAAAGAATAAGGCTGCTGAACCTTCTACATCTACTGCTGCTGCTAAAGCTGATTTTGATAAAGTATTCCAAGAGGAAATTTCTGCTATAAAGACTGCTATCCAAGCCTCCCAGAAGGTCATATCTGAACAACTTCAAAAGCTAAAACGTTACTTTAAAGATGGAATCAGGTACTTGGATAGTCAGATCAGATTTCAAAAGGATGATGTCAGAGATCATATGGCTAGAGAAGTCATAAAGGGGGAGAGAGTGTTAGTCAAGGCAAGTTCTGAGCATGCAAAATGGATTTCAAATTCAATCAGGGCTACACTTGGATACCCTCCTCTGTGTGATGACCAAGATGTTGCTGAATCAGGCATTAACCCTGCCTATTTTGGAGGTGAGCAACCAGAAGTAGCTCAGGTCATTTATCCACCTCCAGACTTTGAAATGATTCAAGCAGATGTGAGCACAATGTATAGCCCAACTGAGGGAAAGTCTAATGTTATTCTGGATAAAGTGGTTTAGCCTATGACTGAAGCTATGCAAGCAGCTCTTCAGAAAGAAAAAGAAGCTCTACAAAAAGAAGAAGAGACAAGGTTGTCCAAAAAGAGGTTTAGGGAACAAGCAGAACAAAGGCCAGACTTTGAACAGTGGAGCCCTACCTCTAGAAATATAATTTTAACTGCCTGGAAAGCTGCCAAAGACAATACTCATGACAGGAACAAGTGGTTCTCTGAAGTAGAATGGAGGAAACATGAGATCAGGCAGGAAGGAATAGTTCAATACAGAAGAAAGGCAAAGATGGGAAAGCTACCTCCTACTGCAATGGAGCCTAGCAAGTACTTTCCTAAGCCATATCACTATTTTGAGAGGCAGAAGATCAAAGCTGAAGAGCTTAAAAAGAAAGATTTTAAAGGAAAGAAGCATGCTGATGCTGAAACTGTTGAAGCCCCTGTCAAAGCTCAAGTCCAAGCTGGCAAAGGCATAGTAATTAAGGAGCCAGAGCAGAAATAGATTAAGAGTTTTCTTGATGTTTATGTTGTAATTTTTTTTTGATGTAACACATTTAGTAAACTTCTGAAAATGTATAAGACGGATATTAGAACAATATATGATTCATATATTTCATATTTGTTCTGTGAATGTGTCTATTTCTTACTTGTTCTGAAATGATGATTGTGTATACATGTGTGATTTAATACATGTTATGTTTACCCTATTATACATTATCCTGCTTTACATCATTTTTTAATTTTTATTATGAATGGTGTATATCATTGACTAAGGGTTATGACTTCTCCAAATAGGGGGAGATTGTTAGGTACATTGGTTAAATGTACCTGATTTGAAGAAGCCTCACCCAACTCAATGATATACATCATAATGTATTTGATGTATGTTGAGTTTACTTGTGCAGGTTATGTAATCACTGGACTGAAGCAAAAAGTTTCTAATTCCATGTGTCGACACCCAGAGAGAAAGTGTCGACACTTAAGAAGGCTTGTGTCGACACCCAGACAAGAAGTGTCGACACTTGGAGTCATTGTGTCGACACCTGGGATGCAGAGTCGACACCAGACAGAAAGTGTCGACACTTGGAGCTGTGTCGACACTCAGTGAAGAAAAGTGCAGACAGAAAGTGTCGACACAAGGAGCTGTGTCGACACCCAGTGAAGCTGAGTCTACACCAGAAAGTGTCGACACTTGGAGCTGTGTCGACACTCAGCAAAAGTCTGCAGAGACTAAGTACAAGTGTCGACACTCAACACAATGTGTTGACACTAAGCAGAAGAGTCAGCACTTGAAGTAAGTGTCGACACCCAGCACAATGTGTCGACACTCAACAGAAGAGTCAGCATTTGAAGCATGTGTTGACACCTAGAACAATGTGTCGACACTCAGCTAAAGAATCTACATTTGAAGAAAGTGTCGACACAAGGAGCTGTGTCGACACTTAGCAAAGATCAGAAAGATCAACAAAATTATTCTAAATACACGTGTCAACACTAAGGGAATATGTCGACACTCAGCTGAAGTCTCAACAAGAAGAAGGTGTGTCGACACAAGGAGCTGTGTCGACACTCAGCAAGAATCAACATAGAAGACTATGTGTCGACACCAAGAAGTTGTGTCGACACTTAATAGATTCAACACAAGAAGTTGTGTCGACACAAAGGAGATGTGTCGACACTTAGAAGAATTCAGTAAAAGCAAGAAGAACAAGTACTTGTGTCGACACTCAATTTCAGTGTCGACACCTGAAGAAGAATCTGTGTCGAGACATACAAGGAGTTGTGTCGACACCTTGTAGACTTGTGTCGACACTTACACAGCATGTGTCGACACTTGGTCTATAAGTGTCGACACTTAAAGACAGAAAGTCTCGACACTATCAGACAGTTAGAGATTTTCAAGAAATGACTGGATGACATGACAGCTGCCGTTCCAGCCGGTCTACAGCACCTGTCAGAGATGTCAGAAGACAGTTATGAACCGGATCAGCCGGTTACCATGAAGAAGGCCTATAAATAGGCACATACAGTCTACAAAAACTGTGGTTGATGATCAGTGATCAACAAGTGGTTCAGATTATTGTTGAACAAATTATTGAAGTGGTACACAAAGTATCAACACAAGAAGATCTTGCAGTCCAAGTGCAGATCTAAGAAGTTGGAGAGAGAGGGCTCCATCCAAGAAATTAGCCTCTGGAACTAGGCTAAGAAGAAGGATTCAGATTCATTCTGGATCTTAAGTGGCAGAGGTCAAGGAACTACTGTAGGAGGTTTCAGTCTTATTCAGTTCTACTCAAGAAGCTTTGAAGAAAGCTAAGTCAAATTGAATCCAGCTGAGTTCTTCCAAGAACTCATCAAGAAACTCTCAACTCCCCTCTTTATTTCTGAGTTGTTGAGTTAATATTTGTAATACATTTATATCTTGTAGGATCCTTTGGATCTGAGTGAATTGTAAGCCTATAATTATAAAGGCTGAGGGTAGGGCTTGAGAGCCTGAGTGTAGGAGATTGTGATCTCTGAGTGTAGGCCTTGTTGGCTGAGTGTAGGCCTTGGTTGGCTGAGTGTAGGCCTTGGTTGGCTGAGTGTAGGCCTTGATTGGCTGAGTGTAGGCTTTGGGATAAAGCTGAGTTGTAAGGCTTTGGGCCTGAGGTGTAAGAACCAATTTGGGTTCTGAGACAGTGGAGGAGTTTAGCCGAATCTAGTACACTGCTAGATAGGCGAAGGGGGAAAGTGGATGTACCCATATCTTGGGGAACCACTATAAACCACTGTGTATGCTGTGCTGTGATTATTGATGTGTTTGCTGTGATAGAATAAGTTAGAAAGCTGTGTTATAAACTGTTGGCTGCCATTAAAGTTTAAAAAGGATTAGGTCACCTATTCACCCCCCCCCCCCCTCTAGGTGTTTAGGTACCTTATCTTTCAATTATTGACCCAGCTAAGCTAGTGTGGGAAGAGGAAGATGCATCCGACACAACTGTCCACACTAATGTGCCGAGAACCCCGCATTCAACCAAAGAACCTTTCATCACATCTAACATCACAACCACTGCCACAACTCTGAAGCCGCTGCCCGAATCCCTGAAATACGCTTTCCTAGAGGAAGGCACAGCGTGCCCAGTCATCATCTCTGTATCCCTCTCCGTCGACAACGAACTCGCCCTGGTCGATGTCTTAAAGAAATACAAAAATGTTTTTGGACGTTCATTAGCCGACATAAAAGGGATCAGCCCGTCATTTTGCATGCACAAGATTCTGCTTGAAGATCAATACAAACCATCGGCACAACATCAAAGGAGACTGAACCCCAAGATGCATGACGTGGTACAGGCAGAAGTAATAAAATTGCTTGATGCAGGTATCATTTACCCAATCAGCGACATCAAATGGGTCAGCCCAGTGCAAGTCGTGCCCAAAAAGGGCGGGATTACTGTGGTGGCCAACAAAAAAATGAATTATTACCCACCCGCGTGGTCACCGGGTGGAGAGTCTGCATAGATTACCGGAAACTGAATCAGGCTACCCGCAAAGATCATTTCCCGCTACCCTTCATCGACTAGATGCTGGAAAAATTGGCTGGTCAGGAATACTATTGTTTCCTCGACGGGTATTCAGGATACAATCAAATTACAGTTGACCCCGACGACCAAAACAAAATGACGTTCACGTGGCCATCCGACACCTTTGCATTCAGGAGAATGCCATTCGGATTGTGCAACGGCCCAGCAACCTTCCAGCGATGCGTGATTGCCATCTTCGGCGACATGATTGGAGACTTTGTCGAAGTCTTCATGGACGACTTTTCTCTTTTCGGGAACAGCTTCGATGCCTGCCTCGCGAATCTAGCCAAAACTCTGAAGCGTTGTGAAGATACAAACCTCGTCTTGAATTGGGAAAAATGTCATTTCATGGTTCGCGAGGGTATCATCTTAGGCCACAAAGTCTCTCACAGGGGGCTCGAAGTCGACCAAGATAAAGTCAGCATCATCAAAAATCTTCCTCCTCCATCTTCCGCCAAGGGGATCCGCAGCTTCTTGGGACACGCTGGTTTCTACAGAAGATTCATCAGTAATTTCTCATCAATATCCAAGCCCCTCACAAATCTGCTGGCCAAGGACATCCAGTTTGACTTCGACAAAAAATGTATGCAAGCCTTCGAGACTCTCAAAGACCGACTCATCTCTGCTCCAATCTTGGTGGCACCAGATTGGACTTTGCCATTCGAAGTCATGTGCGACGCAAGCGATGTTGCAGTCGGAGCGGTGCTCGGTCAAAGGAAAAACAAAATCTTTCATACTATCTCATACGCCAGCCGGACTCTCAACGATGCTCAACTGAATTATACCACTACGGAAAAGGAGCTATTGGCAGTAATCTTCGCTTTCGAAAAATTCCATTCGTACTTAGTGTTATCTAAGGTCATTGTCTACACTGACCATGCCGCACTAAGGTATTTATTCAAAAAAAAGACACCAAGCCCCGGCTAATCCGTTGGATTCTTCTACTACAAGAATATGACATCGAGATCCGAGATAAGAAAGGGGTCGAAAACGTCATCGCCGATCACCTATCAAGATTGGAGAGCAACACCGAAGGAGTTGTACCAATCTGCAACCGCAACGAGATTGCCGAATGCTTCCCGGACGAAAGATTATTCGCCATCTGTTCACTCACTCTGAAAATCCCGTGGTACGCAGATATGGCCAACTACCTCGCTTGCAAATCTGTCTCCCCTCACCTGTCATCGCAGCAAAAGCGAAAACTACTATTCGACGCCAAATATTATTTCTGGGAAGACCCGTTACTATTCCGTACTTGCAATGACGACATCATCAGGCATTGCATAACCAAGACCGAATTTCAATCCGTCTTAACACACTGCCACGATCGGGAGGCCGGCGGTCATTTCGATGCCACCAGAACAGCACGCAAGGTACTGCAATGTGGCCTATTTTGGTCAACCCTTTTTAGAGACACCCAAGCATACGTCGCAAACTGCAATGAATGCCAAAGGACTGGAAATATCTCCAAGAGGGATGAAATGCCTCTCAACAACATGCTCGTCTGCGAACCATTCGATGTTTGGGTGATCGACTTCATGGGACCCTTCCCAATGTCGCATGGAAAAATCTATATTATTGTCGCAGTGGACTATGTTTCCAAATGGGTCGAAGCCGAAGCTGTCGCCGCAAATGATGCCCGCACCGTATTGAATTTCATACACAAGAACATTTTCTCTAGATTCGGTGCCCTGCACACCATCATCAGCGACGGCGGGAGCCATTTTTTCAACAAGTCCTTCTTGCAACTCATGAAGAAGTTTAGAGTCCACCACAAAATCTCTCTTGCCTACCATCCCCAAACCTGTGGGCAAGTAGAGGTCTCCAACCACGAGCTCAAAAGAATCATCGAAAAATCCAGCCATTCCAACAAAAAAGAGTGGGTCAAGAAGGTCGACGACGCCTTATGGGCGTACAGAACCGCCTTCAAAACCCCTATCGGTATGACTCCTTTTCAAGTAGTCTACAGAAAAGCTTGCCACTTACCGGTCGAGCTAGAACACAAAGCGCTATGGGCAACCAAATTACTAAACATGGACATCGAAGCTGCAGCAGATAAGCGCCGCACTCAACAGAATGAATTAGAGGAGCTCCGACATTTCACATACAAAAATGCGCGGATATACAAAGAAAGAACAAAATAATGGCATGACCGTCACATCATCCCCAAAGAATTCCAACCAGGAGACCAAGTCCTGATGTACAATTCCCACCTCCGCTTATTTCCTGGCAAGCTAAAATCGCGGTGGAGCGGCCCCTTCACAGTGGTCGGAGTCTCCCCCTTTGGTGCCATCGAAATAGACGGGAAAAGCGGAGACAATTTCAAAGTGAATGGGCACCGACTAAAATTATATGATGGCGGCGCAACCATCGGCGACTCTCAAAGCCTGCAGCTCGCCGACCCCAAGCAAAGCAATAGCGACACTCCTTGATCGACAATGGCAGCACAGACAAATATGGACCACCACTCCACTCTGCAGCTACCCCTGCACGTTTTTCACCAAATTTTGTATCTCATGAACCTATTTGAGCTTTTATATTTATTTATTTTTCTTCAGACTGCAAAGAACTCTATCTTGTAACTACTAATACAAGTATTTGGTCCACCTTAAGGATGGTAAACAAAAGGGCTTTCGAGAGACAACCCAAGTTGGACCGTTTGGTCCTATGCTGTGTTTTGAGATCTTTTTATATATTTATATTTATATGTGTCAATATTTTGTTTGGCGTGCATATTTTAATCGCAGGTGCAGGAATTTTTGAGGCGCGGCAACTTGGCCGCACTTGGACATCTCGTTGCACGACTGATATGCTCAATTTTGAGCATAGGTACTTCCTACCCTAGCTATTTTTCCCATTTGGAATGCTTATTTTTACTAGTTGTCGAATTTAAGTCTGGGGGGGGGGGAGAACATGCCTGTGGTCACTACACAACACATTCTTGTTGCATAACAGTCTCTTGTTTAGCTATTTCATGATCTCTTTTGCACACACTGAGTTACCTACACGAGTGCGCTCTTATCCACGCGTGCAGCTCGAGTCAAATGTATTGTTTTTGTGTAAACTTTAAAATAGTGGTGCTGGCTTAGGATTTCAGGATCGAGTAGTTCGAAACTCATGCAGTGCTCCTAATCGAGTACTCATGGTTTTTGTAGAACTAGTATAGAGTTAATTTTTCTTTATGCTCGTAGATTTATATTTTTCTGCAGACGTAAATATTGTTTGTACTACTCAAAATCTGAATCTGGATTAATCGAACGATAATGTAGGAATGTGTGTACCCGCCACTAGACTCGTATTGCTCGAGTCGGGAGGAAGGATCATCTTTCTCGGTGGCTAAGAACTTGCCCTAAGCTACTCTTGAAGCATTGGTGCCCGGTTAGTCAAGAGTGAGCATGACGTAGGCCATCATTTTGGCTAGTTTGAGCCTTGTTTAGCATTTCCTACCCATTAACCGTTGCATACCAAATTTGTGCCTACCCCTACTTTGATCCAGCTCCACTCACATTCACCAAGGCTTGAAGCTAAACCCACCATTGCAATCAAATGCTTGAGCTTATTTGTATTCACTATTTTGCTGATGTTGTGATATGTGGAAATCGTGTAATGTGGTGCTGAATTCATAAACTTTTTGATTGCTATGTTTGTGGATTGCAAGTGCAGAAAAGAAAAAGAAGAAAAGCGAAAATGAAAAAGAAAAGAAAAATCTGAACGAATTGCTTTGAGAATTCTATCCCCATCCTATTTATTGATTTTGGTCGGGTTAGGCCGTGTACACGCCCGGTTTTCAAGCTCAGTCTGGGGGTGTGTTACACGTGCATTTCTAAGTGGCTGTATTGGTTTAGGTTTTTGTTCGTTCACTGTGTTTGCGTGTAGCCTTCATGTTTATTATTGACTACCAAACCTTAGCCTAAGCCCCATCCTCTCCTACAAGTCCTAGTGATTCACGCTTGAGTCTAACCCGCACCGTGGAGAGAGCGTGAACGTGCAAGCGTATGGTCCACGACATTGGTGGATTCCTTTGGAGGTGATCCTGAGCCCCGATCTTTGGCAATGCTCCCCTTAGTGGCCTGCCTACTTTCTTCCTACACATGATCGCAAGATTCTCCAGAATTCTAATTTTGAGCAAATACAATATTTATTTATGCCTGTCGAATAGTTTAAACTACGTAGTATAATTAAAAAGTTTTCTATTATATCTTTTATGCCCATGATGTATTTGATTTCTCGTCTTACTTTTTTTTTGAAATTTCTGAGCTAGCTAGCTATTTTCTAGTTCACGGAGTGATGATTTGCTCGGGACGTGCACATGGTTAAGTCTAGGGGTGTGATGAGTCCAAATTTTATACTGATTTTTGGACTCATCTGGGCCAGTTTTATCGTCTTAGCACTGCACTTGAGAGCTATTACTGCTTACATAAGTTTACGTGTTTATTTCATGATTAAGTGCAATATAGGCCCGTTTCTGTGTGCATTATTTGTTTCTGTGTTTTTGTTATTCTTTAGCCATGTCTTTAGAATGTGGTGTACACTTTTTATGGCCTTTTTGCCTATTCTGCTGGTGCATGGGTCGTGTGCGTTCTTTGGAACTGCTCGGGAGACCCCGACGACACAGGAACACTACGCCCGACCACTGGACTTACTGCGTACGACCACTGGTCGTGCGCATTAAATTCTCATTTTTCCTAGTTCTGCCCGGGTAATCGCACGAGCGCTGGCCGTAGTGCGCATGACCACTGGTCGTGCGCCACTACTCGTGCGCGTTTACCCCTTGCTTTCTGCAAAACTGGCCTAGTCAATCGCACGATCAGTGGATTCAGTGTGCACGACCACCGATCGTGCTCCACTGATCGTGCGCATATATGCTGATGTTTCTATCCAGGTTGCAGGTCTAATTGGAAATGGCGCACGATCATCGACCTACAGTGCGCACGACCACTGGTCGTGCGCCACTGATCATGCGTTATGCTTCTGCTGCCTCCGTATTTAAGGGCCTGCTCCGCAATTTAGGTCAACGCCCGTCATTTTCTGCGATCGGGGAGTGCGCGGGAAGCACCATTTTACTTCTCCAGCTGCTCCATCACCTCCACCTTCATCGGGAGTCCATAGCTGGCTATTTCGAAGCTTTTCAAACTCTCCGGCAAAGCTCCCGGCCATTGACGATTTCAACTCCAAGCTTTCCACCGGAGTTGGTGAAGAAGACAACCTAGAGAACAGACTCAAAGGCCTTCGAGGTGACAGCTCGTTGGTACTGGAAGCCTCCTCGGACTGAGCCCGGAAGCGGATTGACAACTCGCTATTCCGGCCATGACCTGCGGTGGATCTTCACCCTCTATTGGTTCACCCCTCTTCCCCTTCCTCTGTTGTATGGGATGACATATATTGTAATGAACTACATATTTTATTCTATATCTAATAGGATGTTTGTAGTTTTCTTATGCTTGTGAGTAGTGTTTGTGAATGCGCCTCGCCCACTCCACATCCACTTCATACCCGTGTCTCACCCGTTTGCACTCCGCACAAGAACACTTCCATCCATTAGCTTTCCGTCCACTCGCCCAACCGAAGTTCGGCATCGTGGCCGATACACTCACCTCACCTTGCGAAGCTGTGCCTTCGACCCGCATAGCTTTTATTATTTTATTAGATCAAACAACCACAATCTCTCAAGTCCCCTTTTTACTCTTTTTCTTAGTATAACCCTCATAATAATATTTTCTGAACTATTGCCGCTATATGCTAATTGCATTCCTCAAGAGACCGACACTTGGGGATTTATTCCCAAACTTTATTACTTGTGCAACCGGTGCACTTGCCGATTTACACGCATCAAGAGGCTACACATGAGTCAACACCTTGAATCATATAAGAATTACATTGTATGGTCTTGTGTTTGGTGACCCATTGTAGACTAACATTGGTCTACACTTGGCATTAGAATCCTGCAAACACTTAACTCAAACAAAATATCAAATACAACTTAATTCATCTTAGTTCAAGGATGACTTCATCAAATCTGGGTTAATGTGGATACAACACCCAACAACTTGTGTAGTCAAGTTGTAGATCCTATATGCTCTACTATTATTGTTGTACCCAATAAATATCCCTTCCTGGGACTTGGCAGCAAACTTAGTCAAATGAGACTTTCCATTGTTTAATACATAACACTTGCTACCAAATATCCTAAAATAGGATAAGTTTGGTTTTCTGCCATTCAGAATCTCATATGGAGTCTTTTTGTGGCTTTTAGTGATGGAAGCTCTATTGAGAACATGAAAAGCAGTATTTACTACCTCAACCCAGAAATATTTTGGGAGAGAAGTGTCTTTTAACAAAGTCCTACCTGCCTCAATCAGAGTTCTGTTCTTCCTTTCAACAATTTCATTTTACTGGGGAGTTGTAGGTGAGGAGAATTCTTGATGAATCCCAAATCCTTCACAGAACTTTGTCATGCATTCAGACTGGAACTCTGTCCCATGATCACTTATGATCTTGACCACAGAACAATTAAATTCATTCTGAATTTGCTTGACAAAAGTTTGGAAGATATCTGGGGTTTCAGATTTTCTCCTTAAGAAGAATACCCAAGCAAACTTGGAAAAGTCATCAACCAGCACAAGAGTATAGACTTTCCTTCCTAAACTATGAACTGGCATAGGACCAAATAGATCCATATGTAGGAGATATAAACACCTCATTGAGTCCTTGGTATCAAGACTTTGGAAGGAAGACCTGTTCTGCTAGCCCTTTTGACAAGTTGAGCAAATTACCTCCTTAATGCACTTAAATTCAGGTCAATTCCTCACCAACTCTTAACTAAAGAGTATTCCTATGGTCTTGTAGTTCAGGTGAGCATGCCTCTTGTGCCATATTACACAATGAGAAACTTTCTCATCTGCAACTAGGCATATAGGAGTGTCCTTACTCTCACACTCAAAGTCTAGACAGTAAATATTTCCTCTCCTAGTGCCAGTCAAGATAATTCCTTGATCACTTGATCTTCTAATTTGACACTCATCCTTGAGGAAAGCGATGTCATAGCCCAAATCACGTAGTTGACTTATGCTTATAAGGTTATGTTTCAAACCTTTCACATAAGCTACTTGTGTGATAGTTACTATGCCATTAGTTATCTTACCAAAACCTTTAGTTACACCTTTTTCTGAGCCCCCAAAAGGTAACTCTGAGACCATTCTTAATAGGAGAGTATTCCTTTAGCATGCTCCTTGTTCCAGTCAAATGCCTGGAACATCCACTATCCAAGTACCATGTAGGGGTATGGCCACTTGGACTTACCTGCAATAAATATATTATCTAACCTTAGGACCCCAAATCTGATTGCATCCTAGGTGCAAGTTACATTTAAACTGAGCATGCCTACCTACAGTTCTTCTGACATGTAAGCCACCATTACTTCTCTGTACACTCTCATTGTGCCAGCAATCAATGGCATAGTGGCCCACCTTGCCACAGCACCAGCACTCATACACATTGTACCTTCTTTTAAGAACTGGCTTTACTGTAATTTTGTTTGCAGCTCTCAACCCTGCTGGTACATCATCTCTTTTCTTAAGTCTTTCAGCCACAGCTTGCTTAGGGACATGTCTGGTTGCAAAAGTACTTGAGATATCTTGAACCTGTTTTGCAGCTGCCTTCTTTTCAGAGAGCATACTACTGATAGCTTCAGAAATTCCTAAGTTTGTTTTGCTAATAGACTTTCCCTTAGCTTGCAAATGAGCTTGCAGACCTTGTGAGTCAGCTGATACCTTATTCTTGAATGTTGGGGCTGGTACACCAAACACAAATGGTCCACTTTGACCCATTTGGATTTTCTCATAGGCTGCCCAATAGGCACTAGCACCCTTGCCATTTCTACTTCCTTGCTCACAGTGACCATAAATAATGTCATGGTGATACATGTTGGAAGGTTGAATCACGTTTTTAAAAGAAATTTGAGGCTTGGAAGCAAGTGGCTGAGTTGGAGCTTTGCCTTTCCTTTTGGAACTGGCAGCTCTTATTCTTCCTTTGAAACCTAAACTCTTCTTACCCTTTTGGGAAGAGAAGGAATCTATCAAAGGTAACACAGAACTAGGTTTTGAGAACTTGGTCACTAGCTCCCTCTCCTTTTAGAGTCTTATTTCAAGATTCTTAATATGATTATTCTTGAAAGTAAAGGTATCCATCTGAATAACAGTTATGTTATTCAACTTACTAATTTCTTTTATCTTCAGATCCAACACTTTTGTAGTGTCTGAGGCAGCCAACTTCAGACTGGCATTTTCCTTTGCCAGCTGTTTGGCTAGGAGCCTGCTTTCCTTAAAGGCTTGCAGGAGCTCTCCATAACCATCAATCAGTTGATAGATGTCTCCTTTAGATTCAGACCCACCTTTATCTCTTGATGAAGATGGTTCTGACTCTGGGCTAGTAACATAATATGACATTATAGGTTAAGATTGTACCTTGCTAGGACTAGGCTGCTCCTGGCTATATCCATCCACAGATATAGACATCAGCCCTATGCATGGGTTATCTTCTACTTTATTGATATCATCCAGCAACTGCAAGAATTCTATTTCTATAGAATCTACCTCAGTTGAGAATATCCCAATATAGGCCTCATCATCCTCTTCATTTTCTAACTCTAATGAAGAAGAGTCAGTCCAGCTTTCTACTTCTTGGCCACAAAGGATTTCTCCTTTTTGTATTTATGTTGGTGTTTCATTTTCTCACCAGACTCCTTTCTTTTGATAGGACAGTCTGCTATAACATGTCTTGGCTTGCTGTAATAATAACAAATAATTTTAGTAGAAGTTTGTTTGACAGGTTTAGAACCATACCTTTCATCTTTAGTGGTTTTCTTCTTTCCCTTGTATCTGTCATCCTTGGAGTAAGAGGAAGAGGAAGGTCTTCTCCTCAAGTTCTTTTTCTTCAGGTTCTTCTGAAATTGTCTAGAAAAGGCAGCAAGCTCCTCATCAGAATTATGGCCATCTGTTGTGCTTGTGTCTGAAATTTCTGACTAAGTATCAACAACTTTTTTTGGAGGAGGAGTCTTTCTCCTGCCCTTCTTTATAGCTTCAACTTTGAAGGCCACGGACTTTTCTTTGCCATAAGACCTGCTGCTCTTTTCCTCTTCCTTTCTGGCAATCAACTGCATTTCATAGGATAGCAATTTTCCAAACAAAGTTAACGGGGGTGTATCTGCAAGTCTGGCCACTTCTTTGATGGCACAGACCTTGGTATCCCAATCTTTGGTTAATGATCTGAGAAACTTGTCATTAAGTTCATAAGTGCTGAACACTCTTCCATAAGTCATCAGCTCATTGACAATTCTAAAAAACGTTTCATAGCATATAGCTATGCTATCTATCTTGACTTGTCTAAAACTCTCATATTCTTGATTGAGCATGGATTTCCTGTCCTCTCTTACTTCTTCTATCCCCTCCATGTAGACAATCAAAGTGTCTCACATTTCCTTTGAAGTTTTGCAGTGGACTAAATTTTGAAATGTAGAATCATCTATGACACTAACAATTATGTTCTATGCCCTCTTGTCCAAAGTGGCTAAGATGATTTCATCTTTGGTCATCTCAGAATAACTCTTTGGAGTTTTCAGATTTGCATCTAGAACAGATGTCTTCATAGGAATGAAAGGCCCTTCTTGAACTGTGATATAAATTCTTGGATAAGATGCCTCCATGAATAATCTGACCCTCTCTTTCCATATACCAAAGGTTTCTTTTCTACAAATGGGAAGTTTCATGGATCCAAGTTCTTTGTAATTTTCTCATGAACCCATCTTGGCTATCTGATTACTACCTTGAAGATACACTCAGACTGTTAAGTCTAATTTTGATCAATGTCCCTCTGATACCACTTAAAAGAATTGATTTCAAGATTGTCTAAACACTTAGAGGGGTGGGGGGTGAATAGGTCCAATTCTTATTCTACTTAGACAGTTAATAATTTGATCACAACACAGATAAATTCTACAGTTATCACATTACACAATCATCCAAGCACAACATACACATAGTGTTTATAGTAGTTCCCCAAATGATGGGTACATCCACTTTCCCCTTCTCCTATCAAGCAGTATACTAGATTCAGCCAAACTTCCTTCCACCTTCTCAGATCCTCAGATCTTAGAACTCAGAACCCAACTGGTTCCTACAGCTCACACTTTAACAAGTGCTACAACTCAGGCTCTTCCCAAGAACCCTACCTCAGAATGAATCCACACTCCTTCCATTCAGGCAATCAAGCCCTACCTCAGCCTTTATCACCAGGCCTACAGCTCAGAGAACATAATCTCATACCTCAGGCAAACAGCCCTACCTCAGCCTTTATAGTTACAGGCTTACAACTCAGAGATTGAAATCTCTTACACTCAAATCTAAAATAGATCTACAGAAAATTGATTAAGAAGATGTTCCTTCCTTCACTCAAGGAGAGATGAGGGAATCTTGATCAGATCTTGATGGATCTGCTTTCTCCTATTCTTTGTAGTAATGAATCTGATTCAACCTGACTTATCTTATTCAATGCTTTTTGAAAGAGAGAACCTAGGTTGAATCTTCTTGAGAAGTTGGTGTAGATCCAACTTCTTCCACTTTGCAGAATTAAATCTGCAATCTCTATTAGATCTGCTATAAAGCAATCCCCTTCTCTGATTTTGAATCAGAATCTTCTTGATGTACAGGATTACGTGAATTATTCTTGGAGAATTCCACTTTAATTTCTCTCTATATTTTTTTTTGTCTAATAGCTCGGCTCTATTTATAGTTCACATCAGAGGTAATCGGCTAATCCGGTCATTGACTGACATCTGACAGTTCTGACATGTCTAATAAGTCGTGACAATTCTGGCAGCTGTCAAGTCTTCAGTCTTGAGATTTGACACTTAGAGTTATTTAACTCAGCTGAATGTGTCGAGACATAAGAATAGTATGTATCGACACAGATGAAGTATGTGTCGACACAAATACTCGGGTGTCGACACACTTCCTTTGGTGTAGTTGACAAACTTAAGAAACTGTCGACATAACTCTTCATTCAGTCTCAACACTGCCTTTGTAGAATGTGTCGACATACTTCAGAAAACAGTTGACACAACTCTTCATCAAGTTCTCGACACACAGCCTTTGTAGAATGTGTCGACATACTTCAGGAACTATCGACACAACTCTTAATCAAGTTCTCGACACGGCCTTTGTAGAATGAGTCGACACAAGTCCTGTGTGTCGACACAGCCTCTTCAAATGTCGACCCAAGTCCTGGATGTCGACATAGTTGCTCCTCATAATTATCAATACAACAATGTATAAATGTGTCGACACAAGTTATGAGTGTCTACACAGATGATGTCGACTTAAACTCTGGGTGTCGACACAAGTCCTGTATGTCGACACAGACTTGCTTCTTGTCTCGACATAGCTCCTTCAAAGGTGTAGGCACAAAATAATTGTCTCAATACTTTTGTACTTAGAATATTTTCTGCATTATTCTGCTTGCACAAACAAACTCAATACTCCATCAAATACAACCTGATGTCTATCATAGAGTCAGGTGATGCTTCTCCAAATCGATGAAACTACCCTTCACAGGCACAACCAAGTACTGCTGTGCTCTTTGGTTACCAAGTTGATGTGTGTAAGGTCAACCGATGTTGCTGCGCTCTTTGGTTACCGTCGAGCAAATCTATGTAAGGAGGAAGTGGTATAGGATACCTACGAAACTATAAGTGAAGGTTCTGCATATTGAATAGTATGTGTAGAGTCCTCTGCTGGGCTGGATGATATTATGTGAGTCATCACTGAGATCACGATTCTGTTTGCCACCGTTCAAGGAGGTGATCAAAATCTTGAAGTTTTGTGTTGTGCATGTTTCCAAATTTACTCCTCTCGAAATGACGCATATCATGGGCCTGATTTCCTTCTTCTAAGAGCATGGCTCGAAGTTTTTCTTGGATCATTTCAAATATTAGTACGAGGTGCGTACTGATGGAGGCGGTCATGTTAATGTCCACAACAACAAACACTGGCTCGAGTTCAAAAGTTGGGTAGACCGTCGTCATGGTAACACTATGAATTGGGGAAGCTGCATATCGGCTAGCTCTTTTGGTAGACTTGGGTGGATTACATGATGTGTTTCACATCTCGGTGCTTCGAAAAGCCGTCAAAGATCCAGTTCAAGTGATCGAGAATGATTGATGAAATGTAAATATACGTATTTTTGTGTACATTAATTTAGTCGTTTTCATTGTTTTTACTTATTTTTGTTCTATAAAATACTCCTATTTTTGTAAATTTACTACTAACTTATTTTATTTTATTTTTCAGGAAAGAAAATAAAAATCTGCCAAAACAGTGCTGACACGCCCGTGTTCCCTGGGTCACGCCCGTGACCAGGGCGTGACTCCTCTTCCCGCTCGAAGATTTTTCAACTCAACACTTTCCGCTCGACGTTTGTCGAGTGTCGACACCAACCGACACGCCCAGCATCACACCGTGACCTGGGGCGTGACCACTCCACCTGACTCGACAAGACCCGCACGGTGACTTTTGACGCGACCCGCGCCCAGATCCACCTCCCCGGCACGCCTAATGTCATTCCCGTGACACAGGGCATGACCGCCACGTCTTCAGCCTGAAGTCAACTTTGCCGTCAAATCGCCGGCCACCTTCGCAAACAGTAGTGACACGCCCGCCGACACGCCCGTGTCGGAGGGCGTGTACTTAGTTTTTTTTCTATAAATACCCCACTTTTGTAATGACCAAGGGTTCACATTTTTGAGCCACTTTAGTGTGTTTTGTGGGCTGCATCCATGGATTCCTTTGCTATATAAGGAGATTTCTCCCCCTTCCTTTCATGTTTGTTTTTGCTTTAGCTTTAGCTTTGTAATAGCTTTGTAATAGTCTATTTTAATCAATAAAAATGTTTGTTTTTCTCTTCTTAAATGGCTTTGGAATGAACTTATGTGCCCACTTTTCTTCTCATTTTATCCTTAGTTTCTCCTTTGTTTTTCTCTTTATGAAAAGTGTGTGTGTGTGTGTGTGTATGAGTGTAACATGTTTATTATTCATGTTTTTAACTTGTCTTCATGTTAGGTTTTGTAGTAGATTTCATTTCCAAATCAGTTGTGGTATGATAAGTTTTTCTCTTTTTCATCATGTCCTTTTCTTAAGAGCCTTATGCTTTCATTCTTATGTATTTTAAAAAGAGTTTTGAAAGTGATTTTGATTTTTTTTACTTAGCTTTTTTTTGTAGGATTGTAAAACATTTTTTTGTTATTTTCATTTTCTTTTCACTTTTTAATAGATTTTATGAAAACATAAGAATGAAAAACTTGTTATTTTAATTTTTAAAGAATTTTGGTTTTTGATTTGTTTTGAAAAACTTTTGTTCTCTTAAAATTCTAATTTGTTCTTTTTATTTTTTTTTGTTAAAATGCAAGCATAAAAAAGTAGTAGTTTCAATTGTTAGGTAACTTTCATTTTGTTTTCAAAATTGTGTGTGTGAGTGTAGGAGTTAGGATTTCATTTTGCTCTTTAAGATTTCATGTTGTGTGTGCGTGTATGAGAATAATCTTTATGCTTTTTTTAATTTATGAAGAGTGTGTGAGTGTAGGTGTTAAATTTTCATGCTTTATTTTCATGCTTTATTTTATCGCTTTCTTCAATTATGTAGAGTGCGTGTGTGTAGGAGATAAATTTTCAAGCTTTATTTTCTTGCTTTCTTTCAATTTATGTAGAGTGCGTGAGTGTGCACATTTATTTCCGTCCACTCGTTAATAGTTAAATGCCGCGTTTTTATTTCCCGCCTACTCGTTTGAGTAGGACTTGTAATTTTCTTTATTTTCGCCTACTCATTTGAGTTAAATGGCAGGTCTTTATTTGTTTTTGGTAAAATGTGAGTATAAAAAAGTATTAGTTTTAATTTTTAGGTAACTTTCATTTTGTTTTCAAAATTGTGTGTGTGAGTGTAGGAGTTTGGATTTCATTTTACTCTTTAAGATTTCATGTTGTGTGTGCGTGTATGAGAATAATCTTTATGCTTTCTTTAATTTATGAAGAGTGTGTGAGTGTAGGTGTTAAATTTTCAAGCTTTATTTTCATGCTTTATTTTATCGTTTTCTTCAATTATGTAGAGTGCGTGTGTGTAGGAGATAATTTTTCAAGCTTTATTTTTTTGCTTTCTTTCAATTTATGTAGAGTGTGTGCGTGTGCGCATTTATTTCCGCCCACTCGTTAAGAGTTAAATGACATGTTTTTATTTCCCTCCTACTCATTTGAGAAGAAATTGTAATTTTCTTTATTTTCGCCTACTCATTTGAGTTAAATGGCAGGTCTTTATTTCTCTGTATTTTTTTGAGCAGTACTTGTAATTGTATTTATTTCCGCCTACTCGTTAAGAGTTAAATGACGTGCCCTTTATTTCCCGCCTACTCGTTTGAGTAGGACTTGTAATTTTCCTTTTTTGTAACTTAGTTTCTGTTTATTTATAATTTTAAGTGTGCGTGAGTTCTTTTTATCTAACTTTTCAGCTTTCTAAATGTTTGTTATTTTTTATGTCCTCTTCTTATAATCCTTTAGTGTTTAGTCTCGAACTCGCGCCTCATCAAGTTATAAAGTCATCCCCATACCGATGTGTGGCTAATCGCTATTAGCCTCGACATCGAAGAGTATTGAGACATTTAAAATAATTCGTAATAATTAAAGCTCTTTATTTTCACTTTAATTTAAGCACTTAAGGTTTGCCCCGGGTTAACGACGCGTAGGACCACAAATCGATGTGTGGGCCCTATTTCTGTTATTCATACGCTAGCTAGCCGAGAGGTCGTGCCTATGGACAGATCACCCCTGGGTAAATAGAGTTGCGTTCATACCCTCGAGAGAGGACAAGAATAATTCTACCAGATTGGGTTCCCCACCCAATAGAGGGGTTCTTAGCGTAAAGCGGGCGTTAAGAGGAATCTTTCACCGGACTAACGTTCGGTCGAATAGTCTTAGCGTTCAGGTGAGCGATATCCCTATAGCTAGGTGAGCTCACATTTGTGGAACCTCCACGACCAAGTTTCCTTTTATTAATTTGAAAACTAAATCCTATAATTATTAAAAGTTATTTTTGTCTTAATCCGATTTGATGCCGAGCGTTAACCCTTCATCAAATTTTTCTAAATCATTTTTTCGCTCTTTTACTTTTTCTGCCTTTACTTAATTAAAATCTCCTCCTTACTTTCAGTAAAATAATAGTCCTCCTGGAGGAGTAAGAATAGTCAACCCGACCACGAGAACAATACGACCTCGGTATTCCCCCGAATATCGAGTACTGCTTGCGATAGGTGCACTTGCCTCATCTAGCACGCCGGCGGCGATCGACTCACCGAACCAACCACAGTAAGAGTCTGTTCGCGGGCCCATCAAGTTTTTGGCGCCGTTGCCGGGGAATCTTCGAGTTGCTATTTCGAATTTCGGAGTCTATTACTTTTACTTATTTTCTATAAACTAAAAAAAACTAAAACTTTATTTTAAATAAAATTAAAAAAAAGAGAGTTTATTTTGTTTTATTTTTTTCTTTGGGTGTATGACCCATGGACAACCCTCCGAGTCTGAAGATTTTGACTTCGAACCTGAGATCAAACGCTCCCTTGCGCGTATTCGATCACAACGCCGAATTCCTTCTTTATACCCCGAAGAATCTATCGATGAACCCTCTTTCGAAGTTATGGCCGCCCCTAACCCTGCCCCGGCGGTCGAGCGTACTATGTCTTATTACGCCCGGCCTAACCTTGATGATACTAGGTCTAGTATTGTTCGCCCTGCGGTGGCGAAAAATAATTTTGAAATAAAATCGAGTGTCATTCAAATGGTCCAAAATGCCGTGCAGTTCGATGGACTGCCAGATGAGGACCCGAATGTCCACTTGTCCAACTTTTTGGAAATATGCGACACCTTCAAGATTAATGGCGTCACTGATGGCGCCATTCGCTTGCGCCTATTTCCTTTTTCCCTTAAGTCCAAAGCCAAGGCGTGGTTGAATGCCCTCCCGTGAGAATGTATCACCAAGTGGGCTGAGTTGACGGAGCGGTTCCTAACGAAGTACTTTCCGCCCGCAAAAAACTGCAAAGTTGCGGGCAAACATTTCTTCGTTTGTGCAAAACGATCCTGAGTCTCTATATGAGACTTGGGAATGGTTTAAGGAATTCCTCCACCGGTGCCCGCACCATGCGCTGCCAACGTGGTTGCAAGTCCAAATTTTTTATAATGGGCTTAATTTTCAAACGCGTCAAATGATTGAAGCGGCTGCCGCAGGCACACTAAAAAACAAAACTCCCGAGGCCGCCCAGGCTTTATTCGAAGAGATGGCTATGAACACCTATCAATGGAACGTCCCGTATGGACGCCCAAAGCCGGCGGCTGGTCTTTTTGAAGTGGATGTCACTGCTCTCTTAACCCTTCAAGTTGAAAGGTTAACAAAGCAGGTGGCGGAGATGTCTGCTGCCTCCTCCACTCCACCTTGTTTTATTCCCTCCAACGTCTGCGTGGCCGAAGAGTTCGTGGAATTCGTAGGAAATTCGGGTCGTCCTTCCTTCAACCCCCAAAACATCAAGTTTTTGGCGCCGTTGCTAGGGAACGAACCCGGGTTACCCACGTGACAGGCGGGAATACTCACCACTATACTACAACGACCTGTTGCTGGGGAAAATGTGAGTATAAAAAAGTATTAGTTTTAATTTTCTTAAAAAATACAAAATTTTTTTTATGTATATATTAAAGACATAAACTTAAAAAAAAGATAATAGTTCAAAAAATTCAAAAATATTCAAAAAAATTGAGTAAAACAAAACAAAAATACAAAAAAAAGATAATAAATAAAAAACACAAAAAATGATGATAAAACTATAAAAATAAAAAAAATGTTTTGAAACAAATAAATCAAATATTTCATCCTTAACTTTCCTGCTATCCAAAAATTTTGTTTTGAGTTTATTTATATGTGAATTTTACTAATTCTCTGTTTGCTATTCGTTTGTTAATTATTGAGTGAAAAATTTAAATAGTCGGGATTAAGTTTTAAAGAAGTCATTATGCTTTGTTAAAAATAGCGAACTCGTTTTAGGCACTACTTCTAATTTTTTATTGATAGGAGCACGTGTACTATGTTAGAAAATAACGACTATATGATTCAATTATGTTTACTTTTAGATTTCTGAAAAATTGGAACGTACAATTTATTAAAGTTGCTCTCAAAATTGTTTTTAATTAAAAATCTAGTTTTCCTTTGTCCCCATACCTATCATGACCTAATTGGCATGATAAAAATTTTTATCCATAAAAGATCCTATGTCAATGGGAATAAGATTTCGTTCCATAATTATATGCAACCAATAATTTTAAAAGATTATATGTTATGGAGTAAGCGGATAAAATTCATTACTCCTACACATATACATTGGGTTAGTTTTATTGTTATGAAGTTGAATAGAAAAATGATTTTAGGAAAATAAGATTTCATTTTCCTAATAATCCAAAAAGAAAAAAAATGGAGGTTCGAGAAAAAATTACCTCACCTCAAAATCAAAACCCTCTTCATAAACCAACATCAATCCCCTTAGCCAATTTCACGATTCTAGAATTAATTCAAAAATCTTTTTGAGAGCATAATTTGTAAATTACATTATTTCCGGTAAAACTCCTATAAGCTAAAAGTTCATATAATTCCAAACTAGTTTTGTTAATCTAACCAATACAATTACTGCTTTCTATTTGATTACATAAAGATGTCTTTTGGCCAAAACTTTTGCGTTATTTAAATCATCTACATAATTTTATGACATAATTCTTACACCTCGTATATTTATTTAGATCTCTCTTATAATTGATTAAGCGGTAGCTAAACTTAGAGTTTTTTCTATTTCTTATAAGTTCACCTCAAACTTTTGCTCTGTAATAGCAAAAGCTTAAGTATGGGGGTTTTTGATGAATTGTAAATATACGTATTTTTGTGTACATTAATTTAGTCGTTTTCATCGTTTTTACTTATTTTGTTCAATAAAATGCTACTATTTTTGTAAATTTACTACTAACTTATTTTATTTTTCAGGAAAGAAAATAAAAATCTGCCAAAACAGTGCTGACACGCACGTGTTCCCTGGGTCACGCCCGTGACTAGGGCATGACTCCTCTTCCCGCTCGATGATTTTTCAACTCGACACTTTCCGCTCTACGTTTGTCGAGTGTCAACACCAACCGACATGCCCAGCGTCATGCCGTTACCTGGGGTGTGACCACTCCACCTGGCTCGAGAAGACCTGCGCGGCGACTTTTGACGCGACCCGCGCCTAGATCCACCTCCCCGACACGCCTAATATCACGGCTAATGTCACGCCCGTGACACAGGGCGTGACCACCACATCTTCAGCTTGAAGTCAACTTTATCGTCAAATCGCCGGCTGCCTTCGCAAATAGTATTGACACGCCCGCCGACACGCCCGTGTCGGAGGGCGTGTACTTAGATTTTTTTTCTTCTATAAATACCCCACTTCTTTAATGACCAATGGTTCACATTTTTGAGCCACTTTAGTGTGTTTTGTGGGCTGCATCCGTGGATTCCTTTTCTATGTAAGGAGATTTCTCCCCCCTTCCTTTCATGTTTGTTTTTGCTTTAGCTTTAGCTTTGTAATAGCTTTGTAATAGTCTATTTTAATTAATAAAAATGTTAGTTTTCTCTTCTTAAATGGCATTGGAATGAACTTATGTGCCCACTTTTCTTCTCATTTTATCCTTAGTTTCTCCTTTGTTTTTCTCTTTATGAAAAGTGTGTGTGTGTTTATGAGTGTAACATGTTTATTATTCATGTTTTTAACTTGTCTTCATGTTAGGTTTTGTAGTAGATTTCATTTCCAAATCAAATGTGGTATGATAAGTTTTTCTCTTTTTCATCATGTCCTTTTCTTAAGAGCCTTATGCTTTCATTCTTATGTATTTTTAAAAGTGTTTTGAAAGTGATTTTGATTTTTTTTACTTAGCTTTTTTTTGTAGTATTGTAAATTTTTTTTTGTTATTTTCATTTTCTTTTCACTTTTTAATAGCTTTTATGAAAACATAAGAATAAAAAAATTGTTATTTTAATTTTTAAAGAACTTTGGTTTTTGATTTGTTTTGATAAACTTTTGTTCTCTTAAAATTCTAATTTGTTCTTTTTATTTGTTTTTGGTAAAATGTGAGTATAAAAAAGTAGTAGTTTTAATTTTTAGGTAACTTTCATTTTGTTTTCAAAATTGTGTCTGAGAGTGTAGGAGTTAGGATTTCATTTTGATCTTTAAGATTTCTTGTTGTGTGTGCATGTATGAGAATAATCTTTATGCTTTCTTTAATTTATGAAGAGTGTGTGAGTGTAGGTGTTAAATTTTAATGCTTTTTTTTCATGCTTTATTTTATCGCTTTCTTCAATTATGTAGAGTGTGTGTGTGTAGGAGATAAATTTTCAAGCTTTATTTTCTTGCTTTCTTTCAATTTATGTAGAGTGCGTGCGTGTGCGCATTTATTTCCGCCCACTCGTTAAGAGTTAAATGTCGTGTTTTTATTTCCCGCCTACTCGTTTGAGTAGGACTTGTAATTTTCTTTATTTCCGGCTACTCATTTGAGTTAAATGACATGTCTTTATTTCTCTGTATGTTTTTGAGCAATACTTGTAATTGTATTTATTTCTGCCTACTCGTTAAGAGTTAAATGGCGTGCCCTTTATTTCCCGCCTACTCGTTTGAGTAGGACTTGTAATTTTCCTTTTTTGTAACTTAGTTTCTATTTATTTATAATTTGAAGTGTGCGTGAGTTCTTTTTAGCTAACTTTTCAGCTTTCTAAATGTTTGTTATTTTTTATGTCCTCTTCTTATAATCCTTTAGCGTTTAGTCTCGAACTCGTGCCTCATCAAATTATAAAGCCATCTCCATACCAATGTGTGGCTAATCGCTATTAGCCTCGGCATCGAAGAGCATTGAGACATTTAAAATAATTCGTAATAATTAAAGCTCTTTATTTTCACTTTAATTTAAGCACTTAAGGTTTGCCCCGGGTTAATGACGCGTAGGACCACAAATCGATGTGTGGACCACATTTAAAATGAATTATTACCCACCCGCGTGGTCACCGGGTGGAGAGTCTGCATAGATTACCGGAAACTGAATCAGGCTACCCGCAAAGATCATTTCCCGCTACCCTTCATCGACTAGATGCTGGAAAAATTGGCTGGTCAGGAATACTATTGTTTCCTCGACGGGTATTCAGGATACAATCAAATTACAGTTGACCCCGACGACCAAAACAAAATGACGTTCACGTGGCCATCCGACACCTTTGCATTCAGGAGAATGCCATTCGGATTGTGCAACGGCCCAGCAACCTTCCAGCGATGCGTGATTGCCATCTTCGGCGACATGATTGGAGACTTTGTCGAAGTCTTCATGGACGACTTTTCTCTTTTCGGGAACAGCTTCGATGCCTGCCTCGCGAATCTAGCCAAAACTCTGAAGCGTTGTGAAGATACAAACCTCGTCTTGAATTGGGAAAAATGTCATTTCATGGTTCGCGAGGGTATCATCTTAGGCCACAAAGTCTCTCACAGGGGGCTCGAAGTCGACCAAGATAAAGTCAGCATCATCAAAAATCTTCCTCCTCCATCTTCCGCCAAGGGGATCCGCAGCTTCTTGGGACACGCTGGTTTCTACAGAAGATTCATCAGTAATTTCTCATCAATATCCAAGCCCCTCACAAATCTGCTGGCCAAGGACATCCAGTTTGACTTCGACAAAAAATGTATGCAAGCCTTCGAGACTCTCAAAGACCGACTCATCTCTGCTCCAATCTTGGTGGCACCAGATTGGACTTTGCCCTTCGAAGTCATGTGCGACGCAAGCGATGTTGCAGTCGGAGCGGTGCTCGGTCAAAGGAAAAACAAAATCTTTCATACTATCTCATACGCCAGCCGGACTCTCAACGATGCTCAACTGAATTATACCACTACGGAAAAGGAGCTATTGGCAGTAATCTTCGCTTTCGAAAAATTCCATTCGTACTTAGTGTTATCTAAGGTCATTGTCTACACTGACCATGCCGCACTAAGGTATTTATTCAAAAAAAAGACGCCAAGCCCCGGCTAATCCGTTGGATTCTTCTACTACAAGAATATGACATCGAGATCCGAGATAAGAAAGGGGTCGAAAACGTCATCGCCGATCACCTATCAAGATTGGAGAGCAACACCGAAGGAGTTGTACCCATCTGCAACCGCAACGAGATTGCCGAATGCTTCCCGGACGAAAGATTATTCGCCATCTGTTCACTCACTCTGAAAATCCCGTGGTACGCAGATATGGCCAACTACCTCGCTTGCAAATCTGTCTCCCCTCACCTGTCATCGCAGCAAAAGCGAAAACTACTATTCGACGCCAAATATTATTTCTGGGAAGACCCGTTACTATTCCGTACTTGCAATGACGACATCATCAGGCATTGCATAACCAAGACCGAATTTCAATCCGTCTTAACACACTGCCACGATCGGGAGGCCGGCGGTCATTTCGATGCCACCAGAACAGCACGCAAGGTACTGCAATGTGGCCTATTTTGGTCAACCCTTTTTAGAGACACCCAAGCATACGTCGCAAACTGCAATGAATGCCAAAGGACTGGAAATATCTCCAAGAGGGATGAAATGCCTCTCAACAACATGCTCGTCTGCGAACCATTCGATGTTTGGGTGATCGACTTCATGGGACCCTTCCCAATGTCGCATGGAAAAATCTATATTATTGTCGCAGTGGACTATGTTTCCAAATGGGTCGAAGCCGAAGCTGTCGCCGCAAATGATGCCCGCACCGTATTGAATTTCATACACAAGAACATTTTCTCTAGATTCGGTGCCCTGCACACCATCATCAGCGACGGCGGGAGCCATTTTTTCAACAAGTCCTTCTTGCAACTCATGAAGAAGTTTAGAGTCCACCACAAAATCTCTCTTGCCTACCATCCCCAAACCTGTGGGCAAGTAGAGGTCTCCAACCACGAGCTCAAAAGAATCATCGAAAAATCCAGCCATTCCAACAAAAAAGAGTGGGTCAAGAAGGTCGACGACGCCTTATGGGCGTACAGAACCGCCTTCAAAACCCCTATCGGTATGACTCCTTTTCAAGTAGTCTACAGAAAAGCTTGCCACTTACCGGTCGAGCTAGAACACAAAGCGCTATGGGCAACCAAATTACTAAACATGGACATCGAAGCTGCAGCAGATAAGCGCCGCACTCAACAGAATGAATTAGAGGAGCTCCGACATTTCACATACAAAAATGCGCGGATATACAAAGAAAGAACAAAATAATGGCATGACCGTCACATCATCCCCAAAGAATTCCAACCAGGAGACCAAGTCCTGATGTACAATTCCCACCTCCGCTTATTTCCTGGCAAGCTAAAATCGTGGTGGAGCGGCCCCTTCACAGTGGTCGGAGTCTCCCCCTTTGGTGCCATCGAAATAGACGGGAAAAGCGGAGACAATTTCAAAGTGAATGGGCACCGACTAAAATTATATGATGGCGGCGCAACCATCGGAGACTCTCAAAGCCTGCAGCTCGCCGACCCCAAGCAAAGCAATAGCGACACTCCTTGATCGACAATGGCAGCACAGACAAATATGGACCACCACTCCACTCTGCAGCTACCCCTGCACGTTTTTCACCAAATTTTGTATCTCATGAACCTATTTGAGCTTTTATATTTATTTATTTTTCTTCAGACTGCAAAGAACTCTATCTTGTAACTACTAATACAAGTATTTGGTCCACCTTAAGGATGGTAAACAAAAGGGCTTTCGAGAGACAACCCAAGTTGGACCGTTTGGTCCTATGCTGTGTTTTGAGATCTTTTTATATATTTATATTTATATGTGTCAATATTTTGTTTGGCGTGCATATTTTAATCGCAGGTGCAGGAATTTTTGAGGCGCGGCAACTTGGCCGCACTTGGACATCTCGTTGCACGACTGATATGCTCAATTTTGAGCATAGGTACTTCCTACCCTAGCTATTTTTCCCATTTGGAATGCTTATTTTTACTAGTTGTCGAATTTAAGTCTGGGGGGGGGGGGAGAACATGCCTGTGGTCACTACACAACACATTCTTGTTGCATACCAGTCTCTTGTTTAGCTATTTCATGATCTCTTTTGCACACACTGAGTTACCTACACGAGTGCGCTCTTATCCACGCGTGCAGCTCGAGTCAAATGTATTGTTTTTGTGTAAACTTTAAAATAGTGGTGCTGGCTTAGGATTTCAGGATCGAGTAGTTCGAAACTCATGCAGTGCTCCTAATCGAGTACTCATGGTTTTTGTAGAACTAGTATAGAGTTAATTTTTCTTTATGCTCGTAGATTTATATTTTTCTGCAGACGTAAATATTGTTTGTACTACTCAAAATCTGAATCTGGAGTAATCGAACGATAATGTAGGAATGTGTGTACCCGCCACTAGACTCGTATTGCTCGAGTCGGGAGGAAGGATCATCTTTCTCGGTGGCTAAGAACTTGCCCTAAGCTACTCTTGAAGCATTGGTGCCCGGTTAGTCAAGAGTGAGCATGACGTAGGCCATCATTTTGGCTAGTTTGAGCCTTGTTTAGCATTTCCTACCCATTAACCGTTGCATACCAAATTTGTGCCTACCCCTACTTTGATCCAGCTCCACTCACATTCACCAAGGCTTGAAGCTAAACCCACCATTGCAATCAAATGCTTGAGCTTATTTGTATTCACTATTTTGCTGATGTTGTGATATGTGGAAATCGTGTAATGTGGTGCTGAATTCATAAACTTTTTGATTGCTATGTTTGTGGATTGCAAGTGCAGAAAAGAAAAAGAAGAAAAGCGAAAATGAAAAAGAAAAGAAAAATCTGAACGAATTGCTTTGAGAATTCTATCCCCATCCTATTTATTGATTTTGGTCGGGTTAGGCCGTGTACACGCCCGGTTTTCAAGCTCAGTCTGGGGGTGTGTTACACGTGCATTTCTAAGTGGCTGTATTGGTTTAGGTTTTTGTTCGTTCACTGTGTTTGCGTGTAGCCTTCATGTTTATTATTGACTACCAAACCTTAGCCTAAGCCCCATCCTCTCCTACAAGTCCTAGTGATTCACGCTTGAGTCTAACCCGCACCGTGGAGAGAGCGTGAACGTGCAAGCGTATGGTCCACGACATTGGTGGATTCCTTTGGAGGTGATCCTGAGCCCCGATCTTTGGCAATGCTCCCCTTAGTGGCCTGCCTACTTTCTTCCTACACATGATCGCAAGATTCTCCAGAATTCTAATTTTGAGCAAATACAATATTTATTTATGCCTGTCGAATAGTTTAAACTACGTAGTATAATTAAAAAGTTTTCTATTATATCTTTTATGCCCATGATGTATTTGATTTCTCGTCTTACTTTTTTTTTGAAATTTCTGAGCTAGCTAGCTATTTTCTAGTTCACGGAGTGATGATTTGCTCGGGACGTGCACATGGTTAAGTCTAGGGGTGTGATGAGTCCAAATTTTATACTGATTTTTGGACTCATCTGGGCCAGTTTTATCGTCTTAGCACTGCACTTGAGAGCTATTACTGCTTACATAAGTTTACGTGTTTATTTCATGATTAAGTGCAATATAGGCCCGTTTCTGTGTGCATTATTTGTTTCTGTGTTTTTGTTATTCTTTAGCCATGTCTTTAGAATGTGGTGTACACTTTTTATGGCCTTTTTGCCTATTCTGCTGGTGCATGGGTCGTGTGCGTTCTTTGGAACTGCTCGGGAGACCCCGACGACACAGGAACACTACGCCCGACCACTGGACTTACTGCGTACGACCACTGGTCGTGCGCATTAAATTCTCATTTTTCCTAGTTCTGCCCGGGTAATCGCACGAGCGCTGGCCGTAGTGCGCATGACCACTGGTCGTGCGCCACTACTCGTGCGCGTTTACCCCTTGCTTTCTGCAAAACTGGCCTAGTCAATCGCACGATCAGTGGATTCAGTGTGCACGACCACCGATCGTGCTCCACTGATCGTGCGCATATATGCTGATGTTTCTATCCAGGTTGCAGGTCTAATTGGAAATGGCGCACGATCATCGACCTACAGTGCGCACGACCACTGGTCGTGCGCCACTGATCATGCGTTATGCTTCTGCTGCCTCCGTATTTAAGGGCCTGCTCCGCAATTTAGGTCAACGCCCGTCATTTTCTGCGATCGGGGAGTGCGCGGGAAGCACCATTTTACTTCTCCAGCTGCTCCATCACCTCCACCTTCATCGGGAGTCCATAGCTGGCTATTTCGAAGCTTTTCAAACTCTCCGGCAAAGCTCCCGGCCATTGACGATTTCAACTCCAAGCTTTCCACCGGAGTTGGTGAAGAAGACAACCTAGAGAACAGACTCAAAGGCCTTCGAGGTGACAGCTCGTTGGTACTGGAAGCCTCCTCGGACTGAGCCCGGAAGCGGATTGACAACTCGCTATTCCGGCCATGACCTGCGGTGGATCTTCACCCTCTATTGGTTCACCCCTCTTCCCCTTCCTCTGTTGTATGGGATGACATATATTGTAATGAACTACATATTTTATTCTATATCTAATAGGATGTTTGTAGTTTTCTTATGCTTGTGAGTAGTGTTTGTGAATGCGCCTTGCCCACTCCACATCCACTTCATACCCGTGTCTCACCCGTTTGCACTCCGCACAAGAACACTTCCATCCATTAGCTTTCCGTCCACTCGCCCAACCGAAGTTCGGCATCGTGGCCGATACACTCACCTCACCTTGCGAAGCTGTGCCTTCGACCCGCATAGCTTTTATTATTTTATTAGATCAAACAACCACAATCTCTCAAGTCCCCTTTTTACTCTTTTTCTTAGTATAACCCTCATAATAATATTTTCTGAACTATTGCCGCTATATGCTAATTGCATTCCTCAAGAGACCGACACTTGGGGATTTATTCCCAAACTTTATTACTTGTGCAACCGGTGCACTTGCCGATTTACACGCATCAAGAGGCTACACATGAGTCAACACCTTGAATCATATAAGAATTACATTGTATGGTCCTGTGTTTGGTGACCCATTGTAGACTAACATTGGTCTACACTTGGCATTAGAATCCTGCAAACACTTAACTCAAACAAAATATCAAATACAACTTAATTCATCTTAGTTCAAGGATGACTTCATCAAATCTGGGTTAATGTGGATACAACACCCAACAACTTGTGTAGTCAAGTTGTAGATCCTATATGCTCTACTATTATTGTTGTACCCAATAAATATCCCTTCCTGGGACTTGGCAGCAAACTTAGTCAAATGAGACTTTCCATTGTTTAATACATAACACTTGCTACCAAATATCCTAAAATAGGATAAGTTTGGTTTTCTGCCATTCAGAATCTCATATGGAGTCTTTTTGTGGCTTTTAGTGATGGAAGCTCTATTGAGAACATGAAAAGCAGTATTTACTACCTCAACCCAGAAATATTTTGGGAGAGAAGTGTCTTTTAACAAAGTCCTACCTGCCTCAATCAGAGTTCTGTTCTTCCTTTCAACAATTTCATTTTACTGGGGAGTTGTAGGTGAGGAGAATTCTTGATGAATCCCAAATCCTTCACAGAACTTTGTCATGCATTCAGACTGGAACTCTGTCCCATGATCACTTATGATCTTGACCACAGAACAATTAAATTCATTCTGAATTTGCTTGACAAAAGTTTGGAAGATATCTGGGGTTTCAGATTTTCTCCTTAAGAAGAATACCCAAGCAAACTTGGAAAAGTCATCAACCAGCACAAGAGTATAGACTTTCCTTCCTAAACTATGAACTGGCATAGGACCAAATAGATCCATATGTAGGAGATATAAACACCTCATTGAGTCCTTGGTATCAAGACTTTGGAAGGAAGACCTGTTCTGCTAGCCCTTTTGACAAGTTGAGCAAATTACCTCCTTAATGCACTTAAATTCAGGTCAATTCCTCACCAACTCTTAACTAAAGAGTATTCCTATGGTCTTGTAGTTCAGGTGAGCATGCCTCTTGTGCCATATTACACAATGAGAAACTTTCTCATCTGCAACTAGGCATATAGGAGTGTCCTTACTCTCACACTCAAAGTCTAGACAGTAAATATTTCCTCTCCTAGTGCCAGTCAAGATAATTCCTTGATCACTTGATCTTCTAATTTGACACTCATCCTTGAGGAAAGCGATGTCATAGCCCAAATCACGTAGTTGACTTATGCTTATAAGGTTATGTTTCAAACCTTTCACATAAGCTACTTGTGTGATAGTTACTATGCCATTAGTTATCTTACCAAAACCTTTAGTTACACCTTTTTCTGAGCCCCCAAAAGGTAACTCTGAGACCATTCTTAATAGGAGAGTATTCCTTTAGCATGCTCCTTGTTCCAGTCAAATGCCTGGAACATCCACTATCCAAGTACCATGTAGGGGTATGGCCACTTGGACTTACCTGCAATAAATATATTATCTAACCTTAGGACCCCAAATCTGATTGCATCCTAGGTGCAAGTTACATTTAAACTGAGCATGCCTACCTACAGTTCTTCTGACATGTAAGCCACCATTACTTCTCTGTACACTCTCATTGTGCCAGCAATCAATGGCATAGTGGCCCACCTTGCCACAGCACCAGCACTCATACACATTGTACCTTCTTTTAAGAACTGGCTTTACTGTAATTTTGTTTGCAGCTCTCAACCCTGCTGGTACATCATCTCTTTTCTTAAGTCTTTCAGCCACAGCTTGCTTAGGGACATGTCTGGTTGCAAAAGTACTTGAGATATCTTGAACCTGTTTTGCAGCTGCCTTCTTTTCAGAGAGCATACTACTGATAGCTTCAGAAATTCCTAAGTTTGTTTTGCTAATAGACTTTCCCTTAGCTTGCAAATGAGCTTGCAGACCTTGTGAGTCAGCTGATACCTTATTCTTGAATGTTGGGGCTGGTACACCAAACACAAATGGTCCACTTTGACCCATTTGGATTTTCTCATAGGCTGCCCAATAGGCACTAGCACCCTTGCCATTTCTACTTCCTTGCTCACAGTGACCATAAATAATGTCATGGTGATACATGTTGGAAGGTTGAATCACGTTTTTAAAAGAAATTTGAGGCTTGGAAGCAAGTGGCTGAGTTGGAGCTTTGCCTTTCCTTTTGGAACTGGCAGCTCTTATTCTTCCTTTGAAACCTAAACTCTTCTTACCCTTTTGGGAAGAGAAGGAATCTATCAAAGGTAACACAGAACTAGGTTTTGAGAACTTGGTCACTAGCTCCCTCTCCTTTTAGAGTCTTATTTCAAGATTCTTAATATGATTATTCTTGAAAGTAAAGGTATCCATCTGAATAACAGTTATGTTATTCAACTTACTAATTTCTTTTATCTTCAGATCCAACACTTTTGTAGTGTCTGAGGCAGCCAACTTCAGACTGGCATTTTCCTTTGCCAGCTGTTTGGCTAGGAGCCTGCTTTCCTTAAAGGCTTGCAGGAGCTCTCCATAACCATCAATCAGTTGATAGATGTCTCCTTTAGATTCAGACCCACCTTTATCTCTTGATGAAGATGGTTCTGACTCTGGGCTAGTAACATAATATGACATTATAGGTTAAGATTGTACCTTGCTAGGACTAGGCTGCTCCTGGCTATATCCATCCACAGATATAGACATCAGCCCTATGCATGGGTTATCTTCTACTTTATTGATATCATCCAGCAACTGCAAGAATTCTATTTCTATAGAATCTACCTCAGTTGAGAATAGCCCAATATAGGCCTCATCATCCTCTTCATTTTCTAACTCTAATGAAGAAGAGTCAGTCCAGCTTTCTACTTCTTGGCCACAAAGGATTTCTCCTTTTTGTATTTATGTTGGTGTTTCATTTTCTCACCAGACTCCTTTCTTTTGATAGGACAGTCTGCTATAACATGTCTTGGCTTGCTGTAATAATAACAAATAATTTTAGTAGAAGTTTGTTTGACAGGTTTAGAACCATACCTTTCATCTTTAGTGGTTTTCTTCTTTCCCTTGTATCTGTCATCCTTGGAGTAAGAGGAAGAGGAAGGTCTTCTCCTCAAGTTCTTTTTCTTCAGGTTCTTCTGAAATTGTCTAGAAAAGGCAGCAAGCTCCTCATCAGAATTATGGCCATCTGTTGTGCTTGTGTCTGAAATTTCTGACTAAGTATCAACAACTTTTTTTGGAGGAGGAGTCTTTCTCCTGCCCTTCTTTATAGCTTCAACTTTGAAGGCCACGGACTTTTCTTTGCCATAAGACCTGCTGCTCTTTTCCTCTTCCTTTCTGGCAATCAACTGCATTTCATAGGATAGCAATTTTCCAAACAAAGTTAACGGGGGTGTATCTGCAAGTCTGGCCACTTCTTTGATGGCACAGACCTTGGTATCCCAATCTTTGGTTAATGATCTGAGAAACTTGTCATTAAGTTCATAAGTGCTGAACACTCTTCCATAAGTCATCAGCTCATTGACAATTCTAAAAAACGTTTCATAGCATATAGCTATGCTATCTATCTTGACTTGTCTAAAACTCTCATATTCTTGATTGAGCATGGATTTCCTGTCCTCTCTTACTTCTTCTATCCCCTCCATGTAGACAATCAAAGTGTCTCACATTTCCTTTGAAGTTTTGCAGTGGACTAAATTTTGAAATGTAGAATCATCTATGACACTAACAATTATGTTCTATGCCCTCTTGTCCAAAGTGGCTAAGATGATTTCATCTTTGGTCATCTCAGAATAACTCTTTGGAGTTTTCAGATTTGCATCTAGAACAGATGTCTTCATAGGAATGAAAGGCCCTTCTTGAACTGTGATATAAATTCTTGGATAAGATGCCTCCATGAATAATCTGACCCTCTCTTTCCATATACCAAAGGTTTCTTTTCTACAAATGGGAAGTTTCATGGATCCAAGTTCTTTGTAATTTTCTCATGAACCCATCTTGGCTATCTGATTACTACCTTGAAGATACACTCAGACTGTTAAGTCTAATTTTGATCAATGTCCCTCTGATACCACTTGAAAGAATTGATTTCAAGATTGTCTAAACACTTAGAGGGGTGGGGGGTGAATAGGTCCAATTCTTATTCTACTTAGACAGTTAATAATTTGATCACAACACAGATAAATTCTACAGTTATCACATTACACAATCATCCAAGCACAACATACACATAGTGTTTATAGTAGTTCCCCAAATGATGGGTACATCCACTTTCCCCTTCTCCTATCAAACAGTATACTAGATTCAGCCAAACTTCCTTCCACCTTCTCAGATCCTCAGATCTTAGAACTCAGAACCCAACTGGTTCCTACAGCTCACACTTTAACAAGTGCTACAACTCAGGCTCTTCCCAAGAACCCTACCTCAGAATGAATCCACACTCCTTCCATTCAGGCAATCAAGCCCTACCTCAGCCTTTATCACCAGGCCTACAGCTCAGAGAACATAATCTCATACCTCAGGCAAACAGCCCTACCTCAGCCTTTATAGTTACAGGCTTACAACTCAGAGATTGAAATCTCTTACACTCAAATCTAAAATAGATCTACAGAAAATTGATTAAGAAGATGTTCCTTCCTTCACTCAAGGAGAGATGAGGGAATCTTGATCAGATCTTGATGGATCTGCTTTCTCCTATTCTTTGTAGTAATGAATCTGATTCAACCTGACTTATCTTATTCAATGCTTTTTGAAAGAGAGAACCTAGGTTGAATCTTCTTGAGAAGTTGGTGTAGATCCAACTTCTTCCACTTTGCAGAATTAAATCTGCAATCTCTATTAGATCTGCTATAAAGCAATCCCCTTCTCTGATTTTGAATCAGAATCTTCTTGATGTACAGGATTACGTGAATTATTCTTGGAGAATTCCACTTTAATTTCTCTCTATATTTTTTTTTGTCTAATAGCTCGGCTCTATTTATAGTTCACATCAGAGGTAATCGGCTAATCCGGTCATTGACTGACATCTGACAGTTCTGACATGTCTAATAAGTCGTGACAATTCTGGCAGCTGTCAAGTCTTCAGTCTTGAGATTTGACACTTAGAGTTATTTAACTCAGCTGAATGTGTCGAGACATAAGAATAGTATGTATCGACACAGATGAAGTATGTGTCGACACAAATACTCGGGTGTCGACACACTTCCTTTGGTGTAGTTGACAAACTTAAGAAACTGTCGACATAACTCTTCATTCAGTCTCAACACTGCCTTTGTAGAATGTGTCGACATACTTCAGAAAACAGTTGACACAACTCTTCATCAAGTTCTCGACACACAGCCTTTGTAGAATGTGTCGACATACTTCAGGAACTATCGACACAACTCTTAATCAAGTTCTCGACACGGCCTTTGTAGAATGAGTCGACACAAGTCCTGTGTGTCGACACAGCCTCTTCAAATGTCGACCCAAGTCCTGGATGTCGACATAGTTGCTCCTCATAATTATCAATACAACAATGTATAAATGTGTCGACACAAGTTATGAGTGTCTACACAGATGATGTCGACTTAAACTCTGGGTGTCGACACAAGTCCTGTATGTCGACACAGACTTGCTTCTTGTCTCGACATAGCTCCTTCAAAGGTGTAGGCACAAAATAATTGTCTCAATACTTTTGTACTTAGAATATTTTCTGCATTATTCTGCTTGCACAAACAAACTCAATACTCCATCAAATACAACCTGATGTCTATCATAGAGTCAGGTGATGCTTCTCCAAATCGATGAAACTACCCTTCACAGGCACAACCAAGTACTGCTGTGCTCTTTGGTTACCAAGTTGATGTGTGTAAGGTCAACCGATGTTGCTGCGCTCTTTGGTTACCGTCGAGCAAATCTATGTAAGGAGGAAGTGGTATAGGATACCTACGAAACTATAAGTGAAGGTTCTGCATATTGAATAGTATGTGTAGAGTCCTCTGCTGGGCTGGATGATATTATGTGAGTCATCACTGAGATCACGATTCTATTTGCCACCGTTCAAGGAGGTGATCAAAATCTTGAAGTTTTGTGTTGTGCATGTTTCCAAATTTACTCCTCTCGAAATGACGCATATCATGGGCCTGATTTCCTTCTTCTAAGAGCATGGCTCGAAGTTTTTCTTGGATCATTTCAAATATTAGTACAAGGTGCGTACTGATGGAGGCGGTCATGTTAATGTCCACAACAACAAACACTGGCTCGAGTTCAAAAGTTGGGTAGACCGTCGTCATGGTAACACTATGAATTGGGGAAGCTGCATATCGGCTAGCTCTTTTGGTAGACTTGGGTGGATTACATGATGTGTTTCACATCTCGGTGCTTCGAAAAGCCGTCAAAGATCCAGTTCAAGTGATCGAGAATGATTGATGAAATGTAAATATACGTATTTTTGTGTACATTAATTTAGTCGTTTTCATTGTTTTTACTTATTTTTGTTCTATAAAATACTCCTATTTTTGTAAATTTACTACTAACTTATTTTATTTTATTTTTCAGGAAAGAAAATAAAAATCTGCCAAAACAGTGCTGACACGCCCGTGTTCCCTGGGTCACGCCCGTGACCAGGGCGTGACTCCTCTTCCCGCTCGAAGATTTTTCAACTCAACACTTTCCGCTCGACGTTTGTCGAGTGTCGACACCAACCGACACGCCCAGCATCACACCGTGACCTGGGGCGTGACCACTCCACCTGACTCGACAAGACCCGCACGGTGACTTTTGACGCGACCCGCGCCCAGATCCACCTCCCCGGCACGCCTAATGTCATTCCCGTGACACAGGGCATGACCGCCACGTCTTCAGCCTGAAGTCAACTTTGCCGTCAAATCGCCGACCACCTTCGCAAACAGTAGTGACACGCCCGCCGACACGCCCGTGTCGGAGGGCGTGTACTTAGTTTTTTTTCTATAAATACCCCACTTTTGTAATGACCAAGGGTTCACATTTTTGAGCCACTTTAGTGTGTTTTGTGGGCTGCATCCATGGATTCCTTTGCTATATAAGGAGATTTCTCCCCCTTCCTTTCATGTTTGTTTTTGCTTTAGCTTTAGCTTTGTAATAGCTTTGTAATAGTCTATTTTAATCAATAAAAATGTTTGTTTTTCTCTTCTTAAATGGCTTTGGAATGAACTTATGTGCCCACTTTTCTTCTCATTTTATCCTTAGTTTCTCCTTTGTTTTTCTCTTTATGAAAAGTGTGTGTGTGTGTGTGTGTATGAGTGTAACATGTTTATTATTCATGTTTTTAACTTGTCTTCATGTTAGGTTTTGTAGTAGATTTCATTTCCAAATCAGTTGTGGTATGATAAGTTTTTCTCTTTTTCATCATGTCCTTTTCTTAAGAGCCTTATGCTTTCATTCTTATGTATTTTAAAAGAGAGTTTTGAAAGTGATTTTGATTTTTTTTACTTAGCTTTTTTTTGTAGGATTGTAAAACATTTTTTTGTTATTTTCATTTTCTTTTCACTTTTTAATAGATTTTATGAAACATAAGAATGAAAAACTTGTTATTTTAATTTTTAAAGAATTTTGGTTTTTGATTTGTTTTGAAAAACTTTTGTTCTCTTAAAATTCTAATTTGTTCTTTTTATTTTTTTTTGTTAAAATGCAAGCATAAAAAAGTAGTAGTTTCAATTGTTAGGTAACTTTCATTTTGTTTTCAAAATTGTGTGTGTGAGTGTAGGAGTTAGGATTTCATTTTGCTCTTTAAGATTTCATGTTGTGTGTGCGTGTATGAGAATAATCTTTATGCTTTTTTTAATTTATGAAGAGTGTGTGAGTGTAGGTGTTAAATTTTCATGCTTTATTTTCATGCTTTATTTTATCGCTTTCTTCAATTATGTAGAGTGCGTGTGTGTAGGAGATAAATTTTCAAGCTTTATTTTCTTGCTTTCTTTCAATTTATGTAGAGTGCGTGAGTGTGCACATTTATTTCCGTCCACTCGTTAATAGTTAAATGCCGCGTTTTTATTTCCCGCCTACTCGTTTGAGTAGGACTTGTAATTTTCTTTATTTTCGCCTACTCATTTGAGTTAAATGGCAGGTCTTTATTTGTTTTTGGTAAAATGTGAGTATAAAAAAGTATTAGTTTTAATTTTTAGGTAACTTTCATTTTGTTTTCAAAATTGTGTGTGTGAGTGTAGGAGTTTGGATTTCATTTTACTCTTTAAGATTTCATGTTGTGTGTGCGTGTATGAGAATAATCTTTATGCTTTCTTTAATTTATGAAGAGTGTGTGAGTGTAGGTGTTAAATTTTCAAGCTTTATTTTCATGCTTTATTTTATCGTTTTCTTCAATTATGTAGAGTGCGTGTGTGTAGGAGATAATTTTTCAAGCTTTATTTTTTTGCTTTCTTTCAATTTATGTAGAGTGTGTGCGTGTGCGCATTTATTTCCGCCCACTCGTTAAGAGTTAAATGACATGTTTTTATTTCCCTCCTACTCATTTGAGAAGAAATTGTAATTTTCTTTATTTTCGCCTACTCATTTGAGTTAAATGGCAGGTCTTTATTTCTCTGTATTTTTTTGAGCAGTACTTGTAATTGTATTTATTTCCGCCTACTCGTTAAGAGTTAAATGACGTGCCCTTTATTTCCCGCCTACTCGTTTGAGTAGGACTTGTAATTTTCCTTTTTTGTAACTTAGTTTCTGTTTATTTATAATTTTAAGTGTGCGTGAGTTCTTTTTATCTAACTTTTCAGCTTTCTAAATGTTTGTTATTTTTTATGTCCTCTTCTTATAATCCTTTAGTGTTTAGTCTCGAACTCGCGCCTCATCAAGTTATAAAGTCATCCCCATACCGATGTGTGGCTAATCGCTATTAGCCTCGACATCGAAGAGTATTGAGACATTTAAAATAATTCGTAATAATTAAAGCTCTTTATTTTCACTTTAATTTAAGCACTTAAGGTTTGCCCCGGGTTAACGACGCGTAGGACCACAAATCGATGTGTGGGCCCTATTTCTGTTATTCATACGCTAGCTAGCCGAGAGGTCGTGCCTATGGACAGATCACCCCTGGGTAAATAGAGTTGCGTTCATACCCTCGAGAGAGGACAAGAATAATTCTACCAGATTGGGTTCCCCACCCAATAGAGGGGTTCTTAGCGTAAAGCGGGCGTTAAGAGGAATCTTTCACCGGACTAACGTTCGGTCGAATAGTCTTAGCGTTCAGGTGAGCGATATCCCTATAGCTAGGTGAGCTCACATTTGTGGAACCTCCACGACCAAGTTTCCTTTTATTAATTTGAAAACTAAGTCCTATAATTATTAAAAGTTATTTTTGTCTTAATCCGATTTGATGCCGAGCGTTAACCCTTCATCAAATTTTTCTAAATCATTTTTTCGCTCTTTTACTTTTTCTGCCTTTACTTAATTAAAATCTCCTCCTTACTTTCAGTAAAATAATAGTCCTCCTGGAGGAGTAAGAATAGTCAACCCGACCACGAGAACAATACGACCTCGGTATTCCCCCGAATATCGAGTACTGCTTGCGATAGGTGCACTTGCCTCATCTAGCACGCCGGCGGCGATCGACTCACCGAACCAACCACAGTAAGAGTCTGTTCGCGGGCCCATCAAGTTTTTGGCGCCGTTGCCGGGGAATCTTCGAGTTGCTATTTCGAATTTCGGAGTCTATTACTTTTACTTATTTTCTATAAACTAAAAAAAACTAAAACTTTATTTTAAATAAAATTAAAAAAAAGAGAGTTTATTTTGTTTTATTTTTTTCTTTGGGTGTATGACCCATGGACAACCCTCCGAGTCTGAAGATTTTGACTTCGAACCTGAGATCAAACGCTCCCTTGCGCGTATTCGATCACAACGCCGAATTCCTTCTTTATACCCCGAAGAATCTATCGATGAACCCTCTTTCGAAGTTATGGCCGCCCCTAACCCTGCCCCGGCGGTCGAGCGTACTATGTCTTATTACGCCCGGCCTAACCTTGATGATACTAGGTCTAGTATTGTTCGCCCTGCGGTGGCGAAAAATAATTTTGAAATAAAATCGAGTGTCATTCAAATGGTCCAAAATGCCGTGCAGTTCGATGGACTGCCAGATGAGGACCCGAATGTCCACTTGTCCAACTTTTTGGAAATATGCGACACCTTCAAGATTAATGGCGTCACTGATGGCGCCATTCGCTTGCGCCTATTTCCTTTTCCCCTTAAGTCCAAAGCCAAGGCGTGGTTGAATGCCCTCCCGTGAGAATGTATCACCAAGTGGGCTGAGTTGACGGAGCGGTTCCTAACGAAGTACTTTCCGCCCGCAAAAAACTGCAAAGTTGCGGGCAAACATTTCTTCGTTTGTGCAAAACGATCCTGAGTCTCTATATGAGACTTGGGAATGGTTTAAGGAATTCCTCCACCGGTGCCCGCACCATGCGCTGCCAACGTGGTTGCAAGTCCAAATTTTTTATAATGGGCTTAATTTTCAAACGCGTCAAATGATTGAAGCGGCTGCCGCAGGCACACTAAAAAACAAAACTCCCGAGGCCGCCCAGGCTTTATTCGAAGAGATGGCTATGAACACCTATCAATGGAACGTCCCGTATGGACGCCCAAAGCCGGCGGCTGGTCTTTTTGAAGTGGATGCCACTGCTCTCTTAACCCTTCAAGTTGAAAGGTTAACAAAGCAGGTGGCGGAGATGTCTGCTGCCTCCTCCACTCCACCTTGTTTTATTCCCTCCAACGTCTGCGTGGCCGAAGAGTTCGTGGAATTCGTAGGAAATTCGGGTCGTCCTTCCTTCAACCCCCAAAACATCAAGTTTTTGGCGCCGTTGCCAGGGAACGAACCCGGGTTACCCACGTGACAGGCGGGAATACTCACCACTATACTACAACGACCTGTTGCTGGGGAAAATGTGAGTATAAAAAAGTATTAGTTTTAATTTTCTTAAAAAATACAAAATTTTTTTTTATGTATATATTAAAGACATAAACTTAAAAAAAAGATAATAGTTCAAAAAATTCAAAAATATTCAAAAAAATTGAGTAAAACAAAACAAAAATACAAAAAAAAGATAATAAATAAAAAACACAAAAAATGATGATAAAACTATAAAAATAAAAAAAATGTTTTGAAACAAATAAATCAAATATTTCATCCTTAACTTTCCTGCTATCCAAAAATTTTGTTTTGAGTTTATTTATATGTGAATTTTACTAATTCTCTGTTTGCTATTCGTTTGTTAATTATTGAGTTAAAAATTTAAATAGTCGGGATTAAGTTTTAAAGAAGTCATTATGCTTTGTTAAAAATAGCGAACTCGTTTTAGGCACTACTTCTAATTTTTTATTGATAGGAGCACGTGTACTATGTTAGAAAATAACGACTATATGATTCAATTATGTTTACTTTTAGATTTCTGAAAAATTGGAACGTACAATTTATTAAAGTTGCTCTCAAAATTGTTTTTAATTAAAAATCTAGTTTTCCTTTGTCCCCATACCTATCATGACCTAATTGGCATGATAAAATTTTTTATCCATAAAAGATCATATGTCAATGGGAATAAGATTTCGTTCCATAATTATATACAACCAATAATTTTAAAAGATTATATGTTATGGAGTAAGCGGATAAAATTCATTACTCCTACACATATACATTGGGTTAGTTTTATTGTTATGAAGTTGAATAGAAAAATGATTTTAGGAAAATAAGATTTCATTTTCCTAATAATCCAAAAAGAAAAAAAATGGAGGTTCGAGAAAAAATTACCTCACCTCAAAATCAAAACCCTCTTCATAAACCAACATCAATCCCCTTAGCCAATTTCACGATTCTAGAATTAATTCAAAAATCTTTTTGAGAGCATAATTTGTAAATTACATTATTTCCGGTAAAACTCCTATAAGCTAAAAGTTCATATAATTCCAAACTAGTTTTGTTAATCTAACCAATACAATTACTGCTTTCTATTTGATTACATAAAGATGTCTTTTGGCCAAAACTTTTGCGTTATTTAAATCATCTACATAATTTTATGACATAATTCTTACACCTCGTATATTTATTTAGATCTCTCTTATAATTGATTAAGCGGTAGCTAAACTTAGAGTTTTTTCTATTCCTTATAAGTTCACCTCAAACTTTTGCTCTGTAATAGCAAAAGCTTAAGTATGGGGGTTTTTGATGAATTGTAAATATACGTATTTTTGTGTACATTAATTTAGTCGTTTTCATCGTTTTTACTTATTTTGTTCAATAAAATGCTACTATTTTTGTAAATTTACTACTAACTTATTTTATTTTTCAGGAAAGAAAATAAAAATCTGCCAAAACAGTGCTGACACGCACGTGTTCCCTGGGTCACGCCCGTGACTAGGGCATGACTCCTCTTCCCGCTCGATGATTTTTCAACTCGACACTTTCCGCTCTACGTTTGTCGAGTGTCAACACCAACCGACATGCCCAGCGTCATGCCGTGACCTGGGGTGTGACCACTCCACCTGGCTCGAGAAGACCTGCGCGGCGACTTTTGACGCGACCCGCGCCTAGATCCACCTCCCCGACACGCCTAATATCACGGCTAATGTCACGCCCGTGACACAGGGCGTGACCACCACATCTTCAGCTTGAAGTCAACTTTGTCGTCAAATCGCCGGCTGCCTTCGCAAATAGTATTGACACGCCCGCCGACACGCCCGTGTCGGAGGGCGTGTACTTAGATTTTTTTTCTTCTATAAATACCCCACTTCTTTAATGACCAAGGGTTCACATTTTTGAGCCACTTTAGTGTGTTTTGTGGGCTGCATCCGTGGATTCCTTTTCTATGTAAGGAGATTTCTCCCCCCCTTCCTTTCATGTTTGTTTTTGCTTTAGCTTTAGCTTTGTAATAGCTTTGTAATAGTCTATTTTAATTAATAAAAATGTTAGTTTTCTCTTCTTAAATGGCATTGGAATGAACTTATGTGCCCACTTTTCTTCTCATTTTATCCTTAGTTTCTCCTTTGTTTTTCTCTTTATGAAAAGTGTGTGTGTGTTTATGAGTGTAACATGTTTATTATTCATGTTTTTAACTTGTCTTCATGTTAGGTTTTGTAGTAGATTTCATTTCCAAATCAAATGTGGTATGATAAGTTTTTCTCTTTTTCATCATGTCCTTTTCTTAAGAGCCTTATGCTTTCATTCTTATGTATTTTTAAAAGTGTTTTGAAAGTGATTTTGATTTTTTTTACTTAGCTTTTTTTTGTAGGATTGTAAATTTTTTTTTGTTATTTTCATTTTCTTTTCACTTTTTAATAGCTTTTATGAAAACATAAGAATAAAAAAATTGTTATTTTAATTTTTAAAGAACTTTGGTTTTTGATTTGTTTTGATAAACTTTTGTTCTCTTAAAATTCTAATTTGTTCTTTTTATTTGTTTTTGGTAAAATGTGAGTATAAAAAAGTAGTAGTTTTAATTTTTAGGTAACTTTCATTTTGTTTTCAAAATTGTGTCTGAGAGTGTAGGAGTTAGGATTTCATTTTGATCTTTAAGATTTCTTGTTGTGTGTGCATGTATGAGAATAATCTTTATGCTTTCTTTAATTTATGAAGAGTGTGTGAGTGTAGGTGTTAAATTTTAATGCTTTTTTTTCATGCTTTATTTTATCGCTTTCTTCAATTATGTAGAGTGTGTGTGTGTAGGAGATAAATTTTCAAGCTTTATTTTCTTGCTTTCTTTCAATTTATGTAGAGTGCGTGCGTGTGCGCATTTATTTCCGCCCACTCGTTAAGAGTTAAATGTCGTGTTTTTATTTCCCGCCTACTCGTTTGAGTAGGACTTGTAATTTTCTTTATTTCCGGCTACTCATTTGAGTTAAATGACATGTCTTTATTTCTCTGTATGTTTTTGAGCAATACTTGTAATTGTATTTATTTCTGCCTACTCGTTAAGAGTTAAATGGCGTGCCCTTTATTTCCCGCCTACTCGTTTGAGTAGGACTTGTAATTTTCCTTTTTTGTAACTTAGTTTCTATTTATTTATAATTTGAAGTGTGCGTGAGTTCTTTTTAGCTAACTTTTCAGCTTTCTAAATGTTTGTTATTTTTTATGTCCTCTTCTTATAATCCTTTAGCGTTTAGTCTCGAACTCGTGCCTCATCAAATTATAAAGCCATCTCCATACCAATGTGTGGCTAATCGCTATTAGCCTCGGCATCGAAGAGCATTGAGACATTTAAAATAATTCGTAATAATTAAAGCTCTTTATTTTCACTTTAATTTAAGCACTTAAGGTTTGCCCCGGGTTAATGACGCGTAGGACCACAAATCGATGTGTGGGCCCATTTCCGTTATCCATACGCTATCTAGCCGAGAGGCCGTGCGTATGGACAGATCACCCATGGGTAAATAGAGTTGCGTGCATACCCTCGAGAGAGGACAAGCATAATTCTACCGGATTGGGTTCCCCACCCAATAACGAGGTTCTTAGCATAAAGCGGGCGTTAAGAGGAATCCTTCGTCGGACTAATGTTAGGTCGAATAGTCTTAGCGTTCAGGTGAGCGATATCCCTATAGCTAGGTGAGCTCACATTTGTGGAACCTCCACGACCAAGTTGCCTTTTATTAATTTGAAAACTAAGTCCTATAATTATTAAAAGTTATTTTTATCTTAATCTGATTCGATGCCGAGCGTTAACCCTCCATCGAATTTTTCTAAATCATTTTTTCGCTCTTTTACTTTTTCTGTCTTTACTTAATTAAAATCTCAACCTTACTTTTAGTAAAATAATAGTCCTCCTGGAGGAGTAAGAATAGTCAACCCGACCCTGAGAATAATATGACCTCGGTATTCCCCCGAATATCGAGTACTACTTGCGATAGGTGCACTTGCCTCATCTAGCACGCCCGCGGTGATCGACTCACCGAACCAACCACAGTAAGAGTCTGTTCGCGGGCCCATCAATGATCGTGTGCCGGTGGAGTATGGGCTAACGACGAAGGTTAGGCCCATTCGGATCGAGGATCACGATGATAAACAGTTGCGGAACAAGACAATCGGGATGGTCAAAGTCCGGTGGGATAATTATGGTCATGAGGAGCTAACAAGGGAGCAAGAGCAGACAATGCGAGCTGAGTTTGGACTTATGGCCATACAATTATTCTTTTCAAGAGTGGCTTCCAAACATCGGCGTGCAGGCCTGCCACACATGAACAAAACACAATATTGTTCAACTTAGCCTTCAAGGCCTAGCAGTAGCAACAACAACAGCAGGGACTTCAACATTTATATGTCCCACTCGGCTCTCCAGCAGCTGTACAAGGACAACCCACCCAACAGTGGCAAATAAGGCAACGATCAGCATTCAGCTGACCAATTTATAACGACCCTACCACTTTCCCGGGGCAGTGGTATTCCTTCCCTGCAGGAATAACAATTCATATGCAGATATATACATATCACACATTGTGCTCTCACGCACAAACTTTCCATCACAACTGTCAGCCATGCGGACCGACTATCCGTGCACTCAAGGCACATTCTTGGTGTATCGACGAACAAGGGTCCCACCACCATATCAGGGCCGAAACCCAACGGTAAAATTGAGCATTTGCTCTCCCTGGCATGCAACTAGAGACTTTAGTCTTAGTGGCACGTAGGCCTAAGACTCTCGCTATGCGCTCCAACAGACTGCACTTTCAGGTCTGCAAGTCGGACGGACATAATGTAGGTCGAATCAACCATCCCCCATTGCTCAAGTCGCCTTACCATCAATGAATACCAACGTACTCGCGGCTAAGTAAAAGGCGCGGATCGGTTTCACCTTACCTGTTTGGCATAAATCCTTTTGAAGAGCTCATCAAGCTCACATATAGCCAGACTATCCCTAAGGGACAGGCTTCACATTCATAGGTTAGCTAGGAGCCACGCCTCGCATTAGCGACAGAACTCATATTCCATCCCTAGGCTTAACCGTACATTCATAGTATACACTTGAGAGTATTTTCCTGGACTGCCAAGCCAGTACTTCCTGCTACTACCCTTCACAGGCACAACCCATCAAGCATCATAAGAATTACAAGCATCAGAGGGTCTTTTCCCGGACTTCCGCACCAGTACTTCCTGCTACTGCCCTTCACAGGTCCAACCTATCGAGCATCACAAGCGTCACAAGGGTATTTTCCTGGACTACCACTCCAGTACATCCTGCTACTGCCCTTCACAGGTCCAACCCGTCGACTCCATAAACGACACGTTTAACCACATAGTCTTCTACGTTGTACAGATGCATCATCATGAATCCAGACCAACCTTTCCAAATGGGCTTCACACAACATGCCTATTCCATACTCCATTTCCGGATCTATATGCCAAACTATTGGGGATTCCAAGAATCAACCCAAGGGAATCCCTTAGAAATCCACCCTCTGGTGGGGGAAACCTATGCATATGTCAAAAGGAAGGACTTCACATGTCCTAGGAAGAAAGATCATTACCCTTGACGATCGCTTCAGAACTATGGAATTCTAGCCAGCTGGAAAGCACCACAATGACCTTGCCTCCACAACGCTGGCCTCAGATCTCAGCAGCTCCACCGATGGCCAGCTCCCCTCTCCTCCTCCTTCCTCTCTCTTCTCTCTCTAGTTTCTTAGAAAGAGAGTGGATAAGATCAAAATGAGATTTTCCTTCTTATTCTCGGCCTTAAAGCAGCAGGGAGGAACTTGGGGCCTCAGATCCTAGCTGTGGAAAATGGACGGCCACGATTCGTCCACAAAATCTCTAATTTTTGGCTGATACGGCCTGTGACACGCCCGTGTCACAGGTCATGTCATGGGCATGTCACATGGTCGTGTACTCTTCTGGATTTGTCAGTTGTGTGCCGCTTAAGGTACACGGCCTATAATATGGGTATGTTAGAGGCCGTGTCAGCCAAAAATTAGATATTTTGTGGACGAATCGCGTCCGTCCATTTTCCTCAGCTAGGATCTGAGGGCCCAAGTTCCTCCTTACTGCTTTAAGGCCGAGAATGAGAAGGAAAATCTCATTTTTATCGTGTCCACTCTCTTTCTAAGAAATTAGAGAGAGAAGAGAGAGGAAGGAGGAGAAGGAGAGGGGAGCCGGCCATCGGTGGAGCTGCTGAGTTCCGATTCGAGATTCGAGGCTAGTGCTGTGGCGGTAAGAATGTTGCAGGGCTTTCCAGCTGGCTAGAATTCCATGGCTCCGAAGCGATCATCAAGGGTAACGATCTTTCTTCCTAGGACATGTGAAGTCCTTAATTTTTGGCATAAGCATGGGTTTCACCCACCAGAGGGTGTATTTTTAAGGGATTCCCTTGGGTTGATTCCTGGAATCTCCAGTAATATGACATATCGATCTGGAAATGGAGTACGGAATAAGCATGCTGTATGAAGCGCATCTGGACAGGTTGGTCTGGATTGGTGATGTTGCATCTGTACACTAGAGAAGACTCAGTGGTTAAACGTGTCGTTTATGTAGTCGACGGGTTGACCTGTGAAGGGTAGTGGCAGGAAGTACTGGAGTGGTAGTACAGGAAAATACCCTTGTGATGCTTGTGATGCTCGATGGGTTGGACCTTTGAAGGGCAGTAACATGAAGTACTAGTGCGGAATTCCAATAAAAGACCCTCTGATGCTTGTAATGTTTATGATGCTTGATGGGTTGTGCCTGTGAAGGGTAGTAGCAGGAAGTACTGGCATGGCAGTCCAAGAAAATACCCTCAAGTGTATATTATGAATGTACGGTTAAGCATAAGGATGGAAAATGAGTTCTGTCGCTAACGCGAGGTGTGGCTCCTAGCTAACTCATGAATGTGAAGCCAGTCCCTCGGGGACAGTCTGGCTATGTGTGAGCTTGATGAGCTCTTCGAAAGGCTTTATGCTAAATAGGAAAGGTGAAATCGGCACGCTCCTTTTACTTAACCGCGAGTACGTTGGTATTCGGTGATGGCAAGGCGACTTGAGCGATGGGGGGTGGTTGGTCCGACCTGCGTTATGTCCGTCTGACTTGAAGACCTGAAAGTGCGGTCTGTTGGAGCACATAGCGAGTGTCTTAGGCCTACGCGCCACTAAGACTAAAGTCTCTGGCTGCACGCTAGGGAGCAAATGCTGAATTTTACTGTTGGGTTTCGGCTCTGATACGATTATGGTACCCGGGCTCACCGGTACACCAAGAATGTGCCCTGAGTGCAGGGATTATCGGGCCACGTGGCTGACAGTTGTGATGGAATGTTTGTGTATGAGAGCACAATGTGTGATATGTATATATCTGCATATGAATTGTTATGCCTGCAGGGAAGGAATACCACTTCCCCGGGAAAGGGGTAGGGTCATTATAAATTGGTCAGTTGAATATTGACCGTTGCCTTGTTTTCCACTGTTGGGTCGGCCGTCCTTGTACATGTGCTGGAGAGCCGAGCGGGAAATATAAAGGGTGAAGTCCTTGCTGTTGTTGTTGCTGCTGCTAGCCCTTGAAGGCTAAGTTGAACAATATTGTGTTTTGTTCATGTGTGGCCGGCCTGCGCGCCGTTGTTTGGAAGCCACTCTTGAAAAGAATAACTGTAAGGCCATAAGGCCAAACGATCTTGTATTTGGAGGACATTCCTATATGTATATATGCTTGTTTATAACAGTGGACATTCATGGTTGTAGTTCTGAATTTTTGTTAAAAGCTTCCGCTAGCATGCTATGAGTTAAGATGCGCTACTCTGATATCATCTCGTGACTTTGCCGCCTGTTTTGTGGCATATGATGTGGGGCCCCGACCGGACCTTCTATTATATGCTATATGAACGGCTGGAGTCGTTACACTGGATCCCCTGGAACTGTACCCAAACTCCCAACTGGTGTCCCTGGTATTATGTCCATCAGGTTGTTAGTTTAAATCTAAGTCTTGATCCCCTCCCCTCCCCTGTGACACCTAGGCACTGCACGAGAAGGAAGGAAAGGGAAGTACGAAAAGTGGGGAGTAACAAAAGCAGGTGACAATGGCCCTAACTATCGTATGATAAAAGTATCTATCATATAAATGTCAAGTATATGAACATAAAATAAAGGAAGAAGTGTAGTAAGTGCAACATATAAAGTATAAGTAGAGCATGTAATCATACAAAAAAGTAACCTTAGTTTATAAGAATGCCCATACAGACTTATGAGTTAAGGGGTCATTTTGCATGGCTCCCATCGTATAAGCTATCTCATACTAGTTTATACGATGGGGTTTCAGGTTATATGCAGGTTTGTGTGTTGTGATATGTTATGCCATGATTCATGCAAGTGCAACACATGCACATGACTCTATGCACACAGACCTTTAGTTCCCCCATTTGAAGTTAGCTATACTCTCAGGTACCTCACGTAGTGGTAAACGGAGGCAGTCGGTTGGGCCTCCACACTCCTAGGTCGGCATTCACATTACCTAACCTAGACCTTGCATACTACTCGGTACACCCACAGTCAGGTGCTACGGAGTCTTTGTACAAATACAGACAACCACCAGTCTTTTCTTGGCTAAGTGAATACTTACACCCACCGAGTCAACGTTTCAATGTTGGTGTGAACAACCGTCAAACATCGAAGACCCACCACTTAATGCAAATTCACACATGCTATAATAGCTTCCGAGCCATCAGCTCTTAAAACTTAAACCATCTTATCAAACACAGAGTCCACCGCTCTTGAACCTACGCCAACTATCCTCCTAAAATGATAGGGTGAGTGTATGTGACAATGATTATTAAGGTTACTCTTTCATTATATTATTCTTATAGTTTACGTTAACCACAAACAGCCTAGGGCATTCCCTGTGAAGGGCTCTCGAGGGCACTAGGAACTACGACAGGCTGAAGACCAAAGTCCCCTTTCGCAAGGCACTTACTTTTATGAGTATCTATTAATTACCGAACCTTCTCCTCACATTGCTCTTTAACTAATCTTAAGTGATATAGCGTACCCAAGGGGAAAAACGACACATCGTTGACCCCGAGCTCAACTCCATCTCCATGTACCCAAACAACTAAGGACATGGCCCTAAGGGTGACCTTATCTTGACTCCACCCATCCAGTGCACGCTATAATATTTACACCCATTAAAAAATTACAATTGCATTCAAAATTCGCGAATTCTTACTAAATGTAGACCAAATGATCTAACTTAATCGTATGAGAGTAAACCCTCTGAATACTTATCTACAACCTTATAATTATTACTGGGGGTTTACTACGACATGTTGAGCCCAAAACCAAGACTTTGTATTTTTCCTAATTAATTAGGCTTTTTTAATAATTTACCTAAAATCACAAAGCCTAAGATTATGAACATGTTGTCTACGTTTCTGACATGCAATGATTGCACCAAAATTTCTAGAGCTTCCTAATAATTAAATAACAACAAGATAAAAGTTTTACAATTTTCCAGAAATGATTCCTATTATAAATCAAAAAACAATTCTTTTGATCAATATGCCAATTTACAAGGTGAGTACATGATTTAATCATCCAAAATTACAATAAAATTACCAAGGGACCATAATGGTCAGAAAACATGTCAGCCCAAATTTCATGTTTTTCTAATTCCATTTAACCACATAAATAAATTATTGAACAATACATCACCTAGGCAACTTTGTGAATGAACCTCTATTTAACTACTTCAAAAAATAACAATAAAAATAACATGGCATTGTAGTTATCTAAAAGGTTTACTGTACAAGTTTCATAATTTTCTAGTACTCAGTTTGCCTTGAAACTAATTATTTCCCTAATCATCAATTTTTAGAATTACAAAGAAGGTACAATATTCCATCAACAAAAAATTGTAGTAAAATTTGCAGACATAAACAACACCACCAAAAGTTCCTCACCCAAGTTCCATGACCATTCCATGCTGTTTGGACATGTGTTGAGCACCCATTAGAAAAGTTCATATACTAGCTATTAGGTGATTGGTGGGGGAAATCTAATCCTAAAATTCCAATTAAATTATTCCAGAGCGTTTCTCTTCCCATTAAACCTATTTACAAAGTTTTGACCAAGGCTTTGAGAGGTGACCATGTTTCTTTCATTGTCCCAAAAAGGGCATCCCTAAGGTCTAAACTAGAGTCCCATTGTATTTCATCTCTAAATACCTCTAAATCCATTCTAGGGTTGTTACCTGAGATAACAATGTATTGGACAAAGTTTCACCATGTTTAAATGAGGGGTAGACCACTCAAACCCTTTAAGTGCCCTTTCTTAAAACTAGGCTTATTACCTTTAAAATAGCCAACTTTACCTATTAAGTTACCCCATCAATTCAGCTCCAAATGAGTTGATATTTTTTCTGTGGCCCTATAATACACCCTCTGATCATCCACCGGAGTTTGGGGAGACTTGAAGGCCCTTAGAACTTATTAATGTCTCATATATGATTTATTAAATTATCACAAAAACTATAGAAAAATGATCCCCAAAAATTCTGATTTTTGGATATGTCTACGGTCATGACAAGATCAGCCTATGGTCCAAATTTCAGGTCATTTTAATTTTAAGTTAGCCTTTGGACACCTTTCACCAAAAAAGTTTGCTGAGGGTGATCAATTGGATCAAATGAGTTGATTCAAATTTTGTATTAAACTAGACAACAAGGGCTAAGTTTTCTATGTTGGACTCTTTTACATAAAAAGCATCTAACTATTTTTAATAAATAAAACAAAATGGGTGTTAAAGTGTGACAAAATATTTAAAAACCTATACTTTAATTATCCCGCCTACAAATATCATTCAGCCAGATTCAACGGCTGTGCTTTATCATCCCCAATGAACCAAGGGACGTGATTGGTTCTTCCTAAAGCTTTTCTAGCTTCAATTACCGGCCATCCGACCACCTCCCCAGCCGGCCATCGCCACCACCACCTCCGTTGAGGTGGTGGCTATCACCTGGCGGAGACACAGCCGCTGGAGGAGCATATTCTGGCGAACACGAGAGGCTCATTTTCAGGAAAAAATGCAGATTTTCTTCTCACCGATTGGGCTCAATTAAGCACGATTTCTCCAACTAATGATCTAAAGATCTAGCACAAAAGAGAAAGAGAAGGACTAGACCTATAGGAGAGCTTGGAGCCGTGTGTGGTGGTGATGTGTCATGGCCGACCACTCCAAGCTTGATCCTTATCGAAATCTCAATTCTCCTCCTAAAGCAATGGTGTAACCGTCCATTTCAACTCCTTGGAAGCTTTTAAAGCTGATGGAGGGATTGATTTGGGGAGTGGAAGAGGCTATACTGAATGGCCATTAATGGCCTAAAACCAACCTTTCGGCCACCCTCGAACCCTTGCAATTCCAGCGCTTGGTGGTCGGGAAAACCCCTCCACCTCCTCCTAATTGAACAAGTGGAATGAATGAGGTCATTAAGAGGGAGTTGAAAGCCCCATGACCTTCTCATGCCATGAATGCCTCGATTTCTCTCTCCTCTCTTGAATGAAACCCCTTTTTTCTCTCTCCTAGTCACCACCACCGGAATTTGAGTGGTATTCCAGTTGTTTTCTATTGGCTATAGCTAGTGGGCCATCCTAATTGGGCCTAGCCCATATAGGTTGATGTTGGTTTTGTCTTTTCTTCCCCATTTAGGCTTAGTTTGACCAATTTTGACTTGGGGGTGTTGACCTGGTCAACTAAGTGGATTGCATGGTCAACTTAGTGCATTGGGTCCCTCGCCACCACCCAAGTCCACTTGTGGCTTGGTGTAAACCACTTAGGTCCAACTAAGGCAATTTGACCTAACTAGGGTTAGGTTTGACCTTGGCTAAGTTGACCCCTTAGGTTGACCCCAAATGGGTTGTATGGCTTATAAGGGTCCTTATGGGGTTGAAAGTTATATGGTGGGGTTAGGTAGTCATATTTGGAGCCGTTGGCCAAACCCTTGCTTAGGTTTCCAAAAACCACTCTTTGCCGACCAATGTGCGTTCACCTATTTACCTAGGCATCCAAGGTCCTCTTGGTCTTCTTAAAGCTTTGTCATGACCTTGTCATGACAAATAGAACCTCCTAGGGGTCTGGTTGTTTGTGGGATGTTACAAATCCCAATATATATATAAAAAATTAAGACTAGGCCTACGGGGTTTGTACTAATAATAAGCATGCATGAAATTCTTGGTAAATAAAGTTTTACTTGCCGCAAAGAGTTCAAGGTAATTCTACTGCATAAGGTCCAGAGGCTCCCAGTTATGCTCTTCCTGTCCATGATTCGACCACAAGACCTTAACTAGCGGAACCTTCTTTCACAGCAGGATTTGTACCTCTATATCGCCTATCCTGATCGGCTTTAAGAAAACTGATCGGTCAGATGCCACTAGGGCAACCGTTGTAGAAATCTGCTGCTCCGGCCGCAGGAGAGCCCTCTTAAGAAAAGAGACATGGAAGACGTCGTGTAAGACGACCAACAATGGTGGTAGCTCCAGTCTATAGGCCAAAGGGACGATCCTCTCCAGAACCCTATAAGGTCCCATATACCTTGGGCTGAGCTTCTTTCATCCGTGAACCCACGAGACTCCATGCATCAGACGTATCTTCAAGAATACCTGATCACCAAACTGAAATTCTACCTGACGATGTCGTGCATCGTAGTATTTGGCCAGTCTAATTTGGGCCTCCAACATCCTAACTCAAATCAATCGAAACTGAGCATCTGTGTCTTCCATGAACTCCCAGCCAAGCGCCTTTGGGTCCTCATCCTGGACCCATGATAGCAGAGTGCTGCACCTTCGTCCGTAAAATGCCTCATATGGTGTCATGCCTATACTAGATTGATGACTATTATTATAAAAAAACTCAATAAGCGGTAACAACCTCTCCCACGGCTCCCCGCGATCCAAGATACATAGGCGTAGGAGATCCTCTAACGTCTGGTTTGTACGTTCCGTCTACCCATCTGTCTGGGGGTGGAACGTTGTACTGAAAGTCAGTCGGGAGCCTAAGTAAGCCTGAACTAGTCTCCATTCCTTAGACATAAACAGTCCATCCCGATCTAATACTATTGTCCTCAGTATACCATGATAACGGACAAACTGCTCCACAAATATCTATACAAGCACTCCGACCGGAGCATCCTTCCTGACTAGGATAAATCGGGCGACCTTCATCAATCTATCAACAATTACCCAGATAGAATCATTTCCTGCATGGGAGCGAGGCAACCGTGTATGTAGTCCATCGCAATGTCCTCAAACTTCCATTCCTGCTCTGGCAGTGGCTGCAGTAATCCTGCCGGGCTCTTGCACTCAGCCTTCATGAGTTAGCAAGTCTCGCAATGCGTGATAAAGTAGGTAATTTCCTTCTTCATGCTCGTCTAGTACATGGTCCTCTTCAGATTGGCCCTCATCTTTGTGATCTCAGGGTGCACTGAGTACCTACTTGTGTGTGCCTCAGCCAAAATATCTTCCCATAGCTGGCGACCTGCCGGTATATATAATCTTCCTCTGAAACGCAGTAGGCCATCTTTCAACGTGTACTCCGCAGCCATGTCTGCCTCTAATTCTCTGAATATTGTCTATAGTTTGGCATCCTACCTCTGTCCGTCCCTGATGCGGTCTTGAATGTCATTGGCAGTGTCCATCCCTGCTAAATACTCCTTGTAGAGTTTGGGATCTGCTTTAGACACCAAGCAGATCTGTATATCCTCTAGCTTGCTCACAAGCTCCATAACCATCATCTGGGGTTCTCCTCTTGCTAGTGTGGCACTCCTACTCAGGGCATCTACTACTACGTTCGCCTTCCCTGGGTGATAGTACATCATGTGCTGATAATCAGATAGAAACTCCACCCATCATCTCTGGCGCATGTTTAGCTCCTTTTGCGTGTCCACGTACTTGAGATTTTTGTGATCGAAAAAGATGTCACAATGTATCCCTTAGAGGTAATGGTATTAGATCTTTAATACAAAGATTACCACCCCAAACTCTAGATCATGTATTGGATAATTTTGCTCGTGCTTCTTCAATTGTCGGGAAGCATAGGCTATCACATGTCTGTACTGCATCAGGATAGAACATATTACCTGGTAGGATGCGTCTGTGTAGATCTGAAATCCTTCCATTCCAAAGAGAAGGGCAAGGATAGGATCCGAGGTAAGCCGACGCTTTAGCTCCTGGAAGGCAGACTCGCACTGCGGTGTCCACACAAAGGGGGTATCCTTCTTTGTCAATGAAGTAAGGGGGAGGGCAATCCGAGAAAATCCCTCTACAAACTTCCGGTGGTATCCGACAAGTCGTAGAATACTCCGTATGTCCGATGCCATCTTCAGTTGCGGCCAATCTCGTACTACTTGGATCTTTGTCGGATCCACAGCTAGTCCTGCTACACTAATAATATGACCCAAAAGGCCACCTCCTTGAACCAGAACTGACATTTACTGAATTTTGCATACAAACTATGCTACCGATGTTTTTCCAACATCAATGCCAAATGTAGTGCATGGCCTTCCTCCATCCTTGAATAGATAAGGATGTCGTCTATAAATACGATGATGAAAACATCTAGATAGGTCTCAAATACTCGATTCATCAGGCTCATAAATACAAAGGGTGCATTCGTGAGTCCGAATGGCATCACAGTGAACTCCTAAAGATCATATCGACTACTGAATGCGGTCTTTGGGATGTCCTAATCCTAGTTTCGGAGCTGGTAATACCTCGATCTCAAGTCTAACTTCGAGAACCAGTGAGCCCCTTCCAGCTGATCAAAAAGCTCGTCTATTCTCGGTAGAGGGTATATGTTCCGTACCGTCAGCCTATTCATCCCTCTATAATCAATGCATAATCTGAGGGTCCCATCCTTCTTCTTCACGAACAATACTGGGGATCCCCATGGTGAGGAGCTTGGTCTGATGAACCTGGCTTCGACAAACTCCTGAAACTAACTCCGGAATTCCACTAACTTCTTAGGGGCCATCTGATATGGTGCCCTAGATACTGGATTAGCCTACGACACTAGCTGGATCCGAAATTCCTTCTCGCAGTGCAGTGGCAGTCCCGACAGCTTCTCTGGGAAGACATCGACGAAATCTCATACCACCGGGATGTTGGAGAAAGAATGCTTCTCCTCGATCATCTCAAACAAAACATGGTAAACCTCATCCCCCAGTAGATGTGCCTTGATAGCCTGGATAGAAGAATGTAGACAATGAGAGGCCGGGATAGTACCTTTGAATGCCGCATAGGAGTCATCGTATCTCAGCACGACCTTCCTTACCTGACAATCAATATGTGCATGGTTTTAGGTGAGCCATGTCATTCCCAAAACAAGATCAAAGTCCAGTAACTCCAAGATCGTCACTGGAGCCTCGAGTGTTAGTCCATCGATGGTCACCTCCAGGAGGCATTTTGCAATGGATAGGATCTTCGTCCTATTTGGAAGACACACCCTCCTAATGACTCCCGTGAAATGTTGGACCTAGTCCAAGTCCTTAACAAAATTCTCTGCCACAAAATTACGTGTCGCCCCCATGTCGAATAAGGTATGGGCAGGCTTGCCACATACCGTTACCATCCCTGAGGTTATTAAACGGTCTTAGGTGGTTAGTTGTAAAGGTTTTTACTATCAGTTCTACTATTTAGGGAACAGAAGGCAAGGAATTAAAATTGCTAGCATACCTGCTATCGCCCCGTCTGGGTTCTGGGGTTGAGCAAGGTCCAGAGCGTACATCTGATCTCTGTCCGGCCTACGATCGCCACCTTGGAACCCACGTCCTCGGTGATGCGTGTAATACGGCAAGCGCACCGGTCGCACAAGTAATAAAGTTTTGGGAGTAAATCCCCAAGTGTCGGTCTCTTGAGGAATGCAATTAGCGTAGAACGGCAACAGTACCGAGAATATTGTTATAAGAGTTAAAAATAGAACAAAAAGAAAATAGCGGACTCGGGAGATTGTGGATGTTTGATCTACTGAACTAGTAAAAGCTATGCGGGTCGACGGCACCGCTTCGCAAGGTGAAATGGGCCTGTCGGCCGCTATGCCGAACTTCAGTTGGGCGAGTGAAAGGGAAACTAATGGATTGCAGCGTTCTTGTGTGGATTGCAATCGGACAAGGCACATGAATGAAGTGGATGTGGGGTGAGTGAGGCGCATTCACAGACAGAACTCACAAGCATAAGAAGAAACTAACATTCCATTAACTAGAAAGCAAACTTGATATTCAGGGATGGAAATGTTCATTACACTGCTCAAAACATTCATAACACAGAGGAAGGGGAAGCGGAGTAAACCAAAAGAGAATGAAGATCCACCGCGGGTCGTGGCCGGAGTAGCGAGTTGTCAATCCGCTTCCGGGCTCAGTCCAAGGAGGCTTCCGGTACCAACGATCTGTCACCTCGAAGGCCTTTAAGTCCGTTCTCTAGGTTATCTACTTCACCAACTCTGCAGGAAAGCTTGGAGTCGAAGTCACCAATGGCCGAGGGCTTCGCCGGGGTGTTGAAAAGCTTCGGAGTAAGTGGAAATGGCTTCCCGATGAAGGTGGAAGTGATGGAGCAGATGGAGAAGTGAAAAGGGGATTCCCGCGCACTCTTCGATCGCAGCAAATGACAGGCGTTGACCTAAAATGCGGAGCAGGGCCTTTTATACGGAGACAGCAGAAGCAGTGCGCACGATCAGTGTCGCACGACCAGTGGTCGTGCGCACTGTAGGTCGATGATCGTGCGGCTTTTCCAAATAAACCTGCAACCTGGACAAGAAGCATTAGCATATACACGCACGAGCAGTGGCGCACGACCAGTGGTCGTGCGCACTATGGCCAGTGCTCGTGCGATTACCGAGACAGGGTTATGAAAAAGGGGTTGTAATGCGCACGAACAGTGGCGCACGACCAGTGGTCGTGCGCAGTAAGTCCAGTGGTCGTGCGCTTACCCCAGGCTGATTCTATAGAAAATGTAGAGTAGTGCGCACGACCAGTGGTCGTGCGCATTAGATCCCCTGATCGTGCGCAGTATTCCTATTTCACAACCATCCCGGAACACGCACACGACCCCTGTACCAGCAGAAGGGGCAGAAAGGCCACCAGAACGTGCACACCACATCCCCGAGATAGGGCTAAAGAATAACAACAGAAATGGAAACACAGAAAGCACACAGAAGCGGGCCTACAGTGCACTTAATTGTGAAATAGGTACATAAACACAAATAAGCAATAAAGGCTCTCAAGTGTAGTGCTAAGGCGATAAAACTAGCCCAGATGAGTCCAAAAATCAGTGTAAAATGTGGACTCATCACACCCCCAGACTTAACCATTTGCACGTCCCGAGCAAATCATCACTCCATGGACTCGAAGATAGCTAACTGACTTAGCAATTTCAAAAAGAAGTAAGACGAGAAATCAAATATATCATGAGTATAGAAGATATAATAGAAAAACTTTTTAATTATACAACGTAGTTTAAACTATTCGACAGACGTAAATAAATATTATAATTGCTCAAAATTAGAATTCCGGAGAATCGTGCGATCATGTGCAGGAAGAAAGTAGGCAGACCACTAAGGTGAGCATTGCCAAAGTTTGGGACTCAGGATCACCTCCAAAGGAATCCACCAATGTCGGGGACCATACGCTTGCACGTTCACACTCTCTCCACAGCACGGGTTAGACTCAAGCGTGAATCAGTAGGACTTGTAGGAGGAAATGGGGCTTAGGCAACGGCTTGGTGGTCAAAGATAAACATGAAGGCTCTATGCAACCAAAGCGAGCGAAAACAACCCGAACCAAAACAGCCACTTAGAAAAGAATGGGGCACACGCCCCCAGACTTAGCTTGAAATCCGGGTGTGAATACGGCTGAACCTGACCAAATTCAATAAAGAGGATGGGGATTGAAATCTCAAAGCAATTCTTTCATATATATATTTGTTTTTTTCTAATGCGCGAATCAGCTTTTTATTTTCGTAAACTGTTGTTTTCTTTTCTGCGCTAGCAATCCCCAAACGAAGCAATCAAAACGGGAATAAAATCAGCACCCCCAAAACAATGTCCACTAATCACAACCTCGGCAAAACAGGAATTACAAATCAGCTCAAGCATTTGATTGCGAAGGTGGGTTTAGCTTCAGGCCTTGGTGAAAGTGAGTGGAGCTGGATCAAAGGAAGGGTAGGCACAAATTTGGTATGCAATGGTTAACAGGTAGGAAGGGCTAAACAAGGCTCAAACTAGCCAAAAAGAAGGCCTACGTCATGCTCACGCTTAACTAACCATGCACCAATGCTTCGAGAGTAGCTTAGGGCAAGTTCTTAGCCACCGAGAAAGATGATCCTTCCCCCCGACTCGAGCAATACGAGTCTAGTGGCGGCTACACACATTCCTACACTATCATTTGATTATCCCAGATTCAGATTTTGAGCAGTACAAACAATATTGACATGAGCAGAAAAGAATAATTCTACGAGCATAAATAAAAATTAGTTCTATCCTAACTCTACACAAACCATGAGTATTCGATTAGGAGCACTGCATGAGTTTCGAACTACTCAATCCTGAAATCCTAAGCCAGTACCACTATTTTAAAGTTTACACAAAAGCAATAAATTTAACTCGGGTTGTGCGCGTGGGTAAGAGCGCACTCGTGTGGGTGATTCAGTGTGTGCAACCAAAAAAAAACAAGAAATAAGTAAATAAGAAACCGGAATGCAACAGAAACTGCGGTGTAGTGAACACAGGCATACTACCCCCCCCCCCAAACTTAAAGTTGACAACGAATAAAAATAAACATTCCAAATAGGAGAAATAGCTAGGGTAGGAAGTTACCTATGCTCAAAATTGAGCATACCAGTCGGGCCATGAGATGTCCAAGTGCGGCCAAGTTGTCGTGCCTCTAATATTCATGCACCTGCGATTAAAGGAGGCAAGCCAAACAAAATCTGGACATAGATATATATATGAAGAAATATACCGAAATAAAAATACAGCATAGGACCGCACGGTCCAACTTGGGTTGTCTCCCGAAAGCCCTTTTGTTTACCGTCCTTAAGGTGGACCAAATACCTGTATTAGCAGTTCAAATAGAGAGTTCTTGGCAGTAGCAAAAGGAAACAAAATTAAAAATAGAGCAACCAGCATTCAACAAGTAGCAAGAAAGAGGATGGCACAATCAGCTATACGCAGATTTATGGTAAGTCTCGCCGGTGGGATGCGAGAGAACAGCAGAGTGTCTTTTTGCATTCGGGGTAGGCATTGTCCTATTACTGCGAGTGCACTCGTTCGCGAGCCGGAAGGCAGCTTAGCGCTCTTCATGTAAACGCTTGGCCTCTTTCAGTTTCTCCACCGTGGGAGACTTCCAATGAAGGTAGGCTGTGGGGTTTGCTTGTATCGTGGTTGGTGGCGGCCTATCCGGCACCGTGACGACAACCGGATCTGCCCAAGTCACATATCGTTTAACATAATTATACAAATTATTGTCCAGGGATTTCTCCCGAATAAAACTTAGTTCTCCCTGCTCAACAACAGAATTGGATGGCAGTAAAAAGACAGTCGTGGCTTTGATGCAATTGATCCCTTCGTGGACCAGTAGTTCCTGCTTCTCATCGACTTCTGGAGGAAGTCCGTTCTTTGGCGTCTTCTCCAGATGTGCTTCCAATGCGGGGGAACCTGAATCCAGCTTGACATCTGTGACACTCAGAGAAATGTTATTTGGGATGGAAGAAAAATGTAGGGATGTTTCATCGAGGGTGGACTCATCGTTTGGCCAAGTGACACGGCCTTTGGAAAAGTCGAGGGATGCGCCACTGGCTGTTAGGAATGAGACTCCTAATATAGGAATGGAGTTATTATCCTGTGGTCCCAAAACCTGAAAGTCAGTAGTGATACTTGTGCCGTTAACCTCGATTTCAACATCCCGCACACCTCCCTCCGTGTCAACCAGATTGCCATTAGCTAAGATAAGTGATTTCCGATTTTCAATGTCAACTTGTAACTGCATCTTAGCAGCATCTTGCAAAGTGAGAATGTTGCTGGATGCCCCGGAATCGCATAATGCTGGAGTGTCGATGTTATTGATTTTACAATTAATGACAAGTTCGTTGCGGTTTCCCGAAGTGTCCTCCCCAAGGCGCTTTCCTTGTTCATGGGGGTTCTTTTCAGTGTTGCTCGGTAAGGTGCCTTGGGTGCGCTCGGAAACCACTTGAGCCAATTAGCCCAATTGTGCCTCCAGTTTGTGCATCAAGGCGGCCTGATTTGTCATGTTGGTCTGGGAAATCTCAACAAACTTCTCGAACATTTCTTCCAAAGAATTTTTCTTAACGATGGGGGGCCCTTGGGAATAATTCGGTTGAGGCGGCCGCGGTTGGCTACCGGAAGCATACGCATCGTTTTGATGCTGCCCCGGTTGCCATCTTTGGCCAGATTTGTTAGGATTCCAAGAAAAGTTGGGTTGATTTCTCACCCCCGGGTTGTAAGTATTCCCGTATGGTACTCCCCTGTTTTGATTGGCAACAAAATTAACAGATTCATTCAAAAACAAAGATTCATCTTGTACCTCAACTCCTGAGCATTCGAAGTTGTGATGATCAGTGCTTCCGCACCCTTGACATGAGATTGCCATCACTGGCGCGGCAGGAGCAGGCTTGGGGATATCCAAGGCAAACACTCCACTGGTGCTTCGTGGGATGTTTCTTCCCGCGGTCCAGTACGCACTGTGAGTTGCGGTGTCTTGTAAGACTTTCAGAGCATCATCTGGAGCAAGATTCATGATGGTTCCTCCGGAGGCAGCATCGATCATGGCTCGGTGGTGGGGATCAATAGCAAAGTAGAAACTTTCGACGAGATTCCACGTTTGGAATCCATGATTAGGGCACTTCCTCAGCAGCTCATTAAAACGCTCCCAAACTTCGGCTAAGCTTTCTTGATCGGCTTGCCGGAAGTTGGCTATTGTGCGCCTCAAGCTCACGATCCGATCCACCGGATGGAACTTAGCTAGAAATTTGGTAGTCAAAGCCTCCCAGGTGGGGGCTATTCCAGGTGGAAGGGAGTGAAGCCATGTCTTGGATTTGTCTCTTAATGAAAAAGGGAAGAGACGGAGCTTGACTGTTTCATCTGGGATTCCAGCATAGCGGAACGTGGCGCAGATCTCGGAGAATTCTGTAAGGTGAAGATGGGCGTCTTTAGTGGCCATTCCGGAGAACTGAGCGTTGTTCCGAATAATATTCAGAATAGTTGGTTTAATCTCGAACTGAGGATTGGTAATAGCAGGTCCGAAACCGGGGTATATACTCCCAACAGTGGGTGTAGTATAATCCCTCATGGTGCGGACCTAGGGAGGATTCACTTCATTTTCGTCGTCATGAGGTAGCCCTCCAACTCGGTTACCTGCATCAATATTCAGCTGGTCTCCCATTAGGGCAAAATTGATGGCTGCGGCGCGTCTTCGTGCTAAGAGAGTACGTTCGATCTCTGGTTCGTAGGTGACAAAATCTCTTGTAGCTAGGCCTTGCATTCACTGTGGCAAACACTACACACTAGAAGAAACAGCAGTCAAAACAAAACAATACTAACTCTGATAACAATATTGGAAGTCATCCGAAGTCGCTCTATAGTTGCATTCCCCGGCAACGGCGCCAAAAACTTGATGCGTGTAATACGGCAAGCGCACCGGTCGCACAAGTAATAAAGTTTTGAGAGTAAATCCCCAAGTGTCGGTCTCTTGAGGAATGCAATTAGCGTAGAACGGCAACAGTACCGAGAATATTGTTATAAGAGTTAAAAATAGAACAAAAAGAAAATAGCGGACTCGGGAGATTATGGATGTTTGATCTACTGAACTAGTAAAAGCTATGCGGGTCGACGGCACCGCTTCGAAAGGTGAAATGGGTCTGTCGGCCGCTATGCCGAACTTCAGTTGGGCGAGTGAAAGGGAAACTAATGGATTGCAGCGTTCTTGTGTGGATTGCAATCGGACAAGGCACGGGAATGAAGTGGATGTGGGGTGAGTGAGGCGCATTCACAGACAGAACTCACAAGCATAAGAAGAAACTAACATTCCATTAACTAGAAAGTAAACTTGATATTCAGGGATGGAAATGTTCATTACACTGCTCAAAACATTCATAACACAGAGGAAGGGGAAGAGGAGTAAACCAAAAGATAATTAAAATCCACCGCGGGTCGTGGCCGGAGTAGCGAGTTGTCAATCCACTTCCGGGCTCAGTCCAATGAGGCTTCCGGTACCAACGATCTGTCACCTCGAAGGCCTTTAAGTCCGTTCTCTAGGTTATCTACTTCACCAACTCTGCAGGAAAGCTTGGAGTCGAAGTCACCAATGGCCGAGGGCTTCGCCGGGGTGTTGAAAAGCTTCGGAGTATGTGGAAATGGCTTCCCGACGAAGGTGGAAGTGATGGAGCAGCTGGAGAAGTGAAAAGGGGATTCCCGCGCACTCTCCGATCGCAGCAATGACAGGCATTGACCTAAAATGCGGAGCAGGGCCTTTTATATGGAGACAGCAGAAGCAGTGCGCACGATCAGTGGCGCACGACCAGTAGTCGTGCGCACTGTAGGTCGATGATCGTGCGGCTTTTCCAAATAAACCTGCAACCTGGACAAGAAGCATCAGCATATACGCGCACGAGCAGTGGAGCACGACCAGTGGTCGTGCGCACTATGGCCAGTGCTCGTGCGATTACCGAGATATGGTTATGAAAAAGGGGTTGTAATGCGCACGAACAGTGGCGCACGACCAGTGGTCGTGCGCAGTAAGTCCAGTGGTCGTGCGCTTACCCCAGGCTGATTCTATAGAAAATGTAGAGTAGTGCGCACGATCGGGGGCGCACGACCAGTGGTCGTGCGCATTAGATCCCCTGATAGTGCGCAGTATTCCTGTTTCACAACCATCCCGGAACACGCACACGACCCCTGTACCAGCAGAAGGGGCAGAAAGGCCACCAGAACGTGCACACCACATCCCCGAGATAGGGCTAAAGAATAATAACAGAAATGGAAACACAGAAAGCACACAGAAGTGGGCCTACAGTGCACTTAATCGTGAAATAGGTACATAAACACAAATAAGCAATAAAGGCTCTCAAGTGTAGTGCTAAGGCGATAAAACTAGCCAGATGAGTCCAAAAATCAGTGTAAAATGTGGACTCATCACTCGGCCACGTCCCCGACCCCTAAATTGCTGCGCAGGTGGGGCAGCTTGTGGTGCTGATAGTGGTGCCTGTCTCCTGGGACAATTGATCTAAATATGTCCAGGCAGATGGTAGTGATAACAAACATGCGGGGGAGGTACCCCATCCTCTGTCCCCGGCATCTCCCGTATCTGTAAAGGCCGATGGTTCAGTATCTGCTGGTCCCTCTGCTCCTATCTATTTCGGTGGACTTTTCCGGTAAAACCAAGGCAAGTGGTGGTTTCTCCTCGTTTCTCCTTGTCCGATTCGATGGTAACGGCTATGTTTTTCACGTCCCCTAAAATTTTCTACAATTATTCTTCCAAATTATTGCTATGATTAACCGCTTTATTGATCACATGTTGTTATGATGTGTTGCCGTGCTAAACTCGATCTTGTCTATTTATGTTTAATCGTTCTTGAAGTGTTTTAGCGATGGTTTAGTGCCTTAGCTCTCGTTATTAAACGTTTTAGAGTTTAATTAGGGTTGTAAATCGTTCATAAGGGTTGATCAACCGTGTCTTGAGTTCGGTAATGTCTAGTAGAATCTGCCGAGTCAAATCCCGAGATATTTGTGTTATGCTTTCTTTGGGTTCTTGAATGCGAGAGCTAGTGGACGATTCCACCTCTACAGCGTTTGTCACCTTCATTAGTGTCCTGTGGAAGTCTACATGGTTTTTTTGGATGTCTACATTTGTATAAATGTGAGAACCACATCCGGTATCCAATACCCAAGATGAAGGAGCAGAAAGGTTTATCTCTATAACGTAAACATTTGAAGCAGAAGTCATAACTCCCCTCAATTTCTGCAGACCCTCAATGTATGAAGGACAGTTCCTCCTCCAATGACCAGCCTTGCCATAGTGGTGGCATTTCCCTTCCTTCACCGTGCTTTTCTTTTTCATCAGTGCTGAAGACTTGGGCTCAAGATATGACTTAGGTCCCACCTTCATCTTCTTGGAACCCTTGGCTTTGCCCTTGCCCTTATGCACCATCAGTATGGGGCTGGCAGGCTTGGCCTTCTTCATGTTGATTTCGGCAGTTCTCAACATGCCTAGGAGTTCGGGCAGTGTCTTGTCTATCTCATTCATGTTGTAGTTCAAGACAAACTGCTCATAACTGTCCGGCAATGATTGCAGGATCAGATCCGTGGCCAACTCTTGACCAAGAGGAAAACACAGCCTTTCAAGGTTCTCGATATACCCAATCATCTTGAGTACGTGAGTCCCTACTGAGTCTCGAACTCCCATCTTACACTGAAACAACGCTTTCGTGATGTCGAACCTCTCTTGACGAGCCTGCCCTTGAAACATTTTCTTGAGATGCTCGTCAATCTCCTTGCACCCCATGTTCTCATGTTGCTTCTGAAGCTCAGAGTTCATGGTGGCAAGCATAAGGCATTCGACATCCAAAGCATCGTCTGTTTACTTCTTATAAGTATCTTTCTCAGCACGGGAAGAGTTCCCGGTCGGCACCTCGGGGGCTTCTTCTTCCAAGACATAGAGCTTTCGCACCTGCCTGAGAACAATTCTCAGGTTCCTGTACCAGTCCATGTAATTTGTCCCACTGAGCTTATCCTTCTCAAGGATGGCTCTCAGAGACAACGTGGAGTGTGAAACACTTGCCATGGAATTCTACAAGAATTTATGCAGAATAAAATCAGTACCAAATTTCAAATACAATTTATTTTAATTTGGACTTCAATTAAAATACTCCCATTATTTTATTCGAAATGATAGCCCTCACTAACAATTCGGAGAGTTCATGCGAGCTACTCTCTTAGTGGACAAGATCCGTATTTCACCAACACTATGAGTCCGCTTTGGCGTTCCTCTCACGATGCGGTTATTTAGGTAGGCAACGCTTGCCAATTGCATCCTCATGCAATTCTTGTATGGTTGGTGAATAACTCCTTATTCACATCCATCATATGGTGCATGCCAACTCTATGCCTCTAGGCACTCAACCTTTGAGGTCACCTAGTTAAGCTGGACCCGATGTCGACAGTGGGATATCACAATTATCCACTCGCACCCTTACCAAGATAGATTAATACACCTTGCTTTGGCAAGCCCACACTTCATCGATCGAGGCAGGAAGAGTGTCATCCATCGGAAGGCATCCGAACACTTAATATTAGATGAAGGGATTTTTTTTTTCAATTATAGGTTAACAATTAACCATGATCAACATTTGATCAATGTGCACATCCAAAGAAAAACAAAATTCTAAACCACATGCATCCCTTATGTGCACATCCTAACACCATCAACAATTGATAGAAGGAAGGGCTAAATCTGAACATCCGGAAATTTCCAAATCCTCAGATTTACATGCATTGGACAAAGGCAAAGACAACTCAACTTAAAGCAGTAGACAAGCTCATCTCTCTATGTTGGATTCACAATCCAAAACATACTCGAGGGATGGTTACTGCTAAGGAGACAACAATTTCTAACACCTAGAAATTCCCACGCAATTCCAGACGTTCTTGGCGGGAACCAAGACTAAATCTAGATATTTAGAACACTTCTAAATCCCTAGGTTTACATGCACTGGAATAACAAACTTCCAAAATAACGATCATGGCCGAAACCTCGCTCTGATACCACTGTTGGGTTTCTCTACGAGTATGGCACAACAGTTGTGCACGCAGCGGAAGATAAAACATCAAGAAAAAACCCAAAGAGATGTGGATCGGGCTATGAACGTTGAATCAAGAAGTTAGCAAAACTAGGCAAAAATTACCTCAGTGGTGTTGAGTCACAACCCAACGGAGATGCTCCAAACTTTGATTTCTGCTGGTGGCGAGTTCTACGTGGAATAGTATCCACGTTTCTGCAGAAGTCCACACGAGCGGGAGAACACCGGGCTTTCCGTCACACGGAAGATCGGGATGGAGAAGACCGCACCTTTGCTTTCCCACGGACTGCTAGGTCCGCGCCAGGGATTGCAGCACCAGCGACAGTCGCCGGAGAAGAGGTGGTCGACGGAGCGAACACGGTGGCGGAACTCTTCCGGCGGCGGGAATCGGGATCGGCGGAGCGAAAGGCGGAACGGCTTCCATCGGGTTTCGATCTGCTACAGGAGAAAATCGCGAGCCCAAAACCTTATGTCCCGATAAACCCTAAGAGTCCTATTTATACCAAGGTATAAATAAACCCAGGAAAATCGATATCCGCAGACCACCCGAAAATAGGGTTCAGAATCGGCGAGTATCAATCAGTGAGAATCGGCGACAATCAGCGAGAATCACTGAGCAGGTTCGGCTAGAATCAGTCGACGAGTATCATACAGGATCGGCGAGAATCAGAGTACAATACTCGACGATTCTCGCCGATCGTCGAGCCGTGCTCGATGATACACAACGATACTCGACGATCGTCGAGCCGCGGTCGACGACAATTGTCGAAGTAGTCGATCGTCGAGAATCAACAATTGATTCTCGACAATTCTCGTCGATCGGCGAGAATCAGAGAGACGATTCTCGCCGATCGGCGGGAATCAGAAGACGATTCTCGACTAATGTCATCGACCCTCGGACGACAATCCCAACCAGCCCTTCAAGGCAACATTTGCCCAACCCGATGATCCTATAAGGCAACACTTTGCCCACAACCCTATTTAGGTCGGTGATTGATAACCTTTACCAACACAGTCAATCAACCGACTTCTCCACATCTCTTATGTGCGACCCTGCAGGCTCATATCGCGTTGGCAGTGAGATTACATGTTTGATCACTTCCAGATCATCATGGTGACTCCAACAACAACTACTACTGATATATATTCTTACTCAGTAGTGGATATAGCCACACTAGTTTGCTTCTTGATGCTCTAGGAAACTAGCCTTCTTTCTAAGAACTTACAGGTTCCAGTAGTGTTTTTCCTACCTTCTTTGCAACATGCAAAATCTGCATCTGAAAATACTGTTAGATAAAAATCCCTATTTCTAGGGTAACATAGGCCAAGATCTGGTGTGCCCTTAAGATACCTCAAGATTCTCTTTGCAGTAGAGTAATGAGATTCTTTAGGGCAGGCCTGATACCTAGCGTAGATACATGTGGCATACATGATGTCAGGCCTACTAGCAGTCAGGTATAGAAGGGAGCCAATTATCCCTCTATACAAATACTCGTCAACAGGTTTTCCTGCCTCATCTTTGCCTATTGGCATACTTGATCCCATGGGAGTTCTCATGGTGGATGCATTCTCCATACCATACTTTTTTATTAGCTCCCTGGTGAACTTGTACTGGGATATGGACAAGCCATCATCAATCTATCTTACTTGGAGTCCCAAGAAGAACTTGAGCTCACCCATGCTGCTCATTTCAAACTTCCCTTACAGAAGTTTAGCAAACTTCCTGCAAAGGTTGTCATCAGTAGATCCAAAGATAATATCATCGACATATATCTGGACTAGGATAAGCTTGCCCTTTGATTCCCTTAGAAATATGGTCTTGTCTATCTTCCCCCTTGAGAATTTGTTCTCAATGAGCAAGTTGGACAAGGTTTCATACCAAGCCCTAGGGGCTTACTTTAGCCCAAATAGAGCTTTCCTAAGCTTATAAACAAAATTGGGAGAGTTAGGATCTACAAAACCTGCTGGTTGATCCACATATACTTCTCTTATAGGTCCCATTTAGGATTGCTGACTTGACATCCATTTGGTAGACTCTGAATCCCTGATAGGCAGCAAATGCAAGGAAAATTCTAATGGCTTCCAATCTTGCTACTGGGGCAAATGTCTGGTCAAAGTTTTTGCCCTCTTCTTGCTTGTAGACTTTAGCTACCAGTCTAGCCTTATTCTTGACAATAATGCCATCTTGATCCAACTTGTTCCTGTAGATCCACTTAGTCCCTATGACATTTTGTCCTTGTGGTCTGGGGACCAACTTATAGACCATACATCTCTTAAATTGGTCCAGTTCTTCTTTAATTCCTCCAATCTAGAACTGGTCATTGATTGCATCTTCAAACTTCTTTGGCTCTTCCTGAGACAGGAAGCTTGAGTAGAGAGTAGTATTCATGCTCTTGCTTCTAGTCTAAACTACATGATTTGCATCACCAATGATTTGGTGTAATGGAATGTCCCTTAGATGTTTGGCAGCTGGAGGCAATCTAGCTTCAGCTTGCTGATCTTTAGGGTTTTCAGCTAGCTGGTCTTCATTTTCTTCAGGTATGTTTTCCCCTTCTCTTGGAATATGCAGTCCATCATCATTTTCTTGGACTATGGGGGTAGCTTCCTTGATGTTCAGCTTGTCCATCATCTACTTTGTACCTGCAATACTATAAAAGGAGGAGCTTGGCAGCTCAAAGTTAACCATGTTGTATTCATAAAAAACAACATGCATTGACTCTTCTACAGCTTGGGTAGTTAAGTTCTAGATTCTATATGCCTTACTATGAGTGTTGTATCCATCAAAGATCACTTCATGGGAGTTGGCAGCAAACTTACTTAAATGGACTTTTTAATTGTTGAGCATATAGAACTTGCAACAAAAGATCCTGAAATAGCTCAGGTTTGGTTATCTGCCCTTCAAGATCTCATAGGGAATCTTCTTATGGCTCTTGGTGATAGAAGCCCTATTAAGGACATAGCATGCAATGTTAACTGCCTCATCCCAGAAGTATTCTGGGATGGATGAGTCACTTAGTAAGGTTTTACCAGCTTCTATGAGAGTCCTATTTTTCCTCTCAACAATTCTATTTTGCTGGGGTATTCTAGGAGAGGAAAATTCATGATGAATCCATAGCTCTTTACAGAACCTTGTCATGCACTCAGACTAAAACTCAGTGTCATGGTCACTTCTAATTTTGACCACAGTGTTGTAGAATTCATTTTGAATTTGCTTGACAAATGTCTGAAAGACTTCAGGAGTTTCAGATTTATTCCTCGTAAAGAACACCGAGGAAAATCTGGAAAAGTCATCAACATCCACAAGTGTGTAGACTTTCCTACCTGGACTTTGAATTGTCATAGGACCAAACAGATCCATATGCAAGAGGTATAAGCACCTCATTTAATCTTTGGTGCCAATGCTCTTGAAGGAGGTCTTAGTATGTTTGCTTTTTTGGCATGCAGAGCAGATACCCTCCTTAGTGCATATAGACTTAGGCTCGATACTAACCAGCTCATTGCTGAACAGCTTGTCTATGGTCCTATAATTTATATGGGCTAGCCTCTTGTATCACTTGACACAGGAAGAGGCATTCTCATCTGTAACTAGGCATACATGTGAGTCTTTGCTAGAGCATAGAAAATCTAAACAGTACACATTTCCACTCCTAGTGCCTGTTAAGATGACCTCTTGTTCACTTAACCTCCTAATTTGTCACTCATACTTGTGGAATACTATGTCATAGCCAAGATCACAGAGTTGGCTAATGCTTATCAGGTTGTGTTGCAACCCTTCCAGAAAGGCTACTCTAGTGATAGTGACTATGCCATTAGAGATCTTAGCATAACATCTAGTCACCCCTTTTTCTGACCCACCAAAGATAACTTTTGGTCCATTCTTTGCTGGAGCATAATCCTTCAGCATGCTCCTTGTTCCAATCATGTGCCTGGAACATCCACTATCCAAGTACCATATAGGGGTATGGGCACTTGGACTAACCTGTAAAACACAAATCAGTTAACCTTAGGACCCCAATTTTTATTGGGTCCGTGGTGCATTTTAGCCTGAAAATAATTCTGCCTGCATGCAGCTTTTCTGACAGGCAAGCTGACATTTGCTCTCTACACACTATGATTGTGCCAGCAATCAACAGCAAAGTGGCCTACCTTGCCATAACACCAACACTCAATGATGTTGTACCTTCTTTTTGGAGCAGGTGTAGTAGCTATGTTAACAGTAGCTGTGGGTCTAGAAGGGGCAGCAACAGTCCTATTCTTTAGTATCCCAGCCCCAGTCGGACAAGTGGTAGGTCTGGAAGTAGAAGTGCTTGGGATATCTTGAACCCTTCTAGCAGCAGCTTTCTTTTCAGAAAGCATACTCTTGATGGCCTCAGAGATGCCCACGTATAGTCTACTAATAACCTTGTCGTTTGTCTTAGAGTGGGCTGGAGGAATTGGAGAACAGTCAGCAGCTATACCCTTGACTGAAGGAGCTGTTGAACCAAACACAAATGGTCTAGGATGTGTCATTTGTATTTTCTCATAGGCACTTGCACATTTGTTGTAGCTACCACGAAACTGTGGAAAATCTTTGTTCACATAAGATGGTCTAGCATGATTCCAGTGACCATAAATACTCTCACGGTCATGGCTGTTAGAAGGAAATTGCACTCTATAAAATTTCACAGGAGGCTTGGAGGCCAGTGGCTCCACTTGATCTTTGCCCTTGCACTTGGGATTAGCAGCTCTTGTCCTTCCCTTGAATCCCAACCCTTTATTTCCATTTTGGGAGGAGAATGAGTCTATTAAGGGCAACACTGTGTTAGGCTTGGAGTAGCTAGCCACAAGCTCCCTCTCTTTTTGGAGCTTTCCTTCAAGATTCCTGATATGGTTAATCTTGATGGTTATGGCGCTCATCTGAAGGATTGTTACATTCTTTAGTTTGCTAAATTCTTGAGTCTTCAGATCCAGCAATTTTGCTGATTCTGAAGCAGCAAGCTTTAAAGAGAAAATTTCCTAAGCCTATTGTTTGGCTAGGAGCTTGCTTTTATTTAGAGCCTGCAGAAGTGCACCATAATTATCAATCAATTGATTGATGACTCCCGCAGATTCTGAGCCACCATCATCACTTGATGTAGAGGCATAAGAATTTGCAACTAATTCATAATCTGAACAAGCAGAGCTAGTAACATAAATTACCTTGCTTGGACCAAACTGATCCTGGCTGAGTTCTTCATCTGACCAGCCATCAGCCCAAGGCAGCAGCTATCATCTTCAGAATCCACCTCTGAATCACCATAAGACTCTGATATAGGGGCCCTGTATTCAATCCTGACAGCAGGATGAACCTTCTCAGCTTCTTCTTCTAAAGCAGCTATCCTTTTGTTGTAGTCTACCTCAATAGCTCATTCTTCACTAGAGTACATCCCAATGTAGGCTTCTTCTTCTTATTCTAACTCTGATGAGGAGGAGTCAGTCCAGCTTATTTGCTTCTTGGCCAAGAGGGATTTCTCCTTCTTTCCTTTTTGCTGGTGGTCCTTTTTCTCACTGTATTCTTTTCTTTTGACTGGGCAGTCGGCTACCACATGCCCAAGTTTTCTGCAATGATAATAAGTCATGATAGAAGAAACTTGTTTATTAGTGTTGGAACCATACCTGTCCTCCTTGGAGGATTTTCTCCTGCCCTTATAGTAGTCATCCTTGGGATGTGAGGAGGAGGAAGGCCTGCCTCTCCAGTGCTTCTTCTTCAAGAACTTCTGGAATTGCTTGGTGAAGGCAGCAAAATCTTCATCAGACCATTGGCAGTCTGAGGTGCTTTCCTCTAATTTTCCAGAATCAGAATCAGCATCTCTCCTTGGTGGAGAGGGAGACTTTCTTCTGCCTTTGCTGGAGCCTTCAGATTTGAATGCTACGGACCTGTCTCTTGCCTGAGGCTTGTTCTGGTTCTCCTCTTCTTTCCTTATAGTCAGCTACATTTCATATGACAACAACTTCCCAAAGAGGGTGTGAGGAGTTGTCTCACCCAATTTTGCCACTTCTCTGATGGCACGGATTTTAGTATCCTACTCACTAGGGAGAGATCTAGGGAACTTGTCATTCAGTTCATAGTGACTGAATACTCTTCCATAAGTCTTCATCTCTTTCACAATCCTAAAAAACTTTTCATAATAGATGGTTATGTTGTCCCCCTTGGATTGCCTGAAAACCTCATAATCTTGGTTGAGCATGGACTTCCTATCATCAAACGGGGATCAATGGCGGTCGTGTCAGCAACGTATCCATTAATCCTCCCCTGCTCAAAACTAGTCATCACCGATGAGTTGGTCTGAAAGTACCGGTGCATGAGAGCATCATCCAAAAGAACCATGTAGTAGCAAGCAAAACCACTTGGCAAGGAGAGCACTTCATCTTCGAGTATCATGTCTTGCAAAAATGTGGTCCTGGAGAACCTTGGAAAAGCATTAGGCAATAAAGGAAAACAAGTTTCTACATCAACAACCAACGTACCTCGAGTGAAGACCGATGAATAGAGCGATCCAGGCACAAGATCACTACCCAAACTATAAGAAAACAAAGTGGACCCAAATGACCAGACAGATAATTCAAGTGGTGGAGAAACATATGACATTAAATTAGAAACATTAACAATAGGTGAATATCCCAATCAGTGGAAAACTTCAAATGATATGCGTATTCTCCTTATTTCTTTAATATCCGAAAAAGGTCCAGCTCGCCAACTCGCCAACTTTCTATAGTGCTCGAAGGCAACCATTCAGGGACGAGACACACCAAAACTAAATCGCCAACAATATAGTTAGATGCCCTTTTATGTAAGCTAGCAAGAAGTTGATAAAATGTAATTGGTATGGTTAGCGCTTCACTAATGTGCTTATATAATTTTTCAGCATGAGAGACATAAACTAGTGCGAGTTGACTTGTCTTATAAGACAGTGGTAATGAAATCAAGTCAAAAGGCACTTGTGCTTTAAATCCGTGCACGATCTCATTTGGCGAGCAACAGGCATATAAATAATAATAAGATGCAACTTGATTGAATAACTTTGTAAAAGTGCGTCTAAGTATCATACTATCATAAGGATTGAAACCGTGGGCAACATGACTTAACCGAAATACAGAGGGTAAAGGGGTTAAGTCCGGGGGGACGTAAGCCTTATAATCAAAGATGATTTTCATAGGCTTCAAATTCACAGTCCTAATTTTAAAATTAATATTTTCACGCTTGGCATGAAGATATGCCAAGGGAAACCGCTCATCATAGATACTAAAAGAGTTGGATGCTCCTGGATGTGACAAGAGGTGCAAGCGATATGACTCCTGGGGCCAAACCTTGGTCACTAACGTGTGGTAAAAAGTGTCATCAAATGGTGGTGGGTAAATACGTGCGACCGGGTGTGGGATATGGGTATGTGAAAGAGACACCACATCCAGAGGCACAATAACCAAAGAATAAGAAATGGACACGGATAGAACTGTAGCTACACACGCAGAGAAATGAATAGCCAAATGTGTCGTGTAGTTAGATCTACGCGGTGCGGTGAACAGATCAAAAAATAGTGCACTCAACGTACTAATATCTAAGTGCTGAGATAATGCCAAGGTAGGAACTAAAAGAGTGTGCATGTCACAACAACTCAGTCTAGGAATACCGATGCCACATCCTAAATTGTCAACTAATGTGGGCTCATAGATAGGAGGAAGGGTCCGTAAAATCAAACCCGAGATAAAATCAAAATAAGAATAACTTTCACCGATCGGTGATAACTTCAATGAACTCTCATCCGAGGGTAAAACCAAAGAATCGTTCAAAAATACCACTTCCTCGCTTGCAATTTCTTCCATCACACCGGACAAGTCGTTTAATTCAGAATCAGTAAAGGTCTCAGAAATGGGCAAAATCGAACCCGACGGAAAATTTAATTCAGATGGAATTTCGGATAATGGTGATATTAACAAATAACTATCGTTCGGGTTCGCAGCTCTAAAATCATCCAAACATAACCGTCTCACATAAGGTGAGTCTTCCCAATCAGTTGGAACATCCTCTAAGTCAGGGTCGTCAATATCTATGGAAGAATCCTCACTCACAGGCTCCTCAGGAAGATCAGATAAAATATCAGTGGGAATAATCATAGGATCTAATTCAATGGGGATCGTATCCGGGAGAGGGCACTCAATACTAGGGTCCACAGACACAATGCTAGTAGTGCTCGTAACAGGCAAAGAGATTCTCTCACAGCTTGGACAATCTTCATCATCACAAACATCATCTTCTAGATCACTAGGGATTCCCTCAGACTCAGACGCATCAGAATCATCGGGCACTAACAAACATGTCAGAATGCTCTCACCTACGGGGTCATCCTCAAAATCTAGAAATGTCACACCTACATCGGCATCCGTATGTGTATCAGTTTCTATCTCAAGGGGCTTAGATGTCGAGGCTAACGGTGGCATAACCCTAGTGGTAACATCTATCGAGTTCATATCAAAAGACATATTAGAAGAGTTTTCCCTAACGGGGGGGGGGGGGGGGGGGGTGGTCCTAAGACGGCCTTACCGGTCTGACACAAGTGAGCTTTATTCCTAGGAATGTAGTGCTTCTCAATTTCCAATACCGTATTAAAAGTGGTGTCAAGATCGGTGTGACAATAACACAGTAATTTACCCTGTATATAGGGGTTTAACCCCCTACAAACCCTAGAGAGGCTGATCTCTAGCAACTCCTTCACACCACTTCAAACTATCATATCCTTAAAAGGCGCATATAATCCGAGACTGACTTGTTCCCTTGTTTAAGATTAGTCAAATCTTCAGTTACCTGTCGTATGGTCTGGACATTTGCTTTATGGTCATTCTTAAAGGCTTGTATGGATCTAGTGCCATAACTAAACTCACTCTTAGGCTTAGTATTAGCAGGGCGAAGGTAGGCGGGATCAAATTGATCCGAGAGTAGGCTACACATGTGCAGCCAAGCGTAACGATAACTACCAACACGACGCTCTTCGTTTAACCAAAAAACTGGGCTTGACCTATTAGTCTCTCTCGGACAAAGTTAACCTTTTTGTGGTCATCCCATAAGTGTCAATTAAAATAATCCTCTAATCCCTTAAGCCAATCTCTAAAAATTTGGGGACATCCTAAACCAACATACGTATGATAAATGTGTTGTGCCCTAGGGGTGTGCTTAGACATATCCTTAGCATATGAATAGTCTAGCCAGACAGCATATACGTCATATGCCACTTTAGAGAGAACTAGAGAGAAAACTCAACCGGAACTGGTGCACATGTAATGACAAATGAACATGACCCTATTTAATTTTCAAAGATGGAATTGTTCCCACTTAGTAACTAGGGTAAAAATATATTTTTTTTGTTTTCTTACAAGAAATAAATTGAAGATTATTAATAAAAATTCTGTTTTTTTTTGCTGGAAAAATAAAAATATAGGCCGCTATTGGCAGACCAAAATTAAAATTTTGTAATGATTTAATAAAAATAATGGCTTAATAAAAATAAAATATTTTTTTATTTCTTACAAATAAAATGATGGTGAAATTCCTGAATTTCTTCTTTTTGAATTTTGAGAAAAATTTGAAAATTTTAGGCAGCTATTTGCAGACCAAAAATTCAAAAATTGATTTTTTTATGTTGTGCAATGAAACGTGCAAGTGCGTGTCGGCGTTCTAAGAAATTTTTTTTCCTAGGATGGTACTAAATAAGAAATTAGCACAACCTGACTCTGATACCAAATTGATGCAGGCTCACACGTTTGACAACGAAAAGATCTACGGACTAGCATGTACACCACTCTACGATCCAATCCTATACCCGCACAATTGTTCAACGCAACGAACACGTTATACAATAATATCAATTAGATGCTAGCATACGGGTAGCCAAACCAATTAGGATCGAACAAGGGCTATAAAACCAATATTCTTTCCGGCTAAAAGGACCAACCCGGTCCGATCGAGCGAAGATTGTACCAAAAGAGATCTACCGAAGATAACGATTCGGAAATGATAGATCTCTCCCAACAAAAGAAAACGAAGGTTCGACAAACCTTTTTTTTCGAAAAATAATTCAATCAAGACAAGCACATACCAATCGAAGAAATCACGATTAATTAACGATTAAAAATTCAATGCCAAGAATCTACCACCACAGGAATTAATCTAGGAAGTGAAACACACAATAGGTAGAAAGGATTTGTTATCATATCGGAATGGATGATTCGGATTTCTCTACTTGGATCGTTCTTCAACGCCTCCACCGGAGTCACGCCGGTTGGAGAGAAACTCGTTCGCCTTAATCGCTTCACGCCGAAGTTTATCCACAAGGGGAGATCTTCTTGCCTTGGCCAAATTTCTTCAAGGATGAGGGAGGCAAATTTTTTTTGTTTTGGGTCGGTTTGGGTGAGGAGGATGGGAGGCAGTTTTGTCTGGGGAAAAGGAGTAGGAGAGTGTTGTTAAGGGGAGAAAAGAGGAGGGAAAGAGGGGAGGAGGGTGGCCGAAATTGCCAAGGAAGGGGTAGAAGAGAGGGGGCGGCCAAGGAGGCGAGGAGAAGGGGATTCTCAAGACAAGTTAGGGTTTTCTTTTCAATCATTCACTCCATCTCCCTTCATTCAAAATTCAAAATTCAAAATTCAAAATTGAAAATTGAAAATTGAAAATTGAAAATATGATGGTTATATGCACCCATCATGGCACATGAAATGAAATAATTAAAATAATATATGATGGTTATAAGCACCCATCATTACACATGAAATGAAAATAAAAACATGAAGTAAATACTTAAAATAAAATTGCTAAAATAATAAAATGATTAAAAATACATAATTATAATTATTTAATTTATAATTATATATTTTTATATAAAGGCGGCGAACGTCGATCCCATCTTCGAGCTTGCGGCAGCGATCGTCCCAATCAACGAACTCTCTCAGACGGGGATCAATGACGGTTGTGTCAGCAACGTCTCCATCATTATGTTCTTTGCTCTCTTTTCTATTGAGTCCAAGGCCAACTCATCCTTGGTCATCTCATCATATGTCTTAGGGGTCTTGACATTAGCATCCAGTGCTGAAACCTTTATTGGGATGTATGGTCCCTCTTTAACTGTAATATACATCCTAGGGTCAGCAGTTTCCATGAACTGCATCACCCTTACTTTCAAATGCCAAAATCTTCCTTCCTACAGATTGGAAGTCTCACAACACTCAACTCCCTATTGGTCATTCCTGAACCCATAAAGACAAACTTTTACCTAACCTTGGAGATCTACTCAGACTGTTAAGCCTTTAAAGAGCAACCTCCCTCTGATATCACTTGAAAGTCTTGTTTTTAAGGCTACCTAAACACCTAGAGCGCGGGGGGGGGGGGGGGGGGGGGTGGTTGAATAGGTTTATGTATCTATTTGATTTTTCTAACTTGTTTGAAGATTTCTGTGGTTGGTGATTATGTTAGTTTATGCTTTCAAGATCAATCATAGACGACACGGAAATTTATAGTGGTTCCCCAATCTTGGGTACATCCACTGTCCCTCTACACCTATCTAACAGTATGTTAGATTCGACTCTCTCTCTCCAGAACTCGGCTGCTCAAGAGCTTACAAAATAGATCCCGCAGGACTACACATGTCATACAGACCTACAACTTAGGCACTAAGCCAAACCCATGTCATAAAGACCTTTCACTCGGCACAAAGCCAAGCACAGGTCACTAAGACCTCAGCCTTTATAATTATAGACTTACAACTCCAGATTGACTAATAATCTTTACACAAGAAGAAATAAAGAGAGAGTTTATTGGACACCAGAGAAAGATCTTTGGATCTTCTTCTTCCTGGACTGAGCAGATATCAGTCCAAGCTTTTGTTGTTGAAGACAATGGATTGGCAGTAGAGTCTTTCTTCAAACAGCTTCCTTTTTCTCTACAAAACTTGTAGATCTGGTTCCTCAGAATTGATTCTGATTCTGTTGTTGCAGTTGGTGATTACTTCATCTATCTCTTTCCCAGCATGGTTCTCTGTACAGAACAACTTCTTTAGGCTCGACGAGAATGGAGAGAAAAAAGTTGAAGTTCGGCCGCACTCTTCGTTTTTTGAAAACTTAGACGAGGAATCGATTTTTTGCTCTCGCTGATTTACTTCTTTTTATTCTCTGAATGCCAATTGAGCAGTGGGTCGCGCCACCAGGACTGATGGCCTAGATTGAGCCAATTCAGCGCATGCTTTCCATTTAATCTTGATTCAATGACTCTTTGCTTTATGTGGGCCACAACACTTAATGTTAAAAATATTACTTAGAAATTGCAGAAGATTATAACAGCTGCCGCCATCGTCTCTGGCAGTATTTTGGCAACATTTGAATTTTGGTTGACTTTTTTACTTTGCTGACATCAGCATGACTCAACATCTCTGTACTTCGACAAAATTCAATCATTAGAATCAAAGGCATTGAGTGAGTAGATATCATTCAATGCCTCAATACTTTGACAAAATTCTGTCTGTTTAGTATTGAGCTCGACGAATGCTGAGCTCCGTTCGACGAACATCAATCTCAGCTCGATGAAAGCATAAGTTCAGTTCGACGAACTGCAAGCTCAGTTCGACGAAAGCATAAGTTGAGTTCGAAGAACTATGGACTTAGTTCGACGAAAGGCTAAATTTAGTTTGACGAACTCCAGGCTCTGTTCGATGAACGCTGAGCTCAGTTTGACGAAGCTGAGGTCGATAAAAGACAAGCAATCCATGCATTTGGACTTTGCCAAATTTTTTCTTCAAGGAGTTGAGAGCGTTGAGTGTGTCTTCATCACTCAATGCTTTGTGCCTTAGAAACGTTTCCTACAACATAGGTGTTGAGAGCTTTGAGTGAGCACGCTTCACTCAACGCTTTTTTCCTTAGCCAATTTTTCGCTTAACTGTCTCAGCGCTTTCTTATTCTCAGCTGAGACAAACACTTATCTCAGCGGTTGTGCTGAGACCAACACTTATCTCAGTGATTGTGCTGAGACCAACACTTGTCTCAGTGATTGTGCTGAGACTAACTCCTATCTCAGCGGTTTTACTGATTGCAACATTTCTCTAGACTTAGACTGACTCAGCCTGACTCACAACTTTTTTGCTGTATGGCGTTGAGTGAGTAGACTACACTCAATGCTTTTGTACTTAGCCAAATTTTGGTTATCTTTCAGTTAGGCTGAGATAGACTCAACGCTATAAGTTATATGGCATTGAGTGAGTAGACTACACTCAACGCTTTTGTACTTAGCCAAATGTTTGGCTACCTTTTAGTTAGGCTGAGATAGACTCGGTGCTATATGTTATATGGCGTTGAGTCAACTGTCCTCACTCAGTGCCTGTGGACTTAGACAAATTTCTACTAGAAAATATTGAATCCATACATCTGGCGTCGAGTGCGCTTGCTCCACTCAACGCCTGTGGGCTTAGTCAATTTTTGCTATGTCTAACAACTACTTATTGTGTCCACATGTCCAATCTATGTGATATGGACTAAACTGCACTCAAGACATCAAATGCACATCAAATATAGTTGATGTGTGTGACATTTACCTGTTTGACTTCTTAAAAATTCAAGACATTTGGAACAATGGATGCAACAAACCCACACATATAAAACAGCAACAAGTTATGCAGGAGGGTAGCCAGGCCAGGACGATAGGGCCTGAAATGATGATATCATCATTGTCGTCAGTGACTGATGTGAGTTTTTGAGAGACTCATTTTGTAGCATTTTTGGCATGATGTACTCTGATATTATAGAAGCCTTGGTTGCTTCTTTTTATTTGATGTATTCGTTTTGGACTATGTACTTATGTGGATTTTGACAACTGCTTTAATTCTTATGTTGGGTTGGCAATGATGATATTGGTTTTAATCGGCAGGATAGGAGACTTGTGATACAGATTGACCTGTGTGTAGACGCTACCGCATGGCCACTGTTCTGGGCATAAGACTCCCCTCGGCCATATCTTGTGTTCCTAGAGGAGGGTCTTACACAAGAAGTCCACGATCTCCTACTATCGATCAATTTTCTCTTGAACCTAAAGCGGGGGTTGCGAATTCCCATGCTGATGATGAGGGAGTGCTTATATGGTGTGCACACTCATTCCAGGTCCTTATCCTCGTAGCTAATGGTTGTATCTGATAGTTACTTTAAGTATTCTGGATTCCATTCCAGTTGAGTAATGGAGATACTTGTGTGGCGGGTATAGGAAAGCCGACAATGGTTTAGATCTCCATAAATATTTTCCTGCCCTCCTATGAATTATGGTGCACTGAGGTTACTCACATCAAATTTGGTGCGGTGGAGGCCAATCGGTACTTAGTTTTGCAAGAACCTCCCCATATGTCCCTAACAGATGAAGTGTTCTATCTTTGAATTTAGGAAGGTGTAGTGCTCGTGATATGCCCAATCCTACAATGAAACTTGTAGTACCAAGCTTGGGGGAGGAGCGGCTTGGGATGACTGAGTATACCAGAGTGTTGGATGGCAATTAGAACTTACATCTGAGTGGTGTTCAAAGGGGTGAATTCTTATACTGGTTAGAGCCATGTTCCTTTGAGTGTTTTTGTAGCAGTTTTAAAGTTAATAGTTGCCAACCTAAATCACCTAGAGGGGGGTGAATAGGTGAGTTATGCGTCTTTTTGAGGAATACAAAATCTCAAACCAACGCACAGATCTATCTACCAAACAAACAAACACAGACGAGGCAAGGTATATAGTGGTTCCCCAACCTTAGGTACATCCACTTTCCCGCACCGATCTAGCAATACACTAGACTCGACTACTCCACTATCTCGGATTGAAAAACAATCCTACCCTCTGAATGATGTTCCTTCAATCTCGATCCACACAATGGATCTACACTCGGAAGGTAAAACTTCGTACAATCTCAGAGTTGAAAAACTCCTACACTCGGAGAAAATTTATCCTACAATAATGAAATAAATTTGTAAAGAAATACAAACAATGAATCTTTGTTCTGATCTGCAAGTAATCGACCAGGATCTTCTTCTGCTAGACTTTTCGGCTTTATCAGAATGGTGAAGAAAATCTCGGCAAGAATGGATCTGAACTTTCACGGCTTCTCACAATCGATCTAATCAGAGAATAAGGAGTGGAGCAAATCTCCATCTGGAGAGCCTTCTTGATCTGAATCCTCAAAAGAAGAAACCCTAGCCGGTCGGGAATCGGCGATGGCGGTGACGACGATTTTCCGTTTCTTGGAGAGAGAAGAGGAGACAAAAAACTTGAGAATATTCGGCTGCAAAAACTTCTGATACTTAGGGTTTGTCGGTTTAGACAAAACCTTTTATAGGAGTGGAGAAGATTATCCATAATTGCGTCATTATGAGAGACACGTGGACCAATCACGTCAAAGTTTATGAATAAGACCGTTATTCTGGACTTAAAGAATTTTCTGAAAAGTCAATTAAAATACTCGAGATGTAATAGACTACTCGAGTATATTCAGCACTACTCGAGTAGGTAGAAGATGACTACTCGAGTACACGAGAAAAACTACTCGAGAGAAAGAGAGATGATTACTCGAGTACATGGAGTCAACTACTCGAGTAAATAAAAGTTCAAGGAATCAGCTACTCGAGTAACAAGAATAATATACTCGAGTACTTTAGTACTTACACAAGAGGTGGAGTAGATTACTCGAGTATACGAAATACTACTCGAGTATATAAGAATGAACTACTCGAGTATATAAGAAACTACTCGAGAGAAAGAATTAGAAAATTTCTGGAACTGGAAAACATGACTACTCAAGTATAGAAGTTGAACTACTCGAGACGAATAAAACTACTCGAGTATATGGAGATGAGTACTCGAGTAACTCACTTAGAGAAATTTTGTGGAATGGAATTATGGATTACTCGAGTATAAATACTGGACTACTCGAGTAGTAGATGAACTACTCGAGTATATGATTTAGACTAATCGAGTAAGTGAGAACTACACGAGAGTCAGAGTCAAATTACTCGAGATAGAAGATAGAACTACTCGAGTACTATATAGTACTACTCGAGTATTTTACTTAAAAAAATTTTGAGAAGAGAATTCCTGTAAACTCGGGAGAAGAAAGGGAACTACTCGAGTAGTTGATGTAACTCCTCGAGATACATCTTATCTACTTGAGTAAGAGTATTATTACTCAAGTATGAATTCAGTAACTTACTCGAGTAAGTAAAGAACTATTCGAGTACTTTACTTAGGAAAATTTTCTTGACTGAATTTTCTTCTTCTAAGGGATGACCAGCATCAAGTCTTTTCACATAGTCCTAGAGCTTGAATATAAAGTGTATCCCAATAGAGAGGCTACATATGAGTCAACACTTTGGAACACACAATGAGGGATTACATTGTATGGTCCTGTGTTTGGTAACCCATTGTAGACTAACATTGGTGTACACTTCGCATTAGAATCCTGCAAATACATAACTCAAACCAATCATCAAATACAACTTAATTCATCTTAGTTCAAGGGTGACTTCATCAAATTTAGGTTAGTGTGGATACAATACACAACAATCTCCCCCTATTTGTAGAAGTCAGAACCCTTTAGACTAAGGTGAATTATGGACATAAAAAGAATTCTAAGTAATCAAGCAGTGTAAGCAATCAAGGAACTATGAAAAAGATAATAAGATCAAAAACTTTGAATTATATAAGTATGATTATCCAAAAATGTCATTAACAACAAAAATCCATTTCCACAACTCATGAGTCCTTTTGGCTAGTTTTGATGATACTGTCTGTCTTGTTTCTCCTCTTGTCTCCTTTGATAGCTATAAGGCTTGGGATAATACTTGGGTGGCCTTGGAGGAGCAGCAGGATTGTTTCTTCCATATTCTCTGTCATATATCCTTCTCTTGGTCATGGACTTCTCATATAACTCCCATTCCTAGGAACTGTAGTGGATATTTCTGCTCTCATGGTAATCCAAAACTTATTTGAGAGTTTCTATGATGAGGGACTTAGAAGTGGGAGACCATATCTCAGCATGTTCAGGAGCTGGAGTTGGAATGGACTTGCTGGCAGAAGGACCTTCACCATATTTTCTTTTCTTCTTATAGGTCAGAATCTCAGGAGGAGCTTTGAGGAAAATGTCTGCAGGATCATCTTCCCAATCCTGAGAATATGACTCTGGAGGAGCAACTGAGTCTCCAGGCCTTGGAGAAAAGGTAGGTTGCAGAGGAGGAGCAGGAGCATCAGCAGCAGCTAGAGGGTTCAGGTGATGAGGAATGATATTAGGATCAGTAGCAAATTCAGGAAGGATCTGGTTGTGCATCCATACAGCTGTGTCATAGGTGTAGAATTTGACACTCTGAATTTGAGCTAGGACATCAGCATGGATCTCTTTCATCTTGGTTTCCCATAGTTCTTTCCTGAGGGCATCAGATTTTTCTAAGTATTCTTTCACCAACTTCTCCCCCTTTCTGACTTCAACAGATAGCTGAGAGATGGCATCATCTTTGAAAGTGCCAACTTCTTCACAGATTTTCATTTTAGTGGCTTCAGCTCTTTTGTTCAATTCCATTTGATTATTAGCAAGAGTCAGACCTTGCTCCATAACTTGTCCAACACTAGTTATGGTGTGGTCTAAGGCTTTGCCACAAATTTGGAATAGATGTCTGAGCTGATCAGTATTATGTTATATTTCAGCAAATCCTCTGCTCATATCATGTTCTAGAGCAGTTACCTTATCAGTTACAGTATTTATATAAGTATCAAAGTAAGATTTCTATTCTTGAAGGAGAAGTACAATCCGAGTCATCAAATCTGAGGAGGCAGGAGCTGTAGCAGCAGGAGGAGCAGAAGGAATAGGAGGAGCTACCCATGGAGCTATTTCTGTGAGGGTAACAGAGATCTGAGATCTTGTAGTGGTTAACATGGCATCCCCCTCATCCATTATCTGAGGGAGAGAGAAATCCAAATTCCTGAGAGGAGCTTCAGCTGGCTCAGGTGAGAGCTCATCAGAAATGAGAATTGTTTCTGGCTGCTCTTTGGGGGCATCAGGAGATTTAACTTGAGAACTTGCTGGAGAATTTTCTAGAGACTTTACTGGAGATTGCACTGGAGATTGTACTGGAGTCTGTACAGGAGACTGTACAGGAGTGGGGTCCTTGGGAATTTCAGTGGATAGAGCTTTTAGAGATAGAGGAGGAGGTGGTTCATCTACAGTTAATTCTTCTATCATTTCATTGATGGCAGCATCATTGAATAGGAGAATTTCTTGAAGTTGTTGATCTGTAGGGATATCTTCTGGGGTAACTGGAGGAGGAGTAGGAGCTGGAGGAGGTGGCATCCTGGCTGAAGCAGCAGGAGCAGGCTCCCCCTCAATAGGTGCACCAGAGGAGCTGGGGACCTGAGATGGAGAAGGAGATGGAGTCCTGTCCTCGGTGTCTATAGCTTAAGTAACTTTGGCAGCTTAAGAGGGATTTTGCAACTTGAGCTCCCATCTTTGAATGAAGGAGATGGAGACCTTCTTCATGTGATGAAGGTTGCTCCCTTTGGAGAAGTTGAAGGTGCCATGGTTTATCTCATGAAGGAGTAAGGAAATAATCCTCACATAGTTGGGGGATTTGATGCTGTCTTTTATTTTATTCAAAATCAACAAGCCAAGCTGAAAGTCTTTTCTACAGACAATTGCTTGCATCAATTCAAAGAAGTATAAATGGATATCTCTGATGGAGTTGGTTTTACATAACAGAATTTTCCCTATTAAATCCACTAGCAGTTTACCTTCTGCATTCATGTTAGCTCTTCTGATATACTTTGCATCAGCAAAAATTCCACAGAACAAGCAAGTTCTGGAATATTCTTCATTACCTAGAAATTCATCTGCATCCAGAACTGGCAGTCGAAGTAATTGAGAAACAGAATTCAGGGTTAATTTGATCTTGATACCTTTAACTGAATAATTCAATACTGTGCCATGGCGCTTGACCTTTACATTCCTGAAGAATTTTGCTACATTTGGGAAGAGAATGCGATACGGTTCTTGAAGGATGAAAGTTAATCCGACAGTGTCGAGGAGAATCATGAGATGATGAAATTCGTCTGAGAGCTCTGCAATCCCGGCGGCAACAAACTCCGAACCCACACTGATTTTAAAGGAGACAGCCATGATTCAGAAGTCTTGGAGATGCAGAAACCCTAGAAAATTTCGATGGGGAGACGAAAAGGGCGTGGCTCTGCAACTGATTGAGGAAGGTGAAGAGGCAGACGGGTACTCAAGAGAGTGGAAATGATTTCGTGTAGGGAAATTTCCAAATTTCTTATTTATAAAACCCTAGGTTTAGGCCTATTTATTTGAAAATGACTGAAGGAATCCATAAAAGAGGCAGCATAAGCCTTTGTTTGCGCATAAGAAAATTTGAAAAAAAACACGACTGGGCACATACACGAGTAGATGAATCAAGAGTTACTCGAGTAGGTAAACAGAAGTACTCGAGTAGGTGAGAGAGGTACTCGAGTAGATGAGTGAGGTACTCGAGTATGTGAAGTTGACTACTCGAGTATGTTAGTCTGCTACTCGAGTAGGTCAAGTAGACTACTCGATTATGTCAGTCTACTACTCGAGTAGGTCATATACTTACTCGAGTAGGCTGTTACTTACTCCAGTCAAAAACTTAAACTTTTGAAAATTCCAATATTTGACTAACCTTTGAGCCTTGAGCCTTCTTGAAAGTCCAGCTTCTTCTAGCCTTCTTTGTTGAGCATCCCAAGTTCTATTTTGAAGAACGAGAACTTGGTCTCTTCCAGCGGCTTCGTGAAAATGTCTGCAATTTTCCTGTCTGTATGGACATATTGAAGATCTATGTCCCCATGCTCCACATGCTCCCGGATTAAGTGATACCTTAGCTCTATATGCTTTGTCCGGCTGTGCGAGACTGGGTTGTTGGCTATTGCAATTGTGCTGGCAGAGTCACAAAACAATGGAATCTTTTCAAACTTCATGTTGTAGTCCTCAAACTGATTCTTTATCCAAAGTAACTGTGCACAGAAACTACCTGCAGAGATGTACTCTGACTCAGCCGTTGAAATTGCTACACAGTTCTGCTTCTTGCTACTCCAGGAGATAAGTCTTCTTCCAACGAATTGACATGTCCCCAAAGTGCTTTTCCTGTCGTCTTTGCTCCCTGCAAAATCTGCATCTGAAAAAGCTATTAGTTCGCTATCATTACTTCTTGGGTACCATAAGCTAAGATTTGGTGTACCTTTAAGGTATCTCAAAATCCGCTTCACAGCAGCATAGTGAGATTCCTTAGAGTTCACCTGAAATCTAGTACAGACACATGTTGAGAACATTATGTCAGGTCTACTTGCAGTAAGGTAGAGCAAGATCCAATAATGCTTCTATACTTGGTTTCATCAAAAGGTTTCCCTTTTTCATCCTTGTCTAGAGACATTGTTGAACCCATTGGAGTCCTCATCGAGGTTGCGTTCTCCATTCTGAATTTCTTAATTAGCTCTTTGGTAAACTTGGTCTGCGAGATGAAATTCCATCTTCAGTTTGTTTCACCCGAAGCCCTAAGAAATTCTTCAGCTCGCCCATACTGCTCATTTCAAACTTTCCTTGCATAAGTTTTGAAAACTTCTTACAGAGGTTGTCATCAGTAGATCCAAAGATAATATCATCGACATAGATTTGCACCATCAGAATCTTTCCTTTAATTTCCCTATGAAATAATGTCTTGTTTATCTTTCCCCTTGTGAACTTGTTCTCAAGTAGAAAGGTAGACAACGTCTTATACCAAGTTCGAGGAGCTTGTTTTAGACCATATAACGCTTTATGCAGTAAGTAAACATAATCAGGAAAGTTAGAATCAACGAAACCTGGAGGTTGTTCTATATATATTTCTTCCTTTATGTCTCCATTAAGGAATGCAGGCTTCATATCCATTTGATAGACAGTGAAGCCTTTGAGTGCAACATATGCTAGAAATAACCTTATTGCCTCCAGCCTAGCCACTGGAGCGTACGTCTGGTCGAAGTCAATTCCTTCTTTTTGACGATAACCTTTTGCGACAAGTCTTGCCTTGTTCTTTATAATCGTTCCACCCTCGTCCATCTTGTTCATATAGACCCATTTTGTCCCAATAACATTCTTACCTTTGGGTCTCTGAACAAGTTTCCCTACTTGGCAGCGCTTGAACTAGTTAAGTTCTTCTTCCATCGTCATTATCCACGATACGTCTGAGTTTGCTTCCTCAAACTTCTTTGGTTCAACCTGCGATAGAAAACTTAAATATAGATTCTCATTAGTTGTACCTCTACGAGTTTTGACACCATCTCGGGGATCTCCTATGATCTGGTCCATGGGATGATCCTCCAAATGTCTGAGCTCTAGAGTCCTTGCATTTGGATTATCTTATATCACCGGAGTGACTTCTTCATCTTGGATGACTTCTTCATCTTGATCATCAGCATCTCCAATAGGGGTTGGAGTGGTGATCTTGATGAACTTTTCACCTTTATCTTCGAACGGTCCATCCAAGCTAATTTCTTTCAGCTTTGCACCTGCATCTTCAATAAGCACACTAGAAGAGTTGCATTGCAGTAAGCTCGTCTCATCAAATACAACATGTCTCGATTCTTCTACCACCAGGGTTTTCCTATTAAAAATCCTATATGCCTTACTATGGCTACTATAACCTACAAAAATACCTTCAAAACTCTTTTTGCTAAACTTAGTAGTATGATACTTGTCATTGTTTAGCACGAAGCATTTACAGACAAAAATTCTAAAGTAAGAGATTGTTGGTTTCCTGCCCTTAAGAAGTTCGTAAGGTGTCTTATCGTGGTTTTTGTTTATGAGGGCTTGATTTTGCAAGGGGCATGTAGTGTTGACTGCTTCAGCCCGAAAGTACTCCAGCAGTGAAGCATCACTCAACATGGTCCTGCAGGCCTCTATGAGCATTCTATTACTTCTCTCGGCCACTCCGTTCTATTGTGGAGTACGAGGAGAGGAATACTCATGAAAGATACCTAAGCTTTCACAAAATTATTTCATGGCCCCAGACTTGAACTCTGTTCCATTGTCACTTCTGATTTTGACTATGGAGCAGTTGTACTCGTTCTGAACTTGCTTCACAAAATTAGTAAAGATGTCGAAGGTATCAAACTTGTGTTTCAGAAAGAACACACACGCAAAGCGCGAGTAATCATCAACAATTACCAACGTATAATCCTTACCTCCCAAACTTCTAATTTGTAGTGGATCAAACAAGTCCATATGCAGTAGATGAAGACATCTATTAGAATCATTGCCAATAACGCTTTGAAAGGTAGCCCTTGTTTGCTTGCCTTTTACACATGCATGACAAGGTATATCTTTGACATACTTGACGTTTGGGGCATCACGTACTAAGTTCATTGAAAATAATTTATTAATAGTTTTGGAATTAATATGTGCTAGTCTCTTGTGCCATTGGTCACCAAAAGACGCACTATCTTTTGCTAAAAAGCACACTGGTGTCGAAGAATCTATATAAATGAAATTTAAACTGTAATGTTTCTGCTTCGAGTGCCGGATAGAATCGTTTCCATGTTGTCAACAGATTTTATCAAGCACTTATCAGCGTGAAACTCAACTATGTATCCTTTATCGCAGAGTTGGCTTTTGCTTATAAGGTTATGTTCCAGACCTCCAACGTAAGCCACATCTGAGAAGGATACATTACCGTTTGTAATCATACCGTATCCTTTAGTAATTCCACGGTTTAAACCTCCAAAGATGACCTTTGGTCCGTTCACAATTGGAGTAAAATTCTGAATAAGGCTTCTTGTCCCGGTCATATGCCGAGAGCATCCACTGTCCAAATACCAGATCGGTGTTTTGGTGGCCTTTGGACATACCTGCAATCACAATCAGTTTGCCATAGGAATCCAAATACGTTTGGGTCCTTGTTCTTGTGTTAGAACACTCCCCCTATGAATATTAGCATTAGGAGTGGTCTTCCTCATATTGCCAACATGTGGGGTTGCAACATTTATGGGATTAAACCAGCAATCAATGGCAAAGTGACCAATTCTGCCACAACACCAAGAGTCAAATCTGTTGTATCTTCGCCTTATGTTCTGCTTGGCCTTTTGGAAATGAGGTCTATCAGGGGCAGCATTCTTGGAGGAAGAAGCTTCATGATGATGGCAATCACATGTTTTCTTCTCCTTCACTCGCTTTTCTACAACAGGCTTTGCCTTTGGTGCCTTCTTGAAGTTATGGCCATGATTGAAGGGGCCATAGCTCTGAAGAATCACTTCTTCATAAGGTGCCTTAAAGACACTTTCGCCAAAGTTTCTGGGTCGAGTCCATCCTTGATAACGGGACTTTGGCTCTACATAGGTAGGCCTAGCAAAGTGCCCGTAGGATGAGTGAAAATCAAACTCATTTGAGGGAAATATAACCTTTTTGAACGTGGTATGATCTTGATGGGCTTTCCCTTTCTCTTTGGCTAAGGCCTTTTTGGCGGCCTTATTCTTTCGTTGAGCCTTATTTCTCCTAGAAGACTTACTAGGAGGTTCTTCATGGCCTAGTCCAGCACCCTTGGCCTTGGCTGAGAATTCAGCAACGAATGGAACAACTGTCTTGGGCTTCGAGAAACTTTCAACAAGTTTCTTTCAGTAGCAAGTTGGGCTTCCAGTTCTTTGATGATTTTCTCTTTAAGATCAAGGTGCTTAAGATCTTTGTTATATTCTTCAATAACATTATTGAAGTTCTCTTCGAGCAAGTCAGTCTTTGCGACTTTCTCTCTCAAGATGCTCTCTTCAGCTTTGAGAGACTTTATCTCTTTAGCCTAAGTTTTCACGACTCGGTGACATTTGTCGTAAGCCATGATTAACTCCTTATATTGGGCCATGAGTTCTGACTCATCGTCAGAAGAGTTATCCTCACAATCATGTTCAGAAACTTCAGAATCTGAAAGAGGAGTGTGAGAGTTTACCTTCCCAGTGAACTGGGGCGCTTGTTCTTCATCAGTTTGAGCCATGAGCCCAAAATAGGCTTCTTCTTCTTCACTCGACTCAGATGAGTCATAGTCACTAAGAGTCTTGCCCTTTTTGGCCATCAACCTCTTTTCTTTCCTCTTCTTGTTGTACGAGTACTTATTTTCCTCTCTTCTACCACCCTCCTTCTTCTTGTGAGGGCAGTCACCGATGATGTGTCCTGGCTTATTATAACAATAACAAATAATGTCAGTAGAAACATGTTGGTTCTGTTTAGAGGAATACCTGTCATGTCTTCTTGAGCCTTTTCGTTGACGATAACCATCATGTCGTGATCTTTTATAGGAGGCATCCTTTCCTTTCCAATTCTTCTTCTTGTTCAAGAATATCTTGAACTGTTGAGAGAGAAGTGAGAACTCTACTTCTGATAGTTCAGAGCCTGAGGTGCTTGGCTATGAGGTTTCTTCTTCACTAACTTCTTGTGCTGGAGTAGGAGGAACAACCTTTGTCTTCTTAGAGGTGTCTGCCTTTAAAGCAATAGACTTCTCTTTGAATGCAGACCTGTTCTTCTCTTCTTCATCCTTTCTGGTGTTGAGTTGAAGCTTATATGACGTAAGCTACCCGAAGAGATTCTGAGGATCTATCTCGGCCAGTTTTCCAAACTCCCTTATGGCATAGACGTTGTTATCCCTTTCCTTAGTTAGGGATCTCAAGAACTTAGCATTTAATTCTCCATTAGTGAAGACTCTGCCATAGACCCTTAGCCCATTCACTATCTTGAAGAAATTCTCAAAGGTGTCAGCAATGGTATCTTTGTTTCCCTGTCGGAAAGCTTCATACTTCTGATTAAGAAGGGATCTTCTGTCATCCCTCACTTCTTCTATACCTTCCATTAAGGTAACTATTGACTGGCATATCTCCTTTGGAGACTGGTAGTGAATCAGGTTTTGCAGCATTGAATCATTGACTGTACTTGCTATAATATTTTTGGCCTTTTTGTCCAATGAAACAAGTGCAATCTCATCCTTATCTAGATCAATAAGTTTCTTTGGGACTTGCTTGGTTGGAACTATAGTGGAGATTGCCATGGGAATATAAGGACCTTCTTCAACTATCATGAAGATCCTTGGATCCACAGCTTCCATGAAGAACTTGATTCTCTCTTTCCACATGGGGAAATTATTTTTGGTACACAAAGGAAGCTTGAAAAAATATTTAGCCTTGTCCATTTTGGTAGATCTCAAAAGACAACTATTGAAGGATCTGATCAAGGTGTTAACCTTTTAACGATCAACATCCCTCTGATACCAACTGAAAGTAATAGTTGCCAACCTAAATCACCTAGAGGGGGCGGGGGTGAATAGGTGAGTTGTGCGTCTTTTTGCGGAATAAAAAATCTCAAACCATTGCACAGATCTATCTACCAAACAAACAAACACAGACGAGGTAAGATATATAGTGGTTCCCCAACCTTGGGTACATCCACTTTCCCTCACCGATCTAGCAATACACTAGACTTGGGTACTCCACTATCTCGGATTGAAAAACAATCCTACCCTCGGAACAATGTTCGTACAATCTCAATCCACACAACGGATCTACACTCGGAAGGTAAAACTTCCTACAATCTCAGAGTTGAAAAACTCCTACACTCAGAGAAAATTTCTCCTACAATAATGAAATAAATTTGTAAAGAAATACAAACAATGAATCTTTGTTCAGATCTGCAAGTAATCGGCCAGGATCTTCTTCTGCTACACTTTTCGGCTTTATCAGAATGGTGAAGAACATCTCAGCAAGAATGGATCTGAACTTTCTCGGTTTCTCACGATCGATCTAATCAGAGAATAAGGAGTTGAGCAAAACTCGATCTGGAGAGCCTTCTTGATCTGAATCCTCAAAAGAAGAAACCCTAGCTGGTCAGGAATCAGCGATGGTGGCGACGACGAGTTTCCGTTTCATGGAGAGAGAAGAGGAGACATAAAGCTTGAGAATATTTGGCTGCAAAAACTTCCGATAATTAGGATTTGTCTGTTTAGACAAGACCTTTAATAGGAGAGGAGAAGATTAGCCATAATTGCATCATTATGAGAGACACATGGACCAATCACGTCAAAGTTTATGAAAAAGACCGTTATTCTGGACTTAAAGGATTTTCTGAAAAGTAAAGTAAAATACTCGAGATGTAATAGACTACTCGAGTATATGCAACACTACTCGAGTAGGTAGAAGATGACTACTCGAGTACATGAGAAAAACCACTCGAGAGAAAGAGAGATGATTACTCGAGTATATGGAGTCAACTACTCGAGTAAATAAAAGTTCAAGGAATCAGCTACTCGAGTAATAAGAATATTATACTCGAGTACTTTAGTACTTACACGAGAGGTGGAGTAGATTACTCGAGTATAAGAAATACTACTCGAGTATATAAGAATGAACTACTCGAGTATATAAGAAACTACTAGAGAGAAAGACTTAGAAAATTTCTGGAACTGAAAAACATGACTACTCGAGTATAGAAGTTCAACTACTCTAGACGAATAGAACTACTCGAGTATATGGAGATGACTACTCGAGTAACTCACTTAGAGAAATTTTCTGGAATGGAATTCTGGATTACTCGAGTATAAACACTGGACTACTCGAGTAGTAGATGAACTACATGAGTATATGATTTAGACTACTCGAGTAAGTGAGAACTACACGAGAGTCAGAGTCCAATTACTCGAGACAGAAGATAGAACTACTCGAGTACTATATAGTACTACTCGATTATTTAACTTAGAAAACTTTTGAGAAGATAATTCCTGTAAACTCGAGAGAAGAAAGAGAACTACTCGAGTAGTTGATGTAACTACTCGAGATACATCTTATCTACTCGAGTAAGAGTATTATTACTCGAGCATGAATTCAGTAACTTACTCGAGTAAGTAAAGAACTACTCGAGTACTTTACTTAGGAAAATTTTCTTGACTGAATTTTCTTCTTCTAAGGGATGACCAACATCAAGTCTTTTCACATAGTCCTAGAGCTTGAATATGAAGTGTATCCCAATAGAGAGGCTACACATGAGTCAACACTTTGGAACACACAACGAGGGATTACATTGTATGGTCCTGTGTTTGGTGACCCATTGTAGACTGACATTGGTCTACACTTCCCATTAGAATCATGCAAACACATAACTCAAACCAAGCATCAAATACAACTTAATTCATCTTAGTTTAATGGTGACTTCATCAAATCTAGGTTAGTGTGGATACAATACCCAACACAGTTGTTGCTCCTATAGTATACTGGTGGTGCAGACTTCAACTTTCTCATATGTTTGGAGATTCCATCGAACTGATGATGGTGTGACTCGATAGCCTCATCTATCATGATTTGCTCCTTGACCCGATGAATAAGGTCTGTGTAGATTTTCACTATTTAAAGGCGTCATTATGGAGTAGAACCCACTTGTGTGGAACACTCCGTGGAAGACACGACAAAGAAGTTTAGGGTTGACTTCCTGGATTTTCCTTGCCTCTAAAGTGACGTAGCGGAAGAACTTCATGTGTGTGTCGCCCTACTTTTCCTGGTGTTCATGATGTGTTTCATGTGAGCCAGTTGTGGAAGTGATTGCTTAGCGATCATCATGTCCTTTGCAGTTAGATAAGAATTGGACAACGTAGAGGCACATGAGCTCCTCAAATTTATTGATCTCCCCCTCTCTTAGGGTGTGAAACTGCATGCGTGTTTTCCCCTTCAAAGTTACATGGAACACTTGATACAATAGTTGGTCCTACACTTTATAGAGGCGCGTGATCATCTCAAAGTGGTTGGCATTCTTCAAGGGTTCAATCATCCCATCAAAGTCCGTGAAGAGGAGTAGCTTGAATCTGAGGGGCATCAGGTGCTCTAGAATCTGAGGAGTGAGTTGGGACCCAAGGTGAAATAGTAATCGTTTATTTGTGAGGCGGCGCTTTCCCTAGGTGTATTCTTCCTCCATTATATTCCTCACTTTTCGAAGGGTGAGACTTCGGTCGTCCCATCTGGCATCAGCCTCCATTTGGCGAGGGTTGAGCGGAGCATTTCCTAGAAGCTCTATACTTTATGCGACGTGCGTGGAACTCACCACATATGATATCTTGTTGGCAAGAAGGACCTCCAGGCGAGCCGCAACTCAGTGTGTGATGTACTCATGAGTGAATGCTAGTCTCATCCCCTATGTGACATCTATGTTGGGAGGGTTGGAGTCCTAGATCTCGTAGAAGGGTGATCATTGCACCTCTACCTAGTTTGCAGTTTTGCTAGTAGTGGCTCCTTCTAGATGCTGAGTGTTGCTTGCAGCCGAGTTGGAATGGACTCGATCAGCATGCTCCACTAGAGCCACACCATTAGTGATTCTTATGCTCCTCCTTGTCATTAGTCGATTAGGAGTGCTTATTTCGGTCAAGCGCTATTTTTAGAGATTTGTTGTAGAGTTGTGAAAACTTTCTCACATATAGTGCCAAACTATCAGGGGACACCAGATTTTCCTCATATTTGGAGAATCAGACTATCTTAGCTCCAAGTCAGATCAGGTTGACAAATAATAAAATGAAAGCCAAGCAATAACGACAAGAGGAATTTTTAACTTGGAAACCCAGAAAATGGTGAAAATAATGTGGTTGGATCGTTGTCAGGCCAAAATCCTATATATCCATTTTGTTTACAAGTATCGAGTACCTCGGAGGGTGACATGGCACCTCTCCGCCACTAGATTTAAGTATAGAAATGGGAAAAGTAGCCAAGTCCATGAAACGTTGGAGATAATGCCCGTAAGAGTCTCTATGAACGCGTTCTTTTGAGTCCTTTTCGTATACTACTATTGTGTATGTGAGACCGCTGAGCGTGGGCAGTGTAAAGATGAAGCATAGTTAAATTCAAATCTCTGTTTAGTCTCCCAAGTGGCTTCTACTCAATTGAAGGCCTTGTTAGGTTTTGCTAAATAACACATCAAATGTGAGCAGCGAAATAAAGTTCAAGAAAACCCTAAAGAGAAACTTGGATCTTGCGATGAACATTGATCAAGAAGTTTGCACAACATAAAGAAGGAGAATACCTGAGTGGGATTGAGTCGACACTCAATCAAAATGCTCCAGAACAGTTCTTGTCTAGCAGGTGAGTTTATGCAAAAATGGATTTGCGACACTACAGGAATCCACGCGAACATGGAGAACACCAACACCTTGTCAAACAAGATTCAGGACAGAGAATGGAATGCCTTCTACATCTCCACAGACTACTAGTTTTGTACAAGGAGAGGCAGCGGTGGCAGGCGCCGGAATCAGGGATTACGGGAGCGACAGGATCAAAACTTCAAGAAACCACTTTCCATCAGTTTTGTGTTCGCCCTAAATTATACACTCTGAAACCCTAAGGCAACAGATATATATATATAACCAGGGATATAAATAGGCTTGAACCGTCACTATCTATAGAACCAAAACTAATGGAATTAACTCGACGAATCATTATAGAGATGACTCAACGAATTAATGAGATGACTCAATGAATCGACGAGATTTCTCTACAAATCAGCTGATTTAACGACGCACTCGACACATTAGTTGTGAGGTCTCAACAAGCACAGTGCCTTAACTGTGAGGTCTCGATGAACTCTATACCTTAGTTGTGAGGTCTCGACGAGTCAGTTGTGTTGGAACCCTAGTTCTGATTTCGGCAAGGATCACCATTAGGATGTTTAGATTGACCCTAAATGTATAGTCATGGGTCATAGGTTTATTTCCATATTTACCTCAGAAGGTCTCTCTAAAATTGCTGAAAGAATTCCAAGAAATGCAGTTGTGACAAAGTCAGGAACTCAGTTCGACGAACGTCAAACTCAGGTCGATGAACTCAGAGTTCCTTCTTTGAATTCAGGTCGATGAACTCTGATCTCAAGCAAGAAGCTTAGCTCGATGATATCCAGCTGAGCTCGACGAACTCCGAGCTCAGTTCGACGATCAATGAACTCAAGACAGATTCTCAGCTTGACAAAATGGAAGCTGAGCTCGACAATCTGCGATCCCAGATCGACGAATTCTGTGCAGGTTTTAGGCAGATGCTTTACCATTGGCAGAATTAATTAAGGGGATTATAACTCTCATATTTAATGGAAATAGTCGTTCAAAGGCAACATTAAATGTGGGTTATTTTAGAAGTTAATTCTGAATTAATTCCCAAGGCATCTTCTACTCTCTCGGGAATAAGTGAATTCAAATGTTTGAATTCGAGACAGAGAATAATAAAATGATAGAAAGCAGTACAGAGAAAAAAAGAGAGAAGGGCTTTCCTTTTACAGAGAAAGAGGAACTCTGCATCAATCAAGATATTCACAGAGCTCTTCATCTGTGCCAGGCTTTAAAGAGACACAAATCAATATCAGTCTAAAAAGCTTGTTGGAGATCATCATCAATCTGAAGGCCTACATCCTGAAGTAAAGCTTCCTTCTTTCCTGAACCATTCAACATCTCGGGGGGAGCTTTGACATCATCAACATCCACTAGTCTTCTCTTAGTGATTTGAGACAGAGAAGACAACATCATTTCTTTTCCATTTCCTGTGTACATGGTTTTTACTCAATTCAAAAGTATACTCTTGGTGGAAGGGCACCTGATCAAAAACCTGTGTGTTGCTTTTTGGGCACCTGATCAAAAGCTCAAAGGATTATGAGATCTCCCTTGAAATAGATCTAGTGGTGATAGGGCACCTGAGCAAAAACCTATAGTGGATTCCTACCAGGGTGGTAGAAGAGTGGATGTACCCAAGTTTAGGGGGAACCACTATCATCCTTGTGTCTTCTGTGTTTCTTGTTGTCTCTTCTTTATTTTTGTGTTATGCTCACTTTTTTGTAGAACATATATATTTAATTAGAGTAAATACGGTCTATCCCCCAACTTTCAATTGGTATGATTAGATTATCTATTGCCTAAGTTGTCTTTCAATAGGTATCAGAGGGGTGTTTCCTTGGTTGTACAGGCTAACACCTGAACCAAAATGATCTGATAGATCTTATATTTTTTAAGAGTTTATTATGGCACAAAATGAAGAGTTTTCAAGCACCAGACCTCCTATGTGCAATCTAGATAAGCATGCACTATAGAAGGCAAGGATTAAGCTTTTTATGAATTCTATTGATGAAGCTATTTACAACTCCATTTTGGCAGGACCTTATCAACCATTGGAAATAACAAACATCAATGTTGTTCCATCACCTCAATGGACAGAAGCCAGAAAAAGGATAAAGATTGCTGATGCACAAGCAATGAACATTCTTGCACAATCAATGTCTGATGACATTTTTCAGGAAATTGTTGAATGTTCATCAGCAAAAGATATGCGGGATTCTCCACAGCAATGGTTGTTGGATCAGCTAAAGAAAAAAAAAATTTGAAGCTAAAACTTGGAGTGACTCTAAAGCTTCATCCTGTACAACTGAAGATGAAGAAGAGTCTAGAGCAAGAGAATTTTGCCTAATGGCAATAAATGCCTCTTGCAGCAACCCTGATGAAGAATCAGACTCTGATGAAGAATCAGAATGTGAATCAGAAGAAGATCAGGTAATCTCTACCCTTGATTTTTCATAAGAAGAACTGAAAACTTCTTTAAATTATTATGTAAAGATTTGATTCGATCTGAGAAGGAAATAAAACTTCTCAGAGAGAAATTAAATGAGGTATCTTCTGAAAACATAAAACTCAAAGAAGATTTAAAAAATACTTCTAAACAAATAGCCTCATTAGAATCAGTTAAAGGAAATGAAAAGTTAATAGATTTAGACAAAATAACTGAAGTTTTACCAAATCAAACTAAAAATCTTCAAAAAATATTTATCCAATATAATTCGTCGAATTAGGCTCGACGAAAACAACACCATTCATCGAACAAAGCTCGACGAACTATGAACAGATATTTTGATCTTAACTAGTCAGGAATTTATGCTCGACGAAATAAATAGGATTCGTCGAACAGAGGTCGAGGAAAGTGGAACAGAGAAAGCAATTTTTATTTTCTGAGCATAGATCGACGAAACCATTACCATTCGTCGAACTCAATTCGACGAAATTACCTTAATTCGTCGAACTCAAAACTTCAGAACAGAAGTTTTTATTCTCTTCAGAATTATAATCAAACTCAAAATTTTACAAATCCTTTTACCCAGTGGTTCATCCCTTCTAGGATATTTCATCCACTAGGTTATAAAAATCAACCTGAGTGTTCTCTTATTTCTAATTATTATAAAAGAGAACTAGGACCCAAGGTAATCTGGGTCCAGAACTCCTAACCTCACTTTTCAGGAAAAGACCTATCTTACCACAGAGGAACAGTGGTATTTGATAGTAACCAAAAGCTATAGTCTCAATCAATATAGAGGATACAGTAGCAGCTGTATAAGGGGAGATTGTTTAGAAGGCTACATCAGTAGGGGGAGATTGTTTATTTTATAAAGGGGAAATTGCTTAAGAGGTTGTAGTAGTAGATTTACTTTACTTTATTTCTCAAAGCACCCTTGTACATCTGCTAAAAAATATATCATTCAGGCAGATTATTTTACTATGTATTTTATTTGTTTTTGTGTAAATAGTGTCCTCACCCAAATAGAGGGATATTGTTGGAACCCTAGTTCTGATTTGGGCAAGGATCACTATTAGGATGTTTAGAATGACCCTAAATATATAGTCATGGGTAATAGGTTTATTTCCAGATTTGCCTCAGAAGGTCTCTCCAGAATTGCTGAAAGAATTCCAAGAAATGTAGTTGTAACAAAGTCAGGAACTCAATTCGATGAACGTCGAACTCAGGTCGACGAACTCAGAGTTCCTTCTCTAAATTCAGGTCGACAAACTCTGATCTCAAGCAAGAAGCTTAGATCGACGAAATCCAGCTGAGCTCGACGAAGTCCGAGCTCCGGTCCATGATTACCGAACTCAAGATAGATTCTCAGCTTGATGAAATGGAAGATGAGCTCGACGATATGCGAGCCCAGATCGACGAATTATGTGCAGTTTTCAGGCCGATGTTTTACCATTGGCAGAACTAAATAAGGCGATTATAACTCTCATATTTAATTGAAATAGCCATTCAAAGGTAGCATTAAATGTGGGTTATTTTAGAAGTTAATTCTGAATTAATTCCCAAGGCATCTTCTACTCTCTCAGGAATGCTTCAACCATTATCAAGATAAATGAATTCAAATGTTTGAATTCGAGACAGAGAATAATAAAAAGACAGAAAGTAGTACAGAGAAAAAAAGAGAGAAGGGATTTCCTTTTACAGAGAAGGAGGAACTCTACATCAATCAAGATATTCACAGTGTTCTTCATCTACTCCAGGCTTTCAAGAGACACAAATCAATATCAGTCTAAAAAGCTTGCTGGAGATCATCATCAATCTGAAGGCCTACACCCTGAAGCAATGCTTCCTTCTTTCCTGAATCATTCAACATCTCAGGGGGAGCTTTGACATCATCAACATCCACTAGTCTTCCCTCAGTGATTTGAGATAGAGAATACAACATCATTTCTTTTCCCTTTCCTGTGTACAGGGTTTTTACTCCCATCAAAAGTAAACTCTTGGTGGCAGGGCACCTAATCAAAAACCTGTGTGTTGGTTTTTGGGCACCTGATCAAAAGCTCAAAGGGTTGTGAGATCTCCCTTGAAATAGATCTTGTGGTAAGAGGGCACCTGGGAAAAAACCTGTAGTGGATTCCTACCAGGGTGATAGAAGAGTGGATGTACCCAAGTTTAGGGGGAACCACTATAATCCTTGTGTCTTCTGTGTTGCTTGCTCTCTCTTCTTTATTTTTATGTTGTGCTCACTCTTTTATAGAACATATATATTTAATTAGAGTTAATAAGATCTATCCCCCAACTTTCAATTGGTATCAGTGGAATATCAATTTCCTAAGTTGTCTTTCAAGTTGTGATGTCTCGATGCTATCTATGAATCAACGAGTTATCTCAACAAATTCCAATAAGTCAAGTGTTTGGTCCATCACTCATCACAAATGAGTAGGGCCAATGCAATCCATTCCTCCAACTTCTTCAAATGCTCTTATATGCGATCCAATAGGCTCTTATTGCGTTGGTAGTGAGACTACCTGTTTTACCACTTCTAGATCACCATGGTAACACTAATAGTATCCCAATTAATCTTGAACGTGTCAAACAAAACCTCACAAACAATGAGAGACATCTAGCAATACATCATTGCTCCTCAAGCAATAAGAGTTCAAAATTCAATAATCTGTTATGACCAATGTATCAGTGTTGTCATGTCCCTTTGTCCCTTATTTTAGATAGAACTAGAGGTGTGGACCGTATCACCCTCATAATTGTTCAATCCAAGTATCCTGATCTATAATGGACTTCTGAAAATTGGGGAGATCAATATCACATATTGACTCAACCAAGCATGACCATGCATTTCTCAGTCCTATTCCATCAAGGGGCCCATGTATATAACTCCCGTCAAATATGAGGACAAATCCCATTTCTGTCCAAACACAAACAACAAAATGACTCATAACATGCCCAATAACCACCTTATCATCAACCTTTCTCAAGGAAGACTTTTGATGGCATCAAAGTATGCTCTTGCTCACTTGATGAATGATGTGACTTCAGGTCAAAGAACTACAAATACTATTGCCACTTGAGACCTACTTGTGACATGTTCACATAATAATCCACAAAGTAGTCTCATGATGGGTCTGTCATGTATAACTGGTTCACTAACAAGTTCTCATGTTATGACTTGATATCACAATATCATGACCTGTGATAACCGATCATCAATCAACACACATGATAGTCTTAATGTATCAGCATTGCCCCAGGTTTTTAAGATGATACGCCGACACGAGACCATTTAAGAATGAAGACTCTAAGATGCACAGGCCCTCACATTCAAGTCATCAACTTGAATCATATGGAAGCAAATATTATAAGTGCATTTATCATGTTAATTAATCTCACATTGAAATAATTTGATGTAATAAAAGAACTTGTCATAAATATAAAATGATATACATAGTACTCTATTCATCAAATGAATTACAATAATAGACAAACATACAAGCCACAAGAATCCCGCTAGAGTTGATCATTCAAGTATCTAATACCCATTTATCTAATATTAACATCATACTTTCTCAATGCAAGAGGCTTCGTTAGTGGATCCACAATATTTATTTCTGTTGGTAATCTACATATGCTCACTGAAAGAGAGGGTTAGACCTGAAATACTCTAGATGGGGGGGGGTGAATAGAGTATCTTTGAAACTTTTTTATTGTTTACAAAATCTTCAGAGTAGAGCAAATAATAGATACTAATATTTACTATAAGTAAAAGAGCAACCTAAGATAAATCTAACACAGCCACAACAAAGCTAAACTAACATAGGCACAGCACGAACAAAAAGAAAGAGGTTAACCAGACGACACAAGAACCTTATAGTGGTTCCCCAACCTAGGTACATCCACTCTTCTACCACCCTAGTAGGAATCCACTAAAAAGTTTTGATCAGGCGACTGCCACCAATGAGCTTTTGATCAGGTACTCAAAAACCACCTCAAGTCTTTTGATTAGGTGACTTGCAAGCAAGGAATAACTTTTGAAGGGAGTTAAAGAATCCTTTGTATAGTGAGGGGGTGAGAGAGTTATGGTGTCTTCTCTTTCTCAAATCAACTAAGAAGACTAGTGGATCTTTGATATTGACAAAGCTCCCCCTGAGATATTGAACTCAGGAAGACTTGAGCTTTGCTTCAGGGTGTAGGTCTTCTATCTTCAGTCTTGACTAGAAGAGATACAGGATCTTCTTGACTGATAGAAATTTTGTTGTCCTTGAATAATCCTAGAGTGAAGGTTAAAGAAGACTCTTGATTTGGAAAGAATGTTCTTCTTCTTCTTCAGCAATGTCAAGGTGAAGACCAGATTATTTTCTGCACAGAGAAGGATTAGGATGTAATTCTGTTGATCTTCTCTGTAAGCCTGTTTTCTCTTTCTGGTCTGGACTTGCTTCTTCTTGTTATCAAAAAGAGAGAAAATCACTTTTATATGATCAGTCAACAATCTCCTTTGAATTTTTGAATTCCTTTTTGCATTGATTGCTGACGACCTGGAGAATGTAATACGGCTGGATAGAATATCTGCATTAATTGGATTTCCCCAACTGTCCTATTGAAAAATGACAAGTAATAATCCTGATAAATAACATAATCAATGCTGCTTCTAACAATTATATTCAGAGAATGTTAAGCATTGATTATTCAGGAATTACTGCAATAGAATAAGGACAAGAGAAGGTAAAAATCTAAGACTAGATCTGCACAGAATTCGTCGAGCAAAGAATAGATTTTGTCGACCTGGGTCCAGATTTCATGGAGCTGAGAAATCATGTTCATCGACCAGATAATTGTTATTCTTCGACCTGAGATCCAAGATCATCGACCTAAGAACTGCTAACTGCTTTCTGGTAAAACTTGCCAATTCTATGCTCTACGTTCGTCGAGCTGATAACATAAATTTGTCGACTGGAGTTTAGAGAATGGATTCTGGACTTAAAATGTTGAAGTTGAACTTCTAGAAATCATCGACCTGAGCTCGAATTTTGTCGAGCTCAACTCAGAGAATTGTCTCTGAGTTTGTCGAGCTGAGCATGACTTTCGTCGAGCTGACGTTCGAACGTCGAACTCACTTTCCTGAACTGATTTTTCTCTAAGTCTTGAGTATTCTGCTGTCATCTATTGGCTGGTCCATGCAATGTTGACACTAAGGATATAGCCTAGAATCTAGGACATATACATGACCCTGGCTATACTTGTTGGGACTATCATCCTAATTAGTGAACCTAGCCCAAATCAAACTAGGGATCCAACAATCTCCCCCTACTTGGGTGAGGTCACTAATGCAAATGAAAATAGAAAAACAACATTCACAAAGCAAAAGAAAGGATATATCTGGCAGAAATATTAAAACATGCAGCAGATATATATATATATATATATATATATATATATATATATATACAATTTAGCTTTGTGATAGAATATAAACAAACAATTTTTAAGACATACAGAAAAACTGAACAGTTTAAACTCATTTCATCTTCTTTGATTTCTTTTGCTTATCCTCCTTTGCTTTATACCAAGATTAGTGAATTTTATTTCGCTGTTTGGATTAGCTGCTTGGCTCTTTGACATAGTCATATCAACTGCTCCAATAATGTTGAGGGATGTAGCCCTTGGCACCACAGCCTTTGGATGTAACTTCATATAATCATCTACATTAAAAAATTTATTAGCATTTGCAAACCTGTTTAGTTACTCTTTCCTGTACTTGGACATTGTTGTGTATTGTGAGGGATCCTTTCCTTCAGCTTTGGCCTTGTTTATCATGGATAATCCAACAAGTTCTTGAAATTTGGCCATTCTAGAAGTGCTTGCTATCTCAAGATCCTCAAAAGGAACAGGAGGAGATTTTGGTATTTTTGGACTATCAGCTTTTTGAGATTCATGAGCTTGTTGTAGATGTTGTTGTTGTTGTTGATGTTGTTGCTGTTGATGTTACATGCCTGAGGAGTACCTGTGCTGGCTGCTTCCAGAATGAGAGGAGGATCTACCCTGATGTCTTTGATAAATTTTAAATTGGGTAGATCTTTGAGAAGAAGTGCCTGAAGCACCAGCAGCAGGTGGTGGAGGAGGAGGCGATCTTTCTTGTATCTCTATGGAGGAGCAGAATACTTTGTACTTTTCTTCCTATCCTTCTGCTAATTCTTGGATAACCACATCCAAGCTGGCATACCCTTGTATGGCGTGATATTCTGAAGAATATAATAAGTGGTATCATAAGTTGGGTTTGGTTTTGGAGCAGCAGCTGGAGGGGCTTTCCATTTCTTAGTGACTTTCTTTTTCTTTACAGAAGAACTATCATCTGAATCATCTTCTACATCTTCATCATTAGAAGATCCCTGAGGAGTATCATATAAAGCATCAATGGCTTTTAGTACATTTTTATCAATAGGCTTTTCAGCCTGAGATACTGGAACTAGTGCTGGAGCTGGAGGGCTATCTACATCAGTGCTTTCAGCAACTGATTTGCTTTCTTCTTCAATATCTGCCATCATGATCTCATTCAGATTTGGTATGGGGCTGTCATCCATAATGAATGTTGGAGGAGAGATGGATTTGGGAGGGGATGAAACAATGAAAGAATCTTCTCTTGGTGGAGATGGAATAGCTGGAATCTCTTCATTTGCAAAACTGGCCTTGAGTTGCATGGAAACTTTGGGGCTTATTGGGGAGGTATATGGAACTATAGCCATGGATGACATTATGCTGTATTCTGGAAGAGAGTTCAAATGAACTGTATCAAAGGTATTTAACAAATTCAATATGTTTACTGTGGGATTTATAATGTAATCACCAACAGTGTTTACTTCATCTATGATTGTCTCATCCAAATCCATATCAGATTCAATAAAATTAATCAAATCAATCAAATCATCTGCTGCTTCTGCTTCTGCTGCTGCTTCTGCTACTACTACTGCTGGAGCTACTTTTTCACAGAGTATCTCCCCCTACCTAGTTTCAGTAGGCACTGGAGCCAGGCCCCTGACTGAAGAAGAAGGGATAGAGAGAGCAGAAATTTGAGCAGCAAGTGAGGAGATGGAAGAATCAAGGGGTGAAATATCCTCTACTATGAGGTTTTGGATGAGTGGAGTGAGAATTGCCAGAAGAGGTGGAATGAAGGAGGGGTCCAATTGCATGAACACAGAAGGTGTCTGAGTGCATATAGAAGGGTGGATGGAAGATGATGGTGGAGGGGAAGGGTAGAGGATCTGACATGGGATCATCTGGTGAAGAGGGGTATGAAGGGGGGAGGAGAGTGGGACAAAAGAAGGGAGTGAGAGGAGGTTGGAAAGGGGGATGTTATCTAGATGTTGTGGTAGAGGAGATGATGGTGGAGATGGAGTTGGTGTATGAGAGTGAATATGAGTTTGTGTTGGAGTTGGTGTACCATGGTGGGATGGAGTATGAGAGTGAATATGAGTTTGAGGTGGAGGGGATGTATGAGAATGAATATGAGTTTGTGGATGATGGACTGGAGAGGATGGGGGTGGAGGAGTATAGGCTGTGGTATGGACTGGGGAAGAGGGATGAATTGGGGAGGCTAGAGGAGGTGGAGGTGGAGCATCTTCAATAGGGTGGGGAGCGGCTAGAGCAGCCCTTATACTCTCAGAAGGCTTGGAGGAAGAGTAGGAAGCCTTGGATGGCTTGGTGATGTTCCTCTCCCACCTACCAAAGAGGGCACAAGTTATCCTCTTGGAGGCATTAATGAATATGGTCAGTGTGACCATGGATTCAGTAGCCTTTTCCTGAAGGAAGATTCCCAGAATCCTTCCAAAACACACCTCTTTCTTGGTGTTTTTCTTCCGGATCATCTCAAATAGAATCCTAGCTCAGTTCATAGGTTTCTGATTCACAACAGCACACATCACCAGGAATTGATGCCTAGTGATGTGGTCATGGGCTGTGTGTTTTCCAAGCAGTACTTTGCCTACAACATCTGCTAGAAACTTATATGCAGCATACAAATGTTTCTTTAGCAATTTATTAGGAGTGTCTCCAGAGTAGCCCATCTTATTCAACATTTCAACGAATTCATCACTGTCGATCTCCAGTTCTTCTTCACCATTAGATAATCTAAAAATATCGATCAGGACGGCATCGGTAAGAGATATTGCATTACCTGATATGGTTCCTATCATGATATTCTCATTTGGGGAGGAGGAGGTGTAAACACATTCTCTTATCTCTGCACCGGCTATCTTTATTCTGGTGGTCATCAAATTCTTCAACTGTTGAACTTCAAGCAGTTGCAGAATTTCCAGGAAGATGGGATCAGAGTGTTGGAATGACTTGAAGTTGATGTCAAATCCTGTATCAAACTTCAATTCTCCATGACTGCCTGCTGGAATCGACATGTATCGCCTGCAATAAAAACAAAAGAGATCAAGTGCAAGAGAACTGAAAGCACGGGATAGAGGTCGAAGAAAATCCTAGATATAAGATTTTTTAGAATATGAATCGACAAACTCCGTTCAGCGAAAAATTAAAAAATTCTTCGACCTGAGGTCGATGAAATGTTCTATAGTTAAAAAATTCGTCGATCTTAGTCAGAAGATTCGAAAACATTTCGTCGAGCTCCGTTCGACGAAAATTTTCTGAAGCAAATTCATCGATCTCCATTCAATGAAAATAACATCACTCACAGAGAGTTCGTCGAACTACGTTCGACGAATATCTCTATAACCTTTCACAGTTCGTCGATCTCTGATCGACGAACTTTGAAACATTCGTCGACCGTAGACAGAAATCAAATTAAGTCTTCTCCATTTATCATACCAAGCTGATTTATGAAGAACAGGTGATTCCTCTAATCCAAAGGTTTGGTGAAGATATCTGCCCTTGGTAAATCAGTGTAGATATAGATAAGATTAATTTTATTTTTATCTACACACTCTCTAATGAAATGATGTATAATGTCTATATGCTTGGTCCTACTGTGATGGACTGGATTTTACGCTATGGATATAACACTTGTGTTATCACATAATAGAGTTGAATTATTTAAGTTGAACCTATAGTCCAGGAGTTGGTTTTGAATCCACAACATCTGGGAATAGCAACTGCTAGCAGCTATATATTCTGCTTCAGCAGTTGATGTAGAAACAAATGACTGCTTCTTGCTAAACCATGAGACTAATCTCATACCAAGGAACTGGCATGTTCCTGAGGTACTTTTCTGTCAACTCTTTATCCAGTAAAGTCAGCATCTGAGTATCCAGTTAACTCAAACTTTGACTCAGTATGATACCAAAGACCTACACTAGGATAACTCTTTATATATCTCAAAATTCTTTTTAAGAAAATTAGATGAGATTATTTAGGGTTCACTTGGAACCTAGCACAAAGACATGAAGCAAACATTATGTCAGGTCTTCTTATTGTAAGGTATAGTAGGGACTCAATAATGCCCCTATATAATTTCTGATCAACAGGTTTCCCATGTTCATCATAGACTACTACAACATTAGTGGTCATGGGTGTCTTCTTTGCTGAGGCATCAGCCATCCAAAACTTTTGGAGAGGCTCCTTAGCATACTTAGCCTGGGATATGAAGATGCCATTAGGTATCTGCTTCACTTGGAGGCTAAGGAAATAGGAGAGCTCACCCATGCTACTCATTTCAAACTTTGAATGCATGAGATCAGAAAACCTCTTGCATACTTTGGAGTCTGTAGACCGAAATATGATGTCATCTACATAAATCTGTACCAACAAAATTTGATCCTTATGGTGCCTAGTGAATAATGTTCTATCTATAATACCTCTAGTAAATTTATGCTTTATCAGGAAGCTAGCTAAGGTCTCATACCAAGCTCTTGGAGCTTGCTTTAAACCATAAAGAGCTTTACGCAATCTAAAGACATATGAAGGATAAGTTAGAGAGATAAATCCTAAAGGTTGTTCAACATAAACCTGTTCTTTTTGTTCTCCATTCAGAAAGGCACTCTTGACATCAATCTGATAGACTTTAAACTTCTTGTAGGCAGCATATGCATGGAAAATCCTGATTGCCTCCAGACTTGCAACTGGTGCAAAAGTTTGGTCATAGTCAACTCCTTCCTCTTGCCTATAACCTTGAGCAACAAGCCTAACCTTATTTCTCACAATTACACCATGGGCATCAAGTTTCTTTCTGAATACCCACTTGGTTCCAATTACAGGATAGCCTTTTGGCCTTAGAACCAAGTCCCAAACTCTGCATCTTTCAAATTGATTGAGCTCCTCTTGTATTGCAATGATCCAGTGGGGATCTTGTTCTGCATCTTTAATGGATTGAGGCTCAACTTGAGAGATGAAATAGGCATGCATCACATCTTGGTTGAGTTGATTCCATGTCTGTACACCTTCTGACATGTCTCCAATCCCTTGAGATCTAGGGTGATCCCTTAGTGTGACAAAGTCAGTGGGTGGAGTTGGTTCAGCAACAACATTTTGTGTTGATTCCTCTTGTGGAATAATGTCTGATGTTGAAGGAGGTTCAGCCAATTCCAAAAAGTATTCTTCACTATCTTCATCAGCTTGTGGAGGAGAATGAGATATGACCTTTTGAGTAAGGTTTAATTCTTCCAATGTCTCACACAGGTGAGGTACCTGCAAAAGATTTGAGGTAGAAGAGTCCTTCTCCTTATAATACATGTTAGCTTCATCAAAAGAAATATGTACAGATACTTCCATTTTTAATGATGATTTATTGAAGACCCTATAAACCTTGCTAACTAGGGAATATCCTAGAAAACTTCCCTCTATAGCTTTGGCTTCAAATTTTCTAATGTGTTTCTTATCATTGTTGTGAATAAAACATCTACATCCAAAGATTCTAAAGTATTCAATTTTAGGTTTCTTCCCTTTGAGTAACTCATAGGGGGTCTTACCTTTAAGTTTCTCTATCAAACTTCTATTCAGCACATAGTTTGCTATCCTCACAGCCTCTGCCCAAAAGGATAGGGGCATGTATGCATCTGTAAGCAATGTTCCTGTAGATTCAATGAGGGTTCTGTTTTTCCTTTATGCTACTACATTTTGTTGAGTAGTTCTAGGAGCAGAGAAACAATGCCTAATACCTTCCTCCTCACAGAATATTTCCATGTGAAGAGATTCAAAATCAGTACCATGATCACTTCTGATAAATGCAACTGGAGTAGAATACTCAATCCTTATGCCCTTAAGAAAGTCTGTAAGGACATTGAAGTTATCTGACTTGTGTCTAAAGAAGAACACCCAAGAGAATTTTGAGAAGTCATATACAATAACTAGAGTGTAAGACTTCCCTCCTAGTCTTTGTACAGCAATGGGTCCAAAAAGATCCATATGTAGCAAGTACAGAATCTTAAGTGAATCACTCTTATTAATTGACTTAAAGCTATTTTTAGTTTGCTTGCCTTCTTGACAAGCCTTGCATAGGCTTTCCTTCTTATAGGGAGCAGAAGGCAATCCTCTGACAAGGTTGTCCCTAGATAGCTTAGATATATTCTTAAGGTTAACATGACCTAGTCTTTTATGCCAGAGAATGTTGTTATTGCTAACTTGATTGAATAAGCATAGTTCTGAGTTAGCAGAGTTAAAGTTTACTATATATATGTTCCCTTGTCTGATGTGTGTTAAAACAGTTTGATTATTTGAAGAAATGATACATTTGGAATTAGTAAAGAAAACTTGATAACCTGCATCACATAACTGACTTATGGATATTAGGTTATGTTGGAGACCATTTACATATACCACTTTTCTGAATGTGACAGCTCCACTGTTGAAGTCTCCATAACCTTCTGTTTGTCCAAAGCTGGAATCTCCAAAGATCACTTTTGAACACAGCTTTGCCTTGAAGTTGATTAGGCTGTCCTTGCATCCAGTCATGTGCTTTGAGAACCCACAATCCAGATACCACTTATTTTGAGTGAAAGGATAGTTCTTCACCTACAAGAAATAAGTTAGAAGTTCTTGACCCAAGTCACCTTGGGTCTGTATTTCTTTTTATAAGAGAACCTGAAAATATATGAACATTCAGGTTGGCTTTTATATCCTAAGCGGTGAAATCTTTTAGGTGGAATAATCCAATCAGCAAGTGGATTAAAAGATTTTCTAGGTTGATTTAAGTTTTTGTTAAAATTATGATTTTTATTAAGTCTGACTGGGTTCGACGAAAAGTTGTGAGTTCGTCGATCGGAGTTCGATAAAATGGGATGAGATCGTCGATCTCTGCTCAGAGAATGAAGATATTCATTTTTATGCCCCAGGTTCGTCGATCTCCGCTCGACGAACCATACGCAGTTCGTCGATCGTAGTAAGACGAATTATTATGGATAATATTTGCGTTCATAGATCGTCGACCGGAGTTCGACGAACTAGGCACATTTCGTCGACCTAAGTTCGACGAAATCTGTTGAACTTTGTTTTTACTTAGAGTTTTCTGGTTTCTGTTCTTTAGATTTTTAGAGTTAGATAATTCTTCTGTGGGTTGTTTATTGTTTATTACCTCTTTACCCTTAGCTGAAATAAATTTTATAGGGTTATTAATATGTTCTTCTTAAGTATGGGGGGTAAGCTTGATGATGCACCCAAGCCCAATTTGCCATTCAGTCTGGCATTGACTCTACTTGTGATGTCCATCAGCTTAAGGCTTCTCCCATTGAGAGATTCCTCAAGTTGCTTAGCCTCACATAACTTTATTTTTAAAGGAATAATTTGTTCATTAGATAGGATTAGTTCATCTTTTAATTTAGTATTTTCAGAAATCAAATTTTCTTGATTACTGAGTCTTTCCCTATGTATTTTGATTTCTTTTTCAGAGATAATTAAATCAATACACATGGTTTTAAATTCAGTCTTGAAACTATCAGAATTATAATCAAATAAGGATAATACCTGATCAGCTTCTGATTCTGAAGCCTCTTCAGTATCAGATACTTCTTCATCATCTGATGGACAGCTAGAGGCATTAATGGCCATAAGGCAGACTTCCCTGGCCTTTGCCTCTTCTTCCTCTTCACTGGAACTGAAAGATGTGGATTCATCTTCTGTGTCACTCCAGGTACCAGCAACAAAGCCCTTCTCCTTCCTTTTCTATCTACTGGAGGAAGGCCTGCTGTGTTGTTGTCTTCTGGAGTCCTTGTCTCTTCTTCTTTCTTTCTTCTGATTCTCTGGACACTCTGAGATGAAGTGTCCAGGTTTCCTGCACCCAAAACATAGTACTTCTTTAGTAGGAGTTTTATCATACCTGTGCTTATCATTCTGCCTGGATGCTTTTCTCCTGAAGTCTTTTCTTTCCATTTTATAGAATCTCTTGGCAAAGAGACTCATTAGTTCCTCATTAACTGTTGAAGCTTCAGTCTCTTCAACATCCTTGAATGTTATGTTGTGCCCCTTTCTTGCTGGTGGAGGAGTCCTTTATTTTGCAGCTTCTCTAGACTTTATCAGCTCCTCATACGACTTGAGCTTTCCCAATAGAGATTCTGTGGAAATCTCATTTAAACTCCTAACCTCCTTGATTGGCCAGATCCTGGAATCCCATGAGCTTGGGAAGCACATGAGGAGGATTTTCATTCACTTCAGTAAGGGTGATGTCTTTGTCTAAGGTCTTCCGCTCATTGATTATTGAGCTTAATCTGTTGTACAAATCAGCAACAGATTCTGACTCATCCTTCTTGAAGTTTTCATACTGGGATATGAGAGCTAATCTTCTGTCATTCCTCTCATCAGCAGATCCATCCACCATCTGGTTAAGAGAGTCCCAAATGGCCTTGGCTGATGTGCATTCAGCCACCTTCTGGAAGATGTCATCAGACATAGTTTGAGACAGAATGTTCATGGCCCTTGGATCAGCAATCTTGGCCTTCTTCCGAGCATCTGTCCACTCAGGTGGTGGAACAGCATGTGTGATTGATGTTGAGGTAGATGCAGTTGGTTGAGGAGGACCTGTCAAAGTAGAATTATAGATGTCCTCATCAATGGAATTCATGTGAATCTTAATTCTTTCCTTCCAGATGGCAAACATATTCAAGTTGCACACTGGATGTCTGGTGCTTGCATAATCCATGTTTTGTGCCATGTTGTGAAAATAATCCTAAGGAAAATAAAATATTATATCTAACACTAGATCTTTTAGTTCAAGGTTTAGCTTGTACTACCAAAGAAACACTGCTTTGATACCAATTGAAAGAGAGGGTTAGACCTGAAATACTCTAGGGGGGCGAATAGAGTATCTTTGAAACTTTTTGCTGTTTACAAAATCTTCAGAGTAGAGCAACTAATAGATACTAATATTTACTATAAGTAAAAGAGCAACCTAAGATAAATCTAACACAGCCACAACAAAACTAATCTAACACAGGCACAACAAGAACAAAAAGAAAGAGGGCAACCAGACGACACAAGAACTTTATAGTGGTTCCCCAACCTGAGTACATCCACTCTTCTACCACCCCGGTAGGAATCCACTAACAGATTTTGATGAGGTTACTGCCACCAATGAGCTTTTGATCAGGTGCTTAAAAACCACCTCAAGTCTTTTGATCAGGTGACTTGCAACCAAGGAATAACTTTTGAAGGGAGTTAAAGAACCCTTTGTATAGTGAGGGGGTGAGAGAGTTATGGTGTCTTCTCTTTCTCAAATCAATTGAGAAGACTAGTGGATCTTTGATATTGACAAAGCTCCCCCTAAGATATTGAACTCAGGAAGACTTGAGCTTTGCTTCAGGGTGTAGGTCTTCTATCTTCAGCCTTGACTAGAAGAGATCCAAGAACTTCTTGACTGATAGAAATTTTGTTGTCCTTGAAGAATCCTGGAGTGAAGGTTGAAGAAGACTCTTGATTTAGAATGAATGTTCTTCTTCTTCTTCTTCAGCAATGTCAAGGTGAAGACCAGATTATTTTCTACACAGAGAAGGATTAAGATGTAATTCTGTTGATCTTCTCTATAAGCCTGTTTTCTCTTTCTGGTCTGGACTTGCTTCTTCTTGTTATAGAAAAGAGAGAAAATCTCTTTTATATGATCAGTCAACAATCTCCTTTGAATTTTTGAATTTCTTTTTGCATTGATTGCTAACGACCTGGAGAATGTAATACAGCTGGATAGAATATCTGCATTAATTACATTTCCCCAACTATCCTAATGAAAAATGGCAAGTAATAATCCTGATGAATACCATAATCAATGCTGCTTGTAACGGTTATATTCAGAGAATGCTAAGCATTGATTATTCAGATATTACTACAATAGAATAAGGATAAAAGAAGGGAAAAATCTAAGATTGGATCTACACAGAATTCGTCGAGCAAGGAACAGATCTCGTAGACTTGGGTCCAGTGTTTGTCGAGCTGAGAAATCATGTTCATCGACCTGATAATTATTATTCACCGACCTGAGATCCAAGATCGTAGACCTGAGAACTGCTAACTGCTTTCTGGTAAAACTTGCCAATTCTGTGCTCTAAGTTCGTCGAGTTGATAACATAAATTCGTCGACTGGAGTTTAGAGAAAGGATTTTGGACTAAGAATGTTGAAGTTGAATTTTCATAAATCATCGACCTGAGCTTGAATTTCTTCGAGCTCAACTCAGAGAATTGTCTCTGAGTTCGTCGAGCTGAGCACGACTTTCGTAGAGCTGAGTTCGACGAACGTCAAACTCACATTCCTGAACTGATGTTTCTCTAAGTATTGAGTCTTCTGATGTCATCTGTTGGCTGGTACATGTAATGTTGACTCTAAGGACATAGCTTAGACTCTAGGATACAGACATGACCCTGGCTATACATGTTGGGTCAATCATCCTAATTAGTGAACCTAGCCCAAATCAAACTAGGGATCCAACACTCACATCTCCTCAATTGATAATCTCTTGAATAATATGAAATCGGCAAAGTATATGCTTAGAGTGCTTGTGGGATCTAGGTTCCTTAGCCTGTACAATTGCAATGTTGTTTTTACAGTAGAGAACTATGAGATCAACAATGCTAGGAAATACATCAAGCTCGCCGATGAGTTTCCTAATCCACACATTTTCAACGGCGATATACACGACCTTAGTTGTAGAATCAGCAACTGTCTCTTTCTTGGAACTTTTCTAGCTAACATCTCCTTCATTCAGGCAAAACACCAACCCTAACTGAGACTTAGAGTCGTCCCAATAAATTTGGAAGCTAGCATCCGTGTAACCCTTTACAACGAATTATTCCTCTCCACCAAATACCAAGAATATATCATTTTCCTTCTCAATTACTACTGGATATTCTTAATGATAATCCAATGACCATCACCTTGATCAGACTTATATCTGCTAGTCATGCTCAAAGTATAAGAGACATCGAGGCGAGTGCATAACATTGCATACATGATTGATCCAATTGTCGAAGCATATGGAATCAACTTCATGTGGTCTTTATCTTCAAAAGATTTCAGACACTGGTCCTTAGAGAGACTCGCACTATGAAACATGGGTAAGAATCCTTTCTTGGACTCAAGTATATTGAACCATTTCAACACCTTATCAATATATGTACTTTGGGTCAAATCTAGCTGTTTGGCATTATATACCCAATAACATAGATTTGTGTGGAGTCACCATTAAACTAAGATGAATTAAGTTTGTATTTGATGCCATCTTTTATTTAAGTGCTCGCAGGTTATCATTGCTAAGTGTAGACTAATGCAAGTTTACAATGAGTCACTTAACACAGGACCATGCAATGTAATCCCTCATTGTGTGATCCATGGTGTTGACTCATGTGTAATCTCTCTATTGGGATGCACTTCCTTTTCAAGTACTAAAGCATGGAAGAAAGGAATGGTTGTTGGTCCTTGTACAAAGAAGAAAAGGAATTCACTCAAAAATTTTCAAGTACATTTTTCAAAAAGAAGAATATTTCTCCGAAGTCCATTTTTCGAAAAGAAGATTATTTTTCGAAAGGTCTAGATAAGTTTTTCGAGAAAGTAGAACTGTTCTCGAGAAACAGAAAGATTTTTTGAAAAACTCTCTGAAAACTTCTAAGTTCTTATTTTCGAGAAATGTCCTTAAGATTTCGTGAGAAACCAGATTCATTTTTCGAGAAAGAAGTATTGTTTTCGAAAAATCAAATTCATTCTTCGAGAAAGACATTTGCTTTCGAAAAATCAGTTACACAGTTCATAGTATTTTGTGTGAAATATTTTCTCAAGAAGGGTATGCAATTTTTCAAAAGATTAAGTTCTTTTCGAAAAATCAAGATGTCTTTCGAATAATGCAGTTGCAGAAAATTCATTTTGTCAAACAAGATTTCATTTCGTCAAACAGTATTTCATTTTGTCGATCATGATTACATTTCGTCGAACAAAATTCCAATTTCGTCGAACGAGATTTCATTCAATTCGTCGAACAAGATTTCAATTCGTCGAACGATATTCCATTTTTTCCTATTCGTCGAACGGGATTTCAAATGTTAATCGTGTTTAATGTGATTGATTATCATTCCTTAAATGATTTCAGACCGTTAGTCAATATCCTATATAATGTCATCTCAAGGATTCACTAACCCTAACATTACAAGTAATAATTACAGAAATTCATAATCGTCGCAAGTTCTAGATCTGGAAAAGACGCACGCTGCCATTGTTCTTCTCTTTCGCTTGTTCCTTGATCCAGCAATTCAACAGAAGAAAAGATTCGAATGATCACAGATTCAAGTTCTTCAATCAAACATTTGATCGTATCAGATCCTATGAATTTCAGATCATGTTTTCTCATGATTTCTTCCTCAACATCTTCTTCAAGAATTTCAAGTTTCAAGAGGGAAGAACTCTGAAGATCTAAGATCTGAAAGTAAAATTTTATTATTGTTGTAAAATTTATTTCAACTCTTGTTGGAGTTTTATCATCGAGCTTGTAGGAAGATTATTCTTCCGAGTGTAGATCCCGTTTTGGGGGATCGAGTTTGTAGGGGTGTGTTTACTCCGAATTGTAGGAGCATTGCTCCGAGGTGTAGGATTGCTTTAATCTGAGATATAGTGAAGTAGACAAGGCTAGCCGTGGTGCTAGATTGGTGAGGTGGAGAGTGGATGTACCCAAGATTGGGGAACCACTATAATTCCATGTGTCATCTGGCTTGTGCTTGATTTCTTTCTGTGTTATCTCTCACAAATTTTTATTCTGCAAAAAGACGCAGATCTCACCTATTCACCACCCTCTATGTGATTTAGGTAGACAATTAGATACTTTCAATTGGTATTAGAGGGAGGTTGTTCTCAAAAGCTTAACACCTTCAACAGCTCTACTTATAGTTGTCGTAGAGATTATCAAGCATGGACAGATCCAACGATTTCGGAAATCTTCCGGTGTGCACCAAGACTAACTTTCCTATGTGGAAAGAAAGAATAAGATTCTTCATGGAATTTGTTGATCCTCACATCTTCATGATAGTGGAAGAAGGTCTCTTTGCTCCCACAACAACCTCCACTATTGATCCAACCAGAAAAGTACCAAAGAAACTGATGGGTCTCGACAAAGATGAGATTGCCCTTATCTCTCTAGACAAGAAAGCTAAAAATATCATCGCAAGTGCAGTCGATGACTCAATGTTGCAGAACCATATTCACTACAAATCTGCTAAGGAAATGTGGTGGTCTCTGATCATCCTGATGGAAGGGACATAAGAAGTAAGGGATGACAAAAGATCACTTCTGAACCAGATGTATGAGGCCTTCAAGCAAGGCCCTAAGGACACAATAACTGATACATTTGAGAACTTCTTCAAGATCGTCAACGGCCTGAAGAGCTACGACAGGGTGCAAATAAATGGAGAATTAAATGACAAGTTCCTAAGATCCTTAGCCAAGGAATGGGACAATAAAATTTGTGCCATCAGCGAGTTCGGGAGACTGGCTGAAACTGACCCACAGAACCTCTTCGGAAAGCTTATGTCATATGAGCTTTAATTCAACTCAAGAAAGGATGAAGAAGAGGCCAGCAGATCTTCATCAAAAGAGAAGTCTATTGCACTAAAGGCATACAGCCCAAGGAAGGCTAAAGTAGTATCTCCTGCTGTAACACTCTCATCCGTCACATGGCATATAACAGAAGGTCCAGCTGGAACCCGACTCTATATATCGCGGACAGTCGGAAGGGTTACATAAGAATATCCAAACCATCTAATTAGGACTACTCGTCCTACACAGAGCATTCTAGCGGAAACTTTTAAATAGTTGAAAGAACCCAAAACTTAAATCCATAATCATGAATGTCCACATCCACACAACAGGAATGAAAACCAAATACACTGAAAGGGTACACGGCCTTATGGCCGTACAAGTATTCACTTAATAAGATAGTGTCTTACATACATCGGCTCGCAGGCCGTCCACACATGACAAAATAAAAACAACTATTCTTTACGGCCTTCAAGGGCCAGCACATCAACATGGGCTCCGACCCGCTAACTTGCACTCGGCTCCGCAGCACCTGCAAGCAACATTCTACTGCACGGTGGCAAACAACGCAACGGTCAGCAAAAGACGACCAAATTATAACGACCCCGCCCTTACTCGGGACGGCGGTGCTCTTTCCCTGCATAACATTAGCCCAGCTAAATAATAAAGTGCAATTACATTTCGCCACAGGTGTAGGCTCGCATGGCCAAACACCCCGTGCACTCAGGGCACATTAACGGTGAATCCTGACACTTCAGCGTCTTCACCACCACCACCAATATGGCAACCACGTGAGCATTTAGCCTTTCTGACCACTGTCTAAGGCTCCCGACTATGCCAACGGCCAGTCCCCTTATTGGGTCTATCGCACCGAACCACATAGCCTAGGTCCAATTCCACTTGCCTGTTGCTCACAACACGTAGTCATCTTAAGACGTACGCATGAGCCAAGCTTCTCTCAGATCCCAAAATGTTTCCAAACAATCACATAACCCAGTTATGTTCAAGGCCGGTTCCCTAACCGCCAAGTTAGCAGAACGCGTTTCCGCTCAGTTTTTCGGGTGCGCCTTGGAGTTAATCCCCAAGGATCCCTGCTGCAATCTACTGCGTAGAAACCCAAAAACCCAAAGTACGGAGTCTTCTCCGGCAAAACATATCAAATGCAACATCACCGATCCAGACAATACACGCCCGGGTAGGCTTCACACACAATTTCTATGCCCATACTTCGATTCCGGACACTATATGCAAGACAAGGGGAACTATTCACATCAACCCCAGGGAACACCACGCACTCACCGCACACTCGCGGGAGCGGGTTTCCCTATGCAAAAAGGAAGAGCTTCACATGCTCAAGTTGAGAATCGTTACCCTTGTAGTACGCTTTGGCGCCATAGAAAACTACATGGATGGAAATCTTCGCAATGAACTTTCCTCTACGGATCCGCTCTCAGATCTCAAAACGGTGCTCGGATGCTCCGCCGGCGGCCGGAAAACTCCTCCTTCTTCCTCCTCTTTCCAACTCCTTGAGAGAGAGAGACTAAGGGAGAAAATGAGGAATTGATCCTCTATTTCCGACCTTAACAGGGCAAGGTTTCCCTAGGGCCGTCGGATTTAAAATAAAGAAATCGAACGGCTCTGATCTGCACAAAAAATCAACAGACCTTGGCCGAACACGGCTTGGCACACGGTCGTGTCCCAGGCTGTGTGCCTCAATCCAGGCATGATCGTCGAACACAGAGACTCACACGGGCTCCGACACGCCCGTGTCTCACTCGACACGCCCGTGTCGGGTCCTCGACATGCCCGTGTCCGGGGGCGTGTCACATATAACCGCCACGCCAACCGACACGACCCTTGGAAACACGGGTACTGACACGGGTAGGCACTCTCCCGTGTCAAATGACACGCCCGTGTCATTAAGCCGTGTTCCTTGTCGTGTCCTTCTCGGGATAAAAATCGGCCAAAACACCATGCCAGACACGGCCTTGGAAACGCACGTGTCCTAGGCCGTGTACCCCTATACATGCACCAAAATCCCTTTTTTACGCGACCTACTCAAATACAATTTTCGGGGCGTTACAAATCTCCCCCACTTAAGGAATTTTGTCCTAAAATTACGTAAAGGTACACAAAATTACAAGTTACCTGAACGGAATAACTCGGGGTATTCTTCCAACATAGTTTGCTCTCACTCTCAAGAAAGCTCCTCACGTCCGCAATTATCCCAACGGGCTTTAACCATTCGGATATCCTTGTTGCGGAGTCGCTTGACTTCAACGTCTTCTATACGTATAGGCTTGACCTTTATCGTCAACTCGTAATCAACTGCCACTTGATCAATCGCAACTATCTGCGAGGGCTCTTGCACCGCCTTACGCAACACCGATACATGGAACACATCGTGTAGCCCACTCAACTCCACCGACAGCTTCAATCTATACGCTGCTTCGCCAACACGCTCCAGGATCTCAAATGGTCCAAGGTATCTCGGACTTAGCTTCTTGAAGCGTCGAACTCGCGAGACACCCTTGAACGGTTTGATTTTCAAGTACACTCAGTCGCCAACACTGAACTCCACGTTCCTATGTTTGGTGTTATAGTACTTCGACTGTCTATCCTGAGCGATCTTCAACTATTTCTGAATTGTCCGTATCACTGAAGTGGCATCTTCCACCGCTTGACATTTGTAAAGCCTTGACTCGCCCGTCTCCAACCAAGACAACGGCGTGCGACACTTTCTCCCGTACAAGGCCTCGAAAGGCGCCATTCCAATACTCACCTAAAAGCTGTTGTTATACGCAAACTCCACCATGTACAGGTGATCTTCCCACTACTTTCCAAAATCTAGGACGCACATGCGAAGCATGTCCTCCAACGTCCGGTTGACCCTCTCGGTTTGGCCATCCGTCTGCGGATGAAAGGCTGTGTTGAACTTTAGCTTAGTACCCAACAGACTATGCCCCAACCTCCAGTCATTCGACATGAAGCGTCCATCCCGATCACTAACAATACTGCGGGGCACACCATGCAACCGTACAATATTCTCCACATAGAGTTTGGCCAACCTTTCCACCGGATCTTCCTTCCTAATCGGGATGAAGTGCGAGACCTTTGTCAACCTATCTATGACCACCAAGATGGCGTCGTTTCCCCTCTGCGAATTTGGCAAACCATGCACAAAATCCATAGATATGTCGTCAAATTTCCATTCCGGGATAGGCAAGGACTTTAGGAAACCTCCGGGCTTCTGGCACTCCGCCTTAACCAAGGCACAAGTTTGGCACTTGGCCACATAGAGTGCTACATCATTCTTCAATCTTGGCCACCAAAATAATTTCTTCATGTCTCTATACATCTTCATGCTTCCCAGGTGGATTGAGTACTTGGTATGATGAGCCTCGTACATCAACTCCTCCCGAAGATTATCCGCACTAGGAACGCATAGGAGACCGTCCTTCCTTAGCAACCCACCCTCAACAGCAAATTGGGAATTTGACCCATACAATGATTCATCCAAGATCTGCTTCATGCTGTTATCCTGAATCAAAGCTCGCCGAACTCTATCAGCTAGGTCACACTACACCTCAGTCCAAAACAATTTCGCCTCAGTACTAGACTGCTTGTCGACTCAAGATATCTCCAAAGCCTCCAACTCACGTACCAATCTCTCATCATGTACCGACAACCAGTTGGCATGTGCAGGAACCTTACGACTCAACGCATCAGCCACTACATTACCTTTCCCTGGCACATAACGTATCTTGAAGGTGTAGTCCCCTAGGAACTCAATCCAACTCCGGTGCCTCATGTTCAGATCCTTTTGATCTAACAGGTACTTCAAGCTCTTATGATCGGTGTATATATCGACTTTCACACCGTACAGATAGTGCCTCCGCAGCTTTAGAGCAAATATCACGGCAGCTAACTCCAAGTCATGGACCGGATAATTTCTCTCGTGAGCCTTCAATTGTCGTGAACCGTAGGCTATCACACTCCCATGCTGTAGTAGAACACAGCCCAAACCACTGCCCGAAGCATCACTATAGATTTTGAACCCTTCAGTTCCACTTGGGGAACATAAAATAGGCGTCGTGGTCAACCGCCTCTTCAACTCTTCAAAAGCATGTTCGCAATCCGGAGACCACACAAACTTCTGATTCTTCCTAGTCAAAGTCGTGAGTGGTAGCGCTATTCGCGAGAAGTTCTCTACGAAGCGCCGGTAGTAGACAGCAAGCCCCAGAAAGCTCCGGACCTCCGCCACTATAGTCAAAGCAGGCCACTCCCGTATCGCCACTATCTTCGCCGGATCCACAGCTATCCCTTCTCCACTAACAACATGACCAAGGAACGCTATCGAGGATAACTAGAACTCATACTTGGAGAACTTAACATACAACTGGTTTCTCCTCAACGTCTCCAACACCATGATATCATCGATAAATACTATCACGAAACGGTCTAGGTACTCTCTGAACATTTTGTTTATCAGATCCATAAACACGGATGGCGCATTTGTCAAACTCGTAATGCCCAAACCGCGTACTAAATGCTGTCTTTGGGATGTCGCTCTCCCTTATCCTCAATTGGTAGTAACCGGACTTCGGATCTAACTTCGAATATACCATTGACCCAACCAACTAATCAAATAGATCATCAATTCTCGGGATTGGATACTTATTCTTTTCTGTAAGCTTGTTCAATTCCCGATAGTTGATACAAAGCCGCAGGCTCCCATATTTCTTCTTAACGAAGAGAACCGGTGCGCTCCAAGGCGATGAACTTGGACGCACATAACCTTGCTTTACCAACTCTTCCAATTGCACCTTCAACTCCGCCATCTCTTTTGTCACTATCCGATAGGGGGAGCATGACACCGGTTTAGCACCCGGTACTAGCTCAATAGTAAAGTCTATCTCCCGTTGAGGAGGAGATCCTGGGAGATCATCCGGGAACACATCAGGATACTCAGACACAATTGGGATACTGTCCAGACTAGGTCTTAGCGTCGAAGTCTGCACTAGAGTGACAAACCGCTCTGCCCCAGACCGAACTGCCTTGATAACCTGAGGGGCAGACGTCAACGTCTTGCTCGACCCCTTTCAAGCCCGCAAATGCCATCTCACGACAAGCTCCCAACTGACCTCCTTGCAACTACAATCAATGCATGCTTGCTGCTCCGAGAGCTAGCCCATAGCAAAGATCACATCGCATGCAACTATCAGCAATAGTGACACTCGCAAGTCATCGACGTGACTCCCATGCCTTACCCTAACGCCACAAGCTCTATCCGCACACATAGGGCACCCGTAGGTAGCAACCCATCCAATTTGACCTTTATCATCGAAGGAAGTACTCCGATGCGCGATAGAAACTCTTCGGATAGAAAGGATGCGAAACTTACGCACCGAACAGTGCTCTCGCCAGACAATCGACAATCTAAACAAGCCTAACACAATCAGTCATAGGCTAAAATGCGTAGGGAAACAAATATTTAAAGCTAACCTGCTATACATACCCGTCACCATGTCAAAATGCTTTGTGGCTTCCTGCTGGCTAAGGTTGTACACTTTTGGCTAGGTTGGGGCATAATGCGATGTGGTTGCCTCCGACCCCTTGCCCTTCTCCTCGTAGATATCTCCAGATTTCTTCTCGGACTTCCGTCGTCCGCGCCAATAGTTTCAGGCAAAATGTCCTGGCTTCTCACAGTTAAAACATGTAATTTCCTTCCTCCTAATGGCTGATGTTGTCTTAGCTTTCTTTATCTTTTGTGCTCCATTACGATAATCTCGGGCAAAGTGCCCTTTCTTGCCACAAGTATGACAGTTGTAAGTAACCTTGCCAGTCGATGATCTAACCCTCTTTTTCAGTGTTCTGCGAGATGCAGCCCTCATTGGACTTGCAGAGTTCGATACCCTACTCACTGGTATCTGGCGAATTTTCCCCATATCTACTTCCAAAGATCTAGCCTACTCCACCAAGGCTCGGAATCCCCATAGTTTTGGTCCTAGCAGTAGAATTCGCAGTTCATCACGCAGACCATTATAGAATCTATCAACTATAGACTGCTCGTTCTCCAACCCAAAGCATGGGTAGCGGCTTATCAAATAAACGCCTGCAAATACTCATCAATCGAGTGCATACCCTGCACTAAGCACATGTTCAACGGCTGACCGGATGGCCTTCTAAATGTCACTTGATCCAACACACCACCCGACATTGAAGTCATCTTAGGGACAAAGGGTTACACATTGCTTCCCTGCTGTGCACTAGTCACACCGAGCACCACTTCAACAATCCTTCTTATGGTTTCAAACGATGGAGGGGTCTTAAGCACATTGCTTGGTGCACTATAATCCTCAGAAACCAGATAATCTGTCGGCTCTGTGCCACTCCCGGTCACCTATATTCGTACAAAACACCAATAAGTGACCAAACAGAATTGTAAAAAGCAATTATAGGAACACGCAGGTTCCTCAAACACGTGTATTTTTCATTCCTAAGTGGACATTCATGGGTTCTTTTTAATGTTATAACGATGGCGCACACATGTGCTCACCACCCCTTAAAAGAATTTGCCCACGAATTCATTTAAGGCCGACCGTAACCAGAAGTCTGATACCAAATTATAACACCCCCATCCGTCACATGGTATATAACAGAAGGTCCAGCTGGAACCCGACGCCATATACCACGGACAGTCGAAAGGGTTACATAAGATTATCCAAACTATCTAATTAGGACTACTCGTCCTACATAGAGCATTCTAGCGGAAACTTTTAAATAGTTGAAAGAACACAAAACTTAAATTTATAATCATGAATGTCCACGTGCACACAACAGGAATGAAAACCAAATACACTGAAAGGGTACACTGCCTTGTGGCCTTACAAATATTCACTTAATAAGATAGTGTCTTACATACATCGGCTCGCAGGCCGGCCACAAATGACAAAATAAAAACAACTATTCTTTACGGCCTTCAAGGGCCAGCACAGCAACATGGGCTCCAGCCCGCTAACTTGCACTCGGCTCCGCAGCACCTGCAAGCAACATTCCACCGCACGGTGGCAAACAATGCAACGGTCAGCAAAAGCTGACCAAATTATAACGACCCCGCCCCTTCCTCGGGACGTCGGTGCTCTTTCCCTGCATAACATTAGCCCAGCTAAACAATAAAGTGCAATTACATTTCGCCACAGGTGTAGGCTCGCATGGCCAAACAACCCGTGCACTCAGGGCACATTAACGGTGAACCCTGACACTTTAGCGTCTTCACCACCACCACCAAGATGGCAAACACATGAGCATTTAGCCTTTTTGACCACTGTCTAAGGCTCCCGACTATGCCAACGGTCAGTCCCCTTTTCGTGTCTCTCGCACCGAACCACATAGCCTAGGTCCAATTCCACTTGCCCGTTGCTCACAACACGTAGTCACCTTAAGACGTACGCACGAGCCAAGCTTCTCTAGGATACCAAAACTTTTCCAAACAATCACATAACCCAGTTATGTTCAAGGCCAGTTCCCTAACCGCCAAGTTAGCAGAACACGTTTCCGCTCAGTTTTCCGGGTGCGCCTTGGAGTTAATCCCCAAGTATCCCTGCTGCAATCTACTGCGTAGAAACCCGAAAACCCAAAGCACGGAGTCTTCAACGGCAAAACATATCAAATGCAACATCACTGATCCAGACAATACACGTCCGGGTAGGCTTCACACATAATTCCTATGCCCGTACTTCGATTCCGGACTCTATATGCAACACAAGGGGGACTATTCACATCAACCCCAAGGAACACCACGCAGTCACCGCACACTCGCGGGAGCGGGTTTCCCTATGCAAGAAGGAAGAGCTTCACATGCTCAAGTTGAGAATCGTTACCCTTGTATTACGCTTTGGAGCCATAGAAAACTACACAGATGGAAATCTTCGCAACGAACTTTCCTCCACGGATCCGCTCTCAGATCTCAAAACGGTGCTCGGATGCTCCGCCGGTGACCGGAAAACTCCTCCTTCTTCCTCCTCCTTCCAACTCCTTGAGAGAGAGAGACTAAGGGAGAAAATGAGGAATTGATCCTCTATTTCCAACCATAACAGAGCAGGGTTTCCCCAGGGCCGTCGGATTTAAAATAAAGAAATCGAATGGCTCTGATCCACACAAAAAATCAACAGACCTGTGCCGAACACGGTTTGGCACATGGCCGTGTCCCAGTCCGTGTGCCTCGATCCAGGCATGATCGTCGAACACAGAGACTCACACGGGCTCCGACACGCCCGTGTCTCACTCGACATGTCAGTGTCGGGTCCTCGACATGCCCGTGTCCGGGGGCGTGTCACATATAAATGCCACTCCAACCGACACGACCCTTGGAAACATGGGTACTAACACGGGTAGGCACACGCCCGTGTCAAATGACACGCCCGTGTCATTAAGCCGTGTTCCTTCCCGTGTCCTTCTCGGGATAAAAATTGGCCAAAACACCATGCCAGACACGGCCTTGGACACGCCTGTGTCCTAGGCCGTGTACCCCTATACAGGCACCAAAATCCCTTTTTATGCGACCAACTCAAATATAATTTTCGGGAAGTTACACCTGCTCCCACTCAGGAAAAAAATGAAGAAGAAGACTCAGATCCAAGCACTTCGGGCTCAGAGTTATCTGATGGAGAGTTCTCTCTTCTCTCCAAATAGTTCAAGAAGTTTCTCAGCAAGAAGAATCAGATGAGAGGCAAAGACTCCTCTTACAGAAGATCACGTCACGTTGTTGATCATCAAAAGAAATGTCACACAAATGACAGGTATAAATCTAAATAGAACAAACATATTTTTGCTGAAATCATGTGTTATTGCTATAATATGTCAGGTCACGTGATCGCCGACTACCCTCACAAGAAAAAGGAGGGTGGAACAAAAGAAGAACAAAATCCTCTTACAACAAAAAGAAGGAGAAGAGCTTCATATCAAAGAAGCAGAAGACCTTCAGTGATACTGACTTATCCGAGTCAAGTTAGGATGAAGAAGTCTACTTCGAGCTCATGGCTCACTCCGACGAAGAACAAGTTATCCCCCAATTTCATGGGTAGGTAAATTCTCACACTATTCTTTCAGAGTCTGATGCTCCTGACGATGATCAGGAGGACTATTCCTCTGATGATGAATCAGAACTCATGGGTCAGGATAAGGAGCTGATCAAGGTCTATGACCGATATAGAAAAGTGGTTAAAACTCAGGCCAAGGAAATCAAATCCCTTAAGGCTGAGGAGATCACTCTGAGCGAGGAAGTTGCAAGAATTGACTCACTCAGAAAGGAATTCAACGTCACCATCGAAGAATACAAAAAAGCACTTGAGCACCTCAACCTGAAAGAGAAAATCTTCGAGAAGTTGGAAGAATAGTTTGTCGCTGAAAAGAAACTTGTTGAAAGTTTCTCCATGCCCAAGACAATCCTTCCATTTGTTGCTGAATTCTCTGCTCAGGCTAAAGGAGCTGGCGTAGGTCATGAGGCTGCTCCAAGTAAATCCTCTAGGAGGAACAAGGCTTAAAGAAAAAAATAAGGATGCTAAGAAAGATTTAGCCAAAGAGAAAGGGAAGGCCCCTCTAGATCAAACTATGTTTAAGAAGCTAATCTTCCCAACTAACAAGTTTGATATTGAGTCATCCTATGGTCATTTTATCAGGCCTACTTATGTAGAGCCTAAGTCGCGGTACCAAAGATGGACCCATCCCCAAAACTATGGTGAAAGTGCGTTCAAGACACCTTATGAATAAATCCAAATGAGAAGTTATGGTCCATATTTTCATGGCCATAACAACAAGAAGGCACCTAAGGCCATGCTCGTTGTACATAAGGAAAAGGAGGTGCAGAATCCTTGTGAGCACCATCATCACAAAGCTTCTACCTCTAATTCAGTCATTCCTGCTAGATCACATGTTCAAAATGTCAAGTAGGAGACCTAGAAAAGATACAATCGGTTTGACTACTAGTGCTGTGGCAAAGTTGGTCACTTTGCTGTGGATTGCTAATTTAATCCTAGAAATTTTGAAACTCCTTAAGTTAACCATATGAGGCAGACCACTCGTAGTGATGACACATCAACGGTGTTGAAACCCAAAATCGGTCTCTTGTGGAGTTCACCCTTGGTGAAGGGGTGATCGCGCGGCTACTTCGCTCCTACAAGCAAAATAATAAGGGAAAACAAAAATGAACTGACCCAAGGGCACGGCATGGAGGACCCACCACACACCAGGAAGATCTGAGAGCGCTTCTCATCCTTAGCCAAAGGCCGGGCTAAGGTACCCTGAAAAAGTGCTTGAAAGCTGGAGCAAGAGAGCATAGGGAGCCTGCCTCCTGGGGTACCCCTTGGGTCCTATTTATAGATTTTAGAATTTGAACAGCCAATAACAAAATAGAACTGACCTGAAGTTACCAAGATACCCTTGGTTGAGTCTGCCAATAGCCAAACTCTGCTGTTTTGAAGGGTTATTGGCAGACCAGCGTGGGAAAAACAGTACAAATTACCTCATAGATCTAGGCGAGCTGGGGAGCCTGGCCACCTCGGTAGATCCTGCTCGCCTGCTGTTGCCGAGCTCTTTTGCACGAGCGCGAGTTAGGGAGGTGAGCTCGCCTATCAGTCGACCTCCGTTAGTCTACCTCAGCTCGACAAATCTTGGCTTAGCTCGGCGAATGCCGATCTCGCAGTCGACGAACGCCGAGCTCGGGCTCTGGTTTCTCTGCCGAGCTCGCCTGGGACCTTGGTAATTTGAGCCGGCCGGCCTAGTTCCTGGTTCACCCCGCTCACCGGATACGGGGTTGTACACAATCCCCGCTGTTTTTGAGCTTGGCAAAGCTCGAAAAGAAACATCCAACCCCAAGTGTTCGGCGAGCGCGGGGTGGACTAGAGGGATTCTTCGAGTGGGGTCCACCTGCGGTTATATATATACACCTGCATACCTGTCTGACTTTTGGCATTCCCTTTGATATAGCCCTGACGAGATGCCGATTCCCAAGGAGATCCAAGAGCGCTTAACCGAGCTCACCAGGCCTCAGCTGCTCGCATAGCTGCCCTGATCGCGGTTCCGCCCGCTGTCCCGCAGGGCGGCTCTGCCGAGCCCAACTCCAAGTGGGTGAAGCTGTTTCCTCAAGCGGCCGACCCATTTATGACGTCCTGAGGAACACCTTGGAGCACGGGACTGGCTCCTCCACTCTGCCTGCCCCTGAAAAGGGCAAGAATATTGTTGAAATCTGTGATGGCCCGGATAGCCCGCTTGAAGGCATGGGGGGGGGGGGCGTCGTGCCACGAGGCACCACCCCGCGATCCAAGACCACTCTTGGGGACTCACGATTCATGACTCTGGAGAACCATCCCTGGAACCCGTCCCCTCCGGGATTTGAGCTTCTCTATCCGGGAGCGCGCGACCCATGTCGCGGGAAGGACCTGAGGTTTATCCCTCCCCGCATCTCCTTTGAGTTGTCATGCTCATCAGGTAAATGCTCCTGGATTCTTGTTACACGACTTTCCAGCATGCCTCCCCTTCTTGATGCTCGCCTTTGCAGTTCCCCCTAGTCAATCCACTGCCGAGGAATCTTCACGGGTGTCCCATTACTCTCCCCTCCCCTCCTCGAGCTCCTTGGACTCCTACCTAGGCCTTGAAGTGGAGCAAAGCGAGCTGACCAGGAGGGGGGGTCAAGCTTTTCAAGAAACTGGTGTGTGGGCTGCGCGAGGTGCAGGAAGTCAACGAGGCGCTGCAGCGAGACTATGTTAGGCTTACTGATGAAGTGCGAGGCGGCTAGGCTGGCGAGTTACTGTCTCCTTCCCGGCTTCTGGATGAGATTGACGATGGTCTCTCGGCGGTGCAGAGGAATTCGGGGAGGATCCGCGAGCTTCTCCGCGCGCGGCAGTCTGGGGGCGGGGGCTGCGAGTCCGGGGTAGATAAAAGGCGGCTCCCTTGCCTAGCCGACCGGCACTCACCTCCTGGTTTCCCCCTGCCTGCGCGCCTCGCTTCTATATTCCTGCACTAGATTGTTGTAATAAATAACTTCAAACATTCTTGGGTGTGGCCCGTGTTTGAATAATAGTAATAATCATATTGCTTCTTATTTGGTTTAGCTTTGGTTGGAGCGCGCTGGAAGTCGGCGAGCTGGGGGTTGGCGGGCTGGGATGGCGAGCTCGGCTGATTCGACAGCTTGGCCCCCTAATTACTTTTTCTATAAATAGACCCCCCCCCCCCACAAACCCCCGTACTATTTCCTTAATTGTTTGCTCTTTCTCTCTTCTTTTCTCTCTCTTACTCGCGACCCGCCCCTTCTGCTGCGAGCATGGGCAAGACCAACCCTGATGTCGATGGCCACTCCAAGTGCGCCCAGCACTTAACCGACTACTGCTTCTTTGAGGGTCACATAAGCGAGGCCGAGCTCGCTGAGTTTGTTCACGACCATGTGCCGCCAGGCTTCGAGGCGCGACGACCGAGACAGGGGGAGGCCATAAACAGCTTTTATGATGATGAGCTCGCCTTCCCCATCTCGCACTTTGAGGTGGGGCTACGCCTCCCCCTCTAGCCGGAGATCCGGCAGATTCTGAAATACTATGGCGCGGTGCCCGCGCAGCTGAATTCAAACGCCATCGCCATGATAGTGGCGTACGAGAGCTACCTCCACTGAGAGAAGATTGAGTTCAACCTGACGGTGTTCAGGAAGCTCTTTTCCTACAAGGCGACGCCGGATGGGGTCACCTGCTTTGGGGGCTCTCTAATCAAGGTTCGCGAGATCGTGAACAAACACCATAATTGGATGACCAAGATCGCCTTCAACAAGGGCAATCTCGGCAACATCCCCTACTCGCCCCAGCAGAAGGGCGAGGAGGTCTACCGCCCGCCGGTCGTGTCCTGCAATGATGCCGATCTCCACAAATACTTCCTCCACATGGACTTCGAGGTTGCCTTCCTGCGAAGGGGCCTCGACGCGCTCCGCCCCGTCCTGTCCGGTGAAGGTATCGTTCTCTCCATATTACCAAGCTTGCCATATTGACAAGCTCGCCATATTGCTGTTGAAAATCTTCTGACCTTTCCATGTTTTTTCTTGCAGGGGAGCGGCTAATCCCTGTGAACCCTCCATTTGCGGACTCGGGATTGTACCTGGACCCTCTCGCTCGCGAGAAGGCAGCGGCGGCGGCCTGCCGAGACGAGGCGGCCTTCTCCAAACCCTCTTCCAGCAAGAGGCGGCCTGAGGATGCGGGGTCTAGCCCGCCCCATCGCCAACAACTACCCAAAAAGATGAAGAGAGCCTTATTGGCTCCGCGGGTGAAACAAGATCAACAACATCAATCCAGCCCCAAATACAAGAGCTCGCCTGAAATCATCCCCGAAGCATCGCCGGAGAGCCCACTGAAGGAAGTTACCAGTAAGGGGAAGAATGGAGGCGAGGCCTTCGCTCCCCCAAAAACAATCTCGCCACATCCTTCGGAGAAGAGGATGGCTTGCAAGCTCGGTGTGCCAAAAGAACATTGCCTCTTAAGCTTTGGGGGGGGGGGCGGTGGAAAGACTCAGCGGGCGAGCCCATGGTGCAGTGGGACGAGCTGGCCCACCGGGTTTCCATCTCCACTCTTCACCCCTCTTGTCATGACCGCGAGCCCGCCACTGGTCACGCTTATGCCCTCGGCTTCGTCCTCTATGGTCAAGAGGACGCCGAGGCCTACAAGGGCATGAACCCACGACACCTCGGCCATGAGGGCCTGCAGGCCCACCTGCAAGCCATGGAGCTCCATCATATGCTGGTCCGCCGCAGCTTCGGCCTCAGAAACCAACTCCAAAAAGACGAGCAAGCCCGCGACATTGCCAAAGACAAGGTCACTGATCAGGCGGGGCAGCTCGGCATCGCTGAGGGTCTTCTCGCCCAGGCTGCCGGCAGTTTGGTGAGTATCAGGCATCCCCTTCCCTCTTTTACTTAAAATATTTTGCGCTATTGTTAATAAATTTTTATTTGTCATCAGGATGCCAAGAATGTCGGGGAGCTGCGGGCTCCCAATGCCGAGCAGGTGGAGGAGATCGGCTAGCTGCACGCCCGGCTTGCCGAGCTGGAGGGAGCGAATGCGAGGCTGAAGGAGGAGAATCAGAACCTCAGCCGCGAGGTCCGCTGCCAGGCGGAGATTTTCTTCCCGGCCAGCAACACCGATCCTACCCTCCCCTATAAGAGGCTGAGGATCTTTGGTGAGGCCGACCTCGCCGAGTGGTTGAGGATCAACTCTATCCAGGCCGCCGAGTGCACCCTCCAGATGATGAAGGACAATGGGGAGCTGGTGGAGGGGTGCGAGGAGATCTCCGCCAAGGACCTTATTCCGAGCTTGTTCCCGGCGATGCCGCCTAGCGAGAAGGAGTATAGCCTCGACGCGCTCTTTGGGAAAAGCTTCCAGGACCCATCCGGCGGAGGGGAGGGGGATCGTCAATCCTGCGAAGGGGGTGAGGGCTAATCCTGCCAATTTCTTTCTTACCCTTTTTTTGTAATCTCGCCGAGGCGAGCTCAACCTGTAAATATCATTATCTAATGAAAGAACATTTTTTGCTACCTTTTGTGCCCACTATAAATATATCGCTATATATATACACATTATTTATCCTTTGTTGGATTCGTCTGTCGTGCCCTGTTTGCCTGTGGGCACTTTTCCTAGCGACCTCGCGCAGAGAGGCGTTGCGAGTAGGACAGTCGCTAGGACTTGCCTCTTTGAGTACATTTGGAGAGCTCGCCCATTCTCAGGACTCGCCCTAGCTCGTTTGCGAGCAGCCCACAACCTTATCAGTATTAGAACAAATTCTCTAAATTTTCCCAAGTAAAACATAGCGGGGGGGGGGGGGGAGATGTCCTGGTGGGATTTGCCTCCATTTGGCGAGGTCCAAGGGCCTGGCTCGCCACTCTTCTGCCGAGGCCGATCTGAACTAGCGAGCCCGAACTCTCCTATGCCGAGCTCTGCTCTCATATTCTTAGAAGGGCCAAGCTTGTTAGGCACTACCTGGGGAGCGTAGGACTTCCCTGAGTGACCTCCAGCCCTATCAGCTAGATAAGAGCCTGACAGTGGGATCTGGTCGAGATCTAAGGATGACATCGAGTGACTTCTGGCTCTGCCAGCTAGGTGAGAGCCTGACAGTGGGATCTGCTCGAGGTTTAAGGATGACACCGAGTGACTTCCAGCCCTGCCAGCTAGGCAAGAGCCTAACAGCAGGATCTGCTTGGGGTTCAAGGATGACACCATCGAGTGAATTCCAGCCTTGCCAGCTAGGCGAGAGACTGACAGCGGGATCTGCTCGAGGTCTAAGGATGATACCGAGTGACTTCCAGCCCCGCCAGATAGGTGAGAGCCTGACAGCGGGATCTGCTTGGGGTCCAAGGCTGGCACCATCGAGTGACTTCCAACCTTGCCAGCTAGGTGAGAGCCTGACAGTGGGATCTGTTCGAGGTCTAAGGATGACACCGAGTGACTTCCAGCCCTGCCAGCTAGGTGAGAGTCTGACAGCGGGATCTGCTCGGGGTCCAAGGCTGACTCCATCGAGTGACTTCCAGCCCTGCTAGCTAGGTGAGAGCCTGACAGTGGGATTTGCTCGAGGTATAAGGATGACATCGAGTTACTTTCAGCCCTGCCAGCTAGGTGAGAGCCTGACAGCGGGATCTGATCGGGGTCTAAGGCTGACACCATTGAGTGACTTCCAGCCCTGCCAGCTAGGTGAGAGCCTGACAGCGAGATCTGCTCGAGGTCTAATGATGACACTGAGTGCCTTCCATCCCTGCCAGCTCGGTGAGAGCTTGACAGCAGGATCTGCTGAGGTCCAAGGATGACACCGAGTGACTTCCAGCCCTGCTAACTAGGTGGGAGCCTTACAGCAGGATGTGCTCGAGGTCTAAGGATAACACCGAGTGACTTCCAGCCATGCCAGCTAGGTGAGAGCCTGACAGCGGGATCTGCTCGGGGTCCAAGGCTGACTCCATCGAGTGACTTTCAGCCTTGCCAGCTAGGTGAGATCTTGACAGCGGGATCTGCTCGAGGTCTAAGTATGACACCGAGTGATTTCCAGCCCTGCCAGCTAGGTGAGAGCCTAACAACGGGATCTGCTCGGTCTCCAAGGCTGACACCATCGAGTGACTTCCATCCCTGCCAGCTAGGTGAGAGACTGACAGCGGGATCTTCTCGGGGTCCAAGGATGACACCGACTAACTTCCAGCCCTGCCAGCTAGGTAAGAGGCTGACAGCGGGATCTGATCGGGGTCCAAGGCTGATACCATCGAGTGACTTCTAGTCCTGACAGCTAGGTGAGAGCCTGACAGCGGGATCTGCTCGAGGTCTAAGGATGACACCGGGTGACTTCCAGCCCTGCCAGCTAGGTGAGAGCCTGACAGCGGGATCTGCTCAGGTTCCAAATACACTTCACTTTCTCATGCAAACTCATTGCGACAGCATTGGCGTGTTAAAGAACTTTTATTAAAAATCAACGCACCACTTACATGTTTCAAGGGAAAAAGCGTTTTAAGTCTTCACCACTCCAGGTGAGACTTAGGGTCTTGCCCACCACATTTTGGAGTCGATACCCCCCTGATCTTAAAGCTTCTTTTACCTTAAATGGACCTTAGCAGCTGGGGTTGAGCTTCCCCATGGTTGCCCACCTCCCTGCTGCATCCACCTTCTTCAGCACCAAGTCCCCCTCCACAAATTTCTTGACTCTGATGTGCTTGTCAAAGTACTTGGCCATCCTCCTCTTCACCTCTTCCTGTCGGACAGTGGAAAGGTCCCGCAGTTCTTCCACCATGTCAAGGGAGAGCTGCAACTCGTCCTCGTTCTCAGACTGCCATTATTCCCTGCCTTCCCCGGCCGCAACAACTCGAGGTGTTTGAACTTCAAATTCCACGGGGAGCACTGCCTCGCACCCATGAGAGTTCTTGAAGGAGGTCTCTCTGGTAGCTATGTTGGGGGTGGTCCTCAAGGCCTAGAGAACCACGGGTAGCTGTTCCACCCAGCTCCCCTTCAGATTTTCCACTTTATTTTTTAGGAGGTTAACAATGATCTTATTCGTGGCCTCCAACTGCCCGTTGCTCCTGGGTGGTGGACTGAGGCGAACCTGAGGTCAATCCCAAGCTACTAGCAGAAACTGGTAAACTCCACGCTGGCGAACTGGGGCCCATTGTCCGTGACAATGGCATGAGGCAGCCCATGACGGCAGATGATCTCCGCCCATACAAAGTTCCTGACGACCTGGGAAGTTACCTTGGCCAGCGCTTTTACTTCCAACCACTTGGAGAAATAATCGATCATTACTAGTAGGAATCTCCTCTGCCCATTTGCCTGGGAGAACAGTCCAACCAAATCCATTCCCCAAATGGCAAAGGGCCAGGGGGCTGTGATACTTTTGAGTCGCTGAGCCGACTGTAGCTGGAGGGGAGCAAACAACTAGCATTTGTGGCACCTTCTTGCGAACTTTGTGGCATCGCGGCCCAGGGTGGGCCAGAAGTACCCCTGCCTGATAATCCTCCCTTCCAAGGTCTGAGTCCCGGAGTGACTCCCACACTCCCCGGAGTGGACTTCTTCCAAGATTCTTCGTACTTCCCCCTCGGCCACGCATCGAGCCAACATCCCCGAGAGAGTCTTTCTGTACAACTGCCCATCCTGGAGGAGGTAGTACGCCGACTTGTGCCTGAGCTTCTTCTTGTCTACCCCCTCCGGATACTCTCCCGTGGAAAGGAAAGTTACGACCAGGTCCATCCACGAAGGCCGCTAGTTTATCTCCATAAGCTCCCCCTCTTCGATGGAAGGGCGGAACAAGTCGGTGATGGTACCCCCCACCCGGGGACCAAGCTTTGCTAGCTGATCGACCTGCTCATTATCCTCCCGGGACACGTACTGGATGGAAAATGTTTGGAACGTGCCAATAATCCCCTTTACTTTGGCTAAGTATAGCTGAATGGTAGGTTCTCTTGCCTCGAACTCCCCGTTGATCTAGGAAGCTACTACCATGGACTCAGTAGGGACCTCCACGTCCAACACCCCTAGCTCCCTGGCCTGGCACAGCCCCGCTATCACGGCCTTATTCTCGGCCTGATTGTTGGTGATGGAAAAGTGCACCACCACTGTCTGCTCAATTCTAGTTCCCTGGGGACTCTCCAAGATCACCCCGACCCCTAGGGAATTCCTCCCCGAGGCACAATCTATCTTTACCTTCCAAGGAGTCGGGCGGGTGAGCTCTTCCTCTGCCACCTCAATCACATAATCGGCCAAGAAGTCGGTCATTGCTTGAGCTTTGATCGAGAGGCAGGGGATGAAGGAGACATCGAACTCACTCAACTCCACCGACCACTTGGCCAGCCTGCTAGAATGCTTCACCCCCTCAAAGATATTGTGGAGGGGTTGGTCAGTCACCACTTGGATTGAGTGTGCCTGTAAATAGGGTCGTAGTATTTGGGCTGAGATGACCTGGGCGAAGGGCAGCTTCTACAAAATTGGTTACCGGAGCTCGGCCTTCCTCAGGACCCGGCTCACGTAATATATAGGGAGCTACTTATTCCCCTCTTCATGAACTAGGAAAGAGCTTAAGTCCTCTGCCCCGACCCCGAGGTACAGAAATATGTCCTCCCCCTCCTTTGACCCTTGGAGTCCCTGAGCATGTGTCAATTGCGTCTTGAGGGCCTGGAATGCCTCCTCGCACTCCCTGGTCCGCTCGAATTTTTGGCCCCCCTTAGTGTTTTGAATAAGGGGGAGCACTTCTCCCCAGCCCGGGAGAGGAACCTACTTAGCCCTGCCAGCTTCCCCGTCAGCCGCTGTACCTCCTTAGTGTTCCATGGATATCCCAGCTCTATGATAGCAATGACCTTATCCGTATTCGGCTCGACCACTGCAGGTGTGAGGAGGTGTCCAAAGAACTTTCCCCTGCTAACCCTGAAGATGCACTTTAGGGGGTTCAACCGCATCTTGTACTTACGTAGGGTAGCAAAGGTCTCCTCTAGGTCCTGGAGGTGAGAGTATACATCCTGACTCTTGATCATGTGATAATCCACGTACACCTCCAGGTTCCTCCCCTTCTGTTCTTTGAAAACCCTGTCCATCATCTTTTGATAGGTCGCCCATGCGTTCTTTAGCCTGAAGGGCATCATCTTCTAACATTAGCACCCATCCCCCATGATGAACAAGACATCCTTTACGTCCGGGGGGTGCCTTCTGATTAGATGATAACCTGAAAATGCATTTAGAAAACTCATTACAGAAAAACCAATGGCTGAGTCAACCAGCGCGTCGATCCGAGCCATGGGATAATAGTCCTTAGGACAAGATTTATTAAGCAAGGAGAAGTCGATACACATACGCCACCGGCCGTCCCTTTTTTCACCATGACTACATTTGAGACCCAGTCGGGGTATTGGATCTCGGATATGAAGCCGGCCTTGAGAAGCTTTGCCACCTCCTCCCTGATGGGCTCTGCTAGCTTGTCCACGATGGATCTCTTCTTTTATTGGACGGGGCGTGTTCCCGGATCCAAGTTGAGGCGGTGGCAAGCCACATCCGCGTCAACCCCTGGCATCTCGACGGTGCTCCATGCGAAGATGTCCACATTCTTCTGGATGCACTCCAGCATCCTGTCCTGAGCCTCCGAGGTCAGCCCTCCGCTGACGCAGACCTTCTCCACCCTACCGTCTCAGGTGAGGACCTCCAGCTCCACCACCTCTTCCGCAACCTACAACCTGGACTACTCTCCACATTCTTCAACATCCCTCTCCTCTGGGATGAGGACCCCCGCATCCACCTCTTCTTCCACGGCCATCATCTCCGCCGACTCCTCCTGATCTCCTCCTGTTGCCTCTACCATGGAGCAGCTCTCCGCCTCCAGCTCCTCCGTGCCAACTTCATGCTCTGCCTCCTCCATCCATCGGTCCATCTCCTCGGCTCCCTCCTGCCAAGAGATGGAGTTCACGGCGGTGACGTATCATTCTCGCGCCACTTTGTGGTCCCCCCTGACCCTGACATGAATCCCCTCTGCATTGAACTTCAAGCATTGATGGAATGATGAGGGGATGTAGCGGAAGGAACTGATAAGGGGCATCCCAAAGATGGCACTGTAGGTGCTGGGAGCATCCACGATGACGAACCTGCAGTTCCTGAACTCCCCCCCCCCCCCAGGGTGACATGGAGGCCCACCCCTCCTTCGACCTCCTTCCTCTCCCCCGAAAATCCGAACAAAGGCCCATCCATGGCCAACACCCTCTTCGCCTCCACCTTCATCGCGACAAACGCCTTCTTAAAGACGACGTTGGCGGAGCTTCCGTTATCAACAAGGATCCTGGAGACGGTAAAATTTTTGATGGCTGTATGGATGACCAGCGCATCGTAAAAAGGATATTCATGATCCGCTATATCGCTCCTCGAGAAGGTGATCCTATGCAGAGAAGACAAAGGATGAAGTTATTCTGGCCACACTGGATAAGAGGGCACAAAATATAATTTTGAGTGACATAGATGACTCCACTTTCCAGAATCTTATGCACTGCCAGATGTTGAATTCTGTGAAGTGAAAGTGGGTGAATGGAAGGCTTGGAAAACCTATCCGCGTGGACTACGCGGACTGGGTTGGCGGACTGCTAGGTCGGCAGGGATGTTGCAGGCGGTTTGCTCTGTGGCGGCCTGGGCGGTCTGTTCGCGCGAACTATGCGGACAGCAGCAGCGGTCTGACAGGCCAGTGTATGCTCAGCAGGCGGTTGACTCCCAGGAAGTAACCGGGTGGATAGGAATGCTATCCGCAGAGTCCGGCATGAAGCGGACTGAAGAACTGGAGTTCGGTAGACCGGTTTGGCAGTTGCCTTGGTCTTGCTCTGATACAGCGGGAAGCCGCGGAGACCGCCGGTCAGCGCGGACAGAAACTGGAGGTCGCCCGGTATGGCGGGCTAGATCCAGTGTCCGCCAGTATGTGCGGACTGGCCCTTGTGGCCAGTAGACTGGACTTGGTGTGATCTGAACCAAGTCCAGGATGGCTCAGTCTGGGGAGATCGCGCAGTGGAGCGCGGGCTGGTTTCTCAGTCCGCCAAGCATAGTAGAAGTGTTGTTGCCTTGTTTGCTAGCTTGGGGAAATGCGGACTGGAGAATTGCTTGTGCAGGAGCGTGCGGACTGGAGCCAGAGTCCGCTGAGTCCGGTTTAGCCTTGTGACGAGGTTATGGACTCAGGAGTTGCGGACTGGAGTCTGCTGTTAGCGGACTGGATTGGCGTGTCCGCTAAGTCCGGAGGTGCCTTGGCAATAAGGCAATGGACTTGGGATATGCGGACGGTAGCCGGGTGTCCGCTGAGTCCGGCAGGTGCCTTGATGGCTAGGCTGCGGGCTCGGGTTTTGCGGGCTGATGCCTTGTCCGCAGAATGGCGGACACGGCTGTTGTGGAGTCCGGCTGTGGTGGTCCTGGCTTGGCCTCCGGCGGCAAGGCGGGCTGGATATTGGAGTCCGGCCTTGGAGAAGCTGGGGAGGACTGGCTATCTGCACAGGAGCGGCGAACTGGTATGTGTGTCCGCGGGCTGGCGGACACACTTGTTCTAGCTGCGGGATGTGGCGGTTATCCTATCGGCTAGGGCAGTGACCATACTCATCGTCGTGCCTATAAATAGGACCCATGTCACATCAAGAGTAAGGAACCTAGACCGAAGTAAGTGAACAGTAATTGAGCTCGCGTAAGTTGCTGCGGTCTGGACTTTGTGTCCGCGCAGATAGAGAGTTGACCCGGTTGTGCTGTCCAGGTTGTGCGGATAGCACTGGAAAGCCAGGACTTGGCTCTGATTGCGGTCAGGGACAGTGCAGACTCTGCGGTTAAGCAACAGGCGGTAAACAGCAGGTCGCGGATTGCGACCAGGCGGTCTACTCTTTGGCAACTTGGTTCGGGGTTCAGGAAGTCGCCTGCTTCAGGCGGACTGTTTCATTCGGTGACGCAGCTTGTGCGGTCTGGCGGCTAGGCGACCTCGCGGTCAGGCGGCCTGCAGATCGGCGGTGAAGAGCTAAGCATTGGAATAAGGGGTGAGTCTACGCGGCTTGGGTTGCGGTCTGGCGACCTGGCGGACTGAGTGGACTCCACAGCAGTAGGTCGGCGGCTTGATGATTGAGTCCGCGCGGCTTGTTTTTTTGTTCTTGTCTTTGTAACTGTCTCTGCTCTCCCGATGTTGGGTTTTGGTGAAGCATGTCTCTCCATGTATGTCTCGCTGTGTAAAGAAGTTTGCTCTTGATCAATAAAGAAGCTTGTGCTGCATGTGTTGCTGGTTGTTACTGCTTTGTTGAGATAACCCCTGCTAACTCCACGATCCGGGAAAACTTTCAACATTATAAGTGGGCGTATCCTCCTTCGGTTTGTTGAGTTTTCAACAGGGTATCCAAGGGGGCGTCTGCGGGTTGTTGAATTTCAACATGGTATCAGAGCGAGGTTGTTGGAGTGGTCAAGCAGTGCTCAATGGAAGTAGTTGCTCGTCTGTAGAGGAAACCAGTGGTAGAACCATGGCAGTGGAGGATGCAAGTTGTCTTGGTATTGATCTTCTTACAGAGACGAACTGTGAACGGTGGAAGTCCTGTATGAAGAGCTTTCTTCTTGGCGAGAACCTTTGGGAGGTTGTATGTGGAGCAGGAAGACAAGAGGATACTGCTGGCAATGCTGAGGCGATGAGAGCTTGGAAGGAGGCAAATGCGAAAGCGGAGTCTATTCTCAAGCAGGTGATCTCAACGGAGCTCTTGGACCACATCAGTGGATGTCGGTCAGCTGCGGAGGTTTGGACTTCACTTGATGGGTTGTTCAGGAAGAAGGTGAAGGATGCTGCTGAAGATGGTCCCTCTACTTCGTATCAAGAAGAAAGGAGTGTTTCTCCTAGGCGTGATAGGAAGAGTAAGGAAGGACCAAGGTGCTATAAATGCAAGCAGCATGGTCATCTTCGGAAGGAGTGCAAGGTTGTCTTGCTCTCGGCGAACGTAGCTCATGTAGGGAGGAAGGAGAAGAACGAAGTTGGGATATCAACTAGTTCTGGAGCTGATCGGATGAATGCCAGTGATAGTGCTGCTATCTGGCATGAAAGACTGGGGCATGTAGGGATGGACAAGCTGAAAGCAATGGCGGAAAGAAGACTCGTAAGAGGCTTGCCTAGATTGTCATCCTATGGCGATGGTCGGGGGTGTGCGGGATGTCAGGAAAGTGGAGCCTATCGCTTCATGGTTGACAAAGCACAATCCAGATGTAATGCACCATTGGCGGTTGTCCATTGTGCTCTGGTGGGACCGACCGTCACGGCCAGTCTTGGAGGCAGCAGGTTCATGCTGATATTGGTTGATGACTATTCTAGGTATACTTGGGTATACTTTATGAAGAAGAAGTCCAGCATGGTACGCTTGTTTGTGGAGTTCAAGAAGCTTGTGGAAGGCCAGCTTGGCCGGAGGATCAAGGTGTTGAGAACAAGTATCGGTGGTGAGTTTGGCTCAACCGAGTTCTCACGCTTTTGCAGGAAGCAAGGGATCCGGATGGAGCTTTCTTGTGGACATACTTCACAACAGGGTAGTATTGCAGCTCGGATGATCCGTTGGTTAACGGAGACCTGCAAGTGTTGGCTTCAGAGTAAAGGCGTTCTGAAGGCTCTTTGGGCGGAAGGAATAGCCTGTGCTGCTCATGTCATCAACCGGAGGCCTCTTAATCCGATCATAGTGAAGACTCCTTATGAGCTGATGTTCGGAGTGAAGCCCTCAGTGAAGCACTTTCGGGTGTTTGGATCTACCTGCTATATACACTCTCTGGGTGCTCTCAAGACAAAGCTAGTCTTTGTTGGGTATGATGAGTAGAGAAGAAGATGGAGGTGTATGGATCCTGCGATGAAGAAACTCATAGTGTCGAGTGACATTGTTTTCGATGAGTTGACGCTGTATTGGGGTAGCTCTTATGTGGAGCTAGAGATAAGCAGGTCAGATGGTGGGCTGAAGGAGGCTGCTGCTATGGGAGTGGAGTTGCCTGAGTCACCAGGTGCTCCAGGTTGTTCTAGCTCCGGGGCAAAGGCGTCAGGGTCGGGAAGTAGGGGGAGCGATGCTCCAGGATCTTCTGGCTCGAAGGCGGAGGCTTCCTGTTCAGGAAGCAAGGGGAGCGATGTTCCAGTCTGTTCTTGTTCAAGAGGGGATTCTTCTGGTTCAGGTAGCAGGGGGAGCATTGCTCCAGATGCTCTTGGTTCCAGTAAGGAGGCGTCTTGTTCAGGGAGCAAAGGGAGCATTGTTCCGGGTTTGCCCGGGAACGGAGCTGGTCCAATAGCAGCGGTGGTGGTTAGCCATGATCAGGTTCTTCGGAGATCGAAGAGGATCAGTAAGCCACCAGCTCGATATTGTGAAGGGAACACGGCGGACTTGGTCTCGTGTTTCCTTGTTAGCCCTCAGGTCGAGCAAGGTACTTCTGGCTGTGATGACCCCACTAGAATCAAGGAGGTGGTTGACACCAAGTCTGAAGAGGTGACTTCTCTCAGAGGCAACGAGGCTTGGACTTCAGTGTCCAAGGAAGTTGGTGATACTCCTGTGATGCAAGAGTGGAGGTTGAAGCTGAAGAAGGCAGAGGGAAGCATGACTCCTTTTTGGAGATGCTGGAGGGCTCCCTCATGGTCCATGATATGGGGGGCGAGGACTATGTCTTGGACATCTCTTCGTAGATGCTATCGGAAGGACCAGGTGCAAGGTTACGGGAGCTGCTGGAGTTATTCACCACTTCTCACTTCAAGGGGGAGTGTTGAATTCTGTGAAGTGAAAGTGTGTGAATGGAAGGATTGGGAAACCTATCCGCGCGGACTACGCGGACTGGGTTGGCGGACTGCTAGGTCGGCAGGGATGTTGCAGGCAGTTTGCTCTGTGGCGGCCTGGGCGGTCTGTTCGCGCGAACTACACGGACAGCAGCAGCGGTCTGACAGGCCAGTGTATGATCAGCAGGCGGTTGACTCCCAGAAAGTAACCGGGCGGATAGGAATGCTATCCGCAGAGTCCGGCATGAAGCGGACTGAAGAACTGGAGCTCGGCAGACCGGTTTGGCAGTTGTCTTGGTCTTGCTCTGGTACAGCGGGAAGCCGCGGAGACCGCCGGTCAGCGCGGACAGAAACTGGAGGTCGCCCGGTATGGCGGGCTAGATCCAGTGTCCGCCAGTAAGTGCGGACTGGCCCTTGTGGCCAGTGGACTGGACTTGGTGTGATCTGAACCAAGTCCAGGATGGCTCAGTCCGAGGAGATCGCGCAGTGGAGCGCGGGCTGGTTTCTCAGTCCGCCAAGCGTAGTAGAAGTTCTGTTGCCTTGTTTGCTAGCTTGGGGAAATGCGGACTAGAGAATTGCTTGTTCAGGAGCGTGCGGACTGGAGCCAGAGTCCGCTGAGTCCGGTTTAGCCTTGTGACGAGGTTATGGACTCAGGAGTTGCGGACTGGAGTCTGCTGTTAGCGGACTGGATTGGCGTGTCCGCTAAGTCCGGAGGTGCCTTGGCAATGAGGCAATGGACTTGGGATATGCGGACGGTAGCCGGGTGTCCGCTGAGTCCGGCAGGTGCCTTGATGGTGAGGCTGCGGGCTCGGGTTTTGCGGGCTGATGCCTTGTCCGCAGAATGGCGGACACGGCTGTTGTGGAGTCTGGCTGTGGTGGTCCTGGCTTGGCCTCTGGCGGCAAGACGGGCTGGATATTGGAGTCCGGCCTTGGAGAAGCTGGGGCGAACTGGCTATCTGCACAGGAGCGGCGAACTGGTATGTGTGTCCGCGGGCAGGCGGACACACTTGTTCTAGCTGCGGGATGTGGCGGTGATCCTATCGGCTAGGGCGGTGACCATACTCATCGTCGTGCCTATAAATAGGACCCATGTCACATCAGGAGTAAGGAACCTAGACCGAAGTAAGTGAACAGTAATTGAGCTCGCGTAAGTTGCTGCGGTCTGGACTTTGTGTCCGCGCGGATAGAGAGTTGACCCGGTTGTGCTGTGCAGGTTGTGCGGATAGCGCTGGAAAGCCAGGACTTGGCTCTGATTGCGGTCAGGGACAGTGCGGACTCTGCGGTTAAGCAACAGGCGGTAAACAGCAGGTCGCGGATTGCGACCAGGCGGTCTTCTCTTTGGCAACTTGGTTCGGGGTTCAGGAAGTCGCCTGCTTCAGGCGGACTGTTCCATTCGGTGACGCAGCTTGTGCGGTCTGGCGGCTAGGCGACCTCGCGGTCAGGCGGCCTGCAGATCGGCGGTGAAGAGCTAAGCATTGGAATAAGGGGTGAGTCCGCGCGGCTTATGTTGCGGTCTGGCGACCTGGCGGACTGAGTGGACTCCACAGCAGTAGGTCGGCGGCTTGTTGATTGAGTCCGCGCGGCTTGTTTTTTTGTTCTTGTCTTTGTAACTGTCTCTGCTCTCCCGATGTTGGGTTTTGGTGAAGCATGTCTCGCCATGTATGTCTCGCTGTGTAAAGAAGTTTGCTCTTGATCAATAAAGAAGCTTGTGTTGCATGTGTTGCTGGTTGTTACTGCTTTGTTGAGATAACCCCTGCTAACTCCACGATCCGGGAAAACTTTCAACATTATAAGTGGGCGTATCCTCCTTCAGTTTGTTGAGTTTTCAACAGGGTATCCAAGGGGGCATATCCTGGAGACGGTAAAATTTTCGATGGCTGTCTGGATGACCAGCGCATCATAAAAAGGATATTCATGATCCGCTATATCGCTCCTCGAGAAGGTGATCCTATGCAGAGAAGACAAAGGATGAAGTTATTCTGGCCACACTGGATAAGAGGGCACAAAATATAATTTTGAGTGCCATAGATGACTCCACTTTCCAGAATCTTATGCACTGCCAGACCTCCAAGGAAATGTGGGACATTCTTGTGGTCTACATGGAGGGTACATAGGAAGTGAAAGATGACAAAAAGTCCATGCTCAATGAAGATTAAGAGGCCTTCAGGCAGAGCAAGACTGATAGCATAGTTGAGTGCTATGAAAGATTCTTCAGGATTGTCAATGAGCTGAGGACATATGACAGAGTTTTCAGCACCTATAAACAAAATGACAAGTTTCTCAGATCTCTAACTAGAGACTAGGATACTAAAATTTATGCCATCAAAGAGGTGGCAAAGCTAGCTGACACTCCACCACCTACCTTGTTTGGCAAGTTGCTCTCTTATGAGATGCAGCTAACTGCCAGGAAAGAGGAGGAGAAAGTCAGCAAGTCCCAAGCTAAAGAGAAGAATGTGGCATTCAAGGCTGATGCCTCAAGAAGGAGCAGAAAGAATACCCCTTCTCATCCAAGGAGGGATGTTAAATCTGACTCAGAAAGATCAGAGACCAGCACATCAAACTGCCATTTGTATGATGAAGACTTTGTTACCTTCTCCAGGTAGTTCCAGAAGTTTATGAATAAGAAACACTAGAGACGCAGGCCCTCCTCCTCCACTTATCCCAAGGAAGACTACTACAAGGGCAGAAAGAAATCCTTTAAGGAGGACAGGTATGGTTCTAAACCCAGTAAAACATGTTTCATCTAATGTGGTTTGCTATTGTTGCAGCAAGCCAGGGCATATAATAGCTGACTGCCCTGTTAAAAGAAAGGAATCTCGTGAGAAGAAGGACAACCAACTAAAAGGTTAGAAGGAGAAATCCTTCATTGCTAAGAAGCAGATGAGAGCTGGACTGACTTCTCCTCATCAGAGTTAGAAGAGGAAGATGAAGATGAAGCCTGCATAGGGCTGTACTCTACTGAAGTAGAAGCTGAAGAAGCAGAATTCATTGAGATGCTGACTGATATTGCTGAAGAAGCTGATGAAGATCATCCTGCTACCAGGATTGAAGTCAGGACTCCTCTATCACCGTCAGATGGTGATACATAGGTGGATGAAGAAGAAGAAGAAGACAGATGTTGTCATGAGCTAATGGCTATGACTGATGAAGAACCCAGCCAGGATCAGCCTGGTCCAAGCATGGTACTTTCTATATTTAGTTCTTCTTCTGGGACAGTTTATAAGACAAGTCCAGATTCAGGTGCCTCTGCATCAAGTGATGAAGATGGCTCAGAATCTGAGGGAGATATCAATCAATTGATTGATGATTATGGTGAACTTCTGCAAGCACTAAAGAAAAGTAGGCTCTTGGATAAAAAACAGGCTCAAGAGATTGCATCTCTGCATCTTACAGCTTAAGAGTCAGCAACCCTGCTGGATCTGAAGCTAAAAGAAGATAACAAGCTGAAAAACATTACAGTTTTTTAGATGGGCACCAAAGACTTCAAGAATGACCATATTAGGAATCTTTAAGGGAAACTCCAAAAGGATAAGGAAATAGTGGCTAGTTTTTCAAAGCAAAGTTCAGTGATGCCCTTGATAGACTCCTTCACATCCCAAAAGGGTAAGATGGGGTTGGGCTTCAAGGGTCACACAAGCATTGCCAATCCCAAAAGAATGGGCAAAGCTCCAGTGCAGTCATTAGCCTCTAAGCCTCTTGTTCCATTTAAGAGAGTACTACTACCTTCTAACAGGTATGACCAAGAGAGTATCTATTCTCACTAGGATAATGGTAGATCCACTAATGTGAACAATGATGTTCACCACAGTGGCAGAAGATATAGCAAGGGTGCAAGTGCCTTCAAGGCAACCCATAATGAAATCCAATTGGCCCATCATGTACCATTTGTATTTGGTGCACTAGCCCCTTAACTCAAGTGTAAAGCTGCAGACTGTTCTCAGAATATTCCAACCCACTCTAAAACCAAGGGCAAGTATGTCAGTAGACTAGACTTGTGTACCAATCCCATCCGTTCATATGGTATATTCTAGAAGGTCCGGCCGGGGCCCCACAGTATATATCACAAAACAGGCGGTGAAGGTACAGGATGATATCAGAGTAGCGCATCGCACCTATCACAAATCATTCTAGCGGAAGCCTAAACTACAACTTGAACTCCTCATGAATGTCCAAACATAAAACTCCACATTTTATACAATATAGGAATGTCTTACAACAAGTCAAAAGAGTTGGCCTTATGGCCTTTGCATGGCTGTCACACAGTGGCCTAAACAAATTGGCGCGCAGGCCGGCCACAATAAAAGAAAGCGCACAAAAACACAGATAGCCTTCGAGGGCTAGCAGTAGTAGCAGCAACAACAGCAGGAACAACAACCTCTATACGTCCCGCTCAGCTCTCCAGCACCTGTACAGGGACAATCCACCCAACGGTGGAAAACAAGAGCAACGGTCAGCGTTCAGCTGACCAAATTATAATGACCCTACCCCTTCTCTCGGGGCAGCGGTATTCTTCCCTGCAGGCATAGCAAATCACAAGGATGGCAATATATATATCATCAAAATGTGCTTTCACGCACACAAGCCATCACAACCGTTCGCCACCCGGCCCAACGGTCCGTGCACTCAGGGCACATTCTTGGTGTTCTGGCAAAGCTCTTGCCCACCACCGTATTCGTGTCACAACCCAACGGTAAATTTCTTGAGCATTCACTCCATGGCGTGCAGCCAGAGTTAGTCTTCCTACACCGGGATGGCCCGTAGCCCCCCATTGTGTCATGGCGCGCAGGCCGAAGACTCTTGCTATGCGCTCCAACAGACCGCACCTTTTGGTCTCACGTCGGACGGACATAGCGCAGGTCAGATCCTCCACCCCCCGTTGCTCAAATCGCCTTGCCTTCTCCGAGTACAGCGTACTCATGGCTATATCAAAGGCGGGGGTCGGTCTCACCAATCCTGTTACTGGCATTCAAGCCTGGGCATATCTCGATACCCATTTCCTTAGCACAACAGCGGGTCTTTCCTGGGCCTCCCAGTACTTCCTGTGATTCTCTTCACAGGTGGACACCGCACAAGCACAAATGTCAGGGGTCTTTCCTGGCTATCCTACCAGTACTTCCTGTTACTCGCTTCACAGGTGGACACCCTATGACATCAAGCATCACAAAAGGGCATTTCCTGGTCACACCAGTACTTCCTGTGCTTCATCCACAGGTTGGACCCAAAAATATCACATGGCTATTTTTCCTGGGCTACCACCCCAGTACTTCCTGCTACTCCTTTTCGCAGGTATAACCCGTAGACTCCTTAACCTACACGTTATCACGGAGTCTTCTCCGGTTCATATGCAACATCACCAATCCAGATCAACCTGTCCAGATGGGCTTCACACAGCATGCCTATTCCGTACTTCATTTCCGGATCTATATGCTACAAAGGGGATTTCAAGCATCCACCCAAGATTTCCAAAATCAGCCACCTCTTGGTGGGGGAAATCACAAAGCTATGCCAAAAAGAAGCCTTCACATGGCTAGGAAGAAGAGTCGTTACCCTTGACGATCGCTTCGGCGCCATGGATTCAAAGCTAGCTTGCAAGCCTCGCAAGATCGTTTCCTCCGCAACGCTGGCTTCGGAACTCTTGTCGGTAAACCGCAGCACCACCAGCAGCAGCCCCCTTTCCCTCTTCCTCTTCCTTTCTCTCTCTCTTTCTCTTAACTTGAAGAAAGCTTAAGGCCAAAACAAATGAGATTCACTTCTCAGTTTTCGGCATTTAGGAAAAAGAGGAAGAGGCTTCAGCCCTTGGATCCCAGCTGAAGGAATGGACGGCCACGATTTTGCCAAAAACACAGATTTTGACCCGACACGGCCTCGGACACGGTCGTGTGCCAGGCCGTGTGCCTCAAGCGGTGGTCAACCGACTTATCCAAACCAGTGACACGCCCATGGGACACGCCCGTGTCCTGGGCCGTGTCACCAACACGCCTTCGAACACGCCCGTGTGTGTGGCCGTGTGCCTGGGCGAAAAAAAAATCCCAAATCATCCCGAGACTTCACACGGCCTGTGACACGCCCGTGTCCCAGGCCGTGTGCCCAGACACGGCACAAAGACACGCCCTGTCGAAAACCTTCGGCGGGCTGAGTTCGTCGACCCGATTTGACACGCCCTGTGACAGGCCCGTGTCACAGGCCGTGTGCAACTTCTCGACACTCGACGCTCACGTCTCGACATTCGACGATCGTCGAGTAAAAATTGTCGAGCACGCGACACGGCCTTGGACACGCCCGTGTCCTGGGCCGTGTGCCTCCTCTTGACATATCGTCGAGCGAAAAAAATCGTCGAGACAAAGCCCGATCGTCGACACAACCTCGACACGCCCTACGACACGCCCTGCGACATGCCCGTGTCGCTGGCCGTGTCAGCTGACACGCCCTGGGACACGCCCGTGTCCCAGGCCGTGTCACCCAAAAATTTCCTGTTTCAGAACTTTGGGCTGTTATAATCCTCCCCTCCTACAGAAAATTTCGTCCTCGAAATTCAGACACAGGAAGGCAACAGTAAACAGCAAGAAATATGTTACAACATACAAAATTTTATGTTACAACATCCTCTTTCTATATTACATAAACAGTTCAGGGAACTCTTCGCGCATGGTTTGCTCGCGCTCCCATGTCAGTTCTTCACGGCCACAATTGTCCCAGCGGACTTTTACCATGCCGACCGTTTTGTTCCGCAATTGTTTCTCGGCTCGATCTTCGATCTGAATGGGTCTAACTTTCGTTGTTAGCCCATACTCCACTGGCACACGATCATCCGCGATCACTTGAGCTGGATCTTTCACGGCCTTCCGAAGCACCGAGATGTGAAAGACATCATGCAACCCACCCAAGTCTGCCGACAGAGCTAGCCGATAAGCCGCTTCGCCAACTCGCTCAACCACTTCAAAAGGACTCAAATATCTTGGACTCAACTTTTTCAATCGTCGAATCCTGGAGACACCTTTGAATGGCTTGATCTTCAAGTAGACCCAATCGCCAACCGCAAATTCCACGTTCCGGTGCTTGGCATTGTAGTACTTCGCTTGTCGATCTTGAGCAATAAGCAATCGATCTCGAATAGTCCGTATGGTTGAGTTTTCTTCTTCAACCTCATTGGGTTTAACAACCCGAGCTTCGCCCGCTTCTATCCAAGCCAAGGGAGTACGACACTTCCTTCCATATAAAGCTTCATATGGTGCCATCCCAATGCTCGCCTGATAGTTGTTGTTATATGCAAACTTGACCATATAGAGATGATCTTCCCATCTCTTTCCGAAGTCAAGGGCGGACATTCGGAGCATGTCCTCCATTGCTCTGTTGGTACGTTCAGTTTGGCCATCCGTTTGGGGATGAAAGGCCGTACTGAAAGTCAACTTCGTGCCCAACAGTCGGTGAACTAGCCTCCAATCATTTGACGTGAATCGTCCATCTCGATCACTTACGATGCTCCGAGGAACACCGTGAAGCCGCACAATCTGGTCAACATATAACTTTGCCAAACTTTCAACTGAATCATCCCGCCTGTTCGGGAGAAAATGTGCTACTTTCGTTAGCCGGTCAACAATCACCCAAATGGAATCATTTCCTCGCTGCGATCTTGGCAACCCGTGCACAAAATCCATGGAAATATCATTAAATTTCCACTCTGGGATCGGCAGTGACTTCAAATAACCGCCCGGCTTTTGGCATTCCGCCTTCACCATCGCACATGTTAGGCATTTGGCTACATAAAGGGCAACATCTTTCTTGAGCCCTGGCCACCAGAAAAGCTTCTTCATATCGTTGAACATCTTTGTGCTCCCGGGGTGAATGGAATACTTTGTAAAATGTGCTTCATACATCAGTTCTTCCCTCAGTTTCCCCACATTTGGGACGCACAAACGGTCCTCTTTTCGCAAAAGACCGTCAATCCAGGTGAATTTGCCCTCTGGCCCTTCATTCACATAGCGTAAGAGATCGTCATCCAACTCCGTTGCCCATCGAACTCGGTCCGTAAGGTCACATTACACCTCGGTCCAGTTCAAACATGCAGTGGCAGTGGAATTTTTGTCAACACAATAGATCTCTAACGCCTCCAACTCCTGGATAAGGCGTTTATCATGCCTTTGTAACCAATTCGCTCTAGCCGGAACTTGCCGACTCAAGGCATCCGCGACAACATTCCCCTTCCCGGGCGTATAATGAATCTCGAAAGTGTAGTCCCCAAGGAACTCCAACCACCTTCGTTGTCGCATGTTCAAGTCTTTCTGCTCTAAAAGATACTTTAGGCTCTTATGATCAGTATAGATCTCCACCTTCACTCCATAAAGGTAGTGTCGCCACAACTTGAGTGCAAAAATCACTGCCGCTAGTTCCAAATCATGGACGGGATAATTTCGCTCGTGCACCTTCAGCTGGCGTGAGCCATAAGCAATAACCTTTCCATTCTGCAGAAGAACGCAGTCTAAGCCGCTCCCTGAGGCATCACTATAAATCACAAATCCGTCGGTTCCACGTGGCGAAGACAACACCGGCGCCGTGGTCAACCGAATCTTCAGCTCTTCAAAAGCTCGTGCGCACTCTGGCGTCCAAACGAACTTCTGATCTTTTCGCGTCAGTGTGGTTAGCGGCAAAGCGATCCGCGAGAAGTTTTCCACAAATCTTCTATAGTAGCCCGCAAGTCCAAGAAAACTCCTGACCTCGGCCACGGAAGACAACATTGGCCACTCATGTATGGCCCTTATCTTCGCTGGATCCACTGCAATGCCCGCTCCACTCACCACATGGCCCAAAAATGCCACTGACGATAGCCAAAACTCGCACTTCGAGAACTTGACATAGAGCTGATTTTGCCTCAACGTGTTCAACACCAACCGCAAGTGAATCTCATGTTCAGCTTTGGACTTCAAGTACACCAGGATGTCATCAATGAACACTATCACAAACAGATCCAGGTACTCGCGAAAAATACGATGCATCAAATCCATAAACATCGAGGGCGCATTGCACAGTCCAAATGGCATGATTGTGAACTCATAGTGCCCATAACGCGTTCCAAATACGGTTTTGGGATTGTCACCTTCCCGAATCCTTAACTGGTAGTAACCAGACTTCAGGTCCAACTTCGAATAGATGGTCGAGCCCACCAGCTGATCGAATAACTCATCAATCTGGGGAATCAGATACTTATTCTTCTCGGTCAGCTTATTCAGTTCACGGTAATCGATACACAACCGCAACCCACCGTCTTTCTTCTTTACAAAAAGCACAGGCGCGCTCCAAGGTGACATACTTGGGCGTATATAACCTTGTTCTAGCATTTCTTGGAGTTGAACCTTTAATTCAGCCATCTCTTTTGGCGCAACGCGATATGGCGAGCGGGCCACAGGTTTTGCGCCTGGCACCAACTCGATCGTGAAGTCAATCTCCCGCTGGGGTGGTAGCCCAGGGAGATCCGTGGGAAACACATCTGTAAATTCTGCCACAATCGGAACCTCGCACAAACTGTCCTTAGGCTCAACAGCCTGAATTAGTGCAAAGTAACACTCTGCACCCTTCCGAACAGCCTTGACTACCTGGAGTGCAGACATCAATGTCCCGCCCACTCCTCGCATAACCGCGAACTTTGTCTCCTGTTCGGTCTTCTGGCCCAACGTGATTTCTTTGGACTGGCAATCAATCATAGCATGCTGCTCCGCAAGCCAATCCATCCCAAAAATCACGTCGAATTCCGATATTGGCAAAACAAATGCAGTTAAACAAAAATCCCGACTTCCTAATTGAACCGCCACATCGCAAGCTTGATCCGCAAGCATCCAACAGCCATTCGGCAACACCACTCTGACGCTATCTGTCTTTGCACGACTGGGTATCCCAAGTCCCGTCATAAACTCACTAGACAGAAAAGAATGCGATGCACCTGTATCAAACAGTGCTCGCGCCAGCGTGTCCCGAATCATAACAAAGCCTATGACAAACATGTCACACATACAAACCGCAAACATCGGGGTACTAAGCAAAGCATACAAACAATAGCATATGCAAAACTAAACTCATACCTGTGACCACGTCACTCTGCTTGATGGCCTCTTGCAGGCCAAGATTGTAGACCCGGGGTTGCGTCTGCGAGGCAGAGGAATCCACCACCGCCTTTCCTTTTTCCGCATAAGATGCTCCCGCCTTCTTTTCACTCTTTGGCGGCATCCGACAATCTCGCGCAATATGCCCCATGCGGCCACAATTGAAGCAGACCCGAGTATCTGGCTTGGAGGTAGCCCCTGACGTTGCTCCCGTTGCAACGGATGAAGGAGCTTGTCCACTAGGCTTGGACTTCTTGCCCCATCTCTTTTTATAGAATGGTTTCCCAGATCGGGGAGCCTTCCACTCCTGTTGCGACACAACCAAAGCTCTCTTCCCTTGCACCCTTTTCATATCCTTTTCCAACGCGGTCGCGGTGTCAACCAACGCTTGGAAACCTTGGTTCACAGAACTTGACACAAGGAACCTCAGCTCGTCCCTCAGTCCTTCATAGAACATGTTGGTCTTCCGCTGCTCATCAGCAAATATAGAACCCGCATACTGCCCCAAGCGAGTAAATTCATGTAGGTATGCGTCAACCGAGCCATCACCTTGTGTTAACCTTTGGAACTCATTTTCCATGGCTATCCGCTGAGCCGCAGGAAGGTGCTTCGCGAGGAAGAGCCTGGAGAATTCTTCCATCGATACTTGGGTTAACGGACGACCCGCCAAATGATGCAACTCCATCTCATCCAACCACAATCGCGCTTCTCCTTCAAGCAAGAAGGTAACTAAAGTAACTTTCTGATGCACCGCCGTTCCTATCGCCGTCATCACTCGCTTAACGCGCGATAGCCAATCCTCAGCCTGCGCCGGAGTTCCCGCTCCCGAGAACGTAGGCGGATGGAAACTCATAAACCGCGTAAGTTGCTTCTCAGCCGCTCGAGGAGCCACAACCACTACAGGTTCAAGCCTCGCCGCCACCTGTTCTGGCCTCACAGCCGCTTGATCCTGCCTAAGGGGTTGGCCTTGGATCATGGTAAATAAGGCCTCCTCAACTAAACGCACATGTTCCACAGACGGTGGAGGAGTAGGCACCGCGGCTGGTGCCGTACTTTCATCAGAACGCTGGGGCTCAGACGGCCCAGCTCCACTTCGAGTCACCTAAGGTGGACAAGACACACACATTAGCGGTCGTACCCAAGCAAACAACACAAAATAAGAACACGCAGGTTCCTCAAACACACAAATATGCATTCCTATCATGGACATTCAGGAGTTCATTCGTAGACTTTGGTTTGCACAAACACGTGCTCGCCACCCCACAAAAGAAGTCGGCCACGACTTCGAGAGGGAAAGACCAAGACAACCGATACCAAAAATATAACAACCCCATCCGTTCATATGGTATATTCTAGAAGGTCCGGCCGGGGCCCCACAGTATATATCACAAAACAGGCGGTGAAGGTACAGGATGATATCAGAGTAGCGCATCGCACCTATCACAAATCATTCTAGCGGAAGCCTAAACTACAACTTGAACTCCTCATGAATGTCCAAACATAAAACTCCACATTTTATACAATATAGGAATGTCTTACAAAAAGTCAAAAGAGTTGGCCTTATGGCCTTTACATGGCTGTCACACAGTGGCCTAAACAAATTGGCGCGCAGGCCGGCCACAATAAAAGAAAGCGCACAAAAACATAGATAGCCTTCGAGGGCTAGCAGCAGTAGCAGCAACAGCAGCAGGAACATCAACCTCTATGCGTCCCGCTCAGCTCTCCAGCACCTGTACAGGGACAATCCACCCAACGGTGGCAAACAAGAGCAACGGTCAGCGTTCAGCTGACCAAATTATAATGACCCTACCCCTTCTCTCGGGGCAGCGGAATTCTTCCCTGTAGGCATAGAAAATCACAAGGATGGCAATATATATATCATCAAAATGTGCTTTCACGCACACAAGCCATCACAACCGTTCGCCACACGGCCCAACGGTCCGTGCACTCAGGGCACATTCTTGGTGTTCTGGCAAAGCTCTTGCCCACCACCGTATTCGGGTCACACCCCAACGGTAAATGTCTTGAGCATTCACTCCATGGCGTGCAGCCGGAGTTAGTCTTCCTACACCGGGATGGCCCGTAGCCCCCCATTGTGTCATGGCGCACAGGCCGAAGACTCTTGCTATGCGCTCCAACAGACCGCACCTTTTGGTCTCACGTCGGACGGACATAGCGCAGGTCGGATCCTCCACCCCCCGTTGCTCAAATCGCCTTGCCTTCTCCGAGTACAGCGTACTCATGGCTATATCAAAGGCGCGGGTCGGTCTCACTAATCCTGTTCCAGGCATTCAAGCCTGGGCATATCTTGATACCCATTTCCTTAGCACAACAGCGGGTCTTTCCTGGGCCTCCCAGTACTTCCTGTGATTCTCTTCACAGGTGGACACCGCACAAGCACAAATGTCAGGGGTCTTTCCTGGCTATCCTACCAGTACTTCCTGTTACTCGCTTCACAGGTGGACACCCTACGATATCAAGCATCACAAAAGGGCATTTCCTGGTCACACTAGTACTTCCTGTGCTTCATCCACAGGTTGGACCCAAAACATCACATGGCTATTTTTCCTGGGCTACCACCCCAGTACTTCCTGCTACTCCTTTTCGCAGGTATAACCCGTAGACTCCTTAACCTACACGTTATCACGGAGTCTTCTCCGGTTCGTATGCAACATCACCAATCCAGACCAACCTGTCCAGATGGGCTTCACACAGCATGCCTATTCCGTACTTCATTTCCGGATCTATATGCTACAAAGGGGATTTCAAGCATCCACCCAAGATTTCCAAAATCAGCCACCTCTTGGTGGGGGAAATCACAAAGCTATGCCAAAAAGAAGCCTTCACATGGCTAGGAAGAAGAGTCGTTACCCTTGACGATCGCTTCGGCGCCATGGATTCAAAGCTAGCTTGCAAGCCTCGCAAGATCGTTTCCTCCGCAACGCTGGCTTCGGAACTCTTGTCGGTAAACCGCAGCACCACCAGCAGCAGCCCCCTTTCCCTCTTCCTCTTCCTTTCTCTCTCTCTTTCTCTTAACTTGAAGAAAGCTTAAGGCCAAAACAAATGAGATTCACTTCTCAGTTTTCGGCTTTTAGGAAAAAGAGGAAGAGGCTTCAGCCCTTGGATCCCAGCTGAAGGAATGGACGGCCACGATTTTGCCAAAAACACAGATTTTGACCCGACACGGCCTCGGACACGGTCGTGTGTCAGGCCGTGTGCCTCAAGCGGTGGTCAACCGAGTTATCCAAACCAGTGACACGCCCATGGGACACGCCCGTGTCCTGGGCCGTGTCACCAACACGCCTTCGAACACGCCCGTGTGTGTGGCCGTGTGCCTGGGCGAAAAAAAATCCCAAATCATCCCGAGACTTCACACGGCCTGTGACACGCACGTGTCCCAGGCCGTGTGCCCAGACACGGCACAAAGACACGCCCTGTCGAAAACCTTCGGCGGGCTGAGTTCGTCGACCCGATTTGACACGCCCTGTGACACGCCCGTGTCACAGGCCGTGTGCAACTTCTCGACACTCGACGCTCACGTCTCGACACTCGACGATCGTCGAGTAAAAATCGTCGAGCACGCGACACGGCCTTGGACACGCCCGTGTCCTGGGCCGTATGCCTCCTCTCGACACATCGTCGAGCGAAAACAATCGTCGAGACAAAGCCCAATCGTCGACACAACCTCGACACGCCCTGCGACACGCCCGTGTCGCTGGCCGTGTCAGCTGACACGCCCTGGGACACGCCTGTGTCCTAGGCCGTGTCACCCAAAAATTTCCTGTTTCAGAACTTTGTGCTGTTACAACTTGGGCATCTCTGAGGCCATCAAGAGGGTGCTCTATGAAAAGATGGCAGCTGCTGGTAGGGCTCAAGATATCCCAAGAACTTCTACTGACAGACCCACAACTAGTCAAACTAGGACTGGGAAACAGAAGAACTGGACTGCTACTGAACCTTCTAGACCAAGAGCTGCTGTCAACACAACCACTAGATCAGCTCAAAAAAGAAGATACAGCATCCATGAGTTCTGGTGTTGTGGCAAGGAAGGCCACTTTGCTATTAATTTTTGGCACAATCAAAGTGTGTAGAGTGCAAATGTTAGGTTGTCTGTCAGAAGAGCTACAGGTAGGCATTATTATACAATCATGCACCTAGGTCCAAATAAGTATTGGGGTCCTAAGGTTAATTGACTTTTGTTTTGCAGGTTAGTCCAAGTGCCCATACCCCCTATATGGTACTTGGACAGTGGATATTCCAGGCAGATGACATGAATAAGGAGCATGCTGAAGTAATATACTCCAGTAAAGAATGGACCAACGGTTATCTTTGGTGGCTCAGAAAAGGAGTGACTAGAGGTTATGGTAAGATCTCTATCTAATGGCATAGTCACCATCACAAAAGTAGCATATGTGGAAGGATTGCAACACAACCTGATAAGCATTAGTCAAACTCTATGATCTTGGCTATGATATAGAATTCCACAAGGATGAGTGCCAGATTAGGAGGTTAAGTGACCAAGAGGTCATCTTAACATGCACTAGGAGTGGAAGTGTGTATTGTTTAAATTTCCTATGTTTAAGTAAGGACTCCTCTATATGTCTAGTTATAGATGGGAAAGCCTCTTCCTGTGTCTAGTGTCACAAGAGGCTAGCCCATCTGAATTATAGAACCGTAGGCAAGCTCTTCAGTAGGGAGCTAGTTAGAAATGGTCCTAAGTTAAAGTGCATTAAGGCGGGTATCTGCTCTACAGCCAAAAAGGTAAACAGACCAAGACCTCCTTCAAGAACATTGACACCAAAGACTTTGTTAGGTGCTTATACCTCCTGCATATGGATTTGTTTGGTCCTATGCTAGTTCTAAGTTTAGGTAAAAAAGTCTACACCCTTGTGGTTGTTGATGAATTTTCCATATTTGCATGGGTGTTCTTTCTAAGGAAGAGATCTAAAACCCCCGATGTATTCCAGACATTTGTCAAGCAAATTCAGAATGAATTAAACAGTACTATGGTAAAAATCAAAAGTGACCATGAGACTGAATTTTAGTCTGAGTGCATGACAAGATTCTATGAAGAGCAAGGGATTCATCAAGAATTCTCCTCTCCTAGAACAACCCAGCAAAATGGGATTACTGAGAGTAAAAATAGGACTCTCATAGAGGCTGGTAGAACCTTGTTAAGTGACTCATCTCTCCCAGAATACTTCTGGACTGAGGCAGTTAACACTGTATGTTATGTCATTTACATATCTTCTATCTCCAAGAGCCACAAGAAGACTCCCTATGAGATCTTGAAGGGCAGAAAATCAAACCTGAGCTATTTCAGAATCTTTGGTAGCAAGTGTTATTTGCTTAACAATGGAAAATCCTATATAACTAAGTTTTCTGCCAAGTCCCATGAAGAGATCTTTGTTGGTGTAGAAATAAGGAATGAAATGGAAAGTGCAAGTTTTATTCATCCACATAGGGGCAATATATAGGATTACAATAAGACACCCAACACTGATAGGCGGTGTGGGACTAAATTCACTAATAGTAAAACACTAACTCTAACACTCCCCCTAAAGCTGAAGGAGGACCCTACAGCTTGAACACAACATAAAATGGAAGGTACATGAAAGATGGAAACGAGGGACAAAATAACATCCACCGAGGTCCAACCGCGTTTCACCGTGGATAATTCAACTGGGCAAGAGCCACACGACGTTGGTCCACAAAACCGACCATGACAATGATGGATACACTCGTAGCGGAAACTAGGTCAACCACGAAAGACAACATCAACCCTACCAAACCCAGAGAAAACAACGAGACACAAACAATATATGAGATCGACCTGGGGGCCATGTGTGACTAAGGCATGAGTCGGGAAAGAGGCATCTAAGTCGCCGTTATCACAAACACTCGTCCTCACATGGAATACGTGCATGAAGGCATAGACTACGCCTGGATGTCGTGACGTACACTCCCCCTCACATAGAGCACGTGCAAGAAGGCGAAAATCGTAAAGATGCAACACAATAACAACTTAAAAGACAAGAAAAAAACTACATAGAGGAAAAAAACAGCATTAAACCCTAAATGGGGCCACAGATGAAACATCGCAGAGCAGTAGCGGCAGATGGAGAAGAAGCAGCTGCAGCAACAACGGGCCGGAGAAGCAGCGGCAGATGGAGAAGAAGCAGCTGCAGTAGTAGCTGGCCGGAGAAGAAGAAGCTGCTGCAGCAGCAGGCCGGAGAAGAAGAAGTAGCAGTAGAACATAGGAGCAGGCATCGGTGTCGGAGCGCAGAGAAGTAGAGCCGTCAGAAGCATACGAAGAAACTCCCAGGAGAAGCAGAGACGACAACATATCACAGTAGCGGAAGCGGAGGCAGTCAATGTTGCTGGCGGAATCAAAGGAAGACGGCAAAGTCGTCATCGATGAGAGAGCAGACCACGACAGCAGCGATTCCATCTAGAGAAGAAACGCCAGGCATCGGCATCGTCGATGTTGCGCAGGAAGCAGAGCAGGGCAGCTGCATCGGCGAGCGGCAGTGCCGTCGGGAGAGTTGTATAGGAAGAAAGTCCTGCTCCCTTCTCCAGAATCAAGGGCCGATCTCGTAGACGGGAGCAGGGGGGTGAGAAGCGCCCGTCGAGCCCTAGCAGGCGAGAAGAAGCGGAAGCACGGGTCGGGGGGAGAAAAATGAGGAAGCGAGGAAAAAACAATTTAGGTCTCAGATCTTTGGCTCTGATACCATGTAGAAAGGAGAAAAGAAATAGAAAGTGCAAGTTTTATTCATCCACATAGGGGCAATATATAGGATTACAATAAGACACCCAACACCGATAGGTGGTGTGGGTCTAAACTCACTAATAGTAAAATACTAACTCTAACAAAAAAAAAGTTAGAACCCGCCAACCCATTAGTTCATCTCAAAACCCAGGTATTGAGATGAAGGGTGGCGGGGTACTTGAACATAAAGAGGAGAAGGCTGCAGGCAGTGTGGGATTAACCCCAACCACAGAACCGCGGGGATATTCCACCACAAGGTGCCCACCGGGGTCAAAACCCAGACCTGGAACGCGATGGTGAAGCCAAACACGCGGTTCCACATACACGAGTCTTGCTGTATAAAATAATCTCAGCACACCCCCACAGCAGGACAACTTTGTTCTGATATCAAGTTAGAACCCGCCAACCCATTAGTTCATCTCAAAACCCAGGTATTGAGATGAAGGGTGGAGGGGTACTTGAAAACAAAGGGGAGAAGGCTGCAAGCGGTGTGGGATTAACCCCATCCACAGAACCGCGGGTATATTCCGCCACAAGGTGCCCACTTGGGTCAACACCCAGACCTAGAACACGATGGGGAAGCCAAACACGCGGTCCCACACACACGAGTCTTGCTGGAATTGAGATGAAGGGTGGCAAGGTACTTGAACACAAAGGGGAGAAGGCTGCAGGTGGTGTGGGATTAACCCCAACCACAGAACCGCAGGGATATTCCACCACAAGGTGCCCATCGGGGTCAACACCCAGACTTGTAATGCGATGGGGAAGCCAAACACGCGGTCCCACACACATGAGTCCTGCTGGATAATATAATCTCAGCACACCCCCGCAGCAGGATAACCTGCTCTGATACCAAGTTAGAACCTACCAACCCATTAGTTCATCTCAAAACCCAGGTATTGAGATGAAAAGTGGTGAGGTACTTGAACACAAAGGGGAGAAGGCTGCATGCGTTGTGAGATTAACCCCAACCACAGAACTGCGAGGATATTCCGCCACAAGGTGCCCACCGGGGTCAACACCCAGACTTGGAATGTGATGGGGAAGCCAAACACGCGGTCCCACACACATGAGTCTTGCTAGATAATATAATCTCAGCAGGGTCAAAGGTTGGAGGGGCGGGGCTAATATAAGTTCGAGAGGACCATCTGGATAGGCGGTGCGGGACTAAACTCACTAATAGTAAAATACTAACTCTAACAGTTGGGTAAATCATTAATAGTAAGGCATATAGAATCTATAACGTAACAAGTCATGTTGTAGAAGACTCGATACATGTTGTCTTTGATGAATCCAACATGATTAATAGTGAGTTGCCTAGCTCCTCTTGTAGTATTGTAGGTACAGAGCTGATGATGAACAAGATAACCATCAAAGAAGCTGTTGGACTGATTATTCCTATAGAAGGGCAAGGTATACTTAAAGTGGTTGAAGACTAGCCAGATGAAGACAAAGAAGATCAGAATGCTGAACCTAGATTACCTCCAGCTGTCAGACATCTGAGGGACCATCCCGCCCACCAAATCTTTGGTGATGCAAGCCATGTAGTCCATACCAGAAGCAAGAGTATCAACACAATTCTCTACTCACGTTTTCGGTCTCAAGGAGAGCCCAAGAAGTTTGAAGAGGCAATCAAAAACCAGTTCTGAACTAGAGCAATGCAAGAAGAATTGGAGCAATTTAAGAGGTGTAAGGTATGGAAGTTGGTTCCCAGACCACAAGGACAAAATGTCATAGGGACCAAGTGGATCTACAGGAACAAGTTGGATGAGAATGATATTATTGTCAAGAACAAGGCTAGACTGGTGGTTAAATGATAGAGGTAAGAAGAAGGGAAGATTTTGAGCAGACATTTGCCCTAGTAGACAAATTGGAAGCAATAAGACTCTTCCTTGCATTTGCTGTCTATCAAGGATTCAAAGTCTACCAGATGGATGTGAAGTCTGCCTTCCTGAATGGGGACTTAAAAGAGTAAGTATATGTGGATCAGCCACCATGTTTTTTTGACGCTCACTCTCATAATTTTGTTTATAGGCTTTGGAAAGCTCCATATGGGTTGAGGCAAGCCCATAGATCTTGGTATGATACTTTGTCTAATTTCCTCATTGAGAACAAATTCTCAAGGGGGAAAATAGGTAAAATAGTCCAAATTTATGTAGATGACATAATTTTTAGGTCTACTGATGAAAACCTTTGCAGTAAGTTTGCTAAACTTATGCAAGGAAAGTTTGAGATGAGCAATATGGATGAGCTCAAGTTCTTCTTGAACTCCAAATAAGACAAACTGATGATGGCTTGTCCATATCCTGTCCAAGTTTACCCGGGAGTTGATTAAGAAATATGGCATGGCGAATGCCTCCACCATGAGAACTCCCATGGGGTCAAGTATGCCTATAAGAAAAGATGAGGTAGGGAAACATGTTGATGAGCCTTTATATAGAGGGATAATTGACTCCCTTCTATACTCGACTGCTAGTAGGTCTGACATCATGTATGCTACATGTCTCTGTGCTAGGTATCGGGCTTGCCCTAAAGAATCTCATTAGTCTGGTGCAAAGAGAATTTTGAGATATTTTAAGGGCACACCAGATCTTGGCCTATGGTACTGTAGGAATATGGATTTTGATATAACATGCTATTCTGATGCAGATTTTGCAGGATGCAAAGAAGATAGGAAAAGTACTTCAGGTAGCTGTTAGCTCTTAGGTGGAATACCAGTGTCATGGAGCAGCAAGAAGCAAACGAGTGTGGCAATCTCAACTGTAGAGTCAAAGTGCATTTTAGTAGGAAGCTGTTGTGCTCAGTTGTTGTGGATTCAACATCAACTTCAGGATTATAGTATTAAGATAAGTAGAACTCCTCTTTAGTGTGATTCTACTACTGACATTTCTATTGCTAGAAATCATGTCTCACACAGCAAGACTAAGCACCTAAAAATTGGGTATCACTTCATTAGGGAACATGTGAAAAAGAAAGACATCAGCCTCGAGGTTGTCCCCACTGATAAGAAAGTGGCTGACATCTTCACTAAGCCACTAGATGAAGCAAAGTTCAACACCTTCAAATTTGAATTGGGTATGTTGAACTTAGTTTAGCTTCAGTTACTCCCTATAGTATTTTTGGTTGTAGGTTTGTTCTTTTTCTTGCAGGCTGAGAAGATTTTTAGTGGTATAAAGATTGTAGAGACCAAAGTGTCTATTAGGAAGATGTGATAGAAGATGCTCGTATTAAGGGGGGAGAAATTAAAACAGCTGTAGAAGCTGGTTCAGACTTTTGAAGAGAGGAAGCTAGCAGCTGTATCAGTTGATCTCCTATACACAGCTAGGGGGAGAAGAATATCAAAGGAATCCAGACCTCCCTGACTATTCTATACAAGTCAAAAGGGTGAGACGATATTATAAGTGGTTGATCAAGTTATGGATCAAGTGGTATCAAGGCCAAAAGAATTGATCAAGCTCAACTATGGCACTAAGACAGGGGGAGCAGGGATGCTTCTAAATAGGGGGAGTAGGTAACCTTCCTGTAACTGTAACTGTGTCTTGTTATAGTGTTTATTAATACAAATATGGTGTGTATATCATTGACTAAGAAATTGAAGTGAGGTTTTGACTTCGTCAAATATGGGTAGATTGTTGGGTCCATTGATCCCAATGTCCCTGATTTGTAATAAGTCAAACAAGTCTGATATACACCAAGTTGTATTTGATATAGTTGCAAGTTAATTCATGCAGGTTAGTCCTTGTTACAATGATAGGACAGGTGGACATAAAAGAGTTAGCTGGATAGATAAGAAATTGCTTAAGTGCACAGGCATTGAGTGGAGCAAGCTCACTCAATGCCAGATGGCTTAAGGAAGGAAGCTGGATAAAGAAATGTAGCTAAGTGCACAAGCATTGAGTGATGGCAGTTCACTCAATGCCATAGCATAAAAAGCGCTGAATAAAGTCGGTGATGGTGACGACCACCACGACGGCCAACTTGGTGATGAAGATGACGTCCATGACGCACTTGGTGATCATGGGGTAGTGGTGGATGATGATGATGATCCACCGGCCAAAGACTTGCGACGACGTAGCGGTCATGGCTACAATCTTCGCCCACACAATAATATTTAAATTTAATTTATCTTGCTAGTTTGTGGTCTGCATTTATCTTGCTAGTTTGTGGTTTGTGTTAAACTATTTTATTTCTGTCATTTTGAACTTGTGGTGTGCGTTTAGCCACTAATTATGGGCTGATAATAGCCCCTTGGAGTAAGCCTCATATAAGGCCAAAACTCTTTTTTTGTCATTTAGACTAATATTGAAACCAACCAAGAATTCTCCAACCCTAATTTTCTATCTTCCCCCTCCATCTCTCCTTGTCGCCGCCCAAGGGGTCACCCCTCCTTCAAGCTCTTGGCCGCCCCCTCTCTCTCTTCTAATTCTCTCTTCTTCCCTCATCCCTCTTCCTTACTACATCCTCTCATCCACGTTCCTATCCCGCAATCTCATAGTTTTTCGGCCAACCTCGGAGGAGAAGATACAAGTGCAAGAAAGAAAGGCTTGGGTGAACTTCTACGGCGTGAAGCGGGGTAGACGGAAATGTTCTTCATCCGTGGTGCGCTTCCCGCAGATTTCGAGGGAAGAGCGATTATTTCTTATGGATCAAAACATCTCGGATCTATGTGTCTGAGAGGTGTAACGAAATTCCTACTCAAGAGATTTTCACTCTTTGATAGTTCTTGTGGGGGACGATTTTTGCGTGGATTTCCGAAGCCTTAATTTTCCCGGTATTACTCATAATAGATTTGTGATTTTCGTTTGTTTTCCGATAACGCCTGAGAGGATTGACGATCCTCACTTTTTCTTTAGTTGGGATAGATCCTACCACTTTCGAATCGTGATTTGTTTGGTGGATTTATTTTGATACAACTCCAAGCTCGTCGGAACCAATATTGTTCCTTTTAGCCGGAGAGGATTTTGGCCTATAGCTAATCTCCGATCCACTTGCGGTTTGGCTACCCGTAAGTTAGCGCGAGGGATAAATAAAATCCATTGTATTTGCTGCGTTTCGTTAGTGTGCGGAAAAGAGGGCGTTGAACGTAGTGAGAGTCGTTGATACGTCGTCTGTATATGATCTCATAGGACGGGACTACATCAATTTTGGTATCAGAGCCAGGTTGTGTTGATTTCTCAATCGACACCATACTTAAATCTTTCTGTCGTAGAGTTTTCGACTCACTTGGTTGTGCACGATCCGTAATTTACAACTTAAACCTGAAATTACTAAAATCTGGTCTGCGATTAGAAAAAATAAAAAAAAATTCCAGCAGAAAAATTACGAAAAACTTCCTTAGAACTCTCCTTATTTTTTTAAGAACAAAAGCTTGAAAAAGTATTTTCGTTCGCCCTGTCGATAAGTGTTAAAAAAATCCAACTTTATAAAATTATTCTGGTCAAAACCATCATTTCTCCTGTTGTTCATGCGTACTAGGCTTGACACGGAGTATCCCCCATCCACTTCAAATATGGCAGACGACCGTGATAACAAGCACGCTCCGGCAAAAATCGCGGAGCTTCGGGAAGAGTTTAACGTTAGGTTCGATGCACTCACCCAATTAATACATGGGCTGGCGATAAATCAAGCGGCGCCTCGAAATCATAGCGTTGGGATAAATCGACCAGCTCCCCAACCCCAGGCCGCCAACCAACGAGATGAATGACAAAACCAACCTCGTGATCAGGACGATGAGCAAGCGCCTCGAGCCCCTTATGAGTTCGATGTAACTAGGGCTGTTAAGATTGATCCACCATCGTACGATGATATGGGTGAACCCCAAGTATTTCTAGACTGGATCATGGAGATCGAGTGCTATTTTGAGTGGCACAACCTGACGGACGGTGAAAAGGTGCAGGTTTCAAGGATGAAACTTCTGGGTAGGGCCAAAATGTTTTGGGTGAACGAAGTGAGGCGACTAGGCACCCCGAATGGAGTACCCCCAATTGGGTGGGCTGCCATGAAAGCACTCCTTACTGACCAATATGTCCTGGCATATCACCAAACCCAAATGTTCGACGAGTTGGACACCCTTCGTCAGGGGGGCAAATCGGTAGCGGAGTACATGGGACTCTTTAAGGATATGATGGTGCGTTGTGACGTCCGAGAAATGCCCAAAGCTACACTCTCCCGTTTTCGTAAGGGACTCAACCCGGACATTCAAGGCAAGCTCCTGCGTTATGGTCATACGGACCTTAACATGACATTCAATACAGCCTTGGATATAGAAAAGCACCATGCCTACAAGTCCAAGGGACGAGCATTCCAGAAGGGAAAATCCATTTTAGGACCCCCACCTTTGTCCTCCATAAGGGACAAGGGAAAGTTTCGATCGACTGATTCGAATTCCGTAGTCATTACCGCTAGGAACATCAGACATCCCACTGGTGAGAGAGTTCCGATAGGACATATTAGTAAGGCTAATGCCACATGTTATTCTTGCGAAATCCAAGGGCAGTACTCTAGTGAGTGCCCCACTTAGAGTAAACCACTAGCATTATTAGACTCCACGTCTGAGCCCGCTGAGATTGTCTATGAAGCCGGCAGCGAATCTGATGCCGAGCCAAGTGATATTGAAGATGATTCTTATATGATGGTTATGAGGTGTATTCTGGCCACACCGCGTGCGTCGGATGAGTATAATCAGACGAACATCTTTTCGTTGAATTTTAAAAGCGGTGAAAAGTGGTGCAAATTAATAATAGATAGAGGTAGTTGCACGAACGTCATTTCGGAGAATGCCATCACTCGTATGCATTTAGTCACTGAACCACACCCACATCCATATAAAATATTAAAACTTTTCTCAACGTGGTCAGCAAGGTAGCCCAAACGCCAAATTAATATCTTCGGCACTACTCAGTTCTCACGTTGAACCAGCTGAAAACCGAGGAACAAAGGTTAATCCCAACAAACAATGGAAGCACAAGCAGATCTTTTATTCATTCACTTCTTTACAACACGAGGCATACATAGCGAGACATGATTTCGCTAGTATAACAGCTGTAAACAAAAAGCACCAAAACCCAAGCCAGGCGGACAGCACCAGAGTCCGCCGAGACCGCCGAGGTCGCCGAGGTCGCCAAGTCCGCTGAGATCGCCCGAACTAATCTGCAATCCGCCGAATAGCCACGGAGTCCGCCGAAGCCGCAAGGCCGTGCGGACACACCGTTATTCGTCTCATGCTGAAGCTGAACTGAGTAACACCCCCTACCCGCCTGAAGCCGGCGGACAGGTTATTGAAGCTGGAAAAGTTGAAACAGAGTTGACAAGCCGCAGAGCGACCTCCTGCTGAATCCGCAGAGACCGCACAACTTCTAAGTACTTGACCAAAGTCAAAGCCAAACTCCTGGCTCCTTGAAGCTACCCGCGCGACCTGCACACAGCAAACCGTCAGCCCTGAATCAATCCGCGCGGACAAAAAAACTGAGACCGCAGCTCCTTGCCCAACCCAACTTATTGTTCACTCAAGTTACTGTAGATGTGCCAGGGGTCCTATTTATAGGCGAGGTGAGGAGTGTGGTCACCGCCCTAGAGATAGCGACACCGCCCTAGCCCGCGCGATAGCAAAACACCGTCCGCCGAGTCCGCAAGGACTTAGCCGGATACAAAGGAAAACCGCCAGGAGCAAGGCAACATTGGCGAACCCTCTTCAGTCCGCCAAAGCTATGCGGACAAGGCATCAGCCCGCAAAGCTTCCGACCACTGCAGGACAGCAACCCCCTTCAATGGCTGTCCGCACAAACCCGAGGCAGTCCGCAAGACTCACACCTCAATCCGCCACAAGTCCATGACCAAAGGCAGATAGCAACAGTCCGCCCGGTCAACAGAGGACTTGGCGGATGCGGCGGACACCATGGTCTTGGCACAGAGTGTGACCAAGTCCAAAAGCCATCAAAGGCCAATGCGAGCATGGCGGACATAAACTCTCGTCCGCCAAACATTGTAGCACAGACCGCCAGCAGTCCGCAAGCTCCTCGCACTCCTGCCCGATGCAGCAACGATCTCCAGGACTCCAAAACCAGTCCGCCAACGACCTCCACAACAAAGTACCTGCTGTATCACCAGAGCTCGACAAGGCCTCAGCCAAGCTCTAAGCCCAGTCCGCAACAGCCCACACCGCGGACATGAGACAAACCGCCAAACAGCACAAGCTTGCACCACGACCACTGAGCAATGCACCAGTCCGCAAGCCTCCATCCGCTCAGGCCGCACCTTGGGAAAACCACAGCCAACGACTTATCCGCATATACCAGGCCGCATAGTCCGCAGACTTCACCCGAGCAATTCGCTCAAAAGAACAGCTGGCTTCAACTAGACTTTCCACCAGGCCGCACACAACAGTCCTCCTAGTCCGCCTAGTCCGCCAAAGCTGTCCGCCCAGGCCGCCCGGCCTGTCCCGTCAACCACTTCCACTTCACAAATTTCAACACTCCTCCTTGAAGTGGGAAGGTGTGACCAAGCCCAGCAAGCTGCACAAGCGCTCAAAGGGCCCCTTCGACAGTGGCTTCATGAAGATGTCAGCAGGATTATCTTCACTCCGAACATGCCCAACTAGCAGAGACCCCTCCAACACCTTCTCCCTGATGAAATGGTGATCAATCTCTATATTCTTGGTCCTGGCGTGACACACTGGATTGTTAACCTGTTTGAGAGCACTCTCATTGTCACCCCGGAGTAAAGTAGGCCCTTGCACTTCTTCATGAACATCCTCTATAAGCCTCCTCAACCAAACGACTTCCCGAGCAGCCAAGGCCGAAGCCTTATACTCCTCCTCCGTGGTTGAAACCGACACCGAGTCCTGCTTCTTGCTACACCACGAGATGCTAGCTGAACCGCAAGTGAACACATAACCTGAAGTGGACCTCCGATCATCTGAATCACCGCCATAGTCAGCATCAGTGTACCCGAGCAACGCAAACTCTGAGTCCCTTCTATAGAGGAGTCTCATGTAATAAGTCACCGTGACATACTTCAGAATACTCTTTGCCGCCACTAGATGAGATTGCCTTGGTTCAGCCATACACTGACTTACTCGTCCAACAGCATAAGCAATGTCTGGCCTTGTAATCGTCATGTAAATCAAGCTCCCAACAAGAGCCATGAACACCAAGGGATCATGAAGAACCCTTCCCTCATCTCGTCGAAGCTTCAGCCCAGGTTCTAGTGGAGTAGAGCACTTCTTCCCTTCGCCCATACCGAACCGCTTCACAATGCGATCAGCATACCCTTTCTGGCAAATTAGAACCCCGCAATCCTTCCTCTCCACTTCAAGACCGAGAAAGTGATGCAACTCTCTCAAGTCTTTCATCTCGAAGCGTATAGAAAGCTCAGCCATGAGCCTTGCAACTTCCCCCTCCAAATTCCCTGTGATGATCATGTCATCCACATACAGCAGAACCAAGACTTGTAGCTCCCCCTTCTTCTTGACAAACAAGCTTGAATCTGAGATGGAAGCAAGGTATCCACAGAATTGCAAGTACTCTGCAATCTTCCCATACCACGCTCGAGGAGCTTGCTTCAACCCATAGAGAGCCTTCCTGAGTTTGCAGACATAGTCCGGATGCTTTTCAGAGACAAAACCAAGCGGCTGATCCATGAAGATGTCCTTGTCAATCTCTCCGTAAAGAAAGGCATTCTTCACATCGAGTTGCCACAACCTCCATCCCTTGCTAGCAGCCAATGCGATCACCACTCTTACTGAAGTCATCTTCACAACTGGGCTGAATGTCTCCTCATAGTCTTCTCCATACTGCTGTGAGAATCCTCTAGCGACCAGGCGAGCCTTGAACCTATCAATGCTCCCATCAGCCTTCTTCTTCAACTTATACACCCACTTGCAAGTAACCGGAGTAATGCCATCAACCTTTGGCACAAGGTCCCAAGTTTCGTTCTTCTTCAGAGCATCAATCTCTTCTTTTATGGCACCTTCCCACTCCTTCACTCCAGTGGCCTCGTTGAAGGTTGTAGGATCTTGCTCATCCAGAGGACCTACAAAGAAGCAGGAGACAAAGCTCACTGCATTCCCATCACAGTACCGAGTCGGTGGCTTAACAACCCTCTTCGATCTCCGAAGAGTCGGCTCCTTGCTCACTGCTTCCGTTGCTTATTCGGGCTCAACTCCTACCTGGGGCAAGCATTGAGCAGTGCTCCCCCTGCTTCCTGAGCTAGAAGACTCAGCCTCGGAGTTAGAAGCAACAGGAGCTGCTGGTGAAACAGCAAGCTCCTCTTCCAAGCCTTCAGCAGCCACCACCGGTGCTTCATCAACCTTGCTACTTCCGGTTAGCTCAACTGAGCCACCTCCATATGACGTTAGCTCGTCAAAGGCAACGTCTCTTGACACCACGAACTTCTTCGTCACAGGGTCCATGCATTTCCATCCCTTCTTCCGCTCATCGTAGCCATCAAAGACAAGCTTCCTTGCCTTCGCATCCAGCTTAGTCCGTGAAGCATTCGGGACATGCACGTAGCAAGTTGAACCGAACACCCGAAGGTGTCCCACACTCGGCTTCTCCTTCAGCAACAGCTCAAGAGGAGTCTTCATGTTGATAGGCCTGAGTGGCATCCGGTTGATGACGTAAGCAGCACAAGACATCCCCTCCGCGCAAAAGGACCTTGGGATATCTTTCGCATGAAGCCAGCATTTGCAGGTCTCTGTTAGATGACGGATCTTCCGCTCCGCTACCCCATTTTTTTATGGAGTGTGAGCACACGTAAGCTCCCGTTGGATCCCGTGCTTCCTGCAGAAGTTAGAAAACTCGGAGGAAACAAATTCACCCCCGTTATTAGTTCTAAGCTTCTTAATCCGCAAGCCAAGCTGGCCTTCTACCAACTCCTTAAACTCCACAAACAAACGGAAGGCTTCCGACTTCTCCTTTAAAAATTACACCCAAGTATACCTTGATTAGTCATCAACCAAGACAAGCATGTATCTGCTTCCACCAAGGCAGGCAGTAACCGTCGGTCCCATCAGGTTGCCATGAATGCACTCCAATGGTTTCTTGCTCTTTGTTTGTGATTTATCAAACTGAAGGTGATGTGCCTTACCGTATTGACAGCCCGCACAAACATGCCCGTTACCAAAGGAGGACAACTTAGGCAACCCCTTCACCAGACTTCTACTCTCCATCGCCTTCAGCTTGTCCATGCCAACATGTCCCAGCCTCTCATGCCAGATAGCAGCGCTATCATTGGCCCTCATACTATCAACATATGAATTGGTGGCAAGAACAAACAAGTTCTTCACCCTCCTCCCTACATGAGCAACATCAGCCTTCACCGCTGATACGTTGCGAAGGAACCTCACGTCTGTTGGCCCAAATAGAACATGATAACCAGCGTCCACCGCATTGGTCACCAAGAAGAGGTTTTTCTTCATGCCCGGCACGTGATACACACTCCTTAACGTGAGTGGCCCCTGATCACTACCCAAAGACATGACCCCCTCTTTCTCTACTGCATAAACAGTATTATCAGCAGTGATAATAACTTCATTACCTGAGTAAGCCTGCATGGAGGTGAACTTTGACTTGTCTCCGGTGAGGTGATGACCACACCCGGAGTCCACGATCCACTCGCCATTGAAGTCCTCAGCAGACAAGGCCCGGACACAAGTGCCTGTCATAAAAGCTCCACCCCATCCTGCTTCTTCACTCCTCGAGCAAGTTTCCTCCTTTCCCGCAACATGCCCAGGCTGCAGTTTGACATTGCAGTCCCGCTTGAAGTGCCCTCGCTGATGACACAGGTAGCACTTCAAATTCTTCTTCCAATCCTTAGGAGCATTGCTCCTCTTCGGCTGATATGAAGTTGAAGTCTCCTTCTCACCAACAACCTGCACCTTCTTCTTCTTCTTCCCTTCCCATCCTTTCTTCTTGCCTGAGAAGAGAGCTTCGCTGCCTTCCTGATTCAGATTAACTCCAGCCAACTGCCTTGCCAAGCTCTCCTGCGATGCAAGCAGATTCTCCAGCTCCAGCAAAGACGACTGAGTAGCCCACCCTTGAACAGATGTTACAAAGGCCACATACTCCTTCCGCAAGCCGCGGATAATGTGCCTTTTCATCTTCGCCTCAGAGATAGGCTCATCAGGATCCCGTGCCGACAGCTCAGCACACAAGCTCTTCATCTTTAAGAAGTACTTGGAGATGGAAAGGTCTCCCTGAGTTGTCCTGGCCAACTCATTCTCCAGGAACTAAAGCTGCGCCACATTCTTCCTATTGAACAACTTATCAATGGTTGTCCAAATATCAACAGCCGACTCACATCCAACGATGTGATCAAACAATTCCGGAGACACGACCCTCTTCAGAAGGAACTCCGCCTTAGCATTTGTTCTTCTCCAGAGCCTAACCTGCTCAGCAGTACCGAACGCAACCGTGACTTCCTGCCTGTCGTCACCACCGACGACTTCCCACAGCTCCTCGCCAAGAAGATAACTCTTCATGCACGACTTTCACTTCTTAAAGTTAGTCGGCGTTAAGAGTTCAGTGCCCAGACCTCTTACAAAGCTCCCTTCCATTGCAACACCTGTTGGCAACCTTCAGAAGCACCAAGAAACAACACAGGTTGATCACCACTCAATCACTGAGTAACAACACTGGTTGACTTCCGCTCACGCAACTGAACCTCCCTCTGATACCATGTTAAAAAAATTCTCAACGTGTCAGCAAGGTAGCCCAAACACCAAATTAATATCGTCGGCACTACCCAGTTCTCACGTTGAACCAGCAGAAAATCGAGGAACAAAGGTTAATCCCAACAAACAATGGAAACACAAGCAGATCTTTTATTCATTCACTTCTTTACAACACGAGGCATATATAGTGAGACATGATTTCGCTAGTATAACAGTTGTAAACAGAAAGCACCAAAACCCAAGCCCGGCGGACAGCACCGGAGTCCACCGAGACCGCCGAGGTCGTCGAGTCCGCTGAGATCGCCCGAAATAAGCTGCAATCCGCCGAATAGCCACGGAGTCCGCCGAAGCCGCGAGGCCGCACGGACACACCGTTATTCGTCTCCTGCTAAAGCTGAACTGAGGAACACCCCCTACCCGCCTGAAGCCGGCGGACAGGTTATTGAAGCTGGCAAAGTTGAAACAGAGTTGACAAGCCGCAGAGTGACCTCCTACTGAATCCGCAGAGACCGCACAACTTCCAAGTACTTGACCAAAGTCAAAGCCAAACTCCTGGCTCCTTGAAGCTACCCGCGCGACCTACACACAGCAAACCGTCAGCCCTGAATCAATCCGTGCGGACAGAAAAACTGAGACCGCAGCTCCTTGCCCAACCCAACTTACTGTTCACTCAAGTTACTGTAGATGTGCCAGGGGTCCTATTTATAGGCAAGGTGAGGAGTGTGGTCACCGCCCTAGAGATATAGACACCGCCCTAGCCCGCGCGAAAGCAAAACACCGTCCGCCGAGTCCGCAAGGACTTAGCCGGATACCAAGGTAAACCGCCAGGAGCAAGGCAACATTGGCGAACCCTCTCCAGTCCGCCAAAGCTATGCAGACAAGGCATCAGCCCGCAAAGCTTCCGACCACTATAGGACAACAACCCCCTTCAATGGCTGTCCACACAAACCCGAGGCAGTCCGCAAGACTCACACCTCAATCTGCCATAAGTCCACGACCAAAGGCAGATAGCAACAGTCCGCCCGGTCAACAACGGACTTGGCGGATGAGGCGGACACCATGGTCTTGGCACAGAGTGTGACCAAGTCCAAAAGCCATCAAAGGCCAATGCGAGCATGGCGGACACAAACTCCCGTCTGCCAAACACCGTAGCACAGACCGCCAGCAGTCCGCAAGCTCCTCGCACTCCTGCCCGACGCAGCAACCATCTCCCGGACTCCAAAACCTGTCCGCCAACGAACTCCACAGCAAAGTACCTGCTGTATCACCAGAGCTCGACATGGCCTCAGCCAAGCTCTAAGCCCAGTCCGCAACAGCCCACACCGCGGACATGAGCCAAACCGGCAAACATCACAAGCTTGCACCACGGCCACTGAGCAATGCACCAGTCCGCAAGCCTCCATCCGCTCAGGCCGCTCCTTGGTAAAACCACAGCCAATGCCTTATCCGCAGATACCAGGCCGCATAGTCCGCGGACTTCACCCGAGCAATCCGCTCAGAATAACAGCTAGCCTCCACTAGACTTTCCACCAGGCCGCACATAATAGTCCGCCCAGTCCGCCTAGTCCGCCAAAGCTGTCCGCCCAGGCCGCCCAGCCTGTCCCGTCAACCACTTCCACTTCACAAATTTTAACATAAAATAGCATGGGTAACAAAACGTCTATCGCGGTCTCTAAGCGATGTTTAGTGCCACTTACGGTGAAGAGCTATATCGATAAGGTGTGGTGCGACGTCATTCCCATGGATATCTGTCATGTACTACTAGGACACCCGTGGCTTTATGATTATGACGTGACCCACTTCGGTCGAGCCAACACCTACGAGTTCAAGTTTAATGGTAAGACCATTGTCTTGAAACCCACACAGCCTAAGGATCCATCGATTGTCTCCAAAGACACAATTGTGCCTACGGAAAAGAAAACTATAAGCTTGATAAGTAAGAAAGAGTTAGAGCGTGAGACCTTCTTGGATGGCGTCATCTATGCTCTAGTATGTCTACAAGCTAAGGAAGATTCACCCTCTTTATAGAACCTACTGTTATCTCTGCGAACACTATTGGAAGAGTATAAGGACGTCTATACGGTGGACTTACCATCTAAGTTACCACCCATAAGGGAAATTCATCACGAGATCGATTTTGTCCCGGGCTCATCATTGTCTAATCTTCCCCATTATCGGCTTAATCCCTCCACACATACTAGTTCCCATACTTTGTTCCTCTCAAATTAATGCAACTCCTCTTGCATTGCAAGGATCCAATGTGGATCTTGCTCTGCATCTTGAATGGACTGAGGTTCAATTTGAGATAGGAAGCAGGTGTGCAACAGGTTTTGGTTGACCTGGTTTCTGGCTTGCACACCAGCTGAGATTTCTCCAATTATTTGGGAAATTGGATGGTCTCTTGATGTTACTAAATCAACAGGGGGTGTTGATTGTTCACCAACTTATGTTGTTGTTTCCTCTTGTGGTACAACAACTGGCTCTTCAAGTTGTTCTTCATTATGTTGAGCATTCCCTTCATCTTCACTGCTTTCATCCTCTTGAGCAACTTGTAACTTGTTCATATCTTCAACTAGAGAATGTTCCTGCAAAGGTTCTATGGTAGAAGAATTCTTCTCCTTGAAAGACATGTTAGTTTCATCAAAAGAAATGTGAACAGATTCCTCAATTTTCAAAGATGATTCATTATAGACCCTATAGGCCTTGCTGATCATGGAGTATCCCAGAAACACTCCTTCATCAGCTTTGGCTTGAAATTTTGCTAAATATTTCTTGTCATTATTGTGAATGTAGCAAATACAACCAAAGACTCTAAAATAGTCAACTTTAGGTTTCTTCCCTTTGAGTAGTTCATAGGGAGTCTTTCCCTTTAGTTTATGTATCAGACTTCTGTTCAGCACATAGTTGGAGGTCTTCACTGCCTCTGCCCAGAAGGATAGAGGTAGATGAGCATCTGACAACAATGTAGTGGCAGATTCAATAAGGGTTCTATTTTTCTTTTCAGCTACCCCATTTTGTTGAGGAGTTCTAGGAGCTGAGAAAGTATACCTGATCCCTTCACTCTGACAGAACTCTTGCATTAGAAGAGAATCAAACTCTGTCCCATGATCACTTCTGATCAGGGCAATGTGAGTATTGAACTCAATCTGTATACATTTGAGAAACTCTGTCAGACACTTAAAGTTATCAGACTTCTTCCTTAGAAAGAACACCCAAGTGAATCTAGAGAAGTCATCTACAACTACTAAAGTGTAGGATTTCCCTCCTAGGCTTTGTACTGTAATGGGTCCAAAAAGATCCATGTGTAACAGATACAATATCCTAGGTGAATCACTCTTATTAATTGACTTAAAGCTGTTTTTAGTTTGCTTGCCTAATTGACAAGCCCTGCAGAGTCCTTCCTTCTTGTAGGGGCCAGAAGGTAGTCCTCTAACAAGGTTGTCCTTGGATAGCCTAGCAATAGTTCTAAGGTTTAGGTGTCCTAATCTCTTATGCCATAAAATATTTGGTCTACAGACAGAGTTAAACAAGCAAATATCTACATCAGTTGAAAGAAAATCTACTAGATAGATGTTACCTTTCCTTTTACCTGTCAACACAGTTGTGTTGTCCTCTGACTTGATTTTGCATAAGGCTTTGCTTAAGGTCACCTGGTAGCCTTCATCACACAGCTGACTGATGCTAATTAGGTTGTGCTTCAGTCCTTCCACATAAGCTACCTTCTTGAAAGTTACTGAACCAATCTGGACTGCACCATATCCTTTAGTTTGTCCAAAGTTTGAATCACCAAAGATAACTTTGGGTCCAAGCTTGGCTCTGAAGGATATGAGGTTGTCCTTGTTCCCTGTCATGTGCTTAGAGCACCCACTATCCAAATACTATTGTTGGTTAGATGTTGGATAGGTCTTCACCTGCACATAAGATAATTCATTTGTTTTTGACCCAGTTTACCTTGGGCCTAGGTTGATAACCTTTAAATTCTGAAATGAAAGACATCCCTGGTTGACTCTTATATCCTTCAGGATGATATCTCCTTGGAGGTAAAATCCATTCAGTATAAGGGTTAAAGAATTGGGATGAAGGACCCTTAGGATTAAATTTTGATTTGCCTTTGAAAACTTTTCCAGAGCTCTGACCTCTGTTCGACGATCTTGGAGCTGCGTTCGACGATCTTGGGTCAGATCGTCGAGCTCCGTTCGACGGTCGACTATGGCTGAGGTCAGGTATTTGAGATCGTCGACCTGCGTTCGACGACTTTGGCTGAGATCGTCGATCTGCGTTCGACGATTTTGCCTGAGATCGTCGAGCTGCGTTCGGCGATCGTCGATCTTCGTTCGACGATTTCTGCTGGGACTTAGTTTTCTGAGGCAGATCAGAATTTTTCCTAGCAACCTCTACAACTCCCTTTCCTTTGTCAGAAATGAATTTGATGGGAGTTGTTAGGACTATAGGTTGGCTGGATGAAGCACCCAAGCCCAGTGTACTGTTGAATCTAGAGTTCACTGTGCTTGTGATGTCCATCAGCTTGATGCTTCTCCCATTAAGGGATTCTTCAAGCTTCTTGGCCTCAGAGAGCTCACTTTTCAGTGAAGCTATCTGTTCCCTACAACACTCCAACTCCTAAGAGAGTTTGAGGTTTTCTGACTTTAGAGTATTGTGTTCAGATAATTGATTTCTGAGAGAGATAATCTCTTTCTCAGACTTTAGCAGGTCTAAACACAGTGCTTTAAATTCAAATTTAAAATCTTCTGAACTAAAATCAAAAGAACCAATTACCTGATCTTCTTCAGGTTGAGTCTCTGAGTCTGACTCTGACTCCTCTTCCTCTGAATTGTGTTGTGAGGCATTGATTGCCATCATGCAGAACTCCTTTTCTTCTGCATCATCCTCATCATCACTGGAGCTGGATGAGGCTTCTTACTCTTCTTCTGTCTCACTCCAGGATTCAGCAACAAACCCTTTTCTTGTATGCTTGTTTTTGCTTGAAGAAGGTTTGCTATTGCCATTCCTTTTGGAGTCTTTCTCCTTTCTTTCCTGTCCCTTCTGTCCTTGTTCTTGTTCTCTGGACAGTCAGGAACTATGTGCCCTGGTTTCCTGCAACCAAAGCAAATAATGTCTTTATTATTACTAATGGACTTGTCATACCTTGGCTTATCCTGCTCCTTGTATGATCTTCTTCTGAAGTCCTTTCTGGCCATTTTGTAAAATCTTTTGGCCAGCAGACTGAGTAGTTCATCATTGTCTGTGGCTTTGTCTTCAGGCAGATCTTCAGTTGCCTTAAATGCTATGGTCTTCTCTTTTCTTGTGGCTGGTGAGGCAGCCTTCTGTTCTTCCTCTCTATTCTTGATGAGTAGCTCATAAGATTTGAGCTTACCCAATAGAGCTTCAGTGGTGATCTCATTCAGACTTCTGGCATCCTTAATTGGCCAGATTCTTGAATCCCAAGTGCTGGGGAAGCACATTAGGATCTTGTCATTAAGTTCTGTTAGAGAGATCTCTTTATCCAATGTCCTGAGTTCACTGACAATTAGACTTAGCCTGTTGTACATGTCTCCCACTGACTCAGTCTCTCCCTTCTTGAAATTCTCATATTGAGAGATGAGGTGGGATCTTCTATCCTTTCTCTCATCAGCTGAACCTGAGACTATTTCTGAGAGCTTGTCCCAAATTTCCTTGGCTGAATTACATTCAGCTACCTTTTGAAATATGTCATCAGACATTGTCTGGGCTAGGATGTTCATAGCCTTAGCATCAGCTACTTTCCATCTCTTGATATCAGCATCTGTTCCTGATGGAGGTATAACAGCATTTGTACTTGTGTTCTCTGGGGGTCTTGGACACACTGTCAAAACAGAATTAAAGATATCCTCGTCAATAGAATTCATGTAAAGTCTGATCCTTGCTTTCCAGGGTGTAAACTTTGACAGATTGCACACTGGAGGTCTGGTGCTAGCATAATCTTTGTTTTGGGCCATGATTTGTGAAAACAAAATCTAATAATAAAATACCAAAGAAAGGCACATCTAGTTTGGGATCTTTTGGTTCAGGTGTTAGCATGTACAACCAATCAGGTATGGTAAGTTTAACCAACCTCGCTTTGATACCAATTGAAAGTGCAGCTAGATCTGATATACTCTAGAGGGGGGTGAATAGAGTATATGGTGCTTTAAAAACTTTTACAACAATTGTTGTAATAAGAGTGAGCAGGGAAGCAATAATAAATCTAATCACAGCACTAAGTTAAACAAATACTAAGCACAGAAAAATCAAGGCCAGAAACAAAAATGAAAGCAAGCAAAACCAGAAGACACAAGGAAATATAGTGGTTCCCCTAAACTTGGGTACATCCACTCTTCTACCACCCTAGGTAGGAATCCACTGCAGGATGAGTTGATCAGGTGTCCTGGGCACCAATGAGCTTTTGATAAGGTGCTCAAAAACCAAAGCAGATTTTTTGATCAGGTGTCTTGCCACCAATGAGCTTTTGACAAGGTGCTCAAAAACCAAGCTCAACTTTTGAAGGGAGTTTGAGAAACCCTTTACAGAGTGGGGGTGAGAGAGTGATGGCAGTCTTCTCTTTCTCAAACAACTGAGAAGACTATTTGGATTGATGTCAAAGCTCCCCCTGAATCCTTGAGATCTTCAGGAAGAAAAGCTTTGCTGAGGGTGATAGGCCTTCAAAGATTGAACTCCAGCAATAGATGATTTCAGCAATAGCTGAAATGTTGAGTGTCTGGAGTCTGGAAATATGTTGGCCTTGAACACTTTGAAAACTACAAAGATCTGAAGATTTGAGAAAGCTTGATCTCCTTGGATGTGTGTTCTTGAGAATTCTTTGTGACAGAAGATTTTGAATGTGGCTCTGTAATCTCTATTCTCTCTCTGTATTGTGTGTGTTCTCTGAGAGATTCAAAAAATATCCTGTCTTTTTTTCTCTGGTACAGAATGGAATATCATTCTCTGTCAAGTATAGCCGTTGGCCTGCATTAATTGCATCTTTAATTGCATAAACTCCTCTGTAGGAAAGTCCACAGAAACATTCCTTGAAAAATCCCTTGAAACTTGGTCTAGAAATGAATGAAAACGGCTAGGAAATCTCTGAATTAATTGCAGAATAACTCCTAACTAATTTGAATTTGAATTAAGAATTATCCTGGAAGTTATCTGAAATCGTCGAACAGAGCTCTGCTATCATCGAGCTGAGCTCAGCGATCTGGAAATATACAGCAGCAAAAATATCGTCGATCTGAGCTCAAAGATCGTCGAACTGAGCTCAGAGATAAAGATCCAAAGCAGAGTCAAAATCGTCGACCTGAGCTCACTGATTGTCGATTAGAGTTCGATGATATAATGAAGTTGAGCTCAGCGATCGTCGAATGGAGTTCGACGATCTGTCGAAGTTGAGCTAGACGATCGTCGACCGGAGTTCGACGAATCGTCGTGCTGAGCTCGACGATATGACTTAGTCTCCAAAAACAGAATCTTGGTCTTCAGGGCAGCTTCCAAACCTAGACTTCTAACCCTTAGACTCAATTCTAATTGACCTATTGAGCTATACAGGAGGTCAAGCAAATATTCCTAGAGACATAGTGATCCTGACCCAAATTAGTAATAGGGTGTTCCAACAGTCCGCGAGAGGCGGGGGCGGCGGTAAGGTCTGCAACGGGACTGCATGCAGCGCAGGCTGGCTCTGCGGGCAATTAGCCCTCATGTGTCCTCTTTGGCCACAGCCTTCTTGCGACAACGGGCCACATCATGTCCACTCCTCTGACAATAAGAACAGACAGGACCCTCTTTTACATTGACTGGGAAAGCACTCCCTGAAACACACTATTTCGGATTTACATTGATCGATATGAACAAAAGGCTTATTAGGGACCTAGCTTAGGACACTGAAGCTAGAAAACTAGCATACCCTGGCACGGTTCAGATCTGGAACGGACAAACTCAGATCAGGTCGAAAAAGAACCGATATTTGCTCCTACTGTTACCTTGCTCTGGGAAATCATAAAATGATGTTATGCTTCTAGCTTGTGCCTACAATATGAATGCATGAATGTATAAATTTCATCCCATGGTATGAGTGTACATATGTCATCATGCAGATCTTTAACTTGGCACGTGTGCTTATGCAGTGATATGCTATGTATGCAGTGATATGCATACTACAATAAGGCCTTAGTGCATGCTATGAGCGGCGTATATATTCAATGTTATGCATCTTATACTACATAATATTGTATGTAACGAAGAAGGAAAACGCGCTAATGGTCATCCATGTGATGATGGTTATGCATCCCATACTACATAACCGTCACATGTTGCCACCTATGGTGGATCCATATACAAACACATATTATGCATCCCATACTACATAATATGTCCCGTATACTTCTTATCATGCTATGAGTGTAGTGTTCGTGCTTCCATCAAAATCTACTGATGGCATATTGGTGTGTGTATGCAATGCAATGATACAACAAGGGTTTTGCTTAAGGGAAAGTTGTTCGACTGGTTTGGTCAACCAACCAACCCTCTTGCAAAACCTCCCTCTGATACCAACTGTCACAACCCGCATTTTCTCAACGATGAAATCGTATCAGAGCAAGAGAAAACACGTGTCGTGATGCCACGTCGTGCAGGGGATAACTGCACACGCTCAGGCAAAACTCCAGACCTTTGCTTTTAAGGGAAAAAAACGTTGATTAATTATGGTAGAAAACAGTTATGTTGAAAGGCCGAATCCCTCGGCACGGTGGATCAGCTAGTCCACAGATAACAATATATTTATACGCAGCAGAAAATACTCTGGTTCAATTAAGTTGACACCCTAAACGAGCATAAGTGTCCTCGGGGGACGACCCATGGTATGCACGACTCTAAGGTGAAAATAGTATACATAAAAAGGTAGTCTTTACGATATAAGGAAAAATAGTGCTTTAGTTTTACAAATATGAAATGCATGAGTACATATAGTAACATTTTAGGGTTTAAAATAACTAGAATGCACCATAGCATAAATCCTTCCCAGAAGAGCAAGAACCATCAGGTAAAAAGTAACAGTAGTGAGAGCAGCAAGCAGTCTAACACAGAAAGGTTAAAGTCTATGGGCATCAACAACTGACACGAACCCATAGATAGAAAAAAAACAGCCAAGTCTAAACAAGACAACTACCTCAAACTCAGAGGTGGAAACAAACAGCCACAGGAACTAGCAGCACCAGAAGCCCAAGTCTGTCAGCTAAACCTGCTACAGCTCTGATCCTGAGGCATTCAAAAGAAGAACACCTCAGAAGCAAGTCACAAGTAGAGCAAGAGTAAAAGCAGACTACACAAACCTCTAAGTAGAGGAGAATGAAAGAAAAGGTGACTGCAACAAAACGGTCAACAGAGTAAAAATGAGCAACAGTAAAACCAGCCGAGCAAGAAATGCTAAGCATTTTATATATACAAAAAAAAGAACAAGCATCAGTAACCGAAGTCCAATCTTTCATTAGTAATTACCATGCCGAAGGAGGAACCCCAACGCGCACAGCCTATCCGAGTATAAAACACTATGCCGAGGGAGGACCCCAACGCGCATAGTTCATCTGAATATAAAACACTATGTCGAGGGAGGACCCCAACGCGCATAGTTCATCTGAATATAAAACACTATGCCGAGGGAGGACCCCAACGCGCATAGTTCATCTGAATTTCCTTAGTTGCATAATACAAGCAGTGTTCATTTATGCTTATTCATCACCATAAACTCAAGGGATAGCCGACCAAGTGGGCTGCATAACAGCGTTTCAAAGAACAGCAAGATTTTGAGATTAAACTTAAGGGACATCAAGTCACAAATTCCAGAAATAGAGGGGAGAACAAGTTAGGAGTTCAGAACAAGTATCTCTACCGTCGAAATATGATAAACTCAACAAATGTAGAAACAAAAAGGAAGGTAGGAATTTAGAATCAAGAACAAAAGGGAGAGCAAGAACACTACTTGCCTCGATTTACCGGAAAAACTCTCCAAATCCCCACGCGTCGTGATAGGAGCCGAAATCTGGACGAAAGATGACTGGAGAAACGGTTAGTGCCGAAAGCCTAGCAAGAGAAACTCGAGGAACGGGGAAGAAATTACCCCGGGGGCGCAACTCTCGACGAGAGCCTTCCAGATCCACGATCGGTGGGAAAAACCGAGCACCGGAGCTCCGTCGGTGAACGCCGGGAGAGGCACGGACGGCAAACTTCTCCGCACACGTCGCTCAGGGACGGAAAGCAGGAGAAACCTCGGTCGGCTAAAGATAAGAAGAAGCAGGTATAAATACTAAACAGCCGCAAGGACCGGGTTCAACTACACCGGCCCGGCGGTGCCGACACACTACAGAACAGCGGTGTCGACACACCTGTGTCGACACCAGCCAGCCAGCGGTGTCGACACACTGTGTCGACACCGTCTGGCAGTGTCGACACAGCAATGTCGACACTCGACAGCCAGCGGTGTCGACACACCTGTGTCGACACCCGCCGGCAGTGTCGATACAGCAATGTCGACACCAGCCGACAGTGTCGACACAACAGTGTCGACACCCGCCAGCCAGCGGTGTCGACACACTGTGTCGACACCAGCCGGCAGTGTCGACACAGCAGTGTCGACACTCGACAGCCAGTGGTGTCAACACACTGTGTCGACACCGGCCGGCATTGTCGACATAGCAGTGTCGACACCTGACAGCCAGCGGTGTCGACACATTGTGTCGACACCAGACGGCTCCACTCGACGACTCGTCGAGCTCAGCACGGTAATCGTGGAGCTCGACGATCGTCGACCTCCAAACAATGCCCAGAAAACTAACAATCGTCGAGCGGAGCTCGACGATCATCGAACCCAGACAGCGACCAGAAAGGAAAACGATCATCGAGCTCCGCTCGACGATCACCGAACCCAGAGAATAAAATAAAATAAAATCAAACATAGCAAGGTTGGTTCGACGAACTAGACGAGCAAGACAAAAAGATCAAACAATTAAGTTTTCCAAATGTGAAAGTTCCGTTTTTGCCAAAGATTCAATATTTCAGCCGACTGAATCGAAGAGACGCGAAAGCGCACTAACGGCGACGCGCCACCAACTGAACGCTAGAGTAACGCCCTTACGTCACAAAGATGCCAACCAGGGGAGATAATAATGCCGAAAAAAAACAGGGGCGTTACATGCACGGAGTTTCACGAGTGCGTGGTCGGAAGAAGAAGCTCAGCCCTAGGTATGTGAGCCCTTACAGGATCCTGGAGCGGATCGGGCCCCTAGCTTACAGGCTGGAGTTTTCACTGGAACAGATAGGTTTGCACGACGTGTTCCATATTTCTTCACTTAGGAGGGCTCTACTACGCCCGGAGTAACAGATTTCGACCACAGATGGGCCGGTAGCTTCAGACCGGTCAGTTCACTTGGAGCCGGTTCGGATCGATGACAGAGGAGTACGGATCTTACACCGCAAGAAGGTTCCGTTAGTCAAGGTTCTGTGGAGAAACCACGGCCAGGAGGAGCATACCTGGGAACCGCAGGACCTGATGCGACAAAAGTATCCAGAGTTGTTCTGTCAGGTATACATCACAACCTCTCAAGATGTTCAATTTACTTTCCTTTTTTAAACTAGTAGGGCTGCTCTAGGAAGAGTAGAGGCTAATCTTTTGTTTATTGGGATCTTGGCTTCACCAATTTGGCGAATTGGTCATAGATTAAGGTTTCCCTTTAAACCCCACTTAGCAAACATGGCGTCGAGATGTAATCTTTCGCTTCTTATGGGATGTTACAAGTTTTCTTTTCTTCGATAGAAATTCCCGTATGCTTAACCTTGATTTCAGGGACGAAATCTTTGTTTTGTTTATTGGGATTTGTAACATCCCATTTCTAACTAGACCCCTAAGAGTGGTTTTGGCCATGATTAGGTCATGACAAAACCCAAGGAAGCTAAAAAGGGCCAAGTGATAGAAGGCCATGGTGAGAATCACCTTGGTCTGCCTATGGCACAACCTCATCACAAAACCTAGGGTTTGACCTTAGGGCATCACCATGACTCCATGACCCCACCACAACATCACTAACCTATCAGAGGGTCCACTAGAGCCTTAAGGGTCCATTGGAGTCAACCCAAAGTGGCCAATTTGACGTAGGACCACCATAGGCCTAAATTGGGCAAGGTGCCCTAACAAAGGGCAGTTGGCCTCTAATGTGCCCAACCAACCTTGCCCAGGTCTTCCTAGACCTAAAGTGAGGTCAATGGGTCACTAAGGACACATTGGGGTCAGCCCTAGAGGCCAAGTTGACCCAGGTCAACCCAAGCCCCTAATCTGGTCAAAGTACCCTTACTAAGGGTAGGTGACCTCCAAAGTGCAAGGTAACCCTACATAAACCTCCCTAGACCTCAGGGGAACCCATGGGGTCACCTATGACTCCTTGGGGTCAACCCAAAAGGTCATGTTGACCCAAGTCAACACTAGCCCTAAAGATGTCAAAGTGCCCTTACCAAGGGGCAAGTGACCTCCAAAATGCCAAGTCAACCCTATCCAACCATACCTAGGCCTTAGGGGAGAGCAATGGATCACCAGGGACCCTTTGGGGTCAACCAAAAAGGTCAAAAGGACCAAGGTCAACACAAGCCTACCTTGGGTCAACCTAGCCCAAATAGGCTAGCCCAAGTTCAACCCTCCTCATGTGGCTTCTTTAGGAGATGATGTGTATGGATGGGCTGCCAATATACCTCCAGATTGACAAAGTCAACTGGTGACTAGGAGAGAGGGTGAGCTTCATTTCCATGGTTATGGAGGAGAGAGAAAAAAATGAAGAGGAGGGAAGGAAGGGTCTCGGCCAATGGAGGGCCAAAGGCCACCTTTAATGGCTGAATTCAACTCCCCTAGGGAAGGGGAGAAGCTTCCAGCCACTTCCCTAACCACCAAGGGCCTGGTTCAGCCCCCTCTACCATGGCCGAATGTAGCCATTAATGGCCTTTGAAAGAATTGGTTCCTAAGAACCTAGGGGGGTGAATAGGTTCAATTCATTTTCATTCTAAGGCAGAATATTAATTCAGTTAATTAATAGAAACATATAGTTCTACAACTATCACAACACAGAAATAATAATACCACACACAATCACAGATGGTGCACTGATTTATAGTAGTTCCCCAAGGTCTGGGTACATCCACTTCCCCCTTCGTCTATCTAGCAGTGTGCTAGATTCAGCCTAACTTCATTCCTTCTCCTCAGATCCGCAGATCTTACAGCTCAGAACCCAAACAAGGATCCTACAACTCAAAGTGAGTCCACACTCCTACAGCTCAGGAAATCTGCCCTACCTCAGCCTTCAACAAGGCCTACAATTCAGAGATGAAAATCTCCTACAACTTAGGCTCTCAGCCCTACCTCAGCCTTCAACAAGGCCTACCACTCAAAGAACTTAATCTCCTACAACTCAGCCTTTACAAATCAGGCTTACAACTCAGATCTTAAAAAGATCCTACTGAAAATAGATGTAAATTTGAAATTTACCACCACCCTCGTTTAGAGAAAAAGGATGGAAGGTGTCTTGATCAGTTCTTAAAAGAATCTGATGTTAGAGATCAACTTGTCTTAGCTTTCTTCAAAGCTTCTTGAATCTGAACACAGTATGGTTGATCTCCTTTGAAGTTGATCTTCAATCAGCTTCTTTATTAAAATTCAGAAATCAATCTGAATTCTTCTTGGCAGACTGGTTTAGAATCTGCACTTAAGAGACTTGTTGATGTAAGCCCCTTTCTTCACTTGAATAGATGGAGCTCTCTCTCTCTCCAAATTCTTCTGAAGATTCTTCTGAATTCCTCTTTGAATTCTCTTGACAAACTCTGAGTAGATCACCACTTGAGAATGTCTTTTTAGATCTTATGTTGAAAATCTTCTTCTATTTTTCGTGTTTTGTTGGTTATCTCATTAATGTATGTGTATTTATTCTGTTGATAGAGAATGTCTTTATATAGACTTCCTCCATGGTAACCGGCTGATCCAGTTTCTAACGAACTTCTGACAGCTCTGACAGTTGCAGTAGACCGGTTTGTTATGGCAGCGGTCAAGTCTTCCAGTCACTTCTTGAAACTCTGTCTCTGTCAGCAAAGTGTCGAGACTGAACTTTATCATGTGTCGACACAAGTAGACTAAGTGTCGACACAATCCTTAGTGGTGTCGACACAGCTCCCTTGGTGTTGACACTGCTTCTCGATATATCTTTTATAGAATGTGTCAACACTAGTTCTGTGTTTCGACACAGTCACATCTTTTCTTCACAAAAAATCAACTTTGTTGAAACTCTGCTATGTGTTGACACAAGTCCTGTGTGTCAACACAGTTGATGTCGACAAAGTCTTCTGTGTGTCGACAATGCCTCTGTGTGTCGACACAGTTGATGTCGACTAAGCTTTTCTGTGTGTCGACACTGCCTCTGTGTGTCGACACAGTTTCTTCTGGTGTCGACACAGCCTTTCCAAGTGTCGATACAATTGACTACAGGTGTCGACACAGCTTTTCTCCAGTGTCGAAACAAGCCTTCATAAGTGTCGACACAGCTTCTTCTGGTGTCGACTCTTGGACTTAGAAACTTTTCTTGCATTCCTGCATTTTCTTAACCTGCACATATAAACTCAAAACAACATCAAATACACCTTGATGCATATCATTGAGTAAGGTTAGGCTTCTTCAAATCTGGTACACATTTTCCAATGTACCCAACAATCTCCCCCTATTTGGAGAAGTCATAACCCTTAGTCAATGATATACACCATTCATAATAACACACATTATGATGTATAAAAACATTACATGACAGGGTAACTTATAAACAAAATATGTATAAACTGTCATCACAGAATAATGATGCAAACATAATGAGCATTAATCATTGTTTTGTTTAAACTTTCAAAAGTTTCTTAACAATAGTTTACATAGATTTTTAAAACTAAAGATTACAATGTTGTAAAATCTAGTTAATCTATACTAAGGCTGATCAAGCTCCTTGATGACTATACCTTTGCCTGACTGGATCTTGGCTTGTACTGGAGCATCAGTATCTTCAGTTGGCTTCTTGCCCTTCAGATCATTCTTCTTTTGTTCTTCAGCCCTTATCCTTTGCCTTTCAAAATAATGAAAAGGATTTGGGAAGTACTTGCTAGGCTCCTGAGCATTAGGAGGTAGCATCCCAGCTTTTGCCTTTCTTCTATATTGTAGAATGGCTTCCTGCCTAGCTTCATACTTGATCCATTCTTGCTCAGTATACCATTTACCCCTTTCATGGGTCTTGTCCTTCACAACCTTCAAGGCAGTCAATATAATATTCCTGGAAGTTGAGCTCCATTGCTCAAAATCAGGCTTCAACTCAGCCTGTTCTCTGAACCATTTCTTTGAAAGCTGAGCATCTTGCTCTTTATCTAAAGCTGCCTCTGACATTTCTACTTTCTCAATGATAACATTTTTAGTACCCTCTGGAGGGCTGTACATTGACTGTACTTTTTGCTGAATCATATCAAAATCTGTTGGAGGGTAAATGACCTGAGCAACTTCAGGTTGATCACCTTCAAAATAAGCAGGTTGCACACCTGACTCAGCTAAATTATCATCATCACATAGGGGTGGATATCCAAGGGTGGATCTGATGCTATTAGATATCCATTTAGCATGATCTGAGCCTGCTTTGACTAACACTCTCTCCCCCTTTATGACTTCTCTCTCAATATGAGCTCTAAGGTCATCTTTCTGAAATCTTACTTGGTCATCTAGATAATTAACACCATCTTTATAAAATAACCTTAGTTTCAGTAGCTGATCAGAAACGATTTTTTGAGAATTCTTAATAGTTGTTTGTACAACATCTAGTTCTTTCTGTAATTGTTTATCAAAATATGACTTGTCTTTAGCCCTTGCCTCAGTCAGGGCAGTAGCAGTATTCTTTAATTCTGTAACAATCACATTATGTGATTCAGTTATATTGTCATTCATCCTTAGTTGATTTTCTAGGACATAGCCTTGCTTAACAGCAATATCATCAACTTGAGTCTTTATGCCTTCTTGTTGTTTTGCCAGAAAAACTACAACATTACCTCCTTTATGGAAGCAATCTGTCATCTCCCTCTTATTCTAATTTACCTCAAATCTAATTGATTTGATATCTTGAGCCAAGGAGAATTGCAGATCTTTATGAGTTTCATCCATATATTTCTCTATGGCTATCCTTTGTTCATCTAATTTGACTTGCAAAGATACCAATAAGGAGCTATAATCAGTGGCTGGGGCAGGTTGTGGAGCAGTTTGCAATGCCCTCTTATAGCTTTGGCTTCTTCTTTTGAAAGCCATCAGCTTTCTCTTCTTTGCTTGAATTTCTGCTTCATCTTCAGAAGATGAGGTACTTTCTAGATTCACAGTGTCATTTGGACTTGTGGGCAGCTCTTTGTCAGATTTAGGTAACTCCCCCTGAGTCCCTTGCTCCTCTCACTCAGTCTTGACTTGCTCCCCCTCAATTTCAGCTTGCTCCTCCTCAGTCCTGTCTTGCACTATATCAGGGAATAACTCTTCAAGGGTAAACTCTTGTTGAGGTTGGACTGGAGGCACTCTTAACTCTGGAGTATTAGTAGCTGTAGATGTATCCTCCATGATAACATCATGTGCTTGGTTGTTGAGTTGAGTGGTCAGGTCAACATCAATCAAGGGCACAGTTAGTGTTTCATCCTCATTATTGAAAATTGATTGATTAACCTCTTGGATTACCTCAAGAATAGTTTTATTTGCCATTTCACTACCTAAGTGTGTTGGCACTTCTTCAATATGAGGCACCCCCTGCACCTGAGCACCATCTGTAATGTCTTGTGCAGGAGATTTTTCAGCAATCTCTGGCCTCTCTTCATCAGGCATGTCCTTTGTTAGGACTCTATCCCATTTGGAGATTATCCTTATATCCATTCTTCTCATGTGGTTGATCTTAGAACTAGTAGTATGTTCCATTACTTCTGGAATTGTTCCACCCATGTATAGACTCATGATTCTTCCAAGATTTGGCTTCTTGATACCTTCCTTAATCTTTTCAAAGATTACTGCAGACTAATCTGTGTTCAGTCTGAAGATAATCTTGGTCATCAGGCTGAACATATAGGCTGAAACCCTATCATGTCCCCTTGGCTTGCAGAGAATGACCTTTCCAACCACTTCAGAAAGGAATTTTCCTTGCAGATTCATCCCTTTCCTGTTCATTGCAGATCCAATCTTCATGGTGGGATCCAATCCACACCACTGAAGTGCTTCCCTAGTCTTTAATGAGGGTACTTCTTCTTCTTCTTGAGTTCTTGGGAGTTGAAGAGTTTTCCTCAAGCTCTTCAAGGTAAGTTTAACTTTAGCTCCCTGGACTGTAGATTTGATCTTAAGTCCATTCGAATCTAAAGTAGCTGTGCCATAGAATTCCAGTATTTCTTTCTTCCATATCTTTGTAGGTTCGGATACCTGAAATTCCAAGCCATTCGCAGTAATTAGGGTAACTACTATTTTAATCTCGGGTTCCGCATTATCAAAAGCATTGCGAAACAGCTCATAGCCTTCGTTGACGTTATCTTCAAGCTTTGACATCATTGGGGTTGAGAGAAATCTTGAATTGAGAAAAGAGAATTTGTCTACACAAAGTTTTGTTCTCGAAAATATGGAGAGTGTGTCGACAGAGTATGTTGTTGTCCTATTTATACCCTTCTAAATAATGAAGTTCAAAAGGCACGTCAAAATTCTCTTAATGTGTCGACACAGTTGAAATGTGTCGACACAGACTTCTAATGTCTCGACAGAACTGTTGACTTCAATGTGTCGACACTAATTAATGATGTGTCGACACAGACATTGTTATCAGTTTGACAGAAATTCTGTGTCGACTCTAATTCTAAGTGTCGACACAACTTCTGGATGTGTCGACACAACTGCTCTAAAGAGTCGACACCAATTTTCTAGATGTGTCGACATCACTTTCCTGGAGTGTCGACACCAACTACTATGTGTCGACATAGACAACTTTTTGTGTCGACAAAATTTTACTTAGCCAAATTTGTTAAACTAATTTATGTTCAACATTCCTAATTCTATTTTGAAATTATTGAATTTAGTTTCATCTAATAGCTTAGTGAATATGTCAGCAATTTGTAAATCTGTATTAATAAATTTTAAAGAAATATCTTTTTTTTCTACATGATCTCTAAGAAAATGTTATCTTATTTCTATATGCTTTGTTCTACTATGAGAAATAGGATTATGAGCAATAGAAATAGCACTAGTAGAATTACATAATAATGGAGTTCTACTTACCTGAATACCATAATCTTCCAACTGATGTTGTATCCACAACAGCTGTGCACAGCAACTTCCTACAGCAACATACTCAGACTCAGCTGTGGAAATTGTCACACTAGTCTGCTTCTTACAGCTCCATCACACCAATCTTCCTCCTAGAAATTGATAGGTGCCTGTTGTGTCTTTCCTATCTACTCTGCATCCTGCAAAGTCTGCATCTGAATAGCCTATTAGTAGAAAATTTTTATTCCTAGGATACCAAAGGCCTAGATTAGGTGTGCCCTTAAGATATCTCAAAATAATTTTGAAAGCAGTATAATGAGATTCTTTAGGGTAGGATTGGTACCTAGCACAAATACATGTAGCATACATGATGTCTGGTCTACTAGCAGTCAGATAAAGGAGGGACCCAACTATCCCTCTATATAAAGATTCATCTACATGTTTTCCTGCATCAGCTTTGCTTAAAGGCATACTTATCCTCATTGGAGTTCTCATGGTAGTGGATGATTCCATACCATACTTCTTAATTAACTCCTGGGTGAACTTAGACTGAGATATGGATAAGTCATCATCAGTCTGTATTACTTGGAGTCCCAAGAAGAACTTAAGTTCTCCCATACTGCTCATCTCAAACTTCCCTTGCATAAGTTTTGCAAACTTTCTACAAAGGTTGTTTTCAGTAGAACAAAATATTATGTCATCAACATATATTTGGACTAGGTTGATCTTTCCTTTGGATTTTATAAGGAATAGAGTCTTGTCTATTTTCCCCCTTGAGAATTTGTTCTCAATGACAAAAGTAGACAGAGTTTCATACCGAGCCCTTGGGGCTTGTTTCAACCCATATAAAGCTTTCCTAAGTTTATAAACATAATTAGGATTGAGTGGATCAACAAAACCTGAGGGCTGTTCTACATAGACCTCCTCTTTTAAGTCTCCATTTAAGAATGCTGACTTAACATCCATTTGGAACACTTTGAAGCCTTGATATGCTGCATAGGCAATGAATAGCCTTATTGTTTCCAACCTTGCCACTGGAGCAAAATTCTGATCAAAGTCTATGCCCTCTTCCTGCCTATATCCTTTGGCAACTAGTCTTGCCTTGTTCTTCACTATGATCTCACTCTCATCAAGCTTGTTTCTATAAATCCACTTTGTCCCTATGACATTGTGGCCCTTTGGTTTTGGAACCAACTCCCAGAACTTGCACCTTCTGAATTGATGTAACTCTCCTGCATAGCATCAATCCAGTATGGGTCTTGAATAGCTTCTTCAAATCTCTTGGGTTCCAGTTGAGATAAGAAGCTTGAGCAAAGAATTGTATTTAAGTTCCTGCTTCTTGCTTGTACTTCATGTCTTGGATCACCAATGATCTGGTGTGCAGGATGATCCTTTAAATGTCTAACTGCTGGAGGTAATCTATCAACAATTTGACCTTATTCAATATCTTCATTATGCTGCACCTCATGGTCTTCATCAGCCTCTTGAGTGTCTTGTACTCCCCCTGGATAGCAACTACCAATTTCCTCATCCTGCTTTGTAGTTGGATCTTCTCTGATAGTAAGCTGGTCCATCTTCTGCTATATACCTGTAGAGCTATAAGAACTACTAGGCAACTCACTGTTAATAAGTCTAGATTCATTAAATATGACATGAACAGACTCTTCTACAACTTGAGTAGCCAAATTGTAGACCCTATAAGCCTTACCATTGTTAATGTACCCAAAAAATATCCCATCTTGGGATTTGGCAGCAAACTTAGTTAAGTGATACTTGTCATTGTTAAGCACATAGCACTTGCAACCAAAGATCCTAAAATAGGATAAGTTTGGTTTTCTGTCTTTCATAACCTCATAGGGTGTCTTTTTGTGGCTTTTGGTGATGGAAGCCCTATTGAGCACATGGCATGCATTGTTTACTGCCTCAGCTCAGAAATATTCTGGGAGAGTAGTGTCACTCAATAGTGTTCTTCCATCCTCAATCAATGTCCTATTCTTTCTTTCAACAATGCCATTTTGCTGAGGTGTTCTAGGTGAGCAGAATTCCTGATGAATCCCAAATTCTTCACACAACCTTGTCATACTTTCAGATTGGAATTCAATTCCATGGTCACTTCTGATTTTGACCACCGAACTATCTAATTTATTATGAATTTGTTTGACAAAATTGCAGAAGACATTTGGGGTTTCAGATTTATGCCTCAGAAAGAATACCCATGAAAATCTAGAATAGTCATCTACAACCACAAAAGTGTAGACCTTCCTACCTAGACTATGAACTGGCATAGGACCAAATAAATTCATATACAAGAGGTATAAGCACCTCACTGAGTCTTTGGTTTCTAGTCTATGAAAGGAGGATCTGGTCTGCTTGCTTTTTTGACAAGCTGAGCATATTCCATCCTAAAAGCACTTAACTTGAGGACCATTCCTCACAACTCTTTACTAAAGAGTTGGCCAATAGTCTTGTAGTTAAGATGAGCTAGCCTCTTGTGCCATTTGACACAATGAGAGGCTTTCTCATCAGCCACAAGACAGATAGGAGAATTTTTATTCTCACTCTCAAAGTTTAGGCAATACACATTTCTTTTTCTATAGCCAGTCAGTATGACTTTTTGTTCACTTAACCTCTTGATATGACACCCATTCTTGATAAATAAAATGTCATAACCAAGATCACTCAGCTGGCTTATGCTTATTAGGTTGTGTTTGAAACCCTTCACATAAGCCACTTGAGTGATAGTGATTAAGTTGTTAGAAGTGTTACCAAACCCTTTGATGACTCCTTTTTCAGAACCACCAAAGATTACTTTAGACCCATTCAATATTGGTGAGTAGTCCCTCAGCATTCCTCTTTTTCCAGTCATGTTCCTGAAACATCCACTGTCCAAGTACCATATAGGGGCATGGCAACTTGGACTCACCTGCAACAAAGATTACTTAACCTTAGAACCCAAATAACTTTTGGGTCCTTTGTTCAAGTTAGCCTGAAACTTGACAAATCTGCCTACAGCTCTTCTAACAGGTAGACTGCTATTCTTCCTGACACTAGTATTGTGCCAACAGTCTAAGGCATAATGACATATCTTGCCACAGCACCAGCACTCATACTTATTATACTTCTTTTTAGGTACAATCTTAGCTGTATTGTTGGCAGCAGATCTTTTGTTTTGTGCTAGGGCATTGCCTTTATTATTGGACTGGACAGCCCATGCAGTTCCCTTAAAGCCTAATCCTTGCCTTACCCTTTTGAGACACAAAGTCATCAATTAAGGGTAGGACAGATTTTGGCTTAGAGAAACTAGCCACTATTTTCTTCTCTTTCTGAAGTCTGTCTTCCAGACTTTTGATCTGATCATTTTTGAATGTGATTGTACCCAACTGAATAACAATTATGTTTTTCAACTTGGCAATCTCATTCATCTTCTGATCCAGTAGCTTTTTTGAATCAGATGCAGCCAACTTAAGAGCTGTAATTTTCTTAGCCTGATTTTTGGCCAGGTTTTTGCTTCTCTTGAGTGCCTGCAACAAATCCCTATATTCATCTATAAGCTGATGAATATCTCCTTCAAATTCAGACCCATCCACATGTCTTGATGCAGATGCATCTGATTCTGACCCAGTGTAGTAATCAGAATCTACAGATAAACTTTTTACCTTACTGCGACCAGGTTGATCCTAGCACTGGTCTTCTTCTGACACAGCCATCAGTCCTTTGCACTGATGGTCTTCTTGTTCATTGATAGAGTCCAGTAATTTCAAGAACTCATCCTCTACTTCTATTGCAAACAAACCAATATAGGCCTCAACCTCAGATTCAGACTCTGAAGTTGATTGATCTGTCCAACTTTTCTCTTTCTTAGCTACCAAGGATTTCTCCTTCTTCCTCTTATACTGAGACTTCTTTTTATTAGCAGACTCCTTCCTTTTGTCTAGACAGTCAGCCACAACATGTCCAGGTCTGTTGCAGCAATAGCAAATAATCTTTGATGTAGTTGACTTGCTAGGCTTTGTCCCACTCCTGTCCTTCCTAGATTATTTCCTCTTCTGATAATAGTCATCCTTGGACTGAGATGAGGATGGCTTAGATTTCCACTACTTCTTCTTTAAGAATCTCTGAAACTGCCTTATGAAAGCAGCAAAGTCTTCATCAGAATTACTACTGTCTGAACTGTGATTATCAGAATTTTCTGAGATCACTTCTGCAGCTTTCTTAGGAGAAGATAGAGACATCCTCCTATTCTTCCTTGTGGCTTCTACCTTGAAGGCCACTGACTTTTCTCTATAGTGAACCTTTGTATTTTTCTCTTCCTCCTTTCTGGACAACAGTTGCATCTCATAAGACAGTAACTTGCCAAACAGTGTTGGAGGTGAAATTTCTGCCAGTCTGGCCACTTCCATTATGACACAGATCTTTGTATTTCAATACTTAGTCAAAGACCTAAGGAATTTGTCATTCAGCTCATATGTACTGAAGATTCTTCCATAGGACATTAGTTCATTTACAATCCTGTAGAACTTCTTATAACATTCAGTTATGCTATCAGACTTGGCTTGTCTAAAACTCTCATATTCTTGATTAAGCATAGACTTTCTATCTTACCTAACCTCTTCAGAACCCTCCATGTAGACAACCAATGTGTTCCACATCTTCTTGGAGGTTTTACAGTGAATCAGATTCTGGAATGTTGAGTCATCTATGACACTCCCTATAATATCATGTGCTTTTTTATCCATTGTAGCCAAGATGATCTCATCCTTAGTCATTTCTGAAAAATCCTTAGGAATCCTTTGATTAACATCAAGAACAGAAACCTTCATTGGAATATATGGTCCTTCCTTATCTGTTATATAAATTCTAGGATCAGATGCCTCCATAAATAATCTGACCCTTTCCTTCCGTATTCCAAAGATTTCCTTCCTGCAGATAGGCAACATCATTGAACCAAGTTCTTTATGGTTTTCTCCTGAACCCATCTCCTTTAACTTACTTCTGCCTTACAGATCTTACTCAGACTGTTAAGTCTTTCTTTGAGGAACCTCCCTCTGATAGCACTTGAAAGAATTGGTTCCTAAACACATAGAGGGCGGGTGAATAGGTTCAATTTTTTTTGTTTCTAAGGCAGAATATTAATTCAGTTAATTAATAGAAACATATAATTCTACAGCTATCACAGCACAGAAATAACAATACCACACACAATCACAGATGGAACACTGATTTATAGTGGTTCCCCAAGGTCTGGGTACATCTACTTCCCCCTTCTCCTTTCTAGCAGTGTGCTAGATTCGGCCTAACTTCTTTCGTTCTCCTCAGATCCGCAGATCTTACAGCTCAGAACCCAAACAAGGCTCCTACACCTCAGAGTGAGTCCACACTCCTATAGCTCAGGCAATCTGCCCTACCTCAGCCTTCAACAAGGCCTACAATTCAGAGATGAAAATCTCCTACAACTCAGGCTCTCAGCCCTAACTCAACCTTCAACAAGACCTACCACTCAGAGAACTTAATCTCCTACAACTCAGCCTTTATAAATCAGGCTTACAACTCAGATCTTAAAAAGATCCTACTGAAAATAGATGTAAATTTGAAATTTACCACCACCCTGGTTGAGAGAGAAAAGATGGAAGGTTTCTTGATCAGTTCTTGAAAGAATCTGATGTTAGAGATCAACCTGTCTTAGCTTTCTTCAAAGCTTCTTGAATCTGAACATAGTATGGTTGATCTCCTTTGAAGTTGATCTTCAATCAGCTTCTTTCTTGAAATTCAGAAATCAATCTGAATTCTTCTTGGCAGACTGGTTCAGAATCTGCACTTAAGATACTTGTTGATGTAAGTCCCTTTCTTCACTTGAATAGATGGAGCTCTCTCTCTCTCCAAATTCTTCTGAAGATTCTTCTGAATTCTTCTTTGAATTCTCTTGACAAACTCTGAGTAGATCACCACTTGAGAATGTCTTCCTAGATATTCTGTTGAAAATCTTCTTCTGTTTTTCGTGTTTTGTTGGTTATGTCATTAATGTATGTGTATTTCTTCTGTTGATAGAGAATGTCTTCATATAGACTTCCTCCATGGTAACCGGCTGATCCGGTTTCTAACGAACTTCTGACAGCTCTGACAGTTGTAGTAGACCGGTTTGTTATGGCAGCTGTCAAGTCTTCCAGTCACTTCTTGAAACTCTGTCTCTGTCAGCAAAGTGTCGAGACTAAACTTTATCATATGTCGACACAAGTAGACTAAGTGTAGACACAAGCCTTGGTGGTGTCGACACTGCTTCTCGACAAAGCTTCTATAGAATGTGTCGGCACTAGTTATGTGTGTCGACAAAGTCACTTCTTTTCTTCACAAAAAATCATCTTTGTTGAAACTCTGCTATGTGTTGACACAAGTCCTGTGTGTCGACACAGTTGATGTCGACAAAGTCTTCTGTGTGTCGACACTGCCTCTGTGTGTCGACACAGTTGATGTCGACTAAGCTTTTCTGTGTGTCGAAACTGCCTCTGTGTGTCGACACAGTTTCTTCTGGTGTCGACACAGCCTTTCCAAGTGTCGACATAATTGACTCCAGGTGTCGACACAGCTTTTCTCTAGTGTCGACACAAGCCTTCAAAAGTGTTGACACAGCTTCTTCTGGTGTCGACTCATGGACTTAAAAACTTTTCCTGTATTCCTGCATTTTCTTAACCTGCACATATAAACTCAAAACAACATCAAATACACCTTGATTCATATCATTGAGTAAGGTGAGGCTTCTTCAAATATGGTACACATTTTCCAATGTACCCAACAGCCTTAATGGTCATTGATGATCCAGCCACTCCCCTCCCCATCTAAGGCTTTAAACACCTTTAGGGGGCCGAGAGGAGGATTTCCCAATCCTTACTTGAATAAACCGAGCCTCCTCATTGTGTAGTTGCAGAAACCGAGCGGCACCGCCTTCAAAAATGGCTTCCCGGTGATCTTCTCGACTTCAGGCCGCCGGCAAGGTCCTCCTCCACTTCTTCTTTCATTGGATCGCCGGAATAGGGCTCTACGGCGGCTGTGACGCCGCATGGCGACTGCCACCACCTCAACGGAGGTGATGGTGGCGGTGGCCAGCCGGGGAGGCGGCTGGATGGCCGCCGGCAGCCGCTTGAAACTGGCCTAGGAAGAATAAATCCTGGCCGTCGACTCAACGTAGAATATGAACGGATCCCATCCACCTTACGCCAAGATTCGTGCCATATTAGATTTTAAACTATAGTATATATATTTCTGATTATTTAATTATGTCACAGATTTTGCATTTATAAGTTTTAATTTTTTAAAAATACTTAGATGCTAGAACAGAAAAAGTGGTCAACATAGAAAATGAAGCCCATGATGTCTAGTTTAATTTAAAATTAATTTGACTCAATTTGGAGTCTTAGATAGACCACAACACCCATTTTGGTGGGCCCTATACCTAGGGCTATCCTGAGATTCAAATGAATGCCCACCCTTCATCCCTTGTTCAAATGACCTGATATTTGGGCAAGGAGTCTACCCTAGCTATACCTAGGGCCTGTCCAAAATTCAGAATTTTTGGAGAAAAGTTTTCTATAGTTTTTAGGAAAATTTTATAATCCATAAATTAATTAATTAGGTGTCCTAAACACCTCACAATCCCCAAAATTTGGGTGGGAGGTCTTAGAGGTATGTTAGGGCTCTGATAAAATTTTCATCTCATTTGGAGATGTTTTGGTTGGGTATTGATCCAACCCTAGGTTGACCCCTTTTACGGTTAAATAGGTCAAGCATCCCCTTTGGGTTTTGAGTGGTCAAATCACCTCAACAGAGGTTGATATTTTGGCCACTGACTTCTTATACTATGACTCACCCTCCAATGGATTTTGGGGTGGTTAAGAGTAGGGAAGCCCTAGAACCCTAGGGTAGGTTCCTTAATGGGGATTTTTAGGGTTTGAAGATCATAGGGTCAAATGACCTTAGATTGACTTGAAACTTTATGGAGAGGACCATAGGATTAGAATAGTTCTCTTGTTAAAATTTTAGGGAATTTGGAAGCATTAAACCCCCTCAAAACACTAATCCTAACTTACGGCATAAACCTTGTAGGGATAGAAAATGTCACAAAAACTCTTTAAAAAGTGATGAGATTTTGGTGGAGGCGTTTTTGTGGTTAGTACAAGCTCTGAAGATTTTATTATGAATTTAGGAATATTATTTTGGATACTTCATTAACAAATTGGTAATTTGTATTACTTAGAAATTTAATAGGAAGACACTACTTGCTGGAAATTGATGAAAGATCAACAGAGGACTTTGTATTATGTTCTAAAGCTCTGTGAATTTTTATAGAATTGTTGGATGATTATTTTTAAGGGTTGCTTCATTAAGTATGGTTTCCCATGTAAACTTAATTTAATTTATTTTGGAGTCTAGCTAGCCTCTAAAATTATGATTTTTATACAATGATCTTTTCTGAACCATATCAAGATTCTGTGAATTTTATATAATTTTCGGAAGAATAATTTTGGTACTACCATCTTTACACATGATTAAGGGAAATATTTTGGATAAATTAATTAGAGGTCAAATATTTTCTGAACATTATGGAAATATGTATATAGTCATATATCTCTGTTAATTTAGTGATCAAAATTTTTGGGTGATCATTACTTGAGTAGATCATATAGTTCATGTTCAAAATTGCTCATGGCCAAACATTTGAGAAAATTCAATAAATATCAAATTAATTAGAAAAATTATGGATCTCTGATTTTAGACTAAATTTGTTATGATAGACCTCTGGTAAATTTTATAGGAGATTTGGAAGATAATCCGGAGTACATCCTTTAAACATCTCAATAGTATAGGGTGGTCTGCATATAGTAATTGCGGAAACTGAACTAGAGTGGGTAGTGAATTTTGGAGAGTTGAATCCTCAGTAGGTTGCTAGTTTGAGTAAATAAAGGATTTCATCATTGGAAGACAGGATTTGTAGATTGAGAGGTTGACTAGTGTTAGGTGGTGATCGGGATCGGCGAAAGATCGTCCTTCCGTAAGGAGGAAGTGTTTAATGCACTAGGGCTAGATTCAGTAAAATTAATTAAGGGTTGGGAAATCGGGTAGCAACCAATAATAGTAAGTGCCTTGCAAAAGGGTGCTTTGGGCGTAATCTCATCGTAGTTCCTAGTTCCTTCGAGAGCCCTTCACGGGGTATACCTTGGGCAGTCATGGGCTAACGTAAACTGTAGGAGTGATAAATCTTAAAGAGCAACTAGAATAATTAGGGGTTCACCTTCACACACACCTCGGTGTCTCGGGAAGTTGGTTTGACTCAGTTGATATTTGTGAGGGGAAGGATGGCCTGACGAGCTTTGGCTCGGTTAATGTTTGTGACGGACGGGATGGTTCGGGGAGCTTCGGCTCGGTGCTGATACATAAGGTTGCATGTGCATAAAGTAAAGATGGTGGGTCTTCGTTATTGGAGTGTCGATGCACCGACGCAAATACGTTGACTCGGCAAGTGTGGCTAGCACTTCGCCAATAGAAGTCCGGTGCGCCAGCCAGCAAGAGTACGCAGGAGCTCCGCTTAGTGCACCAATGTTGAGGCGTACGATAGGTCTGACTGGTAGTGCTTTACTAGTTTAGAGGGGGGTGAATAGAGTATATGGTGCTTTAAAAACTTTTACAAGCTTTTACAACAGTTGTTGTAATATGTGTGAGCAGGGAAGCAATAAAAATCTAATCACAGTACTAAGCTATGCAAAAACTAAGCACAGAAAAATCAAGGCCAGAAACAAAAAGAAAGCAAGCCAAAACCAGATGACACAAGGGAATATAGTGGTTCCCCAAACTTGGGTACATCCACTCTTCTACCACCCTAGGTAGGAATCCACTGCAGGATGAGTTGATTAGGTGTCTTGGGCACCAATGAGCTTTTGATAAGGTGCTCAAAAACCAAAGCAGATTTTTTGATCAGGTGTCTTGCCACCAATGAGCTTTTGATAAGGTGCTCAAAAACCAGGTTCAAACTTTTGAAGGGAGTTTGAAAAACCCTTTACAGAGTGGGGGTGAGAGATTGATGGCAGTCTTCTCTTTCTCAAACAACTGAGAAGACTATGTGGATTGATGTCAAAGCACCTCCTGAATCCTTGAAATCTTCAGGAAGAAAAGCTTTGCTGAGGGTGATAGGCCTTCAAAGGTTGAACTCCAGCAATGGATGATTTCGGCAATAGCTGAAATGTTGAGTGTCTGGAGTCTTGAAATATGTTGGCCTTGAACACTTTGAAAACTAAAGAGATCTGAGGATTTTGAGAAAGCTTGATCTCATTTGATGAGTGTTCTTCAGAATTCTTTTTGACAGAAGATTTTTGAGAGAGTATCTGTAATCTGTATTGTGTGTGCTCTATTATCAGAGATTCAAAAAAATCATGTCTTTTATTCTCTGGTACAGAATAGAATATCATTCTCTGTCAAGGATAGTCGTTGGTCTGCATTGGTTGCATCCTTAATTGCATAATCTCTTCTGGAGGAAAGTCCACAGAATTATTCCTTGAAAAGTCCCTTGAAACTTGGTCCAGAATTAAATGAAAACGGCTAGCAAATCTCTGAATTAATTGCAGAATAACTCCTAACTGATTTGAATTTGAATTCTAGAAGTTATATGAAAACGTCGAACTGATCTCTGCTATCGTCGAGCTGAGCTCAGCGATCTAGAAAAACACAGCAGCAAAATATCGTCGATCTGAGCTCAAAGATCGTCGAACTGAGCTCAGAGATAAAGATCCAAGGCAGAGTCAAAATCGTCGAACTGAGCTCACCGATCGTCGAATTGAGTTCGACGATATTATGAAGTTGAGCTCAGCGATCGTCGAATGGAGTTCGACGATCTGTCGAAGTTGAGCGAGACGATCGTCGATCGGAGTTCGACGAATCGTCGTGCTGAGCTCGACGATCAGACTTAGTCTCCAGACAGAATAACTTGGTCTTCAAGGCAGCTTCCAAACCTAGACTTCTAACCCTTAGACTCAATTCTAATTGACCTATTAAGCTATACAGAAGGTCAAGCAAAGGTTCCTAGAGACATAGTGATACTGACCCAAATTAGTAATAGGGTGTTCCAACAAGGTGGGCGAGGACCAATCCACCGCTTTCGTCTGCCACGACGGAGATATCCTGGGAGGTTCGGCTCCAGAAAGGGGTAACTAAAGGTCTGTGTGCATAGAGTTGGGTGGGTGAGTTGCACTTGCATGATCACATCATAACCCACTTGCATGTCATAACATAATCATAGCTTCAAACCCCTGTCACCTATTGTATAAGTGGTATGGTACGCTTATACAATAGGCCTTGCAAACCGAACCCTTGGTCTATAAGCTTGTGTGGGCAAGTTTATAAATAAAGGTTAAAATTCTTTATGTATATATTGCTGATAATAACCGACACCCCAACGTATAAATTGGTATGGGACTTTTTATACGATGGGAGCCCTGAAAAAGATCCCTTGCTTATATATTTCCGTATAAGTTAAGGTTAATTTTCATACTTTACTTTACTACCACATGTACCATGACAATTGCTAGTATAGGTCCGCTGCCATCTGTTTCTTGATTACTCTCCACCTTCAAGTCCTACCCTTTCTTCCTCCCCGCTCGGTGCCTAGGGGCCATGGGGGAAGGGGTGGGGGATGATAGGACTTAGTCTTTTAGACTAACGGTTTTCGAACCACATCATTTAGGGGATCGTGGAGCCCAGCATGGAGGAGCAGCCCCGCAGGTCAGCACGCTTGGAGATGGGGCAGTCTAGCACCAGAGTTCAGACGACGGGGACTGTGAGCCCCTGACCTTAGTTGTGTTTTATTTTGCTTCCGCTTGAGTGACTATATAGTGAGGATTTGTTGTAGCGGGCTTAAGACTTATTTTCAGTACATTATATTTTGTGGACTCTCCCTTCATGGAGATTATATTACTCTGATGTGATTGAATTTTGTGGACTTTTGGTTAGAATTTTACCACCCTTGTACTTACTCTACTTTTGTTGCTTTTCTGTGATCGAATCGGCCGGCAGAATCGGTGTTTCGCGATGATGACCCTTCAGGGCGTGATGGTGTCACCGCTAAGCAGCGGTTCTGGGCCTAAGACCCCGGTGTTAAAAAAAGGGGGGGTCTTACACAGAAAGCTCCAGACTTCCGCCACTGTAGTCAAAATAGGCCACACCCGTATTGCCACTATCTTCGACGGATCCACCGCTATCCCTTCTCCACTAACAACATGACCAAGGAACGCTACTGAGTATAACCAGAACTCACACTTGGAGAACTTAGCATACAACTGATTTCTCCTAAATGTCTCCAACACCATGTGTAGATGCTTGTAATGGTGCTCCTCACACTGCAAGTATACTAAGATATCATCGATAAATACTATCACGAAACGATCCAGGTATTCTCTGAACGTCCTATTCATCAGATCCATAAACACGAATGGCGCATTGGTCAGCCCAAACGGCATGACCGTGAACTCGTAATGCCCAAACCGCGTGCTGAACGCTCTCTTTGAGATGTCGCTTTCCCTTACCCTCAATTGGTAGTAGCCGGACTTCAGATCTAACTTCGAATATACTATTGACCCAACCAACTGATCAAATAGATCGTCAATCTTGGGGATCAGATACTTATTCTTCTCCGTAAGCTTGTTTAACTCCAGATAGTCAATACAGAGTCGCAAGCTCTCATCCTTCTTTTTAACGAAAAGAACCGGTGCGCTCCAAGGCGACGAACTTGGACGTACATACCCTTGCTCCAACAACTCCTACAATTGCACCTTCAACTCCGCCATCTCTCGCGGCGCTATCCGATACGGAGAGCGTGACACTGGTTTGGCACCCGATACCAGCTTAATTGTAAAATCAATCTCCCGCTGAGGACGGGCTCCTGGAAGATCATCTGGGAACACATCGGGATACTCAGACACAACTGGGATACAGTCCAGACTTGGCCTAGGCGTTGAAGCCTGCACTAAGGTGACAAACAGCTCTGCATCAGACCAAACTGCCTTAATCACTTGAAGGGCCGACATCAAAACTTCACCCGACCCCTTCATGCCCGCAAACGTAGTCTCCCATTCAGTATGCAGCCCCAACGTAACCTACTTTCGGTTGGAATCGATGTAAGCTTGCTGCTCCGAGAGCCAGTCCATACCAAAGATTACGTCGAACTCCCCCAACGGTAGTACCAATGCTCGTAAATCAAACTCCTGGTCCCAGATCCGTATCTTTACCATACAGAACTTATCTGCGCACATTGAGCACCCATTGGGAAACAACACATCCAACTTGTCTTTTGCCATCGAGGAAGGGACCCTGATGCGTGACACGAATCTTTCGGACAAGAAGGAATATGAAGCCCCCATATCAAACAGGGCTCTCACCGGAAAATCAAAAACCAACCCGAAGCCGAGCACTAAGAATAATAAGCTAACATATAAAAAGAGTTAACAACTACATAAAGTTAAACTGCTAAAATTTAACTCATACATGTCACCACGTTAGCTTGCTTTATGGCCTCTTGTAGACCAAGATTATAAACTCTGGGCTGGGCTGGAGCATGATGGGACGCAGTTGACCCCACTACCTTCCCTTTCTCTTCATAGGTCGCTCCAGGCTTCCTCTCGGACTTTGCACGTCCAATCCAACACTCACGAGCAAAGTGCCCCGTCTTCCCACAGTTGTAGCAAGCTCCTGGGACTCGACTTGTGGTTGCCCCCGACATACCAGACAAAGGGGCTGAGTTCGAAGTCCTCTGCCTCTTGTTCCATCTGCGGAATCCTGACTTTGCATTTGGCACTTTGAACTCTACCTTCTTTTCCCCTAGGTCCTTCTTCTCTTGCACTTTCTTCACAACCTTTTCCAATGACCGGGCCGAATTGACCAAGGCTAGGAAGCCTTGCGCCTTAGGCCCAGCAAGAAGTAACTGTATTTCGCCGCGTAGACCCTCATAAAATCGGTTGGTCTTCCTCTCTTCGTCCATAAACATAGCACCAGCATACCGACCCAACCGTGTAAACTCGTGGAGATACTCGTCCACGCTTCTGGCTTCCAGAATCAACCCAAGATACTGATTCTCCATCTTAAGCTTCTAAGTAGAGGGTAGATATCTGGCCAAGAACAATCTTGAGAATTCCTTCATAGACACATCAGCAAGCTGCCTTCCCACTATGAGATGAAACTCCAACTCATCCCACCACAGCCTCGCCTCACCAGCCAAAAGGAAGGTCGCTATGGTGGTCTTCTGCCACTCCTCAGTTAACGTGGCCGTCAAGACCCTCTTTATCGTAGAGAGCCAATCCTCAGCTTGAGCTGGCGTTCCAATCCCATCGAATCTCAGAGGATTATAGCCCATTACATGCTTGAGTTGTCTCTCTGTAGCTCTACTCGGCTCTACCTGATCCAATATCGCGCGCTCCACCACTCTCGGCTCTGCCGCCCTAACTGGTTCTTGCTCAACAACTGGTGGTGCGTGGTGCATTTGCCCCGCAGGTTGGGCATTTATCATCGCAAAGGCCGCTTCAGCCACCAACCTGATGTTTTCCGCTGAAGGAGGTGTTGTAGGTACGTCCCTCGGTGCACTACTTTCCGCGGATTACGGACGCTCCGACTGACCAGCATCGCTCCTAGCTGCCTAGAATAGCAAAGACCCACGATTAGACAACAAACAAATTGCTAAAAGCAATCATTGGAACACTCAGGTTCCACAAAATAAGTGTATTTTTCATTCCTAAGTGGACAATCATGGATTCTTTTTGATGTTATAACGATGACACACACATGAGCTCACCACCCATTAAAAGATTTCGCCCATGAATTCATTTAAGCCTGACCATAACCAGAAGTCTGATACCAAATTGTAACACCCCCATCCGTCGTATAACATATAATAGAAGGTCCAGCTGGAACCCGACGCCATATACCACGGACAGTCGAAAGGGTTACGTATGAATAACCAAACTATCCAATAAAGACTACTCGTCCTAACACAGAACATTCTAGCGGAAGCCTTTAAACAGTTGAAAGAACCCATAACTGTAATCCAATAATCATGAATGTCCACAACCACTATAACTAGAATGAAATACAAATACACTGAAAGGGACTTGGCCTTATGGCCTTACAAGAGTTCACTTAACAATATAATGTTTTCCATAAATCAGCTCGCAGGCCGGCTACACATGACAAAATACAGAACAACTATTCCCTTGGGCCTTCGATGGCCAGCTCAGCAACATGGGCTCCAGCCCGCTATTTTGCACTCGGCTCTGCAGCACATGCAAGCAACATTCCACCGCACTGTGGCAAACAAAGCAACCGTCAGCCAAAGCCGACCAAATTATAACAACACCGCCCCTAACTCGGGACGGCGGTGCTCCTTCCCTGCAATTCATTAGCCCAGCTAAACAATATATTACAAACATACTTCGCCACAGGTGTAGGTTCGCACGGCCAAACGCCCCGTGCACTCAGGGCACTTTATCGGTGAATCCTGATACTTCAGCGTCTTCACCACCACCCCCAGGATGGCAACCTCATGAGCATTTTAGCCTTTTTGACAACCGTCTAAGGCCCCCGACTATGCCAACGGCAAGTCCCCTTTTCCGGTCTCTCGCACCAAACCACATAGCCTAGGTCCGATTCCACTTGCCTGTTGCTCACAAGGCGTAGTTCACCTTAAGACGTACGCACGAACCAAGATTCTCTCGGATCCTAATATTCCAAACAATCACATAACCCAGTTATGTTCAAGTCCAGTTCCCTGACCGCCAAGTTAGCAGAACAACGATTCCGCTCAGTTTTTTGGTTGTGACTTGGAGTTAATCCCCAAGGATCCCTGCTGCAATCTACCGTGTAGAAACCCGAAAACCCAAAGCATGAAGTCTTCTCCGGCAAACCATAATAAATGCAACAATACCGATCCAGACCAACATGTCCGGGTAGGCTTCACGCACAATGCCTATGTCCGTACTTCAGTTTCGGACTCTATATGCAACACAAGGGGAACTATTCACGTCAACCCCAGGGTACACCGCACACTCGCCGCACACTTGCGGGAGCGGGTTTCCCTATGCAAAAAGGAAGAGAGCTTCACATGCTCAAGTAGAGAATCGTTACCCTTGTAGTACGCTTTTGCGCCATGGAAAACTATCCAGATAGAAGACTTCGCAACGGAATTTTCTCCACGGATCCGCTCTCGGTTCTCTAAATGGTGCTCCGATGCTCCGCCGGCGGCCCGAATCCTCCTCCTTCTTACTCCCTGCTCTAACTCCTTGGAAAGAGAAAGCTTAAGGGAGAAATGAGGAGTTAAACCACCATTCCCGGCCTTAATAGAGCAGGAACACATCTGGGCCGTCAGATCTTACTTAAAGAAAATGAATAGCTCAGATCTGCCCAAAAATCCTCAAACCTGGACCGAACACGGTCTTGCACACGGCCGTGTCCCAGGCCGGGTGCCTCGATCCAGGCACAATCGTCGAACACTGAAAAACCACACGGGCTAAGACACGCCCGTGTCTCAACCTGACACGCCCGTGTCGGGTCCTCGACATGCCCGTAACCGGGGGAGTGTCATATATAATCGTCACGCCAACTATCACGTCCCTGCTGAACACGAGTGGGGACATGGGTATGAACACACCCGTGTCACCCCTGACACGCCCGTATCAAAATTGCGCACAACCCGTTTTTCCTGTCATGTCCTTCTCTGGACACAGCCGGCCAACACACAAAGAAAGACACGACCTTGGACATGCCCGTGTCCTAGGCCGTGTACCCCTATACAGGAACCAAAATTTCTTTTGGATGCGAGCAGCTCAAATACGATTTTCGAGGCGTTACACTTTTTACACATGAGCACACCATTGCTTCCGCTGGATAGTTTGTCTACAAACTAATGCTCGAGCGGGGTGACCCAGTGTTGTGGACTTCTTTCTCATATGATTGTTGGTTGAGTGATACTAGTTTGTAAAAACGCTCCCCTTACCAAGGAGTTCACTGGGCCTTATGCCCAGAACCACCGCCCTATGGTGACACTAACACACAGGTTAGTCGCCACCGCATGACGCTCATCCTACATGCTATTACGATCATTTAACAAGTAGGCCAATTATGGGAGAAGAAGCAATCTAAGAAATATTGCAAGCCCACATCACAGAAACATCATCACATATATACAATGAAATTGCATAGTCCAACAACGAGTACATAGAGAGTAAGGGCATATGTTTGGTACATGCCAAAATGAATAAATTACTCACTCACACATCACTCTAAGTGGAAGCAAAAACTGAAACACCTGTCATCACATAACGCTGAGCTGTGGTAGTAGTGCTCTATATTTGCTCCTCACATCCTACCACCCCGACCTATTGGTCATGCTGGTGATCCATATACTCGAGATCCTAAAATGATACTATCACAACCGAACGTTAGTCATAAGACTAAGCCATTTTGTCCTCGACTCACCCCCGCAAGTCCTAGGCACCGTGCGGGAGGACGAAAGCGGAGAACAACAAAGCAGAAACAAAAGCGGGGGATAGTGGAACTATGCTAAGAAGAGTAAGCATCTAACATATGTATCAATGTAATATCAGTTGTACATGTATAACAAGAGTATAAAAATAGTAAAGTAAGGAGCATAACAGTAAAAGTAATACAGAGTTGTAAGGTAAAAATCTACAACTAAGCTATCATCATAGGAGTACATTAACTTATATGAATGTCCATACAAACTTATAATTTACGATTTTAGGAATTATAACTAATTATATAAAAGAGCTCATGCTAATTTATATGATAAGGATCTATAGTATGTATTCCCTAAGTATTTATATATGCTATGATGTGTTATACATGATATGATTCATACAAGTGCAACCCACCCATACAACTATATGATCACAGACCTTTAGTTCTTACTTTTTGGAATTAGGTAAACTCTCTGGTACCGCCGTTGTGGATATGGTAAAAGTGGAGCGGCCATCTTCACTCTTAGGCTGGTATACACACTACCAGGCCTAGACCTCCCATAGGACTTTATACACATCCTAGGTGCACTCTAGAGTCTCTGTGTACTATTTGTTGGCTATCCCACCAGTTTTTTTGGTCGAGTGTCCGTTTTCGGGGACCATCCTCCAGACTACAGTATAAACAACCTACTGACACCTCAAACCCTCACACCTTGCCAGAATCATCTTACTACCATCGATGTGATGATTGGCCCAATACCGCATGAACTGCCACTGATTTGTTTTTATGCACATGTAAGGTATTTCTTCCCGAGCCTCCAGCTTGCAGGACAAACCCATCCTGATATCAAACTCCCCAGCCTCCAGCACCCAGGAGCAACCCGTCCTGATATCAAACACTTGAGCCTCCAACTCGCAGGACTAACCTGTCCTGATATCAAGCACCCGAACCTCTAGATCGCCAGACTAACTCCTCATGTATCCCTCCAACCCTTCACGGCTGCGATTACAACATTGTTCCTCAACCAATTAGACTACTCTTATCTAATTTCAGTTATACTTAGTGACTTAGGGTTAATCCTGGACTTCCCGTATAATGTCCCGATTCGCACTAGGCCCCTCGTGCGCGCTGTTTGAGTCAGGAAAGATGACTTGGGCTCAGGAAACTGCTGGAAGCGTGGATGCACTTGTAATTGGGAGGAGAAGTCTGTCCAGAATAGGAAACGGGTAGAGACACGGGCGTGTCCTTATCCGTGTCTGTAAGGCCAGCTCTCGCGTCGACAACTCGGTAGGTCCATAGAAGGAAACGGGTAGTTACACGGGCATGTCACTACCCATGTGTATGAAGACACGGTAGGGACACGACGTGTTCCTACCCGTGTATGTCCAACCAGTTGTTCCCGAGAAGGACACAGGTAGAGACACGGGCGTGGCCCTACCCGTGTCTGTCCAACCAACACTCGAGTCGACGACTCGAGTTACCCTAGAGAAAGACACGGGTAGTGATACAGGTGTGTCACTACCTGTTTGTATGAGGACATGGGTAGAGACACGGGCATGTCCCTACCCATGTGTGTCGAGTAGAGCTCGACAAAGTGTGCCCCGAGAAGGACACTGGTAGAGACACGTGCGTGTCCATACCCGTGTATGACAAGTGAAACTCGACGAAGCGTGTCCTGAGCAGGACACGACCAACAACACGGCTGTATCAATGGGACACGGGCAGGGACACGGGCGCGTCCCTACCTTTATTTGTGTATCGAAGCGCCAGTCGAACCATCAACGATGCTTTGCCCGAGCGGGACACGGGTAGGACACGGGCGTGTCCCTACTCGTGTCATTTTTCACTTATAAGGGAAATGAAAACCCTAGCCATTTTCATTCTCATTTCAAGCCCCTTTTCTCTAGAGAAACTATTGTGGAGGAAGAAGGTGCTGGAGCAAGTCCAAGAGGTGAAGATCTGCCGCCGCCGGGGAGGAGAAGATGCCGCCGAGAAGAGTTACAAGATCCATGGCCAGAAATGGTGGAAATGTCGGAAATGAGGTGAGATTCTTCCCCTCTCCCTTGGTGCTAGATCTCTAGTTATTTCTTAGGAGAGACATCGACTCAAGAGAGTCTTGATGGAGAGAAAACGTTTTCTAGGAATGGTCATGCTAGGACAAGTGTCCTAGGTTTATAGATGTCTTCAACCTCTCCTTTACTCTATGTGATGATGGAGGTGGTTTCATGAAGAGGAGTGGCCTTTTGAGGGAGAATAAGGGTGGAGGAAATCTGGAAGTGAATTTTGTAAATCGACTTGAGGAGGAAGATGAACTGATGTCGTTCATTCCGCCTTAAGATGCGTGCAAAAATCTGTGTTCTGCTTGCAGCGATCTTTGTGGCTGTTTTCAAGTGTACTACGGCTAGATCTGGGCTTTCTACTAAACCCTAAAGTTATAGCCACCGTAAATACCTTTCCAACGAGTGGTTACACGCCTTCACCAGAGTTCTGTAGCCTCAGGAATCTCCGGTCGAATGTGTTGTCCTGATGGTGTTCTGTGCTTAAAATTCTGGGTTTGGTATAGCATTGGAATTGAATTCGGTAGAGATATTATAACTAATTCACTTAGGGGCTGGAGAATTCCTTATGTTTAAATGTTGTAGTTTAACGATTGATGAAATTGTTGGATGGAACACATGTAAACAAATGGAGAAGTAAATTGCACTTGAACGAATCTATTTGGTAGAAATTAATGAACGAACGTTTGTACGTGTTGATGAGATTAGAATGATTTCAATAAGAGTAATATTGAGGACTTAACGATAATCGTAATATGTCGATTATTGATAAGATTGACTCAAATTGGTGTACCCAATCGGTGGTGATTGTTATGAACAAACGATCGTTGCTATTTAGATTATTAATTCATGTGCGCACAAATGATTGAACTTGATTAAAGCATGGTAATCGATTATGTTAGAATTATGTGAACATAGATTGTAGTTAGTCTTATAGAATGCATTGACTCGGGTAATATGTAGACGCAACATAGTCGGACAGTTGGGCTTGGTCCTTAGTGTTCATTTCCCGGGGCTCCTTCCGTACCGAGTGGACGGTTGGGCTTAGTCCTCGTGCTTTCTCTGAGGATCCTTCCGTGCCACGATGATATGGAATTGCATGCGGTGTGAGTCGACATGTGGCGTCGTATTCCTGGGTTAAGGATAGTGTGGCAGGTCTACCGGCTTGCCAGTCGTCACACCGACGGGAGTTGACAGATAGACTTTGTGCGGTTGGGCTTGGTCCTCGGTGTTCATGTCCCGGGGCTCCTTCCGTGCCAAGTGAACAGTTGGGCTTGGTCCTCATGCTTTTTCTGAGGCTCCTTCCGGGTCACACAAGGCCAATTCGGGGCTTGGTTCTCGGTGCACATCTACCCGAGACTCTCGCTGAGTCATAGTATGCATGGGGCTCCGTTGTTGTGTTCTTAGCTTTGAGGCGTATGGAGTCCTAAGCGAAGTAGTGTGGATACCCGCTTAGTAGTAGAGAAGCCCGCTCTACTTTCACCGCCTGTCCATGGCGGTTGATGCCTGAGAGGTTAGCTACCTGCTCGAAAAGTGGGAACTATGAGTCTGTGTCGACATAGCGGTTACATGTGTGTGATCATGGGTGAGTCATTGCATGGCATACATACCATCACATTACATTTCATAAACAAGATCCTCATCATATAATTTTGTATGGTGATGTAGATTTTATAAGTTTTGAAAATGATCCAAACTAAACTCTCAATTAGGCAAGTGCACCTATCGAAATTTAGTATAGGAAATATCGTATTTAAACTCGGGGACCGTTGAGTATTTGTACTCACAAGGACGAACTATTATTTTATCGATCGGAAAATTGGTTTTGCGAAAAATGAAAACGAACGTTAAATTAAGAGGAGAAATTCGATGAATAAAAGGCTAGCACCTTATCTAGAATCCCTTTGGGCTAGAATAAAATCCACGAAATTAAAGAACACAAGCATCTAAATTATTAACTTCGACCGCGGAGGTTCCAAAGCTACGAAGCGCCTCTCTCGAGAATACGCACTCGACTAACCTTAGGTAGATCGATTAAGACCTCTCGGCCAGTCGAAAGACCTAAGCTTGCTTTAGGCGGTGAACCTCACTAATGGAGTTGACTCCAAGGCGGAAGAATTTTGCGTTCCTCTCTCGAGGGGTGCAAGAAATTCTCTTTATCCTTGAGTGATCTACTCGTATCCACAACCTCTCGGTAAATCTAGGATACGAATCTAAGCTCGAATAAACATAATTTGCAACTTATGAATTTGAAGAAAATTTAAATCAAAGATAAATCAAAGTTTAGAAAATAGACTGCTTGCTAAATTGAGACAAAAATAAGAATTTTATTCCATTCCAAAGTTTATCATGATCAAGTGCTAATTGGGAAATTAGCTACTCATCATGATGGGAGTATTACATGAAAGCATAAAGAAAGACATGATCAAAGAAAATACTTGAAAGTAAAGGTACAAAATGAAATTAGAATGCAGGAAAAACAGTAAATAAAACAGCACTAAACTCCCAAAAATCTCCCCCAGCATCTGAAGCTGTCTGGAATTTATAGAAAAAGTTGCTGGGGTGGTCACGCCCCTAGGTCACGCCTGTGACCTAGGGCGTGTCGGTCTCGGAACCGTCGTCTTCAAGTCCTCTGAACGTTGGCGCGAAACCGCCAAAAGTCGTTAATTGGCGGGTCACGCCCCTAGGTCACGCCCGTGACCTAGGGCGTGTCTTGACGGTTGTAGAAGAACGGCGGGAAGCAGAAACGGCGGGAATAACTCCGGCCGTTGTTGGAGGGGTCACGCCCCTGGTCACGCCCGTGACCGTGGGCGTGTCTTGAGAAAACTTCCAGCGCCTGAAACTGCAGCATTAAGTCGGCACGTCGGGCTGTCACGGGGTTAGTCACGCCCGTGCCAAATGAGTCACGCCCGTGACATGTTGCAAATTGAAACTGCCGTTGACTGGAAGTCAGGGCAAAGCACTGGATGTCACGCCTGGAGTACACGCCCGTGTGATGATGGTCACGCCCGTGACATTAGGGCGTGTACTTTCAATTGACGTGGCAGATAGCTCCTTCCACGCGCCGGGTTCTCGCCCGGATGTCACGCCCGTGACTATGTCGGTCACGCCCGTGACTCTGGCGTGTCTTTTGAAATATTATTGCTTTTGCCCAGTTTTGTCTCCTGGTCAACCCTATAGACTCCAAATTGAAGTTTGCAGCCCAGATTGCCCTGAAATAAGAAATTAGAAAAATTCAATAATAAAATTACAAAATATAATTATAAACTAATTAATTATTAAATAAAAATAACATAAAAACATGGACAAAATTAGAGTTATCAAATACCCCCACACTCACTCGTTTGCTCGTCCCGAGCAAACAACTTCACATGGAGAGTAGAAAAATTTTAACGCTAAAAACGAAAATTGAATATAAGAAGTAGAATGCGAAGTCTTATGCCTATGCTTGTAGTAATTATTGTAGAAGAACCTACTCAGCATACAAATTAGTTTTTTTAATTTTCTAAAATATGTTTCCACTTATTATTTTTACTTCAGAGATGGAAACACGATAAATCTTCGAATCATGTTTAGGGAGAAAGTAGCGTGTTTGCTAAGATAACATTGCACAAATCGAAGATCGGGATACCCTCCAAAGAAATCCATCAATGTCGATGGCCATAGGCTTGCCCTTTCACACTCTCGCCACGGCACTAGGTTAACTTATAAGCACAAATCAGTAGGACTTAAGTAGGTTAGAATGTAGGCTTAGGTTTTTGGTTTGGAAAAACAAAGATAAATGCGATGGGTAGACACACCAAAACCTAAAGAGAGCTTGCACAAAAGAAATAAATTGAAAATCTTCGCCAATTCCTTTGTTTTTTTTTCAATATGTTGAATATTTTTTCAACTTCCTCTTTCTTTTTTTTCTCTTTTTTTTGTTTTTTTTTGGTTTTTTTTTCTCTTTTTCTTTTGGTTTTTTTTTTGTTTTGAGGAGAAGTGAAAAATAGAACAACTCTTGTATATTTTGTCAAAAGCCACCAAAATAAAATGGCTCCTAATCACACATAAACTGGTTTTATCTATAATTTTAAGCTCGGTTTTAGGTGTGTAATTAGGATGCTTTTTAGGCTTTGGTAAAGTGTTGGTGGAGCTATAACAAAAGGAAGGGTATAGGCTCAAATTGGCTTAGCAAGGGAGAAACGTTAGGTACGGGTGCAAAGGCTCAAACTAGACAAAAGAAATGCCTAAATCATTTTCATGCAAATGAGTTTAACCTATGCAAAGTCTTGAGAATAGCTAGAGGGCAAGTTCTAGACATCGAGAAAAAATACCTCTTTCTTGATCCGCGAAATATCTCTCTAGTAAACTTCTACATACTCTCCTAAAATATTTTTAGATTTTGTCGGTTTCCAAGTAGAAGTAAAATAAACTATTTCTACGCATTCAGAAAAAGAAAAATCTAATTGTATGCTGAATATTTAATTCTACTCAAATTCTACTAACATGTGCACTTAACTAGAAACACAGCATGGCCAACAGTTCTACTACAAAATTCAAAATTCAATTAAAGCATCAAAAAGTTTCTAAACTTATGTAAAAGTTGAATACCTAGAATGTCGCATGTGAGTAAATAGAGAAATAAAGATCTCCCTAATTTTGAAAGTAATCCTATGTTTTATTTATATATATATATATATATTTTTTTTTAATAATTTTTTTTTTGTATTTTTGTAAAATAAGCAAAAACAAAATTGCACAAAATAAATAAAATCCTTTTTTTTGGTTTATTTTTTTTTTTTTTTTGAGACAAAAATAATTTTTGTATGTTTTGCTTGAGAAATATCCCCCCATACTTAAACAAGACATTGTCCCCAATGAAAAATAAATAAATAAAGAGAAAAGAGAGGAGACTTCCCTGAAGCGGGTCATGCAGCACCAAAAAGTACCTGGAAGAGAAAGCTGAAGCAAAAAATATTTTTTTATTTTACGAAAAAGAAAAGATACATGACAAAGGAAAAGAAAATGATAAAAGAAAAGATACAATAGAGTGGTCTACAATCCCAAAGAAAAAAAACAGGCTAATCATCATCGCTATGCTGCCGCGGCTCCTGATAGTGCGTCCGGAGGTCGGAAAACTCACGCTCAATACGTGCCATGGAGGAGGCTTGATTTGTCGCAAGCGTGGTAAATCGACTGTCAAAACTCACAAATCGAGCGTCAAAATCGGCCTGCATCGTATCTAAGCGTGTGTGAAGAGACGCAAACTAACGATCCCAATAGCTCTGAGGACCGGGCTCGGAAGAAGGGCCCTGCGGTGGTGGAGGAATCTGGGGAGAGTGAATAGTGCCGCTGGGACCGGCACCGTAATCAAGGCCAAGATCTCCACCAACGACTGCGGGGGGAATAGCCTCAAACTCTCCATCACGTCGCCGCGCTAGGCCGAGGGCCTGAAGGGTCTGGAACTGGATAACTTGCGGCGTCTGAACGCAGCTGAGGCATGGAAGAGCATCCCAAATGCCGAGCTGCTTCGCGAGGAAAGTGATGAAGTTCCCGCCGTGCACTGCTCCCAACCTCGCATTTTCGGCCTGGTGCCGAAAGAAAATTGCGAGCAGATAACCAAGGTTGAGGGGGACCCGGTAAAACATACTATATAAATATAGTAAGTCTGCCCGAGTCACCACCCCGTGGCTATCGCCGCGACCAGAAATAGTGAAGGTAAGGAGGTTGTGGAGAATACGTAAGGCGGGAGAAATGAGTTGGCTGCCTTTGGATTTCTTTAGGGTGTAGGGGGCGGTGTCACTACTGATTTCCGCCCAAAAGGCGAGAAGGTTGAAATCGGTCGGGAAATCAGTAAGTAAATCGAGATAGGCGGGAGATTGGGAAAAAGCCTCCGAGCAGAAGCCCATGACGACATTGAGCTGGCGGATGGTGAGCTGATGCACCATCCCACCTAGGCGAAAGATGATGAAGTCGTCATCGGCCGCCCAGCGGAACTCGAAGGAAGCCAAGAACTCAACGGTGAGTTCAAGAAAGGCATGCTCGGAAATAGAGAAGAGGGAACTCCATCCAGGGGTGGACAGAAATCCCCGTACCAAATCCGCAGCTCCAAATGTGGCGAGGATCGCCCAATCTAAAATGCGGAACACGCCAAGTGGTTTGGCGCGTAGGCGCTCGCTGCGCTCCTGCTGGGTTTGGTTTTGAAAAAGGAGCATGGCTTCCGCTGCGGCGGGATCCGCGGGGTGCTCGGAGGAGGAAGCGGTGGAGCGAGGGTGGTGGCGAGGCATTTTGGTAGAGGGAAGAAGAAGGAAGGAATCGGGTTAGCAAAGGGAGAAGAGAAGGGTTGGATGGTGTGGAGGAAGAAGAGGGGGAAAAACCCTTTTTATAGAGTTTTCGGGTTGGTCACGCCCCCCTGTCACGCCCGTGACAGGGGGCGTGACAAGCACGGGTCAAAAAAGAAAAGGAATCCGAGGCTGCCAGACTCGGATTCGCTGGTCACGCCCCAGAGTCACGCCCGTGACTCTGGGCGTGTAAGGCGTGCTCGGCGCAGGAATCCAATGCGCTGGCATTGGATTCCAAGGCCACGCCCATGGTCACGCCCGTGACCATGGGCGTGTCTCATAAAAAATTAACTTAAAGGAATCCGAGGCGTTGACCCGGGGTCACGCCTCGGATTCGACGACACGGCCCAGGTCACGCCCGTGACCCTGGGGCGTGTATCTGAAACGAGAATTAAATTTTTTTCCCGTTTTTTTTTTTTTCGGGCTAGTCACGACCGTGACTAGTTAGTGTCACGGGCGTGACACTAACTGTCACGGCCATGACTGGGCAGGAAGAAAAGTTTTTCAGCTTCACTTCTTCGAACGAAATTTCGGGCTAGCCACGCCCGTGACCAATGATGGTCACGCCCGTGATAGGACCGAAAGACGAACGGAACGCTGCACTCGACGAAACCACTCTCGGGTTTCGCCCGACGAACTCAACACGGCTCGGTCACGCCCGTGACCACAGGTAACGCCCGTGACAGAGGCGTGTACGAGCAGAAAAAAAAAAATTCTTTTTTTCTTTTGATTTCTTTTTATTTATTTTTTTTTATTTTTGATTTTTTTTTTTAAGATTCAACTAATAAAACAAAAGTTACCGACTTGAAGAAACGCGTAGACTTGACGCTCAACTCCGTCGATAGTCACGCCAAAAAAAAATGTCCTTCAAACCTGCAAAAATTTAAATAAAATTAAAATGTAAGAAGAAAAGATAAGCATGGGGTGCCTCACACAAGCGCTTTGTTTATGGTCGTTGAGCTCGACCCAAGCGGGGCACTCGTTTATGGGTTCGGGAGGTTAATTTCCTCCCGGTACTCATTAGTAGTATCACCGGCGAGGAATATCTTCAACCGGTGCCCATTCACTTTAAATTCGCCTTGTTCCGGGTGCGAGATAAGCACTGTCCCATATGGCCATACCTCTTTTACAATAAAAGGGCCGGACCATCGGGACTTGAGTTTGCCCGGAAGAAGTCGGAGGCGTGAATTATAAAGGAGAACTTGGTCTCCCGGTTTGAAATCTTTAGGGTGCTTAATTTTTTTATCATGATAAAATTTGGTGCGCTCGTTATAAAGTTTATTACTTTCATAGGCTAAGGAGCGCCACTCATCGAGCTCGTTAATTTGGAATTTCCGAAGCTCGGAGGACAAAGTTTCATCTAGATTTAAAAATTTAAGCGCCCAAAAGGCGCAGTGCTCAAGCTCAACCGGTAAGTGGCATGCTTTCCCATAGACCAATCGGTACGGCGTACAACCGATAGCGGTCTTGTACGCGGTCCGATAAGCCCAAAGAGCATCATCAAGCTTGACCGACCAATCCTTTCTATTAGTAGAAACCGTTTTCTCCAAAATTCGTTTGATTTCACGGTTAACTACTTCTACCTGACCACTTGTTTGAGGGTGATAGGGGGTGGCTAACCTATGTGTAACGTCGTATTTAGACAAAACTTTGGCGAATTGTGCGTTACAAAAGTGGGTGCCCCTATCACTAACTATTGCCTGCGGTGCTCCAAATCGTGAAAATAGTTTTTTGAGAAATTGGGTCACGACTCGGGCGTCATTAGTGGGAAGGGCTTGCGCTTCCACCCACCGTGACACATAGTCGACCGCTACCAAAATATATTTGTTGCCATGCGATGTTGGTAGCGGTCCAACAAAGTCGATCCCCCATAAATCAAAAACTTCAATTTCTAAAAATGTATTTAACGGCATTTCATCGCGGCGGGAATATTACCTGAGCGTTGGCATTGTTCACAATGACTTACATGGGCGTGAGCATCCTTGAAGATGCTTGGCCATAGAAGCCCGCTTCAAGTATCTTCCGAGCCGTCCGATTAGCTTTATAGTGCCCACCGGCGGTGTTGGGTACATTGGTCAAATGTACCTGATTTGAAGAAGCCTCACCTAACTCAATGATATACATCAGAATGTATTTGATGTTTGTTTGAGTTATTTGTGCAGGTTAGGTATACACTGGACTGAAGCTGAAAATTTCTAAGTCCATGTGTCGACACCCAGAGGCAAAGTGTCGACACTTGAGAAAGCTTGTGTCGACACCCAGACAAGCAGTGTCGACACTTGGAGTCATTGTGTCGACACCTGGGAAGAAGTGTCGACACCAGTCAGAAAGTGTCGACACTTGGAGCTGTGTCGACACTCAGTGTAGAAGGATGCAGAAAAGCTGTGTCGACACTTAGCAGAAGTGTCGACACCTTGAAGAGCTGAGTCAACACCAGACAGTGTCGACACTTGGAGTTGTGTCGACACTCAGCATAATTCTGCAGAGACTAAGTACAAGTGTCGACACTCAACACAATGTGTCGACACTCATTCAGCAGAGTCAACATATGAAGAATGTGTCGACACTCTACACAATGTGTCGACACACACTCAAAGAAGTCAACACTTGAAGTTTGTGTCGACACTCAGCACAATGTGTCGACACACACTCAAAGAAGTCAACACTAAAGGAATGTGTCGACACTCAGCACAATGTGTCGACACATAACCAGAAGACTCAACACTTGAAGAAAGTGTCGACACAAGGAGCTGTGTCGACACTTAGCAAAGAACAGAAAAGTTGTAAAATATTCTAAGTATAAGTGTCGACACTAAGGGAATGTGTCGACACTCAGCTGAAGAATCAAGAATGAAGACTTGTGTCGACACCAAGAAGCAGTGTCGACACTTGACAGTTTCTACACATGAAGATGTGTCGACACAAAGGAGATGTGTCGACACTTAGAAGAATACAGAAAGAATGAAGTACAAGTGCTTGTGTCGACACTCAATTTCAGTGTCGACACATGCAGAAGAAACTGTGTCGAGACATACAAGGGAATGTGTCGACACCTTGTAGACTTGTGTCGACACTTACACAACATGTGTCGACACTTGGTCTATAAGTGTCGACACTTAAGAACAGAAAGTCTCGACACTAACTGACAGAGAATTTCAAGAAGTGACTGGTTGACATGACAGCTGCCAATCCAGCCGGTCTACAGCAACTGTCAGCAAAGTCAAAAGACTGTTATAAACCGGATCAGCCGGTTACCATGAAGGAAGCCTATAAATAGGCACCCACAGTCTACAGAAAAGGTGTGGAGATAATAATTAAGAAGTTCACAAACATTACATGGTGTGATTGAAGTAGTTGATCAGACTAAATCAAGAAGTGATACACAGAAGATCAACACAAGAAGATCAGGCAGTCCAACTGCAGATCTAAGTAGTTGGAGAGAGAGAGCTCCAACCAAGGATTCAGTCTTTGGAACTAAGGCTGAGAAGAAGAATTCAGAGTCATCTGGATTTCAAGAAGCAGAGATCAAGGATCAACTGCAGAAGATTCAGACTAATTCAGTTCTACTCAAGAAGCTTTGAAGAAAGCTAAGTCAGTTTGGATCAAGCTGAGTTCTTCCAAGAACTCTCCAAGAAACTCTCAACTCCTCTCATTCCTTCTGAGTTGTAGAGTTAGAATTTGTAATTTCTATTATAACTTGTAAGATCCATTGGATCTGAGTGATTGTAAGCCTATTTTATAAAGGCTGAGGGTAGGGCTTGGTGCCTGAGTGTAGGAGTTGAAGAACTCTGAGTGTAGGCCTTTGATTGGCTGAGTGTAGGCCTGGGTGGCTGAGTGTAGGCCTTTTGGCTGAGTGTAAGGCTTTGGGCCTGAGGTAGGAACCTTGTTGGGTTCTGAGCTAGTGGAGAAGTTTGGCCGAATCTAGTACACTGCTAGATAGGCGAAGGGGGAAAGTGGATGTACCCAAAGATTGGGGAACCACTATAAAATTAGTGTGTCTGCTGTGCTGTGCTGTGTTGTGGCTTTTCTGTGTGATTTCTGAAATTGCTGTTAACTGTAATAATCTGTGATAAACTGTTGTGCTGTCAAACAAAAGTTAAAAAGGTTTAGGTCACCTATTCACCCCCCCCCCCCCTCTAGGTGTTTAGGTACCATATCTTTCAAGTGGTATCAGAGCCAGGTTCCTCAAAATCAGGACTAACTGTCTGAGGAGATCCAGTTTGGCAGATTCAGTTAAGTCAGGAAACAGGAAACAGTTTCAAGAAAATCAAGAACATGGGTTCTTCAGAGAATCATAAGGAGTTGGGTTCAATGAAACTACCTATATGCAGAAAAGAGATCTTTGGGATCTGGAAAGAGAGGGTTAGGCTGTTTATGGAAGCCTCTGACCCTAGAATATACATCACAGTCAAAGAAGGGCCATATGTGCCTATGAAGATTTCAGTTTTGGATGCAAATCAGAGGACTCCAAAGGATTTCTCTGAAATGACCAAGGATGAGATTGTCCTAGCAACTATGGACAAAAGGGCACAGAACATCATAGTCAGTGCAATTGATGATGCCACCTTCCAGAACCTTATTCACTGTAAAACTGCAAAAGAAATGTGGGATACCCTCATTGTCTACATGGAAGGTTCTGAAGAAGTAAGGCAAGATAGGAAGTCCTTGCTTAATCAAGAATATGAGAGTTTTAGGCAAGGAAGAGGAGATAGCATCACTGAATGCTATAAGAAATTTTATAGAATTGTAAATGAACTCATGTCATATGGAAGAGAGTTCACAAACTATGAGTTGAATGACAAATTCTTAAGGTCCCTAACCAAAGACTGGGACACCAAGATTTGTGCCATCAGAGAAATGGCAAAGTTGGGAGAAATTCCTCCTCCCACACTTTTTGGCAAGTTGTTATCCTATGAGATGCAATTGTCAGTAAGAAAAGAAGAAGAAAAGTCAACAAGGACTGAATACAGAGAAAAGACTGTTGCCTTTAAGTCAGATGTACCTAGAAAGAGCAGGACCAAGTCATCAACTCCTCCTCCTGAGGTAGTTGAATCAGAATCTGAAGAATCTGAAAGTACAAAATCTACAAGCAGTGAAAGTGATGAAGACTTTGCTGCATTCACCAGACATTTTCAGAAGTTCCTTAAGAAGAAACAGTGGAGGTCTAGACCTTCATCTTCCAAAGGGAAAGAGGTTCAGTATCTGGAAAAGAAGCCTTCAAAGAAGGACAAGAAAAGGACCAAGACAAGTAAGGCAACTGGATCCAAGATAATTTGTTACTGCTGCAATAGACAGGGCCATGTTATTGCAGACTGTCCTGAAAGAAGGAAGGAATCCAGTGACAAGAAGAAAACACACTTCAAAGGAAAGAAGGAGAAGTCCTTTGTTGCAAAGAATGAGAAGACTCTTTCAGATATGTCTTCTTCAGACACAGAGACAGATGCTGAAGCCTATATTGGGCTATTTGCTGAAGAAGAAGAAGAGTTCATGCAGATCATGGAATCTATCTATGAGCAAGAAGACTGTCAAAGCCAAGGACTGATGGCTTTGACTGAAAGTACCAAAAACCTGGAGCAGCCAGGACCCAGTCAGGTACAAGGCTTAACTCAAAGTTCTGATTCCAGTTCAAGTTCAGAGTCAGAGTATTCTTCATCAAGTGATGAGAATATGTCTGAGTCTGAGGGAGATATTCATCAACTCCTAGATGAATATCAAGTACTATTGCTAGCCTATAAGAAAAGCAAGACCCTAGCCAAAAATTTGGCCAAGGAAATTGCTGATCTCAAGACAGCTGCAATAGATTATGAGAAGAATTATGATCAAAAACTAAATGAAGTGGCCAGGCTGAAACACATTACTGTGATTCAGATGGGTACCATTACATTTAAGAATGATCAAATTAAGAAACTGGAGATTAATCTTCAGAAGGAGAAAGAGCTAGTAGCTAGGTTTTCAAAACCTAAATCAGTGCTACCCTTGATTGATGATTTTGTTCATCATAAAGGAAAGACTGGACTGGGATTTGTTAATCCAGCATGGACTGTTCAGAATCAGTCCAAGTCCAAGGGCAAAGCCCCAACATTCACTAAGACTGTTGTAGTTAAGACAGCCAAGTCTGTACCTAAGCAAAGGTACAACAAATTTGAATGTTGGTGCTGTGGCAAAGTTGGCCACTTTGCTTTGGACTGTTGGCACAATGTGAGTGCCAAAGGTAGTAACAAGATACCTGGTGGAAAGCCAGTAGGTAGCCTTGTTAAGTTGTAAGCTAACAGTTACCAAGGACCCAAGAAACCATTGGGTTCTAAGGTTCAGTAATTTGTTTTGCAGGAGAATCCAAGTGGCCATACCCCAACATGGTACTTGGATAGTGGATGTTCCAGACACATGACTGGAACTAGGGGACTACTGAAGGATTTCATTCCAATCAAGAATGGTCCAAAGGTGACCTTTGGTGGTTCAGAAAAAGGAATCATCAAAGGGTTTGGTAACATATCTTCTAACTTAGTTACCATTACTCAAGTGGCTTATGTTAAAGGTTTGAAACATAACCTCATTAGTATAAGTCAATTAAGTGATGTAGGGTATGACATCTCATTTGTTAAAAATGGTTGTCATATCAAGAGGTCTAGTGATCAAAAGATCATTTTGACAGGTTATAGGAAGAGAAATGTCTATTGTTTAGACATTATGGTTGAGAACAATAGTTCTCCAGTTTGTCTTGTAGCTGATGAGACAGTCTCTCAATGTGTCAAATGGCACAAGAGGCTTGCTCATCTTAATTACAAGACTATTGGCAAACTCTTTAGTGAAGAGTTAGTGAGGAATGGTCCTCAAGTTAAGTGTGTCAAAGATGGCATTTGCTCAGCTTGTCAAAAGGGCAAGCAGACTAAATCCACCTTTAGAAGCATTGACAACAAGGATGCTGTGAGGTGTTTATACCTCTTGCATATGGATCTATTTGGTCCAATGCCAGTTCACAGCTTAGGTAGGAAGGTCTACACCTTTGTAGTTGTTGATGACTACTCAAGGTTTTCCTGGGTGTTCTTCTTAAAGCAGAAATCTGAAACACCTAGTGTCTTCCACAGTTTTGTTAAGCAAATTCAGAATGAATTGAACTGTACAGTGGTCAAAATTAGAAGTGACCATGGTACAGAGTTTCAATCTGAAAGCATGACAAAACTATGTGAAGACTATGGGATATTTCAAGAATTCTCTTCACCTAGAACACCTCAGCAAAATGGCATTGCTGAAAGGAAAAATAGAACCTTGATAGAAGCTGGTAGACTCTATTAAGTGATTCTTCACTACCAGAATATTTCTGGGCTGAAGCAGTTAACACTGCATGCCATGTGATAAATAGAGCTACCATAACTAAAAGGTTAAACAAGACCCCCTATGAAGTAGTGAAAGGCAGGAAACCAAACCTATCCTATTTCAGGATTTTTGGTTGTAAATGCTTCATACTTAACAATGGGAAGACTTACTTAACTAAGTTTGCTGCCAAATCCCAAGAGGGAGTGTTTGTTGGGTACAGCAGTAATAGTAAGTCTTATAGAGTCTACAACTTGACTACACAAGTTGTAGAGGAGTCTGTGCATGTAGTTTTTGATGAGACACTTCTTATTAACAATGAGTTGTCTAGTAGTGTGTGCAGCCCCACAGGTCTTTCTAAGAAGATGGACAAGCTAACCATAGAAGATGTACCTGCTGCAAGACAGCAAGTAGAAGAAGATGGCTTATGTCCAGGGGGAGAACTACATGTACCAGGAGCTGAAGAAGTTCAAGGAACTCAGCATGATGAAGATGATGAAGAAGTACAACCAGAAGTAAGGATGCCTCCAGCCAACAGGCATCTAAGAGATCATCCAGTGGAGCTGATCATTGGAGATCCAAGACAAGGTGTTCAGACAAGGAGCAGAAATCAGAATGCTGCAATATATTCAAGTTTTCTGTCTCAAATAGAACCAAAGAAATTTGAAGAAGCTATACAAGATCCACAGTGGACTGAAGCTATGCAGGAAGAGCTAAACCAGTTCAAGAGGTGCAAGGTTTGGGACTTAGTTCCTAAGCCTAAAGATCACAATGTGATAGGAACAAAGTGGATCTACAGAAACAAGTTAGATGAACAAGGAGTCATCATTAAGAATAAGGCAAGATTGGTTGCAAAAGGATATAGGCAAGAAGAAGGTATTGATTTTGATCAAACCTTTGCTCCAGTAGCCAGACTGGAAGCCATAAGGATGTTCTTGGCCTATGCAACCTACCAAGGATTCAAAGTATACCAAATGGATGTGAAGTCAGCATTCCTTAATGGTAATTTAAAAGAAGAAGTATATGTGGAGCAACCTTCAGGTTTTGTTGATTCTACTTTTCCACATTATGTCTATAGACTTAGGAAAGCATTGTATGGGTTAAAGCAAGCTCCTAGAGCTTGGTATGAAACCCTATCTAGTTTCCTCATTGAGAACAAGTTCACAAGGGGGAAAATAGATAAGACTCTATTCCTTAGGGAATCTAGAGGCAAAGTAATACTTGTCCAAATATATGTAGATGACATTATATTTGGGTCTACTGAAAGTAGCCTTTGCAAAAAGTTTGCAAAGCTTATGCAGAGTCAATTTGAAATGAGTAGTATGGGAGAACTGAAGTTTTTCTTGGGTCTCCAAGTTAAACAGACTGAAAGTGGTCTTTCCATATGTCAGTCTAAGTTCACCCTAGAACTCATAAGGAAATATGGTATGGATTCCTCCAGTACCATGAAGACTCCTATGGGGTCAAGTATGTCTCTAAGCAAGGATGATGCAGGGAAACCTGTAGATGAAACCTTGTATAGAGGGATAGTTGGCTCCTTACTATACTTGACTGCAAGTAGGCCTGACATTATGTATGCTACATGTGTTTGTGCCAGGTATCAAGCCTGCCCCAAAGAGTCTCACTTGACTGCAGTCAAGAGAATCTTGAGATATCTAAAGGGCACACCTTATCTAGGCCTCTGGTACCCTAGGAATGGAGATTTTGATCTAACAGGCTATTCAGATGCAGACTTTGCAGGATGCAAGGAAGATAGAAAAAGCACAACTGGATCCTGTCAATTCCTAGGTGGAAGACTTATCTCTTGGAGTAGTAAGAAGCAAACCAGTGTGGCCATCTCCACAGCTGAGTCAGAGTATATAGCTGCAGGAAGTTGCTGTGCTCAACTTCTATGGATTCAACATCAGCTAGAAGACTATGGATGTCAGGTAAGTAGAACTCCACTTTATTGTGATTCTACTAGTGCTATTTCCATAGCTAATAATCCTGTATCTCATAGTAGAACTAAACATATTGAGATAAAATATCACTTTCTTAGGGAGCATGTAGAAAGAAATGATATTGCACTTGAATATGTTAAAACAGATAATCAGATAGCTGATATGTTCACTAAGCCCTTAGATGAAGCTAAGTTTAATAAGTTCAAAATTGAACTAGGTATGATAAACTTAGACTAAGTATACAGAACAAAAATTGGCTAAGTAAAAAGGTGTCGACACATAGACAAGTCTATGTCGACACAGAATAGTAAGTGTCGACACTTCAGAAAAATGGTGTCGACACATCTAGGAAGTTAGTGTCGACACTTCAGAATGTTAGTGTCGACACATGTCGAGTAGGTGTCGACACATCCACTAAGGTGTCGACACTTAAGTTTTACTCAGAATTTTTCTAAGTAAAGTCTCGACACATGTCGAGTATAGTGGTGTCGACACTTAACCAAGTGTCGACACATAGAATCTGTTAACTAAATTTGTGTCGACACATGAGTGTCGAGACATTATAGGTCAGTGTCGACACTTATTGACAGTGTCGACACATCATTAGAAATTCCTCCCGCCTGTTCGTCTTCAAACAGGAAAGGTATAAATAGGGTTCTGTCTTTGATTGTCGACACGCTTTCAAAGTTTCGAGACCTAAACTCTTGTGTCGACATTTCTCTCTTCTCAAGACTAAATCTTCAAACCCTAATGGCTCCCAAGCTGGAAGAGAACGTCAACGAGGGCTATGAGCTCGTGCGAGGCGCATTTGACGACAGCGATCAGGAATTCAAATCGGTGATTACCCTAGTCAGCGATTCAGGACTGGAATTCTTGGTTTCAGAACCAACGAAAATCTGGAAGAAAGAAGTAATTGAATTTCTTACTCAAGCAACTGTGGACGACTCTGGATTCAGAATCAAGTCCAGGGTGCATGGCACCAAAGTCAAACTATCCCCCAAGTCTTTGAGAAAGGTACTTCAGCTACCTAAGATTCAAGAAGAAGAGGAGGTAACTGCTTCTAAGACCAGGGAAGCTCTTACTTGGTGTGGACTGGATTCACAGATGAAGGTGGGATCAGTCTTCAATAGGAAGGGGATGAACAATCAAGGCAAGTTCTTGTCAGAAGTAGTGGGCAAGGTAATTCTGTGCAAACCAGGAGGGCATGACAGGGTGTCTGCCTCCATGTTTGAAGTAATGACCAGAATCATCTTCACTCTGAAGACAGATTGGTCAATGGTGGTTTTTGAGAAAGTGAAGGAAAGCCTGAAGAAGCCCAATCTGGGCAGGATTATAAGTCTCTACCTGGCTGGATCCATTCCAGAGGTAATGAGCACTGCTGCAGGAACAAAGATAAATCATATGAGGAGAATGGACTCCAGAATATTCTCAAGATGGGAAAGGGTGCTGGTGTCAAAGGACTTGGCCACCCCTGAGAAACAAACTTCTAAGACAGACTCTCCTCCCAGGAAGAAAAGGAAGACAGCTGCTGTGCCTCAAGAGTCCTCAAGCAGCTCAGGCAGTGAAGAACAGGTGGTCTTCACTCCTGAAAGTCCAGTAGATGTGACTGCAGCAAAGTCACCTGCTCCTCAGGAGCCAGCTGATATCCAGGGGGAGCCTCCAGCTGTAGAACATCCATCTACACTGGATAGTGAGCAGGCTACTCTCATCATTCAAGAGGTACTTGTTGATCTTAACACTTTGAATTTTTGTATAACAAATTCTGATTTGTCTGATGATCATCAGCAAAATCAGCCAGCAAACCCAGAACCAGATGTTGTTCTTCCAGACACATCTGTTGTGATACCTGATACAGTGGTTGAAGAACCAAGTACATCTCCTGCACAGTCTCCAGCAGAGTATACCATGGAAGATCTGTTTTTGAACTTAGATCAAGATGATTTTGATATGGAAAAGACTGCTGCTGATGCAGTGAAGGATGCTGTTGCTGAGGGGGAGACTTTGGATAGTCAAGAAGAGCCTATAAGGCTAGATTCTGAGAAGGCACAAGATGTGCATACTGAAAGACCATCCAGCCCTAAGGATAGGGTGGATATAGCAAGTACATCTAACTCTGAAGATGAGGAAGCTGAGCAAGCTAAGAAAAAGAAGTTCTTTGTATTCAAGAGGAGGAGCCAAAGCTATAAGAAGGCTCTACAAACAGTTGCTCAGCATTCACTAGTTCAACAAGCTCCATCCACTGATTATAGTGCTCTACTGCTTGCAATGCAAATCAAGATGGATGAACAAAGAAAAGCCTTAGAAACTTATGTTGATGAAGGGCACAAAGCACTACAGTCTGATCTGGGCCAGGAAATCAAGTCTATAAGGTTTGAAATGAACCTTAATAAAACTGCAATGACTGATTGTTTTACCAAGGGTGCTAATGCTGTGGTATATCTGGCTAAACATCAAGAAGCAATTAAAGAGAAAGTGGATGATATAGCAGTCAAACAAGGCTATGTGCTGGAGAATCAGTTGAGGATGAATGATAACTTGACTGCATCTCACAATGCCATAGTCACTGAAATCAAGAATAAGTCAGATGAACCTTCAACTTCATCTGCTGCTGCCAAAGCTGATTTTGATAAGATATTTCAAGCAGAGATTGCTGCTGTTAAAAATGCCATAAAAGATTCCCAGAAGGTCATATCAGAACAGCTTACAAAGCTTAGACCTTTCTTTAAAGAGGGCATAAGATATTTGGATAGCCAAATCCGATTTCAGAAAGATGATGTAAGGGATCATATGGCTCAAGAAGTCATAAAGGGGGAGAGAGTGTTAGTCAAGGCCAGTTCTGAGCATGCAAAATGGATTTCAAATTCTATAAGGGCTACACTTGGATATCCTCCCCTGTGTGATGACAATGAAGTAGGTGAATCTGGTATTCAAGGAACATTTCTTGGAGGTGAGCAACAAGCAGTGGCTGATGTCATCTATCCACCTCCAGACTTTGAAATGATTCATGCTGATGTAAGCACTATGTATAGTCCAACTGCTGGCAAGCCAAATGTTATTCTGGAAAAGGTTGTTCAACCTATCACAGCTGCTATGCAAGAGGCATTGGATAAAGAAGAAGAAACTAGGCTGTCAAAGAAGAAGTTTAGGGAAATTGCTGAGCAAAAGCCAGATTTTGAACAATGGAGCCCTACTTCTAGAAACATAATTCTTACAGCCTGGAAAGCAGCCAAGGATAATGCCCATGAGAGAAACAAGTGGTTCTCAGAGGCTGAATGGAGAAAGCATGAGATTAGACAAGAAGCCATTGTCCAACACAGAAGGAAGGCCAAGTTAGGAAAGCTACCTCCAACAGCTGTGGAGCCTAGCAAGTACTTTCCCAAGCCCTATCATTATTTTGAAAGGCAAAAGATCAAGGCAGATAAGCAAGATCTAAAAGGGAAGAAGACTGCTGAAGCTGAGCCTGCTGCTGCTGCTGCTGCTGTGAAAGCTCAAGTTAAAGCTGGAAAAGGGATTGTCATCAAAGAACCTGATCAGCACTAGATTAGGAATTAACTTGTTGCTTATTGTAATTTTGTTAAGAGAAAAACATTGTAATACTTCATTGAAAATGTATAAGAAACATTATTGGAACAGTATATGATAAATATAGTTTGAATGTTCTGAAATATGTGTGTTTCTTAATTGTTCTGCAATGTTTAATAAGTATACATGTGTGGTTTATTACATGTTCAAGTTTTCCCTGTTGTCATTTATATGTTTTACATCATTTTGTAATTTTTAATTATGAGTGGTGTATATCATTGACTAAGGGTTATGACTTCTCCAAATAGGGGGAGATTGTTGGGTACATTGGTCAAATGTACCTGATTTGAAGAAGCCTCACCTAACTCAATGATATACATCAGAATGTATTTGATGTTTGTTTGAGTTATTTGTGCAGGTTAGGTATACACTGGACTGAAGCTGAAAATTTCTAAGTCCATGTGTCGACACCCAGAGGCAAAGTGTCGACACTTGAGAAAGCTTGTGTCGACACCCAGACAAGCAGTGTCGACACTTGGAGTCATTGTGTCGACACCTGGGAAGAAGTGTCGACACCAGTCAGAAAGTGTCGACACTTGGAGCTGTGTCGACACTCAGTGTAGAAGGATGCAGAAAAGCTGTGTCGACACTTAGCAGAAGTGTCGACACCTTGAAGAGCTGAGTCAACACCAGACAGTGTCGACACTTGGACTTGTGTCGACACTCAGCATAATTCTGCAGAGACTAAGTACAAGTGTCGACACTCAACACAATGTGTCGACACTCATTCAGCAGAGTCAACATATGAAGAATGTGTCGATACTCTACACAATGTGTCGACACACACTCAAAGAAGTCAACACTTGAAGTTTGTGTCGACACTCAGCACAATGTGTCGACACACACTCAAAGAAGTCAACACTAAAGGAATGTGTCGACACTCAGCACAATGTGTCGACACATAACCAGAAGACTCAACACTTGAAGAAAGTGTCGACACAAGGAGCTGTATCGACACTTAGCAAAGAGCAGAAAAGTTGTAAAATATTCTAAGTATAAGTGTCGACACTAAGGGAATGTGTCGACACTCAGCTGAAGAATCAAGAATGAAGACTTGTGTCGACACCAAGAAGCAGTGTCGACACTTGACAGTTTCTACACATGAAGATGTGTCGACACAAAGGAGATGTGTCGACACTTAGAAGAATACAGAAAGAATGAAGTACAAGTGCTTGTGTCGACACTCAATTTCAGTGTCGACACATGCAGAAGAAACTGTGTCGAGACATACAAGGAATGTGTCGACACCTTGTAGACTTGTGTCGACACTTACACAACATGTGTCGACACTTGGTCTATAAGTGTCGATACTTAAGAACAGAAAGTCTCGACACTAACTGACAGAGAATTTCAAGAAGTGACTGGTTGACATGACAGCTGCCAATCCAGCCGGTCTACAGCAACTGTCAGCAAAGTCAAAAGACTGTTATAAACCGGATCAGCCGGTTACCATGAAGGAAGCCTATAAATAGGCACCCACAGTCTACAGAAAAGGTGTGGAGATAATAATTAAGAAGTTCACAAACATTACATGGTGTGATTGAAGTAGTTGATCAGACTAAATCAAGAAGTGATACACAGAAGATCAACACAAGAAGATCAGGCAGTCCAACTGCAGATCTAAGTAGTTGGAGAGAGAGAGCTCCAACCAAGGATTCAGTCTTTGGAACTAAGGCTGAGAAGAAGAATTCAGAGTCATCTGGATTTCAAGAAGCAGAGATCAAGGATCAACTGCAGAAGATTCAGACTAATTCAGTTCTACTCAAGAAGCTTTGAAGAAAGCTAAGTCAGTTTGGATCAAGCTGAGTTCTTCCAAGAACTCTCCAAGAAGCTCTCAACTCCTCTCATTCCTTCTGAGTTGTAGAGTTAGAATTTGTAATTTCTATTATAACTTGTAAGATCCATTGGATCTGAGTGATTGTAAGCCTATTTTATAAAGGCTGAGGGTAGGGCTTGGTGCCTGAGTGTAGGAGTTGAAGAACTCTGAGTGTAGGCCTTTGATTGGCTGAGTGTAGGCCTGGGTGGCTGAGTGTAGGCCTTTTGGCTGAGTGTAAGGCTTTGGGCCTGAGGTAGGAACCTTGTTGGGTTCTGAGCTAGTGGAGAAGTTTGGCCGAATCTAGTACACTGCTAGATAGGCGAAGGGGGAAAGTGGATGTACCCAAAGATTGGGGAACCACTATAAAATTAGTGTGTCTGCTGTGCTGTGCTGTGTTGTGTCTTTTCTGTGTGATTTCTGAAATTGCTGTTAACTGTAATAATCTGTGATAAACTGTTGTGATGTCAAACAAAAGTTAAAAAGGTTTAGGTCACCTATTCACCCCCCCCCCCTCTAGGTGTTTAGGTACCATATCTTTCAGGCGGGTCCCTCATGACAATGCTTTAAAATTTGTGCGCCTTCCTCATGAGAAACACACCTCCGCACTACTTGATCCGCGCAAACACGAAAAAGGAAGGGATTCTCCCAAAAATAATTTTTCAAATCAGAAAAGAATTTCTTCTTTTCTTGATAAGAAAAATCATTCGGGAGAAGTCTCGCAACAAGATAATTTGCGAAATCGGCGAACCAAGGAGTGGGGAGGGTGATTACCTTATGAATGGCGAGAAGGCGCTCCTCGGGGAAAGTGTCGTCAATGTCCTCCTCCATGAGCTCCCCCGAATTTGGGTTCTCCAACCGCGAAAGATGGTCAGCCGCCAAGTTCTCCGCTCCTCTCTTGTCGCGAATCTCCAAATCAAATTCTTGGAGTAGTAAGATCCACCTAATCAATCGCGGCTTTGCATCTGTTTTTGCTAGTAAATATCTCAAAGCCGAATGATCAGTAAAAACAATAATTTTAGACAAAGTGAGATATGAGCGGAATTTATCAAATGCGAAAATTACGGCTAATAATTCTTTTTCGGTGGTCGTGTAATTTTCCTGTGCGGCGGTTAATGTTTTGCTCGCATAATAGATAGGATGAAAGTTTTTATTCATGCGTTGTCCTAACACCGCACCAACGGCAAAACTACTAGCGTCGCACATTATCTCAAAGGGAAGCTCCCAATTGGGAGCGATCATGATAGGAGCGTTAATCAATTTTTCTTTAATAAGAGAAAAAGCACGCAAACAATTTTCGTCAAAAATGAACGGCGCGTCTTTTTCTAACAAGTGGGTCAGGGGCTTAGTTATTTTAGAAAAATCTTTAATAAACCGGCGATAGAAACCGGCATGCCCCAAAAAACTACGAACGGCCTTAACATTTGAAGGGGGAGGTAGCTTTTCTATAGTTTCTATTTTTGCTTTATCTACCTCTATGCCCTTACTAGAAATTTTATGGCCTAAGACCAAACCCTCCCGTACCATAAAATGGCACTTCTCCCAGTTTAAAACTAGATTCGTGTCCTCACATCTTTGGAGTACACGGGAAAGGTTTGCCAAACATAAATCAAACGAATCTCCAAAAATGGAGAAATCGTCCATGAAAACCTCCATGATATCCTCCACTAATTCATCAAAGATTGCTAGCATGCACCTTTGGAAGGTTGCCGGCGCGTTGCACAAACCAAAAGGCATCCTTCGATAAGCGAAGGTGCCAAACGGACAAGTGAAGGTTGTTTTTTCTTGGTCCTCGGGCGCGATTGGGATTTGAAAATATCCCGAGAGACCATCAAGAAAACAATAAAATGAGTGCCCGGATAGCCATTCAAGTATTTGGTCAATAAACGGCAAAGGAAAGTGATCCTTACGGGTGGCATCATTTAATTTACGGTAATCGATGCACACCCGCCATCCGGTAACGGTTCGAGTGGGAACTAACTCGTTTTTATCATTAGGAACTACCGTTAACCCTCCTTTCTTGGGCACCACTTGGACCGGGCTCACCCAAGAGCTATCCGAAATTGGATATATGATACCCGCATCTAATAATTTTATGACCTCGGCCTTGACTACCTCCTTCATGTTAGGATTTAGCCAGCGTTGAGGTTGAATAGTTTTGTGAGCGTGTTCTTCTAAAAAAATTTTATGGGTGCAAAAGGAGGGATTAATCCCTCTCAAATCCGTGATCTTCCACGCAATTGCGCGGCGATGAAGTTTTAAAATATGAGATAATTTAATTTTTTCTTCATCGGTCAAGTAGGCCGACACAATAACCGGAAGTTTTGAATCCTCCGCTAAAAATAAATACTCTAAATGATCAGGCAATTGTTTTAGTTCTAACGCGGGAGGTTCATCATAAGAAGTTTTCAAACGATCACTACCAATGTCTAAAAGTTCAAAAATAGGTGCGTGCGTGATCGAGAGATTATCACTATTTTCATGAGCAATTAAATCTAAATGTTCTAAATCGGCATCATGATCAAGAGAAGATAAAGATTTTTCAGAAAAAAGAAAAGAGTCTTCTTCAAGAGAAGCCTCCAAATAATAACATGAGTCGTCATTTGAGAGCGAGTTTTTCATAGACGTGTCAATAGTAAAGGTAACTTCTTCATCTCCGACTCTAAGGAGAAGTTTCCCATTACTAACGTCTATAATTGCGCGCGAGGTGGCAAGAAAAGGGCGACCGAGAATGAGTGGGACATCGGTGTCCTCTTCGATGTCAAAGATGACGAAATCTACCGGAAAGATAAATTTGTCAACTTTGACAAGCACATCCTCTATGATCCCCATAGGGAGCTTGACAGACCGATCCGCCAATTGAATGCACATTCTTGTGGGTTTAGGTTCTCCTAATCCCAACTTCTTAACTAAAGAATAAGGCATTAAATTGATTGAGGCGCCTAGATTGGCTAACGCACGTTTTACTAATAAATCACCAAACAAACAGGGAATGGAGAAACTACCCGGATCGGGTAATTTCTTAGGTAATTTATTAAGTAAAACTGCCGAACACTCCGCATTCAATTGAACCGTGGAGATATCCTCAAGTTTCTTTTTATTGGATAAAAGATCCTTGAGGTACTTGGCGTATTTCGGCATTTGTGCGATTATTTCACAAAACGGTAGATTAATTTGGATTTGTTTAAACATGTCCAAAAATTTACCGTGATGTTCATCCACCCGGTTTTTTTGCATTCTAGATGGATAGGGAAGAGGTGGTTGATAAGCTTTTGGTTTATTAGAAGTAGAAGGTTTAGGCGGAGGAGAAGATGGAGAAATTATTACCTCCGTATCAACCGGAATTGGAGAAGTATCAACCGGATTTGGAGAAGTGGTTACCTCCTTCCCGCTCCGTAGGGTGATGGCTTTTGCATGCTCCTTGGGGTTGGGCTCTGTATTGCCCGGTAGCGCTCCTTGTTGACGATCGGAGAGCATTTTAGCGATTTGCCCGATTTGCGTCTCCAAACTTCGAAGAGGTCCGGTGAGATTCCGGATGTTGGCGTCATTTGTAGTTGTATATTTAGTGAACAATTCCTCGAGATTGGGAGCTTTGGGAGCTTGCGGTGGAAAATAGCCGGGTGGAATCGTGTTCGGAGGGCGCGCCGCGTTCCCCGGATTACTCCAAGAGAAGTTGGGGTGCTTCCTTATACCCGAGTGATAGGTATTGCCAAAATTGTTACCCGGATTATAAGGTGGCCGATTCGGATTACCCATGTAATCCACATGCTCGGCAATAGTAGAAGGCTCCCAATATTGGGGCTCATAGGTAGATTTGGACGAGGAAGCAGACATCTCGTTCATCTGTTTTTGCAGTTGCTCAACCTGGAGAGACAAACTTGAAACCGTATCGATTTCATACATCCCGGCCGGTTTAGGTGGTTTAGACCGAGGTGTACTCCATTGATAGGTATTCAAAGCCATACCTTCTATAAGCTCTTGTGCGGCCGCCGGTGTTTTGTTATTAAGCGTTCCACCGGCGGCGGCATCAATATGTTGCCTAGTTTGAGAATTTAGGCCGTTATAGAAGGTTTGGATTTGTAACCAATCCGGAATTGCATGATGAGGACATTGACGAAGAAATTCCTTGAAATGCTCCCAAGTATCATATAACGTTTCCGAATCAATTTGGGAGAAATAAGTGATATCATTGCGCAATTTAGCCGTTTTAGCCGGCGGAAAGTATTTCGTAAGAAATCTTTCCGTCATTTGAGCCCATGTTGTGATGGATCCTCTTGGTAGAGAACCCAACCACTGCTTGGCTTTAGTGCGCAATGTAAATGGAAATAACCTTAGCCGGATGGCATCATCGGATACACCATTAATTTTAAAAGTATCGCATATTTCTAAGAAATTTGAAATATGCGCGTTTGGATCTTCATCTTGAAGCCCATCAAATTGTACATATTGTTGTACCATTTGGATGATGTTTGGCTTCAACTCAAAATTATTGGGGGCAATAGCGGGGCGAACAATACTAGATTGAGTCTCGTCCAAGTTTGGACGGGCATAATAGGACATAGTCCTTTGTTCAACCGCATTTGGCTCACCCATATTGGAAGAAGCAGAAGATGGAGATCGAGGAGAATGGGAAGAAGAACTAAATGAAGAAGGAGAAGAAGAAGGCGGTGACGGAGAGAGGATTAATGAAGGATTAGGAGTGTCTCCTAAGGAGTCCGTATCTTGAAAATTCGGAACTTGAAATTGTAAGCGATGCCGAAGGGTTCGCTCGATTTCCGGATCCAAATCAAAAAGAGGCGACGGATTCCCTCGGGTCATACACCAAAATAAAATTTTTTTTTTTTTGATTTTGATATTTCTAAAACAAAAAGAAAATGATAAAATTAATAGAGCCTTGCCCGGCAACGGCGCCAAAAACACTTTCCCCGGCAACGGCGCCAAAAACTTGATGTAGATTTTATAAGTTTTGAAAATGATCCAAACTAAACTCTCAATTAGGCAAGTGCACCTATCGAAATTTAGTATAGGAAATATCGTATTTAAACTCGGGGACCGTTGAGTATTTGTACTCACAAGGACGAACTATTATTTTATCGATCGGAAAATTGGTTTTGCGAAAAACGAAAACGAACGTTAAATTAAGAGGAGAAATTCGATGAATAAAAGGCTAGCACTTGATCTAGAATCCCTTTGGGCTAGAATAAAATCCACGAAATTAAAGAGCACAAGCATCTAAATTATTAACTTTGACCGCGGAGGTTCCAAAGCTACGAAGCGCCTCTCTCGAGAATACGCACTCGACTAACCTTAGGTGGATCGATTAAGACCTCTCGGCCAGTCGAAAGACCTAAGCTTGCTTTAGGCGGTGAACCTCACTAATGGAGTTGACTCCAAGGCGGAATAATTTTGCGTTCCTCTCTCGAGGGGTGCAAGAAATTCTCTTTATCCTTGAGTGATCTACTCGTATCCACAACCTCTCGGTAAATCTAGGATACGAATCTAAGCTCGAATAAACATAATTTGCAACTTATGAATTCAAAGAAAATTTAAATCAAAGATAAATCAAAGTTTAGAAAATAGACTGCTTGCTAAATTGAGACAAAAATAAGAATTTTATTCCATTCCAAAGTTCATCATGATCAAGTGCTAATTGGGAAATTAGCTACTCATCATGATGGGAGTATTACATGAAAGCATAAAGAAAGACATGATCAAAGAAAATACTTGAAAGTAAAGGTACAAAATGAAATTAGAATGCAGGAAAAACAGTAAATAAAACAGCACTGAACTCCCAAAAATCTCCCCCAGCATCTGAAGCTGTCTAGAATTTATAGAAAAAGTTGCTGGGGTGGTCACGCCCCTAGGTCACGCCCGTGACCTAGGGCGTGTCGGTCTCGGAACCGTCGTCTTCAAGTCCTCTGAACGTTGGCGCGAAACCGCCAAAAGTCATTAATCGGCGGGTCACGCCCCTAGGTCATGCCCGTGACCTAGGGCGTGTCTTGACGGTTGTAGAAGAACGGCGGGAAGCAGAAACGGCAGGAATAACTCCGACCGTTGTTGGAGGGGTCACGCCCCTGGTCACGCCCGTGACCGTGGGCGTGTCTTGAGAAAACTTCCAGCGCCTGAAACTGCAGCATTAAGTCGGCACGCCGGGCTGTCACGGGGTTAGTCACGCCCGTGCCAAATGAGTCACGCCCGTGACATGTTGCAAATTGAAACTGCCGTTGACTGGAAGTCAGGGCAAAGCACTGGATGTCACCCCTGGAGTACACGCCCGTGTGATGATGGTCACGCCCGTGACATTAGGGCGTGTACTTTTAATTGACGTGGCAGATAGCTACTTCCACGCGCCGGGTTCTCGCCCGGATGTCACGCCCGTGACTATGTCGGTCACGCCCGTGACTCTGGCGTGTCTTTTGAAATATTATTGCTTTTGCCCAGTTTTGTCTCCTGGTCAACCCTACAGACTCCAAATTGAAGTTTGCAGCCCAGATTGCCCTGAAATAAGAAATTAGAAAAATTCAATAATAAAATTACAAAATATAATTATAAACTAATTAATTATTAAATAAAAATAACATAAAAACATGGACAAAATTAGAGTTATCATATGGGCACTCCTATACGATGAGTTACTTTATGTTAAACCGATCCTTAACTTATAAGCTTGTATGGGCATCCTTATAAATTAAGTTACTTTCCTGTTGTAGAACTCTATACTAGATAGATTGGCATAACTTGTGTAGAATTGCTAGTGTAGACTGCTAATAATCATGTTACACATTTCCTTTATTACTGCTCACGTTACATGTACTTACCCCACCTGCTTGTACCTGCTTTTATTACTTATTATATATTGTACTCTGATTCCTTTCTCCGCCCGGTGCCGAGGAGTCGTCGGGGGAGCGGATGTGAAGCCACTTAGTCTTTTTGACTAACGGTTGCTACGGCTTCCTTTCTAGGAGTAAACCCCGTAGGTAGAGCAGTCGCAGACTATGCAACAGGACATCCAGGTGAGGAAGACAGGGCCTGAAGGGACGGTGACGTCGTTACCGTCGGTCACCGATGTGAGTTTTTGAGAGGTTTTGTTGTAGCCCTTTTGGGCATGTTTTAGATGTACTCTAATGTTTTAGAAGCATTTTGTAGCTTCTTTTCTTGTTGTACTTTTGGACTATTTATGCTTATGTGTGGATTGACTTCTTGATTATATTTTGGTTTGTTTGGAATTTATTGATATTGGTTGTAGCCGGCAGAATAGGTGACTTGTAGTACAGGTTAGCATGTGTGCTAATGCTACTGCAAGCCGGCTGTTCTGGGCATAAGACCCCTTTTGTGCTGTATTTTGGGATCCGGGAGGGGGGTCTTACAAATGGTATCAACTTGCCACGATCCTGAACTAAAGAAGTCGTTCAACAATGGTACCACCCTCGTTCGATTAGTCAGTTTGGGGACAAACTGACTTAGCAGAAGCAGTGGTGTGCCCATATATAATTCACACTAAGTATGACCAACTTTAACCTTAACATTAGCCAACCTGACCATAGGTTTGTAATCTACGTGTAGATTCCAGTGCTCGTTGAGACAATGGGGGGCACTCCTGCCCCTTCCGTACCTACTCAGTTCCAACAATCTAAATTGGGACATACGCTCACGGCCATCCTGGATGCCTTTAGGTCGCAGCAGACCCTAGTACAACAGGATCCGGGCTCAAACTAGTTGAGCACTTTCCGGGCTCTCTCCCCTCCCGCCTACCTTAGGACAGAGTCGGTCGTACGCATAGAAGAATTGCTCGATACTGTACAGGAGATATTGGCAGGAATTCGTTGCCCAGCCAACATGGCTATCACATTGGCAGTGTCCGTCCTAGAACTACTTGCCAAAAGGTGGTGGAAGTCCCTTATGGGATCCACCTTTCATGGGCGAGTTTATACAGAGATAAGCTGGAGCAAGTTCTCAGGAGTCTTCTTAGATCACTTCATTCCCTCGACCGCTCGAGATGAACCCGAAGAGAGATTTATACTACTGAAGCAAGGATCGAAGTCAGTTACGAAGTATCAGCGAGAGTTCCAACATCTCGCGAGATTTGTGGACTCATATGAATTGGATGATAGATGTTACGCTAAGCTCTTCTACAATGGGCTACGGGACCCCCTGAGGCTGGCCCTTTTTTTATAGCGGACTCCAGCTTGGCAGAAATAATTGACATGGCAAAGAGACTAGAAGCAGACCACCTGGGAAGTAGTAAGAGGCCTGCTGAGGGAGTGATGGAAGCCGACCCTAGCAACAGAAGGAGACACGACTATAGAGGAGGAAGAGGACATCAGAGAGGTGGCGGACGTTTCCACCAAAATTTTAGAGTGGAGCATCCGGTTCCGCAGTCGCCCGCATTGCCTCCACCACCACAGCCTCAACAACTGGGCCACATCCGACGTTACTGCCCGCAGTTGTTTGGGAATGCTCCTCTTGCTCTCCCTCCGACAGCTCCTCGAGGGCGAGGACACATGCGTGGTCGAGGACGAGGACCACGAGGAGGAAACCCCGGACCGGCTCAGGATCAAGTGTTCGCTCTGGACATGACACAGGAACGGAACCCTCAGGAGGTGATTGCAGGTATGTTACAGTTAGTTATCACATTTTCATTGTCAAACATTAAATTGCTTAAGATGTACTAGATATCTAGCATTGAATATTATATTGGTACTTAGGCACCGTGGTGGTCTGCGGGAAACCGACCTATACATTATTTGATACCGGTGCATCGCACTCTTTCGTGTCGGAGGACTTCATTAAAGATGTAGAAGAAGTGCAATACTTCACTGATATTGCACGACGAGTATGCCTCCCAGACGGATCTGAGATGACCGCAACCGCCAAATGCGAGTTAGAGATATTCATTGAGGGAAATGCCTTTGATACCCCTGCCACAGTTTTGAGGATGCCAAAATATGACCTCATTCTGGGCATGGCGCGGTTGGACTGGCACTTCGCAATGATTGACTGCGCGGAGAAACAAATTTACTTGAGACATGAAGACACCGATGTCATCTTTCAAGGTATTAGATTCGCACCTTGTATGATGTTATCTTCGATTCAGGCTGCAAAAGCCCATATGAAGGGGGAAGAAGTTTTCATGATTTGTTTCTAGTTGAAGGAGATAACGTTGGATTGGAAAGATGTACGGGTAGTGCGGGACTTCCCCGAGGTATTTCCTGAGAAACTGCCAGGATTACCCCCACATAGAGAAGTTGACTTTCAAATTAATCTAGTACCGGGTGCCAAGCCCGTCTCCAGGACCCCTTACCGGATGGCCCCGAAGGAACTCGCAGAGTTTAGAGTTCAGCTATAAGAATTGGTGGAGTCAGGGTTTGTTCGCCCCGGCTCATCACCCCGGTGAGCCCCTGTATTGTTCGTCAAGAAGAAGGATGAAACCTCGTGATTATGCATAGACTATCAGGAGCTCAATCGATTGACGGTGCGGAACACTTATCCGCTACCCCGGATTGACGTGCTATTCGATCAACTAGTAGGAGCACATTGGTTTTCGAAGTTGGATTTGCGCTTGGGGTATTATCAGTTGAGAATACAAGAAGGGGACATCCAGAAAATGGTTTTTAGCTCAGGATACGGACTGTACGAGTTCACCGTAATGCCGTTTGGGCTCACAAATACCCCTTCAGCTTTCATGAGCCTGATGAACAAGGTGTTTGAGCCTTATTTGGACATCTTTGTCATCATTTTCATCGATGACATCCTAGTCTACTCAAAGACAGAGGAGGAGCATATCAAACATCTGACCTTGGTATTGAAGAAGCTAAAAGGGCACGCCTTGTTTGCCAAATTCAGCAAGTGCGAATTCTGGCTTAAAGAGGTTGCCTTCTTAGGCCATGTGATCAGTAGGGCTGGAATAGCTGTGGATCCGGCCAAGGTGCATGTCGTGAAGCAGTGGTCACCCTTGAAGTCAGCAGACGATGTGCGAAGCTTCCTTGGACTTGTCGGGTACTATCGCAAGTTCGTAAAAGGATTCTCAAAGATCGCCCTTCCTCTTACTACCTTGACGAAGAAAGGTGTGCCATATGAGTGGACACCCCAGTGTGAGGCTGTGTTCCAAGAGTTGAAAGATAGACTTACCTCCGCCCCCATCCTAGCACTTCCGTCTGGGAAGGAAGGGTTTCAAGTTTTCAACGATGCATCTTATGAAGGGATGCACTACTAGAAAAATGACTTTTTGTCATGGTTTTTTTACCACGGCAAAAAACCGTGGCTAATAATAAGTATTAGCCACGACACTTGAACCGTGGAAAATACGTTAGTATTTTACACGGATGACTGAACCGTGGCAAAAAAAATACTTTTTGCCACGGTTTGCCTATTCCGTGGCTAATAAGCTAGTATTAGCCACGAAAGCCTGAACCGTGGCAAAAAGTCCTGGCATTTTTTGTCCCACAACGCCAATTTCAATAAAAATTTCGGGTTTATATTGCACATTCCGCAATGAATGTTTGAATTATCTGGGCTCGCGGTAGGCGGCGGTCGGCGGCGGCCGGCGGCACTGCGGCCGCCGGTGGAGGTGGAATCTTTTTCGTTTGTTACAACCCCTTTAGCCATGAAAATTTAACCGTGGCAAATAAGAAGCTTTATCCACGGCAATGAGACCATGGCTAATAATTGCTGAAAAGAGACCCTTTAGCCACGATTCTATTCCGTGGCTAAAATTCGTGGTTAAAACTCTTTTTGCCATGGAATCAGCGTCGCTAATACTATAAGCCACGCTCGCATTGCCCACGCCCATTTGTCGTGGGTAAGTCGTGGCTAAAAAGTATTAGCCATGGTCTTTGACGTTTAGCCACGGCAATCTGCCGTGGCTAAAAGTCTGTTTTTAGTAGTGATGGGACCGGTACTGATGCAGCACGCCATGTAATTGTCTATGCCTCAAGGCAGCTAAAGAAGCATGAACTCAATTATTCGGTTCACGATTTAGAATTGGGGGCAGTGGTGTTCGCCCTCAAGGTTTGGAGGCACTACCTATACGGAGTTCATTGCTAGATATTTTCGGACCGTAAAAATCAAAAGTACGTTCACACTCAGAAGGAACTTAATTTGAGACAACGGGGGTGGTTAGAGTTCTTGTGCGATTATGAGTTCACCTTGAACTACCACCCCAAAAAAGCGAACTCGGTGGCTGATGCATTGAGCATAAAAGTACCGAACACGAGCTCAGAGTCTCTGCTGATGAGTATGGAGTTAGCTCGGATGCTCGAGGAGATGGAGATTACTTTGGTATATAAGGTTCCTTTGGAAGAGTATACAGACTACTTGGCGACCATGAGCTTAGTTTGTGATATTCGGGACCGAATCCGGGCGGAGCAAGGGAAATATGCTACTCTGGCCCTCGTGATAAAGTCCATTGAGGGTGGATCCACCAGGGAGTATACGTTAAAAGATGGCCTCATTCATTTTCATGGCCGGCTCTACATTCCCAAGGGCGGCAAAGTTCGAGAGGATATCATGAGGGAAGCACATTACTCTCAGTATTCAGTGCATCTCGGTATTGCCAAGATGTACGCCGACTTACGAAAGACCATGTGTTGGCCGGGAATGAAGAAAGATGTCAGGTACTTTGTGACACATTGTGAGGCTTATCAAAGAGTGAAGGCGGAATGCAAGAGCACTGGTGGCTCGTTACAGTCATTGCCCATCCCTGAGTGGAAGTTTGAGGATATCTCCATGGACTTCAATCATGGGTTACATCGCTCACACTCAGGGAATGATTCAGTGTGGGTGATCATTGATCGCCTGACAAAAGTAGCCAGGTTCATCCCTATGAATAAAGTGGCTCACGTGGATGTCTTGGTACGCCTCTTTATGGAGCAGTTTGTACGGTACCATGGCGTGCCGAAGACATTCATTTCTGACCGGGATGGTCATTTTACCTCCAAGGAGTGGAAGGTTGTGCAGGCGTATTTGGGTTCGCGCCTTACCTTTAGCACCGCATTTCATCCTCAGACGGACGGGCAGTTTGAGAGGGCCATCAGAACATTAGAGGACCTGTTAAGGTTGTGTGTGTTGGATGGAGGAGAGCCGTGGGAAAGGCTCTTACCGCTGGTGGAATTCTCCTATAACAACAGCCATCAAGCTAGCATCGGCATGGCACCCCATGAATCCCTTTACGGAAGACGGTGTTTAACCCCCTTGTGTTGTGTGCAAGATGAAGACCCGAAGGCTTTGGGAATTGAGTATATTAATGATATGGATGTGGTGGTTAGAATGATACGGGGCCACATGCTTGAGGCTCAAATTCGGCAGGCAAAATATTATAACGCAAAGCACTGGATTATGGAATTTCAAGTGGGTGATAAAGCGTTTCTGAAAATCCGCCCGATGCATGGAGTGTCACAGGTGCGTGGTGTCAAAAAATTCAGCTCAAGGTAGGTTGGGCCTTACACTATATTGGAAAGAATTGGCCCTTTGGCCTATCGGTTGGAGTTACCACCAGAGCTAGAGAACCTCCACGACGTGTTCCATGTGTCGTCATTTCGAAAGGCGCTGTTGCGGCCTGATCAATATATCCCCACCACTGATGGTGTAGTGGCGACTAATAGGTTTGTGCGACTAGAGCCGGTGCGGATCATAGACATTGAGACAAGAATTTTGCACCGCAAAAGTGTTCCTTTGGTGAAGGTGTTGTGGTCTAATCATGGGAAGGAGGAGTATACGTGGAAGCCGGTGGACTTGATGCAAAAATGCTACCCGGAATTATTTCCTCAAGGTAATTTTAAAAAGCATATTTTATTTTCTATTATGCGTTTTCTCCTCATAGTCTTAGCCTGATTTCGGGGACGAAATCTTTTATTTTGTTTATAGGATTGGTAATGTCCCGATTCATACTAGGGCCCTCGTGCGCGTTTTTGAGTCAGAAAAGCGGACTTGGGCTCAGGGAAGTGCTTGCAGCTGTGCTGCATTTGTAATTAGGAGGAGAAGTCTGTCCAGAATAGGACACGGGTAGAGACACGGGCGTATCCCTACCCATGTTTGTAAGGCCACCTCTCGAGTCGACAACTCGAGTAGATTCAGAGAAGGACATGGTAGTGACACGGTCATGTCACTACCCATGTGTATGAATACACTGTAGGGAAACGAGGTGACCCTACCTGTGTATGTCCAACCAGTTGTCCCCGAGAAGGACACGGGTAGAGACACGAGCGTGCCCCTACCCGTGTCTGTCCAGCCAACACTCGAGTCGACGACTCAAGTTGTCCCAAAGAAGGATACGGGTAGTGACACGGTCGTGTCACTACCCATATGTACGAGGACACGGGTAGAGACACGGGCTTGTCCCTACCCGTGTGTGTTGAGTAGAGCTCAATGAAGTGTGCCCGAAGGAGGACACGGGTAGAGACACGGGCGTGTCCCTACCAGTGTGTGACAAGTGAAACTCGATGAAGCGTGTCCCGAGCAGGACACTGCCAGCAACACGGCCATGTCAATGGCATATGGGTAGGGACACGGGCGTGTCCTTACCCGTGTTTTTGTATCGAAGCGCCAGTCGAACCGTCGATGATGCTTCGACCGAGCAGGACACGGGTAAGGATACGGGCATGTCCCTACTCGTGTCATTTTTCACTTATAAGGGAAATGAAAACCCTATCCATTTTCATTCTTTTTTCAAGCCCCTTTTCTCTAGAAAAACTGCTGTGGAGGAAGAAGGTGCTGGAGCAAGTCCAAGAGGTGAAGATCCGCCGCCGCCGAAGAGGAGAAGATGACGCCGAGAAGAGTTACAAGATCCGTTGCCGGAAATGGTGGAAATGCCGGAAATGAGGTGAGCTTCCTCCACTCTCCATTGGTGCTAGATCTCTAGTTATTTCTTAGTAGAGACATCGACTCAAGAGAGTCTTGATGGAGAGAAGAAGTTTTCTAGGAATGACCATGCTAGGACATGTGTCATAGGTTTTAGATGTTTTCAACCTCTCCTTTCTTCTACGTGATGATGGAGGTGGTTTCATGAAGAGGAGTGGCCTTTTGAGGGAGAATAAGGGTGGAGGAAATCTGAAAGTGATTTTTGTAAATTGACTTGGGGAGGAAGATGAACTGATGTCGTTCATTCCGGCTTAAGATGCATGCACAAATCTATGTTCTGCACGGAGCAATCGTCGTAGCTGTTTTCAATTGTGATACCTCCAGATTTGGGCTTTCGCCTAACGACGAATATTGTAGCCACCGTAAATACCTTTCCAATGAGGGGTTACATGTCTTCAGCGGATTTCTGTAGCCTCAGGAATCTCCGATCAAAGGTGTTGTCCTGATGGTGTTATGTGCTTAAAATTCTGGGTTTGGTATAACATTAGAATTGAATTTGGTAGAGACATTATAACTAATTGATGTAGGGGCTGGAGAATTCCTTATGTTTAAATGTCGTAGTTTAACGAGTGATGAAATTGTTGGATGGAACACACGTAAACAAATGGAGAAGTAAATTGCACTTGAACGAATCTATTTGGTAGAAATTAGTGAACGAACATTTGGACGTGTTGATGAGATTCAAATGATTTCAATAGGAGTAATATTGAGGACGTGATGATAACGGTAATATGTCGATTATTGATAAGATTGACTCGAATTGGTATACCCGATCAGTGGTGATTGTTATGAACAAACGATCGTTGCTATTTAGATTATTGATTCATGTGTGCACAAATGATTGAACTTGATTAAAGCATGGTAATCGGTTATGTTAGAGTTATGTGAACATAGATTGTAGATAGTCTTATAGACCGCATTGACCCAGGTAATGTTGAGACGCAACATAGTTAGACGATTGGGCTTGGTCCTCGGTGTTCATTTCCCGGGCCTCCTTCCGTACCGAGTAGACGGTTGGGCTTGGTCCTCGTGCTTTCTCCGAGGCTCCTTCCGTTCCACGGTGATGTGGAATTGCATGCGGTGTGAGTCGACACGCGGTGTCCTAATCCTGGCTTCAGGATAGTGTGGCAAGTCTACAGGCTCGCCAGTCGTCACACCGACGGGAGTTGACAGATAGACTTTGGGAGATTGGGCTTGGTCATCAGTGTTCATGTCCCGGATCTCCTTTCGTACCAAGTGAACGGTTGGGCATGGTCCTCGAGCTTTTTGCCAGGCTCCTTCCAGGTCACACAAGGCCAGTTCGGGGCTTGGTTCTTGCTACACAACTACCCAAGACTCCCGCTGGGCCATAGTACGCAGGGGGCTCTACTGTTGTGTTATTAGCGTAGAGGTGTACGGAGGCCTAAGCGAAGTAGTGTGGATACCAGCTTAGTAGTAGGGAAGCCCGCTCTACTGTCACCGCCTGGCCATGGTGGTTGATGCCTGAGAGGTTAGCTACCTGCTCGATTAGTGGGAACTATGAGTCTGTGTCGACATAGCGGTTACATGTGCGTGATCATGGGTGAGTCAGTGAATAGCATACATACCATCACATTACATTGCATAAACAAGATCCTCATCGTATAAGTTTGTATGGGCACTCCTATACGATGAGTTACTTTATGTTAAACCGATCCATAACTTATAAGCTTGTATGAGCATCCTTATAAGTTAAGTTACTTTCCTGTTGTAGAACTCTATACTAGATGGATTGGCATAACTTGTGTAGAATTGCTAGTGTAGACTGCTAATAAACATGTTACACATTTCCTCTATTACTGCTCACGTTACATGTACTTACCCCACATGCTTGTACCTGCTTATATTACTTATTATATATTGTACTCTGATTCCTTTCTCCGCCCGGTGTCGAGGAGTCGCTGTCGGAGCGGATGTGAAGCCACTTAGTTTTTTTGACTAACGGTTTCTACGCCTTCCTTTCTAGGAGGAAACCCCGTAGGTAGAGCAGCCGCAGACTATGCAGCAGGACAGCCAGGCCATGATGACAGGGACTGAAGGGACGGTGTCGTCTTTACCGTCGGTCACCGATGTGAGTTTTTGAGAGATTTTGTTGTAGCACTTTTGGGCATGTTTTAGCTGCACTTTGATGTTTTAGAAGCTTGTTGTAGGTTCTTTTCTTGTTGTACTTTTGGACAATTTATGCTTATGTGTGGATTGACTTCTTGATTATATTTTGGTTCGGTTGGCATTTATTGATATTGGTTGTAGCCGACATAATAGGCGTCTTGTGGTACAGGTTAGCCCGTGTGCTAATGCTACCACAAGGCGGCTGTTCTGGGCATAAGACCCCCTTCGTGCCGTGTTTTGGGATCCGGGAGGGGGGTCTTACATCCCGAGATCTACCCGGTGAAGGGCTCGCAGCGGGACTAGGGAATACGATGGAGTGAATGTGAAATCCCCCTTTCCAGGACACTTATTGTTATTGGTGGCCACTCATTATTAACACCCCACTCTCGTTGTTGCTCTTGATAAAACCTAATAATTTAAAGTACTTTTAGGAGAACGATGATGTTTCGTCAGACCCGGACCTAGCTATTCTCTTGGGTGCCTTGCACTCTAACACTTGATGCGAAGTAGTGACGTACTTATGATTCTGACCAGGGTACCAAACTTTCCAACACACTTCTAATTTCAGTTATATCATAACACCCCGAATGTCCTAACACTATATGTCACTTTTACAAAATGCAGTCCAAGCCTAACCTTATCCCATGTGAGGTGACTTCTAAATCCTTGGGCCCAAGGCCGCCCAATTTTTATCATGGGTTAATCATATGCATATTAGTGGTAATTGAAAATTCCTTAATTTTTCTAACTATTTTGGGTCATAATTAAAATTATTTAATTATGTGACATAAGTCACATTGAACATAAACTATCAGAACCAGTGGTTCTAAAGGTCTAATAAATTTATCTGATGTTTATCTTGGTTAAGGACCGGTATACAAAATTTTCTAATTTTCCAGAATAATTCAACCCATATTTTCTATTTATGACTAATATCATAAATTTACCACTTTACAAATGAAGTAATAAAAATACTCAACTAAAAATTTACGGAAAATTTCTAGACATTAATATTGTTAAGTTAAGGATTACAACAAATTTTCACAATTATATCTAGGGATTTGACCAAAAATTATCACAATTCAAAATATTTACAAAAATGCCATTATTAGTACAAATATGATAACTTATCATCCAAAATTCTAAGAAAAATTACAAGGGTTCACAGTATTGAAATAAGTGTCCGGACAATTTCTCATAATTTTTCAAAAATTATTAGTCATCTTTTTAATCAAAATCAAATAAAGGTGTAAATGGAATTTACACTATTTTGACATGAAATAATTCCCAAAACTTTTCACTAATTTTTCTAGAGAAATGAGATAATAATTTAGGGCTTGTAACAAAGATTTAGAATTTTCCAAGTTCATATGCCCTAATTTCCTATTATGATACATAAGTGTATTAAATTTGAATTAAATCCAAACTATAGGATTTTTATTTCCAAAAATCCTAATTTCTCTATGAAAGGTGTATTCCATTATCATAAACCCCCAGCCAAGATTTCATTAACATGCAATGAGTCAAATAGGCTTAATTTCTCAATTTTGCATTTTTACTATAAGCACGCCCAAGGCACCTCTATCTTCAATTTACAAGTTGGATTCACCAACATACAGAGGTCCAAATGACTCTAAACTTTTACCAGGGTCCTAAGATGATATTACGATCAGGCCACCCAAGTTTGAGGGCAATCAGAGTTGAAAAATTTCTTGAATATATTGCACAGTCTAAGTCTAGGATATGCACATTCATGATCTTTCATTTCATTTCATTTGGAGTTGTATTTTAGCATAGGAACTCATTTTAATTTTGATCCCTAGTTAAGAGTAGTGTCAGGAGAATGGTTCTACAAGGAGATATACTGCTCCAAATAACTTCATTTAGGTCAATGCTAAAGCTAAGACCTAGGGCTACATTTTCTATGTTGAAGGCTTTCTCTAAATCTATCTCTAAGGGGCCTAAAATTAGCATGCAAAATACTGTAATACAGATGACAAAAATTTAACTATAAATTAAATGTCTATAGTATTACGTTGATTATTTCGATGACATTGGGTTGTCTTTCTCGATCAACCAATGACAGTGATTCAGCACGCCTGGACCCACTTGATTTCCTATTTCCATCCACGTGGGCCGTCGCCACCGCAGGCGATTATCACCACCACCACTGTTGAGTTGTTGGCTAGAATTTCCCGGCGACATAGCCGTCAGAGGCGGCTCCTCTGACGAACCCGAGTAAGAAGAAAAGCTTGGAAACACTCACCTTCTTCACATGGCATTGGGATAATTGAGCCAGATATCTCTCATGATGGATATAGAGAGCTAACACAGAGGGAGAGGAGTAGAAACGAACCTGAATTCGTGCTTGGCGGCGGGTATGGTGGTGGTGCGCCATGGCCAATCTTTTTTTCGGCAAGCTAGCTCTAATTCTCAATTCTCCAGGTAAAGCTTTGGTCCAGGACTCAAACTTTACTCCTTTGGATGCTCTGAAGGTGATGGAAGGGTCGGTTTTGGCTAGAAATGGATGTTTAAGGAGTTGATATTAAGGGGTCGCCGACCTCTACATTGGATGCTTCACCATGAGCTCCAAGTGTCCACTATCCCTGGAAATAGGCTGGGAATTGATGTGTTAGTTCATAAATGAGGTTGGGAAGAGAGGAGGAGGGACACTACCCTCCAGAACTAGAGGGTAGGGGTTGTAATTGAGCACTTGGGCTGCTAATGGGCCATGGGCCATGGTCTTAGTCCATTAGAAATGAGCTTGGTTTCTTATTTCCTCCTTTAGGCCCTATGTTGATGAAATTTGACTTTAGGGTTAACTTGGTCAACTTGATGAGTGGGTTGGCCCCACTTGTTAGTCATGATCCCTATGCCACCACCCAACCTTGGTTGGGCCATGGTGATGCCCCACTTAGGCTAATTGGGCCTATTTGTGTGGTTTTGACCAAATTAGGGATAGAGTTGACTTTAGAGTTGACTTGGTCAAATTGGTCTAAAGGGTGACCCCATGATGTGGCTTTTGACTCACTTAGATTTCTTTTAGGGTTAGAGACATAATGGTGAGGTCAATTTGTGTTTATGGTTTCAATTGGGCTAGTTTGACCTAATGTTGACTTGGACCCTATGGTGGGCCCCATGTGTGTCCACCCTACTCTATGGCCCTAGGGTCAAACCTAGACTAATCCTTTTCTCTCACCATATGTCCTACCCTAATCTAAGTTTAGGGGTCTAGATGGAAATGAGATGTTACATCTCATGCTAAGAAGGTTAAGTTGTTACTCAAATGCCTATCCACACTCTCAACAATACTTGTAATATATTCAAAGTTGTTTCAAATCTGTTATGTGCCAACCTTTAAGCCCTCTTTGAGAGAGCGGTGTTGTTTAAGCTCTAGTGTTGTAGGAAATAGAGCTTAATTTTGAACATAATGGGAGAAAGGAAGTTATTAACCATTGAGCTTTTTCTCTACAGAACCATCACCATTTGCATATAGAGAAGCAAAAATCATTCAGGAAAATAAAGAACAACATAACTAGACATTATACAAAAATTACTAGAACATGCAAAAGCTCTAATGGCTAAAAAATGAAAATAGGTTTAGATATCAAAGTAAGTAGAACAAAATAACTTGACATCAAGTCCTCTAAAGAAATGACACCTGAATCAACATGAATATTAAAAAAATCTTCACGATCCATCATCGACGTCCTCACTTGCTTTCAAAATATTGAGATTTTTTTGCATAAAATAAATAAATAAATATAATAGTATTATACTAAAATTATATGAAAATCTATACCACTATACCTCCCCAAAATTTGGAACATGTGTGGATGTAAAAGAATATGTATATGGTACAACCACCGTCTTTTGTGCACTATTTGCATCACCAGGAGATGAAGCCAACAGATCTTCCAATGATTCTATATCAATTTTTGCTTGGTTGCTTTGTATTACCATAGTCTTTGTTGAGAATTTTGATGTGAAAGTGGGTGATGGAGTAGACCGCACGGTCTGAGTCTGTGGCCTGGGCGGACTAATGTTGCGGCCTGGGTGTTCAGTGACCCGATAGATTTGGCAGCTTGGGCGTCTAGTGAAGCATCCTGGGCAATCTGTCTTTGGTGGTCTAATTGCGGTACTCAGCTCGGCCTGCGATTTTGCAGATCTTGCTCTTGGTTTAACCGGACGGTTTGGAGGTTATATCCGCGGAGATGTGACAGACTTGTTTAGAGTCCGCGGAGTCCTCTATTGAGGACTGGTTTTGGAGACCGGCTTTGGTCCTTGCCGAGCTCTCCGGTGATGCGGTGGGTGATATCCGCATTCATGGGGGCGGACTGTCCATGGAGTTGGTGGTCTGGTTTTCGTGTCCGCCAAGCTCGCACAAGTCGTTGGTGGGTTGCTGGACTTGGTCACACTTTGTGACAAGATCAGGATGTTCGCAGTGTCCGCAGAGTCCGTTGTTGATCGGGCTGTCTGCTTTTTGGTCGTGGACTCTTGCAGCAAGCTAAGGATGTGGTTGTCCGTGTGCTGTATAGCATGGCGCACTGGTCGAGTGCTTACGGGATGTGCGGGCTGTTGTCATCTCCGCATATAACATGCAGACTGACGCAGTGAATGGGATGTTGCTGTGTCCGTATACTGTCTGTGTACGGACTGGCGGTGTCCACCTGTTTGTGGATTGATCTTGATGTGGGGCCTGGCGGGTTGTCTGAAGTCCGGCTAAGTCCTTGCGGACTCAGTGGACTGGTGTTTGCTAGCTGCGAGCTGGGTGGTGACTCTATTCTTTAGTGCGGTGACCACACTCCTCACCCCGCCTATAAATAGAGCCCCCGGCATGTCTACAGTAACAGAGTGAACAGTAAGTTGAGCGTAGAACAATTGTTGCGGACTCGGTTTTCCTGGTCGAGCGGTTTGAGATTAATTGGTTGTTGTTTGCAGGTTGTGCGGCTAACACTGTGAAGCCAGGCGTCTGGTTCTGATCAAGATCAGGAAGCAGTGAAACTCGCGATTTACAATCAGCAGTTGCAGCAGGTCGCAGGTGGCGGCCAACCAGTTTTTCTCCTTAATTTGATATAAGTTCAATAACTAGGTCGCCGGTCTAGGTGGACTTCGCGGTCTATTTATTCAGTTCGGCGACGGCTTGTAGAGCAGACGTCAGCCGAATAACGGGTTGTCTGTGCGGTTTGTGCGGACTCCGTAGTGTCAAAGTAGCAACAACGACTTGGCAGTCTCGGCGGTCTCGACGGACTTAGCGGTCTTGGAGGCAGTCCTCCCGGCTTGGAGTTGGCTCTTGTTTGTTTTCTATCTCATTGTACTTAGCGAAATCATGTCTCGCCCTGTATACCTTGCCTTGTAAAGTTGATAGTGGATTAATGCAAAATTTATGTTTGCTCTTCATTGTCTCTGATACACAGCTCAGTTTATGGTTGGAGTGTTCCTGCACATAGTGCTCGTTTTTCGCTTTATCAAGTGATCAGCTTGATAGTTTTGGAAGTGTTTACTTGATACCAGAACTACCATTTGATTGACTTATGAAATTTCAGCATGGTATCAGAGCTAACAGTGGCTTGAACAGTGAGTTGTGATCAACCTCAGATAGTGCTCGGTGCTTCTGGAAGCTTTGTGATTAGTGGTGATTTACAATGGAAGGAGCCTACAGAAGAGGTCTTGGCATTGTGCTTCTGACAACGACTAACTTCAAGAAGTGGAAGTCCTGCATGAAGAGCTATCTCTTGGGTGATGAGTTATGGGAGGTTGTCGGTGGTGACGACAAGCAAGAGGTTACTGCTACTACTGGTACTGTTGAGGAAGTGAGAGTTTGGAGAAGAACTAATGCTAAGGAAGAGTTTGCTCTCAAACAGGCTATCTCACATGAGCTCTTTGATCACATCTTAGGATGTGAGTCCGCTGTAGAGATTTGGACAACCATTGATGGGTTGTTCAATATGAAGAATGTGTTTAGGCTGCAGTTCCTGGAGAATGTGTTGGCTAAGGCAACTCAAGGTGATCTCTCTGTCTCTAAGCTCTTTTTGAAGATGAAGAATCTGTGCGCTGAAATATCAGCATTGGATCCTGATGAGCCCATCTCTGAAGCAAAGTTGAAGAGGCGCATATTTCGCGGACTATAGAAGGAATATGTGGCCTTTGTGACTTCCGTGCAAGGGTGGGAAACTCAACCTTCTCTGCTGGAGCTAGAAAACTGGTTAGCATCACATGAGATCTTGGCCAGGCAGATGGCCGGTGTGACTATCTCTGAAGGAGGTACTGAAGCTCTGATCACTAAGAAGAAGAAGAAGATATGGGAGAAGAAGAAGAAGCCTGCTGCTGAAGAAGGGCCTTCAACCTCTTATTAGCAAGAGAGGAGCTCTGCACCTAAGAAGAATTGGAAGAAAGAGTTGAAGTGCTACAGATGTAATCAAGCAGGCCATTTCAAGCATGACTACAAGGTCAAGTTGCAACCTGGGCATGTTGCAGGCAAGGAGGGAGCTTATTCCAGTTCTGAGGAAGCCGGGTGGGGAGGAGCCTTCTTAACAAGCACGCGTGTTCGTGCTCTTGCCACTGTTGACTACCAAGATGACTAGATAGTTGACTCGGGGTGTGGTCATCACCTCACTGGAGACGAGTCGAAGTTCTCATCTATGCAACCGTTCACAGGTAACGAAGCAATTATTACAACTGATGATTCTATTCATTCTGTAGAGAAGGAGGGCGTTGTTTCTTTGGAGAGTGCTCAGGGTCCGCTTATTCTAAGGATTGTGTATCACGTACCCGACATGAAGAAGAACCACTTCTCGGTGACCAATGCGGTCAACGCGAGCATTCATGTTCTGTTTGGCCCAACAGAAGTAAGGTTTCTCCGCAACGTATGAGCGGTAAAGATTGATGTTGCTCATGTAGGGAGAAGAGTAAGAGACTTGTTTGTTCTATCAACAAGCTCTTATGTTGATCGGATGAGAGCCAATGATATTGCGGCTATCTATCATGAGAGACTAGGGCACGTGGCGATGGACAAGCTCAAGGCTATGTCAATGAGAAGCCTGGTGAGAGGCTTGCCGAAGTTGTCCTCCTACGGAGATGGCCACGTTTGTGCAGGATGTCAGTACGGTAAGGCTCATCGCCTTCCGTTTGATATGTCTCAAACAAGGAGTAAGGCACCATTGGAATGCATTAATGGTGACTTGATGGGGCCAATAGCAACCGCTAGTCTTGGAGGCAGCAGATATATGCTTGTGTTGATTGATGATTACTCAAGATACACTTGTGTGTATTTCATGAAGGAGTAGTCGGCAGCTTTCCAATTATTTGTTGAGTTCAAGGAGCTGGTGGAGGGCCGGCTTGGCTTGTGGATCAAGAAGTTCAGATTAGACAACGGTGGTGAGTTTGTGTCATCTGAGTTCTCTAGTTTCTGCAGGAAGCACGGGATCCAGAGGAAGCTTACTTGTGCTCATACTCCACAACAAAATGGAGTAGCAGAGAGGAAGATCCGTCACTTGACGGAAACCTACAAATGCTAGCTTCATGAAAAGGGCATTCTCAGGCCCTTCTGGGCGGAAGGAATGGCCTGCGCAACGTATGTCATCAATCAGATGCCTCTAAGTCCGATCAACATGAAGTATCCAGTTGAAATGATGTTCAAGGAGAATCCGAGTGTGGAAGACCTTCGGGTGTTCGGATCAATCTGCTATGCTCATATCCCGAATGCTCAGAGGACCAAGCTTGATGCAAAGGCAAGGAAGCTTGCATTTATGGGCTATGATGAGCGGAAGAAGGGGTGGAAGTGCATGGATCCTGCGACAAAGAATTTCTTTGTTTCATGAGATGTTGTCTTTGATGAGCTGATGTCGTATGGTGGTGGTACTATTGAACTACAGGAGAGCAGGGTTGATGAAGGGAAGGAGGAAGCTGCTGATGTTCTTCAGGTGGAGCTGCCTGTGTCACCAGGAGCTCCAGGTGTTTCAAACTCTAGGGCTGAAGCTTCTGGTTTGGGAAGCAGGGGAAGTGATGTTCCAAGTGTGCCCGGTAACAGAGTTGGTGCTGAAGAAGCAACGGAGATGGTGAGCAAGGAGCGGCCTCTTCGGAGATCGAAGAGGATCATTAAGCCACCAGCTCGGTATTGCGAAGGAAATACGGTGAGCTTCGTTACTTTTTTCTTCGCATGCCCCTTGGATGAGCGGGAGCCTTCAAAGTTTGAAGAATCCGCTAGAGTAAAGGAGTGGGTTGATTCCATGGATGAGGAGATGACTGCCCTCAGGAAGAATGAAACTTGGGACTTGTTGCCCAAGGTGAATGGCGTTACTCCTGTTCCTTGCAAGTGTGTCTACAAGCTCAAGAAGAAGGCAGATGGAAATGAGATGTTACATCTCATGCTAAGAAGGTTAAGTTGTTACTCAAATGCCTATCCACACTCTCAACAATAGTTGTAATATATTCATAGTTGTTTCAAATCTGTTATGTGCCAACCTTTAAGCCCTCTTTGAGAGAGCGGTGTTGTTTAAGCTCTAGTGTTGTAGGAAATAGAGCTTAATTTTGAACATAATGGGAGAAAGGAAGTTATTAACCATTGAGCTTTTTCTCTACAGAACCATCACCATTTGCATATAGAGAAGCAAAAATCATTCAGGAAAATAAAGAACAACATAACTAGACATTATACAAAAATTACTAGAACATGGAAAAGCTCTAATGGCTAAAAAATGAAAATAGGTTTAGATATCAAAGTAAGTAGAACAAAATAACTTGACATCAAGTCCTCCAAAGAAATGACACCTGAATCAACATGAGTATTAAAAAAATCTTCACGATCCATCATCGACGTCCTCACTTGCTTTCAAAATATTGAGATTTTTTTGCATAAAATAAATAAATAAATATAATAGTATTATACTAAAATTATATGAAAATCTATACCACTATACCTCCCCAAAATTTGGAACATGTGTGGATGTAAAAGAATATGTATATGGTACAACCACCGTCGTTTGTGCACTATTTGCATCACCAGGAGAAGAAGCCAACAGATCTTCCAATGATTCTATATCAATTTTTGCTTGGTTGCTTTGTATTACCATAGTCTTTGTTGAGAATTTTGATGTGAAAGTGGGTGATGGAGTAGACCGCACGGTCTGAGTCTGTGGCCTGGGCGGACTAATGTTGCGGCCTGGGTGTTCAGTGACCCGATAGATTTGGCAGCTTGGGCGTCTAGTGAAGCATCCTGGGCAATCTGTCTTTGGTGGTCTGATTGCGGTACTCAGCTCGGCCTGCGATTTTGCAGATCTTGCTCTTGGTTTAACCGGACGGTTTGGAGGTTATATCCGCGGAGATGTGACAGACTTGTTTAGAGTCCGCGGAGTCCTCTATTGAGGACTGGTTTTGGAGACCGGCTTTGGTCCTTGCCGAGCTCTCCGGTGATGCGGTGGGTGATATCAGCATTCATGGTGGCGGGCTGTCCATGGAGTTGGTGGTCTGGTTTTCGTGTCCGCCAAGCTCGCACAAGTCGTTGGTGGGTTGCTGGACTTGGTCACACTTTGTGACAAGATCAGGATGTTCGCAGTGTCCGCAGAGTCCGTTGTTGATCGGGAGGTCTGCTTTTTGGTCGTGGACTCTTGCAGCGAGCTAAGGATGTGGTTGTCCGTGTGCTGTACAGCATGGCGCACTGGTCGAGTGCTTACGGGATGTGCGGGCTGTTGTCATCTCCGCATATAACATGCAGACTGACGCAGTGAATGGGATGTTGCTGTGTCCGTATACTGTCTGTGTGCGGACTGGTGGTGTCCACCTGTTTGTGGATTGATCTTGATGTGGGGCCTGGCGGGTTGTCTGAAGTCCGGCTAGGTCCTTGCGGACTCAGTGGACTGGTGTTTGCTAGCTGCGAGCTGGGTGGTGACTCTATTCTTTAGTTCGGTGACCACACTCCTCACCCCGCCTATAAATAGAGCCCCCGGCATGTCTACAGTAACAGAGTGAACAGTAAGTTGAGCGTAGAACAATTGTTGCGGACTCGGTTTTCCTGGTCGAGCGGTTTGAGATTAATTGGTTGTTGTTTGCAGGTTGTGCGGCTAACACTGTGAAGCCAGGCGTCTGGTTCTGATCAAGATTAGGAAGCAGTGAAACTCGCGATTTACAATCAGCAGTTGCAGCAGGTCGCAGGTGGCGGCCAACCAGTTTCTCTCCTTAATTTGATATAAGTTCAATAACTAGGTCGCCGGTCTAGGTGGACTTCGCGGTCTATTTATTCAGTTCGGTGACGGCTTGTAGAGCAGACGTCAGCTGAATAACGGGTTGTCTGTGCGGTTTGTGCGGACTCCGTAGTGTCAAAGTAGCAACAACGACTTGGCAGTCTCGGTGGTCTCGACGGACTTAGCGGTCTTGGAGGCAGTCCTCCCGGCTTGGAGTTGGCTCTTGTTTGTTTTCTATCTCATTGTACTTAGCGAAATCATGTCTCGCCCTGTATACCTTGCCTTGTAAAGTTGATAGTGGATTAATGCAAAATTTATGTTTGCTCTTCATTGTCTCTGATACATAGCTCAGTTTATGGTTGGAGTGTTCCTGCACATAGTGCTCGTTTTTCGCTTTATCAAGTGATCAGCTTGATAGTTTTGAAAGTGTTTACTTGATACCAGAACTACCATTTGATTGACTTATGAAATTTCAGCATGGTATCAGAGCTAACAGTGGCTTGAACAGTGAGTTATGATCAACCTCAGATAGTGCTTGGTGCTTCTGGAAGCTTTGTGATTAGTGGTGATTTACAATGGAAGGAGCCTACAGAAGAGGTCTTGGCATTGTGCTTCTGACAACGACTAACTTCAAGAATTGGAAGTCCTGCATGAAGATCTATCTCTTGGGTGATGAGTTATGGGAGGTTGTCGGTGGTGACGACAAGCAAGAGGTTACTGCTACTACTAGTACTGTTGAGGAAGTGAGAGTTTGGAGAAGAACTAATGCTAAGGAAGAGTTTGCTCTCAAACAGGCTAACTCACATGAGCTCTTTGATCACATCTTAGGATGTGAGTCCGCTGCAGAGATTTGGACAACCATTGATGGGTTGTTCAATATGAAGAATGTGTTTAGGCTGCAGTTCCTGGAGAATGTGTTGGCTAAGGCAACTCAAGGTGATCTCTCTGTCTCTAAGCTCTTTTTGAAGATGAAGAATCTGTGCGCTGAAATATCAACATTGGATCCTGATGAGCCCATCTCTGAAGCAAAGTTGAAGAGGCGCATATTCCGCGGACTATAGAAGGAATATGTGGCCTTTGTGACTTCCGTGCAAGGGTGGGAAACTCAACCTTCTCTGCTGGAGCTAGAAAACTGGTTAGCATCACATGAGATCTTGGCCAGGCAGATGGCCGGTATGACTATCTCTGAAGGAGGTACTGAAGCTCTGATCACTAAGAAGAAGAAGAAGATATGGGAGAAGAAGAAGAAGCTTGCTGCTGAAGAAGGGCCTTCAACCTCTTATTAGCAAGAGAGGAGCTCTGCACCTAAGAAGAATTGGAAGAAAGAGTTGAAGTGCTACAGATGTAATCAAGCAGGCCATTTCAAGCATGACTACAAGGTCAAGTTGCAACCTGGGCATGTTGCAGGCAAGGAGGGAGCTTATTCCAGTTCTGAGGAAGCCGGGTGGGGAGGAGCATTCGTAACAAGCACGTGTGTTCGTGCTCTTACCACTATTGACTACCAAGATGACTAGATAGTCGACTCGGTGTGTGGTCATCACCTCACTGGAGACGAGTCGAAGTTCTCATCTATGCAACCGTTCACAGGTAATGAAGCAATTATTACAACTGATGATTCTATTCATTCTGTAGAGAAGGAGGGCGTTGTTTCTTTGGAGAGTGCTCAGGGTCCACTTATTCTAAGGATTGTGTATCACGTACCCGACATGAAGAAAAACCACTTCTCGGTGACCAATGCGGTCAACGCGGGCTTTCATGTTCTGTTTGGCCCAACATAAGTAAGGTTTCTCCGCAATGTATGAGCGGTAAAGGTTGATGTTGCTCATGTAGGGAGAAGAGTAAGAGACTTGTTTGTTCTATCAACAAGCTCTTATGTTGATCGGATGAGAGCCAATGATAGCGCGGCTATCTATCATGAGAGACTTGGGCACGTGGGGATGGACAAGCTCAAGGCTATGTCAATGAGGAGCCTGGTGAGAGGCTTGCCGAAGTTGTCCTCCTACGGAGATGGCCACGTTTGTGCGGGATGTCAGTACGGTAAGGCTCATCGCCTTCCGTTTGATATGTCTCAAACAAGGAGTAAGGCACCATTGGAATGCATTAATGGTGACTTGATGGGGCCAATAGCAACGGCTAGTCTTGGAGGCAGCAGATATATGCTTGTGTTGATTGATGATTACTCAAGATACACTTGTGTGTATTTCATGAAGGAGTAGTCGGCAGCTTTCCAATTATTTGTTGAGTTCAAGGAGCTGGTGGAGGGCCGGCTTGGCTTGTGGATCAAGAAGTTCAGATTAGATAACGGTGGTGAGTTTGTGTCATCTGAGTTCTTTAGTTTCTGCAGGAAGCACGGGATCCAGAGGGAGCTTACTTGTGCTCATACTCCACAACAAAATGGAGTAGCAGAGAGGAAGATCCATCACTTGACGGAAACCTGCAAATGCTAGCTTCATGAAAAGGGCATTCCCAGGCCCTTCTGGGCGGAAGGAATGACCTGCGCAACGTATGTCATCAATCAGATGCCTCTAAGTCCGATCAACATGAAGTATCCAGTTAAAATGATGTTCAAGGAGAATCCGAGTGTGGAAGACCTTCAGGTGTTCGGATCAATCTGCTATGCTCATATCCCGAATGCTCAGAGGACCAAGCTTGATGCAAAGGCAAGGAAGCTTGCATTTATGGGCTATGATGAGCGGAAGAAGGGGTGGAAGTGCATGGATCCTGCGACAAAGAATTTCTTTGTTTCATGAGATGTTGTCTTTGATGAGCTGATGTCGTATGGTGGTGGTACTATTGAACTACAGGAGAGCAGGGTTGATGAAGGGAAGGAGGAAGCTGCTGATGTTCTTCAGGTGGAGCTGCCTGTGTCACCAGGAGCTCCAGGTGTTTCAAACTCTAGGGCTGAAGCTTCTGGTTTGGGAAGCAGGGGAAGTGATGTTCCAAGTGTGCCCGATAACAGAGTTGGTGCTGAAGAAGCAACGGAGGTGGTGAGCAAGGAGAGGCCTCTTCGGAGATCGAAGAGGATCATTAAGCCACCAGCTCGGTATTGCGAAGGAAATACGGTGAGCTTCGTTACTTTTTTCTTCGCAGGCCCCTTGGATGAGCGGGAACCTTCAAAGTTTGAAGAAGCCGCTAGAGTAAAGGAGTGGGTTGATTCCATGGATGAGGAGATGACTGCCCTCAGGAAGAATGAAACTTGGGACTTGTTGCCCAAGGTGAATGGCGTTACTCCTGTTCCTTGCAAGTGTGTCTACAAGCTCAAGAAGAAGGCAGATGGAAATGAGATGTTACATCTCATGCTAAGAAGGTTAAGTTGTTACTCAAATGCCTATCCACACTCTCAACAATAGTTGTAATATATTCAAAGTTGTTTCAAATCTGTTATGTGCCAACCTTTAAGCCCTCTTTGAGAGAGCGGTGTTGTTTAAGCTCTAGTGTTGTAGGAAATAGAGCTTAATTTTGAACATAATGGGAGAAAGGAAGTTATTAACCATTGAGCTTTTTCTCTACAGAACCATCACCATTTGCATATAGAGAAGCAAAAAACATTCAGGAAAATAAAGAACAACATAACTAGACATTATACAAAAATTACTAGAACATGCAAAAGCTCTAATGGCTAAAAAATGAAAATAGGTTTAGATATCAAAGTAAGTAGAACAAAATAACTTGACATCAAGTCCTCCAAAGAAATGACACCTGAATCAACATGAATATTAAAAAAATCTTCACGATCCATCATCGACGTCCTCACTTGCTTTCAAAATATTGAGATTTTTTTGCATAAAATAAATAAATAAATATAATAGTATTATACTAAAATTATATGAAAATCTATACCACTATACCTCCCCAAAATTTGGAACATGTGTGGATGTAAAAGAATATGTATATGGTACAACCACCGCCTTTTGTGCACTATTTGCATCACCAGGAGATGAAGCCAACAGATCTTCCAATGATTCTATATCAATTTTTGCTTGGTTGCTTTGTATTACCATAGTCTTTGTTGAGAATTTTGATGTGAAAGTGGGTGATGGAGTAGACCGCACGGTCTGAGTCTGTGGCCTGGGCGGACTAATGTTGCGGCCTGGGTGTTCAGTGACCCGATAGATTTGGCAGCTTGGGCGTCTAGTGAAGCATCCTGGGCAATCTGTCTTTGGTGGTCTGATTGCGGTACTCAGCTCGGCCTGCGATTTTGCAGATCTTGCTCTTGGTTTAACCGGACGGTTTGGAGGTTATATCCGCGGAGATGTGACAGACTTGTTTCGAGTCCGCGGAGTCCTCTATTGAGGACTGGTTTTGGAGACCGGCTTTGGTCCTTGCCGAGCTCTCCGGTGATGCGGTGGGTGATATCCGCATTCATGGTGGCGGGCTGTCCATGGAGTTGGTGGTCTGGTTTTCGTGTCCGCCAAGCTCTCACAAGTCGTTGGTGGGTTGCTGGACTTGGTCACACTTTGTGACAAGATCAGGATGTTCGCAGTGTCCGCAGAGTCCGTTGTTGATCGGGCGGTCTGCTTTTTGGTCGTGGACTCTTGCAGCGAGCTAAGGATGTGGTTGTCTGTGTGCTGTACAGCATGGCGCACTGGTCGAGTGCTTACGGGATGTGCGGGCTGTTGTCATCTCTGCATATAACATGCAGACTGACGCAGTGAATGGGATGTTGCTGTGTCCGTATATTGTCTGTGTGCGGACTGGTGGTGTCCACCTGTTTGTGGATTGATCCTGATGTGGGGCCTGGCGGGTTGTCTGAAGTCCGGCTAAGTCCTTGCGGACTCAGTGGACTGGTGTTTGCTAGCTGCGAGCTGGGTGGTGACTCTATTCTTTAGTGTGGTGACCACACTCCTCACCCCGCCTATAAAAAGAGCCCCCGGCATGTCTACAGTAACAGAGTGAACAGTAAGTTGAGCGTAGAACAATTGTTGCGGACTCGGTTTTCCTGGTCGAGCGGTTTGAGATTAATTGGTTGTTATTTGCAGGTTGTGCGGCTAACACTGTGAAGCCAGGCGTCTGGTTCTGATCAAGATCAGGAAGCAGTGAAACTCACGATTTACAATCAGCAGTTGCAGCAGGTCGCAGGTGGCGGCCAACCAGTTTCTCTCCTTAATTTGATATAAGTTCAATAACTAGGTCGCCGGTCTAGGTGGACTACGCGGTCTATTTATTCAGTTCGGCGACGGCTTGTAGAGCAGACGTCAGCCAAATAACGGGTTGTCTGTGCGGTTTGTGCGGACTCCGTAGTGTCAAAGTAGCAACAACGACTTGGCAGTCCCGGCGGTCTCGACGGACTTAGCGGTCTTGGAGGCAGTCCTCCCGGCTTGGAGTTGGCTCTTGTTTGTTTTCTATCTCATTGTACTTAGCGAAATCATGTCTCGCCCTGTATACCTTGCCTTGTAAAGTTGATAGTGGATTAATGCAAAATTTATGTTTGCTCTTCATTGTCTCTGATACATAGCTCAGTTTATGGTTGGAGTGTTCCTGCACATAGTGCTCGTTTTTCGCTTTATCAAGTGATTAGCTTGATAGTTTTGGAAGTGTTTACTTGATACCAGAACTACCATTTGATTGACTTATGAAATTTCAGCATGGTATCAGAGCTAACAGTGGCTTGAACAGTGAGTTGTGATCAACCTCAGATAGTGCTCTGTGCTTCTAGAAGCTTTGTGATTAGTGGTGATTTACAATGGAAGGAGCCTACAGAAGAGGTCTTGGCATTGTGCTTCTGACAACGACTAACTTCAAGAAGTGGAAGTCCTGCATGAAGAGCTATTTCTTGGGGGATGAATTATGGGAGGTTGTCGGTGGTGATGACAAGCAAGAGGTTACTGCTACTACTGGTACTGTTGAGGAAGTGAGAGTTTGGAGAAGAACTAATGCTAAGGAAGAGTTTGCTCTCAAACAGGCTATCTCACATGAGCTCTTTGATCACATCTTAGGATGTGAGTCCGCTGCATAGATTTGGACAACCATTGATGGGTTGTTCAATATGAAGAATGTGTTTAGGCTGCAGTTCCTGGAGAATGTGTTGGCTAAGGCAACTCAAGGTGATCTCTCTGTCTCTAAGCTCTTTTTGAAGATGAAGAATCTGTGCGCTGAAATATCAGCATTGGATCCTGATGAGCCCATCTCTGAAGCAAAGTTGAAGAGGCGCATATTCCGCGGACTATAGAAGGAATATGTGGCCTTTGTGACTTCCGTGCAAGGGTGGTAAACTCAACCTTCTCTGCTGGAGCTAGAAAACTGGTTAGCATCACATGAGATCTTGGCCAGGCAGATGGCCGGTGTGACTATCTCTGAAGGAGGTACTGAAGCTCTGATCACTAAGAAGAAGAAGAAGATATGGGAGAAGAAGAAGAAGCCTGCTGCTGAAGAAGGGCCTTCAACCTCTTATTAGCAAGAGAGGAGCTCTGCACCTAAGAAGAATTGGAAGAAAGAGTTGAAGTGCTACAGATGTAATCAAGCAGGCCATTTCAAGCATGACTACAAGGTCAAGTGGTAACCTGGGCATGTTGCAGGCAAGGAGGGAGCTTATTCCAGTTCTGAGGAAGCCGGGTGGGGAGGAGCCTTCTTAACAAGCACGTGTGTTCGTGCTCTTGCCACTGTTGACTACCAAGATGACTAGATAGTCGACTCGGGGTGTGGTCATCACCTCACTGGAGACGAGTCAAAGTTCTCATCTATGCAACCGTTCACAGGTAACGAAGCAATTATTACAACTGATGATTCTATTCATTCTGTAGAGAAGGAGGGCGTTGTTTCTTTGGAGAGTGCTCAGGGTCCGCTTATTCTAAGGATTGTGTATCACGTACCCAACATGAAGAAGAACCACTTCTCGGTGACCAATGCGGTCAACGCGGGCTTTCATGTTCTATTTGGCCCAACAGAAGTAAGGTTTCTCCGCAACGTATGAGCGGTAAAGGTTGATGTTGCTCATGTAGGGAGAAGAGTAAGAGACTTGTTTGTTCTATCAACAAGCTCTTATGTTGATCGGATGAGAGCCAATGATAGCGCGGCTATCTATCATGAGAGACTAGGGCACGTGGGGATGGACAAGCTCAAGGCTATGTCAATGAGGAGCCTGGTGAGAGGCTTGCCGAAGTTGTCATCCTACGGAGATGGCCACGTTTGTGCGGGATGTCAGTACGGTAAGGCTCATCGCCTTCCATTTGATAAGTCTCAAACAAGGAGTAAGGCACCATTGGAATGCATTAATGGTGACTTGATGGGGCCAATAGCAACCGCTAGTCTTGGAGGCAGCAGATATATGCTTGTGTTGATTGATGATTACTCAAGATACACTTGTGTGTATTTCATGAAGGAGTAGTCGGCAGCTTTCCAATTATTTGTTGAGTTCAAGGAGCTGGTGGAGGGCCGGCTTGGCTTGTGGATCAAGAAGTTCAGATTAGACAACGGTGGTGAGTTTGTGTCATCTGCGTTCTCTAGTTTCTGCAGGAAGCACGGGATCCAGAGGGAGCTTACTTGTGCTCATACTCCACAACAAAATAGAGTAGCAGAGAGGAAGATCCGTCACTTGACGGAAACCTGCAAATGCTAGCTTCATGAAAAGGGCATTCACAGGCCCTTCTGGGCGGAAGGAATGGCCTGCGCAATGTATGTCATCAATCAGATGCCTCTAAGTCCGATCAACATGAAGTATCCAGTTGAAATGATGTTCAAGGAGAATCCGAGTGTGGAAGACCTTCGGGTGTTCGGATCAATCTGCTATGCTCATATCCCGAATGCTCAGAGGACCAAGCTTGATGCAAAGGCAAGGAAGCTTGCCTTTATGGGCTATGATGAGCGGAAGAAGGGGTGGAAGTGCATGGATCCTGCGACAAAGAATTTCTTTGTTTCATGAGATTTTGTCTTTGATGAGCTGATGTCGTATGGTGGTGGTACTATTGAACTACAGGAGAGCAGGGTTGATGAAGGGAAGGAGGAAGCTGCTGATGTTCTTCAGGTGGAGCTGCCTGTGTCACCAGGAGCTCCAGGTGTTTCAAACTCTAGGGCTGAAGCTTCTGGTTTGGGAAGCAGGGGAAGTGATGTTCCAAGTGTGCCCGGTAACAGAGTTGGTGCTGAAGAAGCAACGGAGGTGGTGAGCAAGGAGCGGCCTCTTCGGAGATCGAAGAGGATCATTAAGCCACCAGCTCGGTATTGCGAAGGAAATACGGTGAGCTTCGTTACTTTTTTCTTCGCAGGCCCCTTGGATGAGCGGGAGCCTTCAAAGTTTGAAGAAGCCGCTAGAGTAAAGGAGTGGGTTGATTCCATGGATGAGGAGATGACTTCCCTCAGGAAGAATGAAACTTGGGACTTGTTGCCCAAGGTGAATGGCGTTACTCCTGTTCCTTGCAAGTGTGTCTACAAGCTCAAGAAGAAGGCAGATGGAAGCATCGAGTGGTACAAGGCTCGGCTTGTAGCTCGGGGTTTTTCACAACAGCACAGCGAGGATTATGAGGAGACGTTTAGTACAGTGGTGAAGATGACTTTAGTATGAGTGGTTATCTCTTTGGCGGCTTGCCAGTGGTGGAAGATGTGGCAGTTGGACGTAAAGAATGCTTTTCTTTACGGGGAGATTGACAAGGACATTTTCATGGATCAGTCGTTCGGGTACATATCTGAAGAACATCCGGACTATGTCTGTAAGCTCCAGAAGGAGCTCTATGGGTTGAAGCAGACTACTCGAGCCTGGTATGGGAATATTGCAAAATACCTCCAGTTCTGCAGCTATCTGGCTTCAAACTCAGATTCGAGCCTCTTCGTCAAGAAGAAGGGGGAGCTTCTAGTCCTGGTGCTGTTGTACGTGGATGACATGATCATCATGGGAAATTCTAAGGAGGAAGTAGCTAGGCTCAGTACAGAGCTAGCTATCAGGTTCGAGATGAAGGATCTGGGTAAACTCCACCATTTCCTTGGACTTGAGGTGGAGAGGAAGGAGAGTGACATACTCGTGTCCCAGAAAGGCTATGCAGAACAGATCATTCAACGAATCGACATGCAGGAGGGGAAGAGTATCTCTACTCCATTTTATTCTGGCATCAAAATTTGGCGGGATGAGGGGAGGATTCTTCCGGATCCTTTGGTGTTTCGGGCTCTAGTTGGGAGTATTATTTACTTGACGATTACAATGCCAGACATTGCTTATGTAGTTGGACGTGTAAGTCGGTATATGGCGGAACCCAGGAAGCCTCATTTGATGGCGTCTAGGAATATCTTGAAGTATGTAAGACCCCCCTTTTTTTTCTTTTTGGACACCGGGGTCTTAGGCCCAGAACCGCCGTTTTGCGATGACTCCTTCATGCCCTGAAGAGTCATCACCACAAAGCGCCGATTCTGCCGGCCAGTTCGATCACAGAAAAGTAGCACAAGAACTAAATATAAACTATTAGTCCACAGAGAATCACATGTCATAATAAATATAACTCCACGATGGGAGTGTCCACAAAAATAAAACATCAAAGTAGCAAAAACGGGCTTATGCCCGGTACATCAAATCCTCACTACAAAGATCACTCATGCGGAAGCAGAAAGACTACTCAAGGTCGAGACTCACGGTCCCGGCTGTGTGAACTCCGGAGCTAGACTGCCCCACCTCCAAGCGCACCGGTCTCTGGGGCTGCTCCTCCATGCTGGTCTCCGCGATCCCCTAAATGATGCGGTTTGAAAACCGTTAGTCTAAAAGACTAAGTCCTATCATCCCCCGCCCCTTCCCCCACGGCTCCTAGGCACCGAGCGGAGAGGAAGAAAGGGGAGGACTTGAAGGTGGAGAATATCAAAAGCAGATGGCAGCGGTCCTATTCTAGCAAGTTCTATGGCATATAAAGACAATAAGCTGAAATATGAAATGTAACCTTTACTTATGTGAAAACACATAAGCCAAGGGGTCTTCTGCAAGGCTCCCATCGTATAAAAAGTCTCATACCAATTTATACGTTGGGGTGTCGGTGGTCAAACAGCAGTAACTATACATATCAAAATTAACCTTAATTTATAAACTTGCCCACACAAGCTTATAGACCAAGGGGTCGTGTAGCAGGTCCTAAAGTATAAGCGTCCCATTCCACTTATACTTTAGGTGTCAAGGTTAAAGGTAACGAATATGCTATGACATGCAAGTGGGTATGATGGACATGCAAGTGTAACACACACACCCGACTCTGTGCACACAGACCTTTAGTTCCCCCTTTTTGGAGCTGTAACCTCCCAGGATGTAAGACCCCCCTCCCCCTTACCGAGGAGGGCTACCGGATCTTATGCCCAGAACCGTCGTCTTACGGTGGCACTAACTCACGGGTTAGTCGACACCACAACACGCCGATCCTGCCGGCTAGTACGATCATAAACCTGTAGGCCAACATGAGAAGAAGGAAGTAAACTGTAAATAAATGCCATCAGTCCACAAGTCACAGTACAATCATATAAAAGAAATGAATAGTACATCAATAGTCCACAGAATAGTACAGAAGAAAGAGTAAAAAGGGCTTATGCCCAGTACATCAAATCTCTCTCACACAAAATCATAAATGCGGAAGCTATACTAGAACATCAAAACTCGTCCCACCAGAGGACGCACAGTAGTGGTAGTAGCCTGCTGAAGCGGTATCTGCTCCTCATGTCCTGCCTCCTCGACGTGCTGGTGCTCCATCTCCACGGGCTCCTAAAAATAGTTGGTCACCGACCATTAGTCAAAAAGACTAAGTCGTTTCCTCCGCACCTCGCCCCGCAGCTCCTAGGCACCGAGCGGGAGGACGAAGCGGAGGACAACAAGGGGTAGCAAAATGGAAGCAGGTGACAATATCTAACTAGAGCTGTAATAAGTAATGTAATCCTACTCTAGCAGTTCTAAGTATGGTACAAGTAATAAGTAAGAGCGGTGCAGTAAAGGAAAGTAAAGAACAGTAACATGAACAAGTAAATAAGCTAAGCTACCACTATGATATCATCACAAACGTACCCTAACTTATATAAATGCCCATACAAATATATAAGTTAGGATTTCCAGGAAATTTAACTTATCATATAAAAGAGCCCATACTAATTTATATGATAAGGATCTATGAAGCGTATGACCTAATATGAATGAATGATATGATGCAATTTTATGCGCAGGCAAGTGCAACTCACACACAACGACTCTGTGATCACAGACCTTTAGTTCCCACTTTTTGAGAGCTAGCATCACTCTCGGGTACCACCGCTGTGGCTACGGCAGCAGCGGAGCGGGCGTCTCCGCTTCTAGACCGGTATGCACACTACCAAGCCTTAGACCCCTCTCATACGCCTCTGTACATGTCCAAGGTGCACTTTAGAGTCTCGCGTACGTACTTTGCTGACAAACCCGTAAGTCTTGTTGGGTCGGATGTGTGTTATCGGGGGTCGTCCTCCAGACCGCAGTGTATAACAACCCACTGGCCCCTCTAACTCCCACAACCGCCTGGTGCACCGTAGTGCCATCGGTGTGACGAACGGCCAGTACCGCATGCCCCGCCACGATATTTATGCACATGCAAGTAATTCATACCGAGCCTTCCGCTCGCAGGACCAAAACCCGTCCTGAATCCCTCAAACCCAAAACCGGGTGAGAACGCACATTAGTGCCATTATACCAACTCCCTCAAACCCCAAACGGGTGAGCATATATCATGAATCTCTCCAACCCCACACGGGCGAGAAGGTACGACAATGTCCTAACCTATTATACTACTCTTGTCTACAGTTTATTATACTTAGAGATTTAGGGTTAATCCCAGGACTGCCCCCGGTATTCCCTGTGAAGGGCTCTCAAGGGGCACTAGGAACTGTGTTGGGATTACGCCCAGCGTTCCCTTTCGCAAGGATATTTATTTTAGTTGATGGCTACCCATGTATCTCCCCAGCTCTCCTTATTGCTTTAGTATAACCCTAGTGACTTAAGGTATTACCGGGAAACCGACGGTCTTCCGCCGATCCCCGCTCCAGTTGCTAGCTAAGACTTGCACTTTTAATCCCTCACTAAGACAACTCTACCCACCAGGGTTACTCATGTTGAACTCTCTCTTATTTCTGCCGATAATCAATCCCCTGGTAATCCCCTAAGGCAAGACCTAATTGTGTTTTATGCAGACCATGACCTATGGTTACCCTAGAAATGTGATCTTCCAAACCTTAAGGCATCCTGCCCCTAAATATTTATCCTAAGGTGTTATGGACTAAGGGAACTACCCTAAGAATTCTCGTAATTTTTCTTGGCCAAATAGTCCTTTAATTAATTCTTTTAATTTACATGCTAGGTCACTTTACACATGAAGTAGTTTGATTAAGTGTCTACTGACCTAGGGAATTTTTCCTGAGATGTATAGTGACAAAATATTGCTGCCTATAGAATTTCATAATTTTCCTTAAATTATTTATTATCATTTTCAATTTAATATCAATTCCACAAAATTCCATTTTTCCAAATGATGTATAGGCATTATTTACACAAAAATTCCAGAAAAATTACAGAGCTTTTAGGATGCTAATTTATGACTATTGGCAGAGAATCATCAACATTTAATGTAAGATGGCTTATAGGATTCCATTATAAGATATTTACCAAAATGCCATTGTACTAATTTTAACACAAATAATTCATCCATTAAATTCTGAGAAATTTGTGAAGGACTAATAATAACATTTTATGACAGTAGAAAAATTTCCAAATTTTTCAGAGGTATAAATCCATCATTTCAAGAGTTTACAAAATAAGGGTAAAATGGGGAATTTAGGGTATCTATTCCAAAAATTTTTCAAAACAGAGGAATCATATTTTTCCTAAGTCAAATGTGATGTTATCTATGCCTTGGCAAAGTTGTTTGGATTTGTACTTGAATAAATCCTATTTTTCCAATTTTATCTCCAAAATAGCTATATTTAAAATAAATTCCAATAAATGGAATTTTGATTCCAAAAATTCCATCATTAGTTTGAGGGATGAAATTTACCCTAATGAACCACTGTAAATAATTTCATGACTCTTGCATGTCACCATTGGGCTAAATACACCAATTTGTATTTTTGCTATTTGCACACCAAGGCTAAACATAGGCTAGCACATGCAAGTGGATTTCCCCAACATGCAGTGAACCCAAGGTGCTGAAAATTTTATCATGCACCTAGGATGACCCCACTGACCCACCCCCAAAATTTGGGGCCATGGGGAGGAGTAGAACTCCATATATGCCATTTATTTATATTTTGATATTTTACCAAAAACTATAGGACAATATTTTCCGAAAATTCCTAAATTTTGGCAGGAGATACGTATGCCCTAATCATGCATGTGCCCAAAATTTGGGGCCATGGTGACTAATATTGTGACCAGGGCATCTAATTTAATTTCTGCCCTACTCTAGGACCAGTCCTAGGCGAAATGTCCTACAAGACTGTACACTATACCAAAATGTAAGTTTAGGGTGGCATATTAAAGGTAAGACCCTAGGCTACATTTTTAATTAAGGGTCTAAGGTCTGGAAATGCCTCTAAGAGGCCTATATTTAACATGAAAGGTGACTGAAAAAGTGTGACAGAAATGTTACTATTCAATACATTAATTAAAATGAATCATTTATTCTGTAGCACGAATCTTGAAGTAAGATCCAACGGGATCTGGTCATCGTCTACCTCCAGCCAACGGCTGAGATCGAGCCGACCTGGAGCGATTTTGCCGGTGGTTTCCGGCCAGCTGAGACGTCGCCACCTCCGGCCAACGGTGCCATCACCTTCACGGTGGTGGTGGCTATCATTTCCCGGCGATGGGGCGGCGTGTAACACCCCAGTTTTTGCAAGAGGTTCAATCTGCTGTTCTGGAAAATTTTTGGGTTCTGGCAGGAGGCACACGGCCTGCGACACGGGCGTGTCGCAGGGCGTGTCGAGGCCGTGTCGACACTCGGCCCAAGTGTCGACACTTTGTGCTCGACAAAGTGTCGAGAGTGAGGCACACGGCCTGCGACACGGGCGTGTCGCAGGGCGTGTCGAGGCCGTGTCGACACTCGGCCCAAGTGTCGACACTTTGTGCTCGACAAAGTGTCGAGGGTGAGGCACACGGCCTGCGACACGGGCGTGTCGCAGGGCGTGTCGAGGCCGTGTCGACACTTGGCCCAAGTGTCGACACTTTGTGCTCGACAAAGTGTCGAGAGTGGGGCACACGGCCTGCGACACGGGCGTGTCGCAGGGCGTGTCGAGGCCGTGTCGACACTCGGCCCAAGTGTCGACACTTTGTGCTCGACAGTGTGTCGAGACTGGGGCACACGGCTTGGGACACGGGCGTGTCCCAGGCCGTGTCACCTCTCGGGTTGGTGATGGGGCCGTGTCGTTGGAGCTACACGGCAGGCCACACGGCCGTGTCACTGGGGACACGGGCGTGTCGGATCGAACACGGGCGTGTCGGATGCCCGTGTCTGATTCCAGGCGCGTCGATTTGAGACGGCGAATGAGGCACACGGCCTTGGACACGGGCGTGTGCCAGGCCGTGTTCGGCCCAGATCTTTTATTTTCCAGGCGAATCGCAGCCAGTCTTTTTCTGGTTTTGGGATCTAACGGTTCAGGCCATCTCCTGGGGATTTAAGCCCGAAGTTAGGGCTGCAGATCCTCACTTTTTCCAAGTTCTCTCTTTCTAAGATCTTGAGAAAACCTAGAGCAAGGAGGAAGAAGAAGAACTCTTGGGCTGTAGGAAGGGTGTCGGAGCTCCGAATCGCGAGCCGAGTCCGGATCCGTGAAGCTTGGAGCATTGCGAAGTGTTCCATCCGGCTATTTTGCCATGGCAAGGAAGAGGAGTCGGAAGGTAACGACATCTCTCCTCTCGGTCTTTAGGATGCACGTTTTAGCATCATCTAGTTTTCTTTTCTCTAATTTTTGGGCACCAAACTCTCAAATGAGAGGGGTTTTGGCTTGCCAAGTTTCAAGAGGAACTTCCGGGTCGATTGAGTCCGTCCCCGGCATATTTTGCATTAGAGATCCGCTTCGCTAGTGGATTAGGCATGGTGGGTGAAGCCGTAGTCGCGACCGTTAGTCCGACACGGTGATGTTGCATACGAACTTAGGGATTCGTAGAGGTTTCCGATGCGTCAAGATGCCGTTTGTGTGGTGGTGGTGATTGTCCCGTTTGCTTGAAAAGAGTACATGTAGTCGAACCCGGACAAGGTTAGCTCCTCGTGGTGGTAGATGGTTTCCTTGACAAGGTTAGCTCCAAATGAGAATGGAGATGATTTCCTTGGTGGACAAGGTTAGCTCCGCACGAGTTGGAGATGTTTTCCTTGGTGCGCGGGAACGCTGCGGTACAAAGAGGGATTGCGATGTGTTTAGTCTTGGTTGTGTTGTGCCAAGGCGTGGCTATGTCTCCGTGGTCGGCTGGCTATCCCGTGACACGTGCGTCATGTGTGGAGAGTGTCCCGGCGAGACTAGTCCCCTTCTGTGAGACTGACGAGAATGCCAAGCTTGGGGCAAGCCCGGGCAAAGAGGCCATGAGCGGGTGGGGTCCAGCAAGGCTTCTTAGAATCGGTCAGTCTGTGGTTGTTGGAATCCTGACATGAGACGTCAGAGCTTGCAGGCAAGCCCGGGGCTAAGCCCACGAGCGGGTGGGGCCTTGGCAAGATTTCCATGTGGCGGCCTGTGCGCCGTGTGAGGGAGTTGTGTCTCCCTCAATGTTTGCGGCTTTATGCCAATTGGGGAAATGTGAGTACCCAAATGTTGTGATGTTGTGCTAGATGCATACGGTTTAGGGTACCTTGGGTGAAGCCCGGGTGTTGCATTCATGTTGCATAGTAGGCCCTTTCTTTATATGCTCAACCAGTAGAGAACATGTGTGTTGATTGAGACATCCAAGCCTGTTTTAGTGTATTTCTATTTATAGAAATTTATATTGCATATGAAGTGCTGACTTGCAGGTTGGAGGGTTCCCCGGGGTCCGTTAGGGGCGGCCGGGAGGAGATGTGTTGTTACACAGTTTGAGGTCAGCCTTTGCTGACCCACGTTACTAATAATTTTTACAGGGCAAGGATCGCACGCAGGAGCTAGCACGCCGGCCAAAAAGGCCTAAGCCCATGAAGTGTTTTCTCTTTTGTAGCACTACTTTTGATGATGTATGTTTGAGACTATTTTGTCCGGCTTGCATGCCGAGGTAGACTAGGAGTGCTGAGCACATTCATGTTTGGTTGTACTGTTTACCCTTTTGGACATTTGATGTAAGGCCTTAAGGCCATTTGTTTACTCTTTTGGATTAGTGGATAACTTCTAGTTGTGCTTGGTTTTCCGCTGTGTTGTGCAAGTGTTTTGAGTTTGGGTAGCTATATCAACTTTTAATACTGAAGCTGTGGTGTTCGTATGTTGTGGGGCCCCGGCCGGACCCATATTATACGTCTATTACAGGGGAGGTGTTACACGGCGGGAGACGGCGGCGACGGCGATCCCGAGCGGTTTCAGAAACTTGGAATTCTCTCGATTTTCTCACATGGCATCGGGCTCAATTGAGCCCGATATCTCGCCTATTTGATCTAAGAAGCTAGTACGGGTAGAGGTGAAGTGAAACGCCCCTGAATCGGGGCTTGGCTGCGGGTCAGGCGGCGGTTTGCCGTGGTGGTGGTGCGCCGGCGAGCTCCACCCCGAAAGCTCAAATCTCCACTATTCTCCATGATTAAACAGTCGAACTCCACTCCTTTCAGCCTTCTGGAACTAATGGTGAGGTTTGTTTGGACTGAGGTGGCCTATAAGTGGAGATAACTCCAATGTTAGCTCGGTTTTGAGCTTTGGAGATTTCACCCAGCTGCCATGTGGCTCACAGCCCTGGTTTCCTGCTCGAATTAAAGAGGGGAGGTCAGCCACCTGGTCTTGGGCAGCCTAAACCAGCTGATGGGGTGGCCATGTGGCCAAAATTTGCTTCATTCCCTTTTCTCTCTCCTCTTCTCCCAAAATTCCAATTTTACCCCCTTGCATGTATTCTCTCTCCTGATTTAGAGGGGTATTACTGGTCTTGTTCACTTGGGCTGACTTTGGGCCAATTTTAGTGGGCTTGGTCCAAGGGGAAATGGCTTGGCCTTCATTTTCTCTCTTTAGGTCAAATTGTTGACCAAATTGACTTTTAAGGTTGACTGGTCAACCATGGAGGGTGGACTGACCCCACTTGGTGGAAGTGGGTCTAGTGGCACCCCCCAACTAAGTTTGGGTCAAGGGGTGCCCCACTTAGGTTAATTAGGCCTATGGGTGTGGGTTTGACCAAATTAAGCCCAAGGTTGACCTTGGTCAACTGGGGTCAAAATGTTGACCCAGTGACATACCCTAGGGTCCACTTAGATTGTTTTTAGGGTTAGGGCAATGTGGTGGGGTCATGGTGTGGCTAGGGTCCCTAATCAGGCTAGTTTGACCTAGTTTAACTTGGTCCTATGGTGGGCTCCACATGGCTACCACCCACTACCTAGGGTCAAACCTAGTTGATCTCCTTAGGTCTCACCCCATGCCTAACCCAATCTAAGTTGAGGGGTCCAGAAGTAACATGGGATGTTACAAATTCCAATAAACAAGAAAATAATTTCGTCCCCGAAATTTAAGTTCAGGTCTACGGGGTTCAATTTGCAAGAATTATCAAGAAATTTAAAGACAAAACTTAAATGTACCTGATGCGAATAGCTCCGGGTGTTGCTCCAGCATCAGATCCCTCGGCTCCCAAGTGTGCTCCTCCCGTCCATGGTTGGACCACAGCACTTTCACAAGAGGGACCTTTTTCTTCCGCAACACTCGGATGGATGTATCGTCAATCCGGATCGGCTCCAATCTCACTGATCTGTCAGGCTCTACTGGTCCGGCTGTAGTAGTAATGTGCTGCTCCAGCCGAAGGAGAGCCCTTCGCAAGGAAGAGACATGGAAGACGTCATGTAATGCACCCAACTCCGGTGGCAGCTGCAGTCGGTAAGCCAAGGGGCCGATCCGCTCCAGGATCAGGTATGGCCCCATGTATCGTGGACTGAGCTTCTTGTGCCTCCGCACCCGAGAAACACCGTGTACTGGACGTATCTTCAAGAACACCCTGTCTCCAACCTGGAACTCCACCTGCCGGTGCCGAGCATCATAATACTTTGCCTGCCTGCTCTGGGCCTCCAGTAGCCGATCCCTGATCAATCGAATCTGAGCCTCAGTGTCCTCTATATAATCAGTTCCCAGAGCCCTGGTATCCACATCCTGTACCCATGATAGTGGTGTCCGGCATCTCCTCCCATAAAGTGCCTCGTAAGGAGCCATCCTGATGCTAGCCTGGTGGCTGTTATTATACGAGAACTCGATCAATGGCAGCAGCCTCTCCCAAGGCTTCCCCGTATCCAATATGCATAATCTGAGCAGGTCCTCCATGGTCCGGATGGTCCGCTCGGTCTGTCCGTCGGTCTGCGGGTGGAAGGCGGTACTAAAGGTAAGTCGAGATCCCAAATAAGCATGCACGGCCCTCCACTCGCTCGAAGTGAACCGACCATCACGGTCCGAAACAATAGTCCTGGGGATACCATGATATCTGATGTACTGCTCCACAAATAGTCTCACCAGGACTGCAACTGGGGCATCCTTCCGAACTGGAATAAACCGCGCTACCTTGGTCAATCTGTCCACTATAACCCATATAGAATCATGCCCAGAGTGGGAGCGAGGCAATCCGTGTACAAAGTCCATAGCAATGTCCTCGAACTTCCACTCTGGAACTGGCAGTGGCTGTAGTAAACCTCCCGGGCTCTTGCATTCCGCCTTCACACGCTGGCAGGTCTCGCAATGGGTCACAAAATCCGTGATCTCCCTCTTCATCCCGGGCCAATACATAGATCTCCGCAAATCTGCCCACATCTTGGTGATGCCGGGGTGCACTGAATATCTCGAGCAATGTGCCTCTCGGAGTATGTCCTCCCGGATACTGCCTCCTGCTGGTATGTAGATGCGACCCCAGAACCTAAGAAGATCATCATGTAGCATGTAGTCCTCGACCCTGCCCCTCTCTAAGGCACTGAAAATCGGCTGTAACGCAGCATCCAGCCTCTGATGTGCTCGGATGCGCTCCTGTATATCATCTCCGCTGATCACTGAGCTCAAATACTCTCTATATACAACTGGCTCAGTCTCGGACACCACGGTAATGTGCATGTCCTCCATCATCTGAAGCAGCTCTATGGACATCAATCGGGGCTCCGGTCCAGAAGTGCCGACCCTCCTGCTCAAAGCATCCGCAACCGTGTTCGCTTTCCCCGGGTGATAGTGGATCTTGTAGTCATAATCACAGAGGAACTCCAGCCACCTCCTCTGTCTCAGGTTTAGGTCCTTCTGCGTATCAATATACTTGAGATTCTTGTGATCTGAAAAGATGTCACAATGAATCCCGTATAGATAATGTCTCCATATCTTTAGGGCGAAAACCACAGCCCCGAGCTCTAGATCATGTACTGGATAGTTATGCTCATGCTCCTTCAACTGTCTCGAAGCATAAGCAATAACATGTCCATGCTGCATCAGGACTGCACCCATCCCCTGATAAGAGGCGTCCGTGTAGATCTGGAATCCTTCGCTCCCGGATGGAAGCGCAAGGATGGGGGATGAGATGAGTCGGTCCTTCAGCTCCTGAAAAGCCGTCTCACACCGCTCTGACCAAACAAAATCTGCATCCTTCTTCGTCAAGGACGTGAGGGGGAGTGCTATCCTCGAGAACCCCTCCACAAACTTGCGGTAATAGCCTGCTAGGCCCAAGAAACTACGAATGTCAGATGCGGTCTTCGGCCGTGGCCAATCCCTCACTGTCTCTATCTTGGCCGGGTCCACTGCTAACCCAGCCCCACTGATCGTGTGTCCCAGGAAAGCCACCTCCTGCAACCAGAACTGGCACTTCAAAAATTTTGCGTACATCTGTGTCTCCCTCAGCCTCTGCAAGACCTGTGCCAAGTGCTCCGTATGCTCCTCCTGAGTCCGAGAATAAATAAGGATGTCGTCGATGAATACAATCACGAAGCGGTCTAAGAAAGGCTCGAAAACACGGTTCATTAGACTCATGAATGCGGCAGGAGCATTCGTGAGCCCAAAAGGCATCACCGTGAATTCGTATAATCCATAGCGCGAGCTGAAAGCCGTCTTCGGTATGTCCTCTTCCCTGATACGGAGCTGATAGTAGCCGGATCGCAAATCTAACTTGGAGAACCAGAATGATCCCTGTAGCTGGTCAAATAACTCATCTATCCGAGGCAGAGGATAGGTGTTTCGGACTGTCAACCGGTTCAGCTCCCGGTAATCTATACATAATCGCAGTGATCCGTCCTTCTTCTTCACAAAGAGAACTGGCGCTCCCCATGGCGCTGAACTAGGCCGCACAAATCCTGACTCGACTAGCTCCTGTAGTTGAGTCCTGAACTCTGCTAACTCCCTAGGAGCCATCCTGTAGGGTGCTCGGGACACCGGCTTCGCTCCCGGCACAATCTGAATCCTGAAATCCAAGTCTCTAGCAGGCGGTAGCCCGGGCAATTTCTCCGGGAATACGTCGGAGAAATCCCGAACCACCGGAATATCTGAGATAGTCGCCTCTGTCCCCACCATCTCGAAGCAGACAATATAGACTTCTTCACCCTGCTCATGGGCCTTCACAGCCTGTATAGAAGATAATAGTAGGTGGCAGATAGGCTGAATACCTTCAACGATAATATGAGAGTCGCCATGTCTTAGCGTGATCCTCCTGGACGGGCAATCTATCTGGGCATGGTTCCGATGCAACCAGGCCATGCCCAAGATCAAATCAAAGTCCTGCAGCTTCAGAATAGTTGCCGGCGCCTCAAATGCCTTGCCGCCAATCTCGGCCTCCATATCGTAATGTGCAGTGGTCCACAGTTCCGACCCATCGGGTAGACGTACCCTCATCTCTAGTCCAGGGAACCTCTCCACGCCTTCGAGTCCGTCGATGAAGGCCTCGGATACGAACGAGTGTGAAGCACCCGTGTCGAAGAGAGTATGAGCGGGCTTGCCGCTGATCATAACTATGCCTGAGGTTTGTTTATGTGAAAGTTAATTGTTGTCCTATAGTTCCAGGTATTATATATATATCTTTGAAAATTCAAGAAATTTCATAATTAACTTCAAGTACCTGTGATAACCTCCTCGGGATTCCTCGGCTCTGTGAGGTCCAAGGCGTATATCTGCTCCTGCTCGCGTCTCCTGCCGTGATATCCCCGACCTCGGCCTCGTCCTCGGCCTCGTCCTCGGCCCTGCTGTACTGGGGCCACTGGAGGTGGAGGAGGAGGAGGGGGATGGAATCGGTGCGGGCACTCCGACCTGATGTGCCCGGGCTGGCGGCATCCGTAACAAACCACTTGTCGGTGGCCTCGGTCATCCTGTCTCCTCGGATCATGCATCTGTAGAGGTGGGGGAGCCAATGCTGGAGGAGGTACCTGCTCTTGCCTGAAGTTGGGACGACGACGTCCCCCACCCCTCCTGTATCCAATGGTCCTGCCTCTCTGAGAGCCCCTACTGCTCTCACCTGATGTCGATCCGTCAAATGGTCTCTTCCCTCCGGCTCGCACCATCAGCTGGTCAGCCTCCAGCTTCTTCGCCATCTCGATGATCTGCCTGGATGTGCCATGAGAAATGAATAACAGAGCCTGCCTCAGATCATCCCTGAGGCCCCGGTAGAACCTTTTCGCATACCTCCTATCGTCGGTGTCCTGAATCCCCGCGAACCTGGCCAAGTGGGAGAACTCTATCTGGTACTCTATCACTGATCTGGTCCCCTGCTTGAGGTTCAAAAACCTCTCCTCCAAAGCATCTCTGTCCGTAGCAGAGACGAAGTGCTCCAGAAACACATCGCCAAACTCTTCCCAAGATATCTCTGACAGCTCAAAGTCCGCATAAGTAGACTCCCGGATTGACTTCCACCATCTCTTCACGTGGGCCTCTAGCACAGAGGTAGCTAGAGGTACTGCCTGGCCGACTGGGCAGCTGATGCCCGCTAAGATCTCGTGAATGGCCTCCAGCCATTCTTCTGTCTTCACCGCATCCTCTGTCCCGCGGTACGTCGGTGGGGACAGGCTCTTGAATGCGCTCAGCCAGCTCGACCCCGGATTTGGCTGTGGAGCCGGGACTTGCTGGGCTATAAAGGCATCCAAAATCGCCGTCAGGGTCTGCCCCATCTCCGTATGTAGGAATGGAGTGGCAGCTGGAGGGGGAGGAGCCACATTTTGCGGCGCTGCGACCTGTGGAGGTTGCATAAAGGTAAGGTTAGAGCAAAATTGGCCTAACAAATTGTACTTTGTGGACCATTTTATGTGACTTTACACATGGGCACACCACTGCTTCCGCTGCATAGTTTGTCCGCAAACTAATACTCGGGCGGGGGTGGTCCCATGTTGTGGACTTCTTTCTCATATGATCGTTGTTCAAGTGATACCAGTTTGTAAGACCCCCCTCCCCCTTACCGAGGAGGGCTACCGGATCTTATGCCCAGAACCGCCGTCTTACGGTGGCACTAACTCACGGGTTAGTCGACACCGCAACACGCCGATCCTGCTGGCTAGTACGATCATAAACCTGTAGGCCAACATGAGAAGAAGGAAGTAAACTGTAAATAAATGTCATCAGTCCACAAGTCACAGTACAATCATATAAAAGAAATGAATAGTACATCAATAGTCCACAGAATAGTACAGAAGAAAGAGTAAAAAGGGCTTATGCCCAGTATATCAAATCTCTCTCTCACAAAATCATAAATGCGGAAGCTATACTAGAACATCAAAACTCGTCCCACCTGAGGACGCACAGTAGTGGTAGTAGCCTGCTGAAGCGGTATCTGCTCCTCATGTCCTGCCTCCTCGACGTGCTGGTGCTCCATCTCCACGGGCTCCTAAAAATAGTTGGTCACCGACCATTAGTCAAAAAGACTAAGTCGTTTCCTCCGCACCTCGCCCAGCAGCTCCTAGGCACCGAGCGGGAGGACGAAGCGGAGGACAACAAGGGGTAGCAAAATGGAAGCAGGTGATAATATCTAACTAGAGCTGTAATAAGTAATGTAATCCTACTCTAGCAGTTCTAAGTATGGTACAAGTAATAAGTAAGAGCGGTGCAGTAAAGGAAAGTAAAGAACAGTAACATGAACAAGTAAATAAGCTAAGCTACCACTATGCTATCATCACAAACGTACCCTAACTTATATAAATGCCCATACAAATATATAAGTTAGGATTTCCAGGAAATTTAACTTATCATGTAAAAGAGCCCATACTAATTTATATGATAAGGATCTATGAAGCGTATGACCTAATATGAATGAATGATATGATGCAATTTTATGCGCAGGCAAGTGCAACTCACACACAATGACTCTGTGATCACAGACCTTTAGTTCCCACTTTTTGAGAGCTAGCATCACTCTCGGGTACCACCGCTGTGGCTACGGCAGCAGCGGAGCGGGCGTCTCCGCTTCTAGACCGGTATGCACACTACCAAGCCTTAGACCCCTCTCATACGCCTCTGTACACGTCCAAGGTGCACTCTAGAGTCTCGCGTACGTACTTTGCTGACAAACCCGTCAGTCTTGTTGGGTCGGATGTGTGTTATCGGGGGTCGTCCTCCAGACCGCAGTGTAAAACAACCCACTGGCCCCTCTAACTCCCACAACCGCCTGGTGCACCGTACTGCCATCGGTGTGACGAACGGCCAGTACCGCATGCCCCGCCACGATATTTATGCACATGCAAGTAATTCATACCGAGCCTTCCGCTCGCAGGACCAAAACCCGTCCTGAATCCCTCAAACCCAAACCCGGGTGAGAACGCACATTAGTGCCATTATACCAACTCCCTCAAACCCCAAACGGGTGAGCATATATCATGAATCTCTCCAACCCCACACGGGCGAGAAGGTACGACAATGTCCTAACCTATTATACTACTCTTGTCTACAGTTTATTATACTTAGAGATTTAGGGTTAATCTCAGGACTGCCCCCGGTATTCCCTGTGAAGGGCTCTCAAGGGGCACTAGGAACTGTGTTGGGATTACGCCCAGCGTTCCCTTTCGCAAGGATATTTATTTTAGTTGATGGCTACCCATGTATCTCCCCAGCTCTCCTTATTGCTTTAGTATAACCCTAGTGACTTAAGGTATTACCGGGAAACCGACGGTCTTCCGCCGATCCCCGCTCCAGTTGCTAGCTAAGACTTGCACTTTTAATCCCTCACTAAGACAACTCTACCCACCAGGGTTACTCATGTTGAACTCTCTCTTATTTCTGCCGATAATCAATCCCCTGGTAATCCCCTAAGGCAAGACCTAATTGTGTTATATGCAGACCATGACCTATGGTTACCCTAGAAATGTGATCTTCCAAACCTTAAGGCATCCTGCCCCTAAATATTTATCCTAAGGTGTTATGGACTAAGGGAACTACCCTAAGAATTCTCGTAATTTTCCTTGGCCAAATAGTCCTTTAATTAATTCTTTTAATTTACATGCTAGGTCACTTTACACATGAAGTAGTTTGATTAAGTGTCCACTGACCTAGGGAATTTTTCCTGAGATGTATAGTGACAAAATATTGCTGCATATAGAATTTCATAATTTTCCTTAAATTATTTATTATCATTTTCAATTTAATATCAATTTCACAAAATTCCATTTTTCCAAATGATGTATAGGCATTATTTACACAAAAATTCCAGAAATATTACAGAGCTTTTAGGATGCTAAGTTATGACTATTGGCAGAGAATCATCAACATTTAATGTAAGATGGCTTATAGGATTCCATTATAAGATATTTACCAAAATGCCATTGTACTAATTTTAACACAAATAATGCATCCATTAAATTCTGAGAAATTTGTGAAAGACTAATAATAACATTTTATGACAGTAGAAAAATTTCCAAATTTTTCAGAGGTATAAATCCATCATTTCAAGAGTTTACAAAATAAGGGTAAAATGGGGAATTTAGGGTATCTATTCCAAAAATTCTTCAAAACAGAGGAATCATATTTTTCCTAAGTCAAATGTGATGTTATCTATGCCTTGGCAAAGTTGTTTGGATTTGTACTTGAATAAATCCTATTTTTCCAATTTTATCTCCAAAATAGCTATATTTAAAATAAATTCCAATAAATGGAATTTTGATTCCAAAAATTCCATCATTAGTTTTAGGGATGAAATTTACCCTAATGAACCACTGTAAATAATTTCATGACTCTTGCATGTCACCATTGGGCTAAATACACTAATTTGTATTTTTGCTATTTGCACACCAAGGCTAAACATAGGCTTGCACATGCAAGTGGATTTCCCCAACATGCAGTGAACCCAAGGTGCTGAAAATTTTATCATGCACCTAGGATGACCCCACTGACCCACCACCAAAATTTGGGGTCATGGGGAGGAGTAGAACTCCATATATGCCATTTATTTATATTTTGATATTTTACCAAAAACTATAGGAAAATATTTTCCAAAAATTCCTAAGTTTTGGCAGGAGGTACGTATGCCCTAATAATGCATGTGCCCAAAATTTGGGGCCATGGTGACTAATATTGTGACCAGGGCATCCAATTTAATTTCTGCCCTACTCTAGGACCAGTCCTAGGAGAAATGTCCTACAAGACTGTACGCTACACCAAAATGTAAGTTTAGGGTGGCATATTAAAGGTAAGACCCTAGGCTACATTTTTCATTAAGGGTCTAAGGTCTAGAAATGCCTCTAAGAGGCCTATATTTAACATTAAAGGTGACTGAAAAAGTGTGACAGAAATGTTACTATTCAATACATTAATTAAAATGAATCATTTATTCTGTAGCACGAATCTTGAAGTAAGATCCAACGGGATCTGGTCATCGTCTACCTCCAGCCAACGGCTGAGATCGAGCCGACCTGGAGCGATTTTGCCGGCGGTTTCCGGCCAGCTGAGACGTCGCCACCTCCGGCCAACGGTGTCATCACCTTCACGGTGGTGGTGGCTATCATTTCCCGGCGATGGGGCGGCGGGAGACGGCGGCGACGGCGATCCCGAGCGGTTTCAGAAACTTGGAATTCTCTCGATTTTCTCACATGGCATCGGGCTCAATTGAGCCCGATATCTCGCCTATTTGATCTAAGAAGCTAGTACGGGTAGAGGTGAAGTGAAACGCACCTGAATCGGGGCTTGGCTGCGGGTCAGGCGGCGGTTTGTCGTGGTGGTGGTGCGCCGGCGAGCTCCACCCCGAAAGCTCAAATCTCCACCGTTCTCCATGATTAAACAGTCGAACTCCACTCCTTTCAGCCTTCTGGAACTAATGGTGAGGTTTGTTTGGACTGAGGTGGCCTATAAGTGGAGATAACTCCAATGTTAGCTCGGTTTTGAGCTTTGGAGATTTCACCCAGCTGCCATGTGGCACACAGCCCTGGTTTCCTGCTCAAATTAAAGAGGGGAGGTCAGCCACCTGGTCTTGGGCAGCCTAAACCAGCTGATGGGGTGGCCATGTGGCCAAAATTTGCTTCATTCCCTTTTCTCTCTCCTCTTCTCCCAAAATTCCAATTTTACCCCCTTGCATGTATTCTCTCTCCTGATTTAGAGGGGTAGGACTGGTCTTGTTCACTTGGGCTGACTTTGGGCCAATTTTAGTGGGCTTGGTCCAAGGGGAAATGGCTTGGCCTTCATTTTCTCTCTTTAGGTCAAATTGTTGACCAAATTGACTTTTAAGGTTGACTGGTCAACCATGGAAGGTGGACTGACCCCACTTGGTGGAAGTGGGTCTAGTGGCACCCCCCAACTAAGTTTGGGTCAAGGGGTGCCCCACTTAGGTTAATTAGGCCTATGGGTGTGGGTTTGACCAAATTAAGCCCAAGGTTGACCTTGGTCAACTGGGGTCAAAATGTTGACCCAGTGACATACCCTAGGGTCCACTTAGATTGTTTTTAGGGTTAGGACAATGTGGTGGGGTCATGGTGTGGCTAGGGTCCCTAATCAGGCTAGTTTGATCTAGTTTGACTTGGTCCTATGGTGGGCTCCACATGGCTACCACCCACTACCTAGGGTCAAACCTAGTTGATCTCCTTAGGTCTCACCCCATGCCTAACCCAATCTAAGTTGAGGGGTCCAGAAGTAACATGGGATGTTACACATGATACCTCCGTAGTGGCAGACGGAAGCGGTGGGTTGGGCCTCGCCCACCTCTAAACTAGTAAAGCACTACCGGTCAGACCTATCGTACGCCTCAACGCTTGGTGCACGAAGCGGACTCTTGCGTACTCTTGCCGGCTGGCGCACCGGACTTCTGTTGGCGAAGTGCTAACCACACTCGCCGAGTCAACGTATTGGCGTCGGTGCATCGACCCTCCAATACCGAAGACCCGCCACCTTAATTTCCTTTCCTTTTATGCACATGCAAATTAGCGTAATCAAGAACCGAGCCGAAGCTTCCCGGACCAAAAGTCCGCCTTTTAACCATCCGAGCCGAAGCTCCTAGCTAACATCCGATGCCATCAGTGTTGTGGAATGTGCAACCCTAATTACTAAGTTACTCTTTTCAGCTTGTTAAAACAGTTTACGTTAACTCAGGACTGCCCCCGGTATTCCCTGTGAAGGGCTCTCAAGGGGCACTAGGAACTGTGTTGGGATTACGCCCAGCGTTCCCTTTCGCAAGATACTTATTTTATTATTGGTTGATTCCCTTACCCATTATTTCTCATATTTCGATATGCTAATCCTAGGGTAATTTGACTCCAACTCTCCTTGGGTAGGACGATCTTTCGTCGGACCCGAACGCCTATAAACCTAGACAAAACCACACCCTACTCACTCATCTTCCATAGATGCAGCCCATTCCACTTGTCCTTACAGCAACCCATCAAGACCCATCATACGTGCCCTAATTCACATCCAAATGAAATCCTGCAGTTTTGTTATATGCAGACCACTTAAGCTACATGACCCGTAAAAAGGGAAGTACATGAAATACTCATTCAGTACCCTTATGATAATTATTAGAGGGCTAAAAAGACATTTGAAGCATAAATCCAGAAATCCATAGTTTTCCTAATTTGTCTGATAATTAATTTATTTATTCTAGTGTCCCAAAAGGCCCAAGTTTGAACATGAAGTACCATTTCCAGACAAGATAATAATCCACTAAATTTATGATAATTACAAAATGTCTAATCAACTCTAAATCCTAAGTCTTCCAATTTTTCAGCAAGGGTTAGGCCTTTAAATTTAATTTGAAAGATGCCCCATAAAAAGTCATTTTAAAAGATTCTATAGAAAATATACCTCCAAAAATTCCGAGAAAATTCAAGGATGATTTTGATAGACTACAAGTACCCTAGCAAAAGTTTCATAATTTATCATTTGGAAATAAGGCTATATTTGATTTTCTTATGAACTTTCTAATTTAAGGGTTAATGAACAAAGTATGCTAATCAGTCATCAAATATTTCCACAAAAATTCTCATATGATAACATGGAGCTAAAAACACTATGCAGCAAGTTTCATGATTTTTCAGTAAGTAATGGGCTTTGACAAGAATTATTTAATATATAATCAAAATAAAGCACTTGTGAATTAGATGCCCTAAATAGATATCCAAAAATTCTAACAAAATTCATACAAGATTATTATAGCCTAAAACTAACTCTGCCCATGTTTCATACCCTCTCTATGGGCAGTGAGACCACAATAGCCAAAATAATAATTAGGGCATTACTATTGATTACAAATGAAGTGCTATAAATATTATCCAAAATTCCTCAAGTAACTTATCAGAGGCTCAAAATACCCTAATCCCCTCACTACCCAAATTTGGTTAAGTTTCAAGATGTTTAGCTAACCTAAACCTACACTACAAGTTTTAGGACCTAAGCTAGGGTTAGGGTTTTGGGGCCCCTATCCTTTTCAACATTAGCTAATATTTTTAACAGAGGGTTCTATATATCCTAGGAACCTCCTTGCAAAATTTGTAGTTCATCCAAGGTGTTTAGGACTCATACACTTCACAAGGCCAAAAGGTCCCTCCTTAGGGTTTGACCTAGGAACTTAGGGCAAATCTATTCCTCTCTACCCCATATTCCATGGGGAGGTGATAAGTACTATAAAAAGACAGTGGCCCAAATTTCAGCCTCTGTTGAGGTGATTTGGTCACTCAAAACCAAAAGTGCACCTTTTGACCAAAATGCCCTTATAAAGGTATAGTTATGGTTGGGTCAACACCTATTCAAAACACATCCAAATTAAATGCAATTTTATACAGATACCTAATTTGAACCCAGGGACCACTCACCAAAATTTGGGAGTGTTTGGAGGTGTTTAGGGCACCTATTTAATTTATTTAATAATTATTAAATATTTACAAAAACTATTGAAATATTTTCTCCAAAAATTCCCATTTTTGGGCAGGCCCTAGGTATATCTAGGATAGACTCTCTGCCAAAATTTCAACTAATTTGGGCTAGGGGTGAAGAGTGGACACTCAATTTAATGACTGCCTAGCCCTAAGGGTATGTCCCACCAAAATGGGTGCCCTGGTCAGACCTTACACCCAAATGGGTTCAAACTAATTTTAAACTAAAGTAGACTCAAAGGACTACAACTTTCATGTTGAAGTATTTTCCACCAGATGAGCGTAAGTATTTTTAAAGTTTAAAACCAATAATATCAAAACAATTGTGACAAAATTTCATTAATATAAAATATTTCCTATAGTTTAATCTCAGGCCCGCACGAATCTTGAAGCAAAAGGGACGGAATCCCTTCATCTTCTTCCTTGAGCCAACGGCCAGGATTCATCCCGCCTGGAGCCACTTCCAAGCCCTGCCGCCGGCGATCCAGCCCCTTCCCCGGCCGGCCACCGCCACCAACACCTCCGTTGAGGTGGTGGCTATCGCCAGGCGGCGGCTCTGCCGCCGGAGAGGCGTTTTCCGGCGGTTATAGCAAGAAGATTTCTTGCCGAAACATTGAGAAATCCTGGATTCGATCGGGCTCAATTGAGCCCGAAACTTAAACCTTAAGAGTCCTAAGATCTACCCGCGAGTTAAGGAGAGGAGGAGGACCTTCCTGGCGGCCTGGATGCGTGAGGAGCGGCGGGATGCCATTGACGACGGCGGCGGCGCTCGGCTTCTGCAACTGCACAGTGGAATGGCTCGTCTCCTCCAGGTAAACGCTCTAAAATGATCCCCTTGGCTCCCTGAAGGTGTTTAAATGGCAAATGGGGGAGAGGGGAGGCTGGTTCTTCAATGACCATTAACACCATTAAAGGTGTGGCTCGGGTTGTGTGGAGGGGGACTGAACCCACCCCTTGGTGGCCGGGAAACGGCTGAAATCAACTCCTCTCTCCTAGAGGAGTTGATTGCAGCCATAATTGGTGGCTGTTAGCCTTCCTTGGCCGCCCTCTCACTTCCCCTTCCTCTTCCTCATTTTCTCTCTCCTCCATTATCATGGAGGGGAGCTCCTTTCTCTCTCCCAGTCACCTCTGGTTGACTAGTCAACCTCACAAGCTAAATGCAGCCCACTTGATTATGATGGTCATGGGAATGGGTTTAACCTAAGGGAGAAGTGGCTTGGGCTTGGGTTAGCCCTTTTTGGGCTAAGTTTGACTTGACCTAAATGAGGGTTGACCTGGTCAATTTGACCATCTTGGTTGACCCCATTGGGTCCTGGGTGACCCATTGGCTTCCCTTAGGGTCTAGGTAGGGTTATGTAGGGTTACCCTGCACCTTGGAGGTCACATACCCTTAGTAAGGGTACTTTGACCAGGTTAGGGCTTGAGTTGACTTGGGTCAACCTGGCCTCTAGGGCTGACCCCAATGTGTCCTTAGTGACCCATTGACCTCACTTTAGGGTTAGGAGGGCATAGGTGGGGTCCTCTAGGCTAGGAGTAGGTCAGTTGGCCCTAAGTAGGCTAGTTTGACCCATTTAGGGCTAGGGTTGACCTTGGTCAACTGGGCCTCTTGGGTTGACCCTAATGGGTCCTTTTGGCTCTAATGGGTCTCCCAAGTATTAGGGGTGTTGTGGTAGGGTCTTGGGGTTAAGGTGTAGCCCATGGTCATCCTAAGCCATTGTTTAGAGTTCTACTATTTACAGACCATGATGATCTCCCACCTTTTTGTCCCCTATCTCCTGGCCCATTTTTGGCTTCCTAGGGTTTGTCATGACCTAGTCATGGCCAAAACCATTCTTAGGGGTCTATTTGGAAATGGGATGTTACAAAGTATATGAAGGCTACTTCTGACATGGGTCTCCTGTATAGGAGAGGCACAGAGTTTGTTCTTCAAGGGTACTCGGATGCTGATTATGGGGGAGATTCAGACGACCGGAAGTCAACGTTTGGTTACGTCTTCACTTGTGGATCAGGGAGTATTTCTTGGTGCAGCAAGAAGCAAGACTCGATGTCCATCTCTACTACGGAAGCAGAATACAAGGCCTCGGCCTTGGCAGCTCGGGAAGCCATCTGGCTACGGAGACTAGTAGAGGATGTCTATGAAGAAGTGCGCGATCCTACATTACTGAGCGGTGATAATGAGAGTGCCCTGAAACTGGTAAACAATCCAATTTGTCACGCTCGGACCAAGCACATCGAGATTGAGCACCACTTCATACGGGAGGTGTTGGAGGGTTCTCTGATGGTGCAACATGTGCAGAGTGAGGATAATGTCGCAGATATTTTCACGAAGTCGTTGCCAATGGTACCGTTTACTCGATTTCGAGGATTGCTGGGCTTGATCACCACTTCTCACTTCAAGGGGGAGTGCTGAAATTTTTGAAGTGAAAGTGAGTGATGGAGAAGACCGCGCGGTCTAAGCGGTCTGAGTCCGCGACCTGGGAGGACTGATGTTGCGTCCTGGGTGGTCAGTGGCCAGGTAGACTTGGAGGCTTGGGCGTCTAGTGAAGCAGCCTGGGTGGTTGGTCTTTGGCGGTCTGATTGCGGTGCTCGGCTCGGCCTGCGGTTCTACAGATCTTGATCTTGGTGTAACCGGGCGGTTTTGAGGTTATATTCACGGAGATGTGACCGACTTGTTTACAGTCCGCGGAGTCCGCAATTGTGGACTGGTTTTGGAGACCGGCTTGGGTCCTTGCCGAGCTCTCCGGTAATGCGGTGGGTGATAGCCGCATTCATTGTGGCGGAGTGTCCATGGAGTTGGCGGTCTAGTTTTCGTGCCCTCCATGCTCACACCAGTTGTTGGTGGGTTGCTGGACTTGGTCACACTTTGTGACAAGTTCAGGGTGTTCACAGTGTCCGCAGAGTCCGTTGTTGACCGAGCGGTCTACTTTTTGGTCGTGGACTCTTGCGGCGAGCTAAGGCTGTGGCTGTCCGTGTGCTGTGCAGTATGGCAGACTGGTCGAGTGCTTGCGGGCTGTGCGGGTTGTTGCCGTGTTCGCATGTAGTATGCGGACTGACGCAATGAATTGGATGTTGTTGTGTCCGCGTGCTGCCTGTGTGCGGACTAGCGTGGTGTCCGCCTGGTGGTGGACTGATCTTGATTTGGCACCTGGAGGGTTGTCTGAAGTCCGGATCAGTCCTTACGGACTCAGCGGACTGTTGTTTGGTAGCTGGGAACTGGGGTGGTGACTCTATTCTCTAGGGCGATGACCACACTCCTCACCCCGCCTATAAATAGACCCCACGGCATGTCTACAGTAACAAAGTGAACAATAAGTTGAGCACAGATCAATTATTGCAAACTCGGTTTTCCAAGTCGCACGGTTTGAGATAAATTGTTGTTGTTTGCAGATTGTGCGGCTAACACTTTGAAGTCGGGCATCTGGTTCTGATCAAGATCAGGAAACAGTAAGCTTGCGGTTTATAATCAGCAGTTGCAGCAAGTTGCAGGTGGAGGCCATCCAGTTTCTCTCCTCAATTTGATCTAAGTTCAATAACCAGGTCGCCGGTCTAGGAGGACTTGGAGGTTTGTTCATTTAGTTCGGCGGCAGCTTGTAGAGCATACGTCAGCAGAATAACGTGTTGTCCTCACAGTTTGTGAGGACCCCGTAGTATCAGAGTAGCAGCAGAGACTTGGCGGTCTTGACGGTCTCGACCGACTTAGCGGTCTTGGAGGCAGTCCGCCCGGCTTGGAGTTGGTTCTTGTTTGTTTTCTATCTCATTGTACTTGGTGAAATCATGTCTCGCCCTGTATACCTTGACTTGTAAAGTTGATAGTAGATTAATGCAAGATCTGTGTTTGCTCTTCATTGTCTCTGATACATAGCTCAGTTTATGGTTGTAGTGTTCCTGCGCCTAGTGCTCGTTTTCTGCTTGATCAAGTGATCAGCTTGATAGTTTTGGAAGTATTTACTTGATATCAGAACTACCAGTTGATTGACTTGTGAAATTTTAACAGTCTTCAGTACAACTTTAATTTGTTCAGTGGATTTTACACATTATGCATTTTTTCATTCAATAAAAGCACCCATTTATTATGTACTTCCTTCAAAGCAACAATCTCTTCATTTTGCTTTAAAGATGTTTGTGTAACCTCTTTTTCAAAACAATGCATTGATCTAGAATTTTTTTCCCAACAAAATTTGACAGGTTTCTGCATTAGTTTTCTTATTGTTCATAATAATATTCTGAAGTTGAGACTAATAAAAATTGAAATAAGGTTAATATAAAATTAATAACTTGAATTGTGAAAAAACAAATGCAAATTATATTTTATCTTAGTAATAATATTTAACTTACAACTGCATTATTAGTTTCTAAGCCTAGCTCGATCCTTTCCCTTGTTGCATTTTCTAAGCCTAGCTTGATTGGGGTCTCACTTCTCCTTTAAACGCTACATATGCATAAAAAGTATGAATTGAGGTAAGAAAATTTAAATAATGAACTATATACTATTCTTTGGCGAATTATAACAGAGTTTTGGGTCTCATTCAATGTCAACATTTTGTATTACTCTACAGTAAGTATTCCATTCACTGATTAACAAAACATTTGATTAAAAATATTAGAATAAATAAATATTTATATTTTTAAGGAAATTAACAAAGAATAACTTTTAACCTTGGATTAAAAATATTTTTAAAACTCCAAAATTGACAAAGCTTTTTAAATTGTGTTAAAATTCAACAGTCTGACACTACTACCACATTGAATTCTCTACAGGTGGTCAGCAAGATAGCCTAAAGCCAAATTAATATTCTCAGAACTATCCAGTTCACACCTTGATCAAGCGGAAATTCTCTGGAAGCTGTAGTGAGCAGGGGTTATCTCAACTGAAGTCAATCAACCAGCAACACATGCAGCACAAGAGTTTTATTGATTTACAGCAACCTTCTTTACACAGCGAGACATACATGTCGAGACATGCTTCACCAACCAACACTCAAGGGAAATCAGAGGCTACAAAAACAAGAAAAGAGAAAACAAGTCGCGCGGACTCAAATACAAGCCGCCGGTCTACTGCTATTCTGTCTGCTCAGTCCGCCAGGTCGCCAGAACACAACCCAAGCCGCGCGGACTACCCCTTATTTCAATGCTTGCTCTAGCCGCCGATCTGCAAGCCGCCTGACCGCCAGGTTGCCTAGCAGCTAGACCGTACAAGTTGCGATGCTGAATAGAACAGTCCGCCTAAAGCAGGAGACTTTTTGAACCCCGAACCAAGTTGCCAAAGAGAAGACCGTCTGGTCGCTGTCCGCGACCTGCTGTTTTACGCTTGTTGCTTAACCGCAGAGTCCGCACTGTCCCTGACCGCAATCAGAGTCAAGTCCTGGCTTTCCAGCGCTACCCGCACAACCTGCAAAGCACAACCCGGTCAACTCAACCAAACCGCGCGGACTCCAAAAGGCAGTCCGCAGCAACCTGTGCGGGCTCAAGTTACTATTCACTTACGCATGGAGGTTCTTTCTTCCTGATGTGACATGGGTCATATTTATAGGCACGATGATGAGTGTGGTCAATGCCCTAGCCGATAGTATTACCGCCACATCCCACAGCAAGATTTCTCCGCAGTCCCCAGATACAATCCATTGTGCCGCACCTGTGCAAGATAGCCAGCCCGCCTAGCTTCTCCAAGGCCTGACTCCAATTTCCAGTCCGCCTTGTCGCCAAAGGCCAAGCCGCCAAGACGTCACCAAGGCCGGACATCAACACCAGTCCGCCTTATCGCCAAGGGCCAAGCCAGGACCACCACAGCCGGACTCCGCAGCAACAGTCCGCTAATCCGCGGACACAACACTTCAGTCCGCCAATCTAGAGCCCACGGCTTTGCCACCAAGGAAACTGACGGACTCAGGCGGACGCGCTGTTCCAGTCCGCCCATACTATGGACAGCACTAGTCTGCATACCCTGCAGACAACTCCAGTCCGCAAGCCGAGTCCATAGCCTTGTTACCAAAACACCTTCCGGACTCAACGGACTCCAGCTCCAGTCTGCTTACACAGCAAACTTCCAGTCCGCATATACCGCAGACTACTCCAGTCCGCATGTCCAGCAGACTGCTCTAGTCCGCATATCCCAAGTCCACAGCCACGCCAGCAAGGCAGCTGTCGGACTCAGCGGACACCCTGCTTCAGTCCGTACATCGCGAGCCCACAGCTTTGCCACAAAAGCTCCTGCCGGACTCAGCGGACACCTGGAAACAGTCCGCCCACAGTTGCGGACACAACCGCCAGTCCGCTTATCCCCAAACTCGCAACCAAGGCACATGCACTTCTGCCGAGCTTGGCGGACTGAGAAGCAGTCCGCACTCCACTGCGCGATCTCCCCGGACTGAGCCAAACATGGACTTGGTTCAAACCCAACCAAGTCCACACCACTGTCCACAAGGGCCAGTCCGCACTTACTGGATGACACTGGATCCATTCCGCCTGTCCCGGCGAATTCTAGTATTAGTCCGCACTGATTGGCGGTCTCCGCGGCTTCCACTTGCCGCTGCAGCAGAGCAAGACCAAGGCAACTGCCAAACCGGTCTGCCGAGCTCCAGTTCTTCAGTCCACTTCATGTCGGACTCCGCGGCTAGAGTTACTATCCGCCCGGTTACTTCCTGGGATCCAACTGCCTGCTGAGCACAAGCCGACCTGGCTAACCGCCACTACTGTCCGCGTAGTCCGCGCGAACAGACCGCCCAGGCCGCTATAGAGCAAACCGTCTGCAACATCCTTGCCGACTTAGCAGTCTGCCAACCCTAACCGCGTAGTCCGCACGGATAGGTCCAATTGCTTCATTCACTCACTTTCACTTCACAAATTTCAACACTCCCCCTTGAAGTGAGAAGTGGTGAATAACTCCAGCAGGTCCCGTAACCATGCACCTGATTCCTCCGATAGCATCTACGAAGAAATGTCCAAGACATAGTGCTCGCCCCGCATATCATGGACCATGAGGGAGCCCTCCAGCATCTCCCAAAAGGAGCCATGCTTCCCTCTTCCTTCTTCAGCTTCAACCTCCACTCATGCATCACAGGAGTATCACCAACAACCTTGGGCACAAAAGCCCAAGCCTCGTTACCTCTGAGAGAAGTCACCTCTTCAGCCTTGGTGTCAACCACCTCCTTGATTCTAGTGGGGTCATCACAGCCGGAAGATACTTGCTCGACCTGAGGGCTAGCTAGGAAACATGGGATCAGGCCCGTCGTATCCCCTTCACTATATCGAGCTGGTGGCTTACTGATCCTCTTCGATCTTCAAAGAACCTGATAACGACTAACCACCTCCGCTACTTCTGAACCAGCTCCATTCCCGGGCAAACCCAGAACAATGCTCCCCTTTCTTCCTGAACAAGATGCCTCCTCACCGGAACCAGGAGTACCTAGAGCAACGCTCCCCCTGCTACCTGAACCAGAAGACTCCCCTCTTGAACAAGAACTGCCTGGAACATCGCTCCCCCTGCTTCCTGAACCGAAAGCCTCCGCCTACGAGCTAGAAGTACCTGGAGCATCGCTCCCCCTTCTTCCTGACCCTGGCGCCTTTGCCACAGTGCTAGAACAACCTAGAGCTCCTGGTGACTCAGGACGCTCCACCTGAACCTTAGCAGCAGCCTCCTTCAGCCCACGATCTGACCTGCTGATGAGTCCACATTTTACACTGATTTTTGGACTCATCTGGGCTAGTTTTATCGTCTTAGCACTACACTTGAGAGCCGTTATTGCTTATTTGTGCTTATGTACCTTTTTCACGATTTAGTGCACTGTAGGCCCGCTTCTGTGTGCTTTCTATGTTTCCATTTTGTTGTTATTCTTTAGCCCTATCTCGGGGATGTGGTGTGCACATTCTGGTGGCCTTTCTGCCCCTTCTGCTAGTACAGTGGTCGTGTGCGTGCTCCGGAACTGCTCAGGAGACTCCGACGATGCAGGAATACTGCGCACGACCACTGGACTTACTGCACACGACCACTGGTCTTGCGCCACTATTCGTGCGCATTACACCCCCTTTTTCATAACCCTGTCTCGGTAATCGCACGAGCACTGGCCATAGTGCGCACGACCACTGGTCGTGCGCCACTGCTCGTGCGCTTATATGCTAATGCTTATTGTCCAGGTTGCAGGTTTATTTGGAAAAGCCGCACGATCATCGACCTACAGTGCGCACGACCACTGGACGTGCGCCACTGATCGTGCGCACTGCTTCTGCTGCCTCCGTATAAAAGGCCCTGCTCCGCATTTTAGGTCAACTCCTGTCATTTGCTGCGATCGGAGAGTGCGCGGGAATCGCCTTTTCACTTCTCCAGCTGTTCCATCACTTCCACCTTCGTCGGGAAGCCATTTCCAACTACTCCGAAGCTTTTCAACACTCCGGCGAAGCCCTCGGCCATTGATGACTTCAAACTCCAAGCTTTCCTGCAGAGTTGGTGAGGTAGATAACCTAGAGAACGGACTTAAAGGCCTTCGAGGTGACAGATCGTTGGTACCGGAAGCCTCCTTGGACTGAGCCCGGAAGCGGATTGACAACTCGCTACTCCGGCCACGACCCGCGGTGGATCTTCATTCTCTTTTTGTTTACTCCTCTTCCCCTTCCTCTGTGTTATGAATGTTTTGAGCAGTGTAAAGAACATTTCCATCCCTGAACATCAAGTTTACTTTCTAGTTAATAGAATGTTAGTTTCTTCTTATGCTTGTGAGTTCTGTCTGTGAATGCGCCTCACTCACCCCACATCCACTTCATTCCTGTGCCTTGTCCGATTGCAATCCACACAAGAACGCTGCAATCCATTAGCTTCCCTTCCACTCGCCCAACTGAAGTTCGGCATAGCGGCCGACAAACCCACTTCATCTTGCGAAGCGGTGCATTCGACCCGCATAGCTTTTACTAGTTCAGTAGATCAAACATCCAAAATCTCCCTAGTCCGCTACTCTCTTTTTGTTCTATTTTTAACTCTCATAACGATATTCTCGGTACTGTTGACGTTCTACGCTAATTGCATTCCTCAAGAGACCGACACTTGGGGATTTATTCCAAAAACTTTATTACTTGTGCGATCGGTGCGCTTGCCGTATTACACACATCAAGTTTTTGGCGCCGTTGCCGGGGAATGCAACTGTAGAGCGACTCCAGATGACTGAGAATTTCGTTACACGAGTTGTTTTGTTATTTTTGATCCCTTTTCTCTTGTGTTGTTATTCTGTCAGATGGAGGTGTTAGTTTTATTCACAGAATCTATGCCAAGTAGTTGTATCCCTGATATTTGAAATCGCTACAATGTGGGCCAATTTCAATATCAAATGCTGTCATTGTGGAGACATCTCTCATGCTAGCGACAGATGCCCTCAGAAGTATAGTAGCCAGGAAATCTATGAATCGACATATCGTCGACATAAGCCGGTTAGCTACCGACCTGTGGAGCCATTGTCGCACTACTTTTATTCAGCTTCAGCACCAGTTGCACCGCCGAAGCCGGCTAAGCAGTGCCTTTTTTGTCGAAGCTGGGATCATGCATTGAAGGATTGCGCCGCGTACCTAGCTGAGTTAGCGGTGGATGACGAGCCGGATTTTCGGATTGTCTCCACTTCAACCTTGGGCAACATCCCTTCTGTATCGGGGTATGTGCCATTGCCATCTCTATGTTATGGAGAAGACATCCCTGGTATGTGCACCAACACATGTGCTTTTCCCCATTCCGACACTGCTATTTATACTCCTGAAGTGCATACTTCAACTAGCATTGAATCTTTTAGTTGTGAAGAGTCAGCGCTCAGCGTACTACCAAGCTTTGTATCTTCACCTTCTTCTTTGCATGGCATTCTTTCTTCTTCTGACAGTGCTGTTGAGATTGAATCGCATGTGGAAATTAGCATTTCCCGCGTTCTGTCCGATCCAGTCGAGGAGGACGACTCCGTGGCAGAGGTTGTGACGTCCATCCCATGTGAGGATGCCCGAGGCATGGATGAGGCAGTTGCAACTTCAGAACATACCTGCACTAGCTTAGACAGCTGTTTGGAAGCATCCACAATTCCGCCGACGGGGGATGACTCCGGGATCATCCCCAAGATCGAGGTCTGTTTATGTTATTCTTCTAGTTTATTTCTTGACCCTGCTCTCGTGTCTACTCCCATGCAGGACCACATTGTGGAATTGGTCCAATCAGAACCAGGGCCTGTAATGCGGCCTCGGACTTATTGTAACCAGATGCAGATGGAGTTGGAGCCGATGAGCTTCCCAAGTTACTTTCTGCCCATGCCTGAAACTTCCGATAGGTATACGTATACAGGTATTGGGGCTTATGTTCTATCTCCGTTCCGGTACCCGCTACCGCAGCGTGACCATGAACCTCTGCCTGAGCATTTCCAGTTTCATTCGCCCATCAGTTAGGAGATGCTCAGATTTTGAATAAGTCATGTTGGGAGACAATAAACCCAACATTTATCTAGGATAGTGTTTCTTTTGTTAAATTTTTGTTTGTATTTCATTATTTCGGTGTGGTAGCCCAGCTGTGTGTTGAGCTCTCTGTTGCACCACGTGGTCAGCAGTGTGAAATAGACTGAAAACTCAGGCGTGCGAAAAAATTCATGGCGCACGACCACTGGTCGTGCGCACTACTTATAATCGCACGACCACTGGTCGTGCGCATGCCCGGTTTCTTTTTATTTTCCAGCCGCTGTCCACTGTGCATGCGCCCTAATCTCCCGCTTGGTCCGCTGCGCGTGCGTTGTCGGCACTCATCTTCTTCCGATTCCTCTCCGGTGGTTCGTCTCTCTCTCCTCCGGTAGGATCCCTCAACTTCATATCTCCCTTCCTTACTTTGTTGTAATGGAACCTAGACGCCGCCCTATAGTCAAGGCCTATCAACGATCCGGTCGTGCTTCAGCAAGCCCTGCGCAGATTTTGGGAAGAATGGGCACTTTTGCTAAGGCAGAGCATACTCAACGCTATAATTCCCTGAAGGACAAGCCATTCCTCTCTCAGCGGCTTGTTGACTGGAACGAGCTGCGTTCCATTGGGGATGACGGTGCATTAGCAGAGGCCGTGCTCATTCTCTACTCTTTCGATTGTTGGAGCAAGTTATTCGAGTGCGACGAGCTTGGCTTCCGGGAATTGACTTTGGAATTCCTTTCCACATTCACTTGGGAGACAACGGCGGACAACCAGTTTCTCCCCACTTGTTCCTTTCGGATGATGGGAAATGTCTTCACGGTCACACTGCTCGAGCTTGCCATCCATGCAGGTGTCTATTCCGAGGCAGAGGCATCCCAGATTAATTTCCCCGCATTGTGCATTGATTTTCCAGAGGGTGTTACTCCGCGGTCCGCTTGGCATTCTCTGACCGGAGGGCACGAGGAGTATGTAGCCCGCCGTGCAAAGTCAACAAAAATTGTCTCCCCCGCTCTCAGGTTTATGCAGCATTGGCTTAGTCATTCACTCACCGCTAGGGCCCTGAGCAAAAATGTGGTGAGGTGGCAGGATTTGATCTCCTTATCTAGCATGCAGCAGCAGTACCCCCTCCATTTGGGGTATATGCTGGCCTATTTCTTCCACCACGAGGCCACTTATGGTCTCGCGGGCGCGATCGGAGGTGCTTACTACATTACCCGCATTGCCAAAAGTTTGGGAGTTTGGAGCCAGCTACCTTCGATGGTGCAGGTCACTGCCCCATCCATGATCTCCAGGGCCAACCTGGTGAGTTGCCATTTGCTACGTGTGGTCGGGAGAAAAGGTGGCCGACAGTTTATTATCTGCATGCATGGTGATGCGCCTGCAGGTAGAGATGAATGGGAAGATGAAGGAGAGCCGGGTGAATCTTCCTCTATGGGTAGGCGGAGTGCAGGAGTTCCACCGCAGCAGAGTCAACAACAACTGAGGCCGCCCATAAAGCATGAGGGGCAATCTAGCCGCCAGTCCAGCTCAGTTCAAGATAGGGGAGTCCCGTATTTGTCCGAGCGCCTTGCTGATCTGGAAGCTTCCCAGTTTTGGATGCAGGATTTTATTTATTAGCAAGCAGTGCGAGGCGGGATGAACATTCAACCACCGCCCACTCGCGTCGCCCCATCAGCACCTGGTCCACGTCCGTCGCCCATCGAGATTCACGACAGTGATAGTGAGGGGGAGTGAGTGGAACTCACCACAGAGCTAGTCTACCACGCCTTCTGTTTATTTTCTATTGTTTATCTTTTCTGAGCAAGACAGCTACTATATTTTTGTGAGCGCCCATCTGGGAGCCGACTGTTGTCTTTTTTTTATGTATCGAACTCTCTATTTGAACTGCTAATATAGGTATTTGGTCCACCTTAAGGGCGCTAAACAAAAGGGCTTTCGGGAGACAACCCAAGTTGGACTGTTCGGTCCTATGCTGTGTTTTGAGTTCGGTTTATTTCTTCACACACCGATATATATATATATATATATATATATATATATATATATATATATATATATATATATATATATATATATATATATATATATATATATATATATATTTTGTGTCCAGATTTTGTTTGGCTTGCATCCTTTAATCGCAGGTGCAGGAATATTTGAGGCGCGACAACTTGGCCGCACTTGGACATCTCATTGCCCGAATGGTATGCTCAATTTTGAGCATAGGTAACTTCCTACCCTAGCTATTTCTCCTCTTTGGAATGCTTATTTTTACTCGTTGTCAACTTTAAGTCTGGGGGGGGGGGGGGAGTATGCCTGTGGTCACTACACCGCACTTTTTGTTGCATTCCAGTTTCTTATTTACTTATTTCTTGTTTTTTTTTGGTTGCACACACTGAATCACCCACATGAGTGTGCCCTTACCCACGCGCACAACCCGAGTTAAATTTATTGCTTTTTTGTAAACTTTAAAATAGTGGTACTGGCTTAGGATTTCAGGATTGAGTCATTCGAAACTCATGCAGTGCTCCTAATCGAATACTCATGGTTTGTGTAGAGTTAGGATAGAACTAATTTTTCTTTATGCTCGTAGATTTATTCTTTTCTGCTCACGTAAATATTGTTTATACTGCTCAAACTCTGAATCTGGGATAATCAAACGATAGTGTAGGAATGTGTGTAGCCGCCACTAGACTCGTATTGCTCGAGTCGGGGGGAAGGATCATCTTTCTCGGTGGCTAAGAACTTGCCCTAAGCTACTCTCGAAGCATTGGTGCACGGTTAGTTAAGCGTGAGCATGACGTAGGCCTTCTTTTTGGCTAGTTTGAGCATTGTTTAGCCATTCCTACCTGTTAACCATTGCATGCCAAATTTGTGCCTACCCTTCCTTTGATCCAGCTCCACTCACTTTCACCAAGGCCCGAAGCTAAACCCACCTTCGCAATCAAATGCTTGAGCTGATTTGTATTTCCTGTTTTGCCGAGGTTGTGATTAGTGGACATTGTTTTTGGGGGTGCTAATTTTATTCCCGTTTTGATTGCTTCATTTGGGGATTGCTAGCACAGAAAAAAAAACAACAGTTTACGAAAAAAAAAGCTGATTCGCGCAATAGAAAAACAAATATATATGTGAAAGAATTGCTTTGAGATTTCGATCCCCATCCTCTTTATTGAATTTGGTCGGGTTCAGCCGTGTTCAACACCTGGATTTCAAGCTAAGTCTGGGGGCGTGTGCCCCATTCTTTTCTAAGTGGCTGTTTTGGTTTGAGTTGTTTTCGCTCGCTTTGGTTGCATAAAGCCTTCATGTTTATCTTTGACCACCAAGCCGTCGCCTAAGCCCCATTTCCTCCTACAAGTCCTACTGATTCACGCTTGAGTCTAACCCGCGCCGTGGAGAGAGTGTGAACGTGCAAGCGTATGGTCCCCGACATTGGTGGATTCCTTTGGAGGTGCTCCTGAGTCCCGAACTTTGGCAACGCTCACCATAGTGGCCTGCCTACTTTCTTCCTGCACATGATCGCACGATTCTCCAGAATTCTAATTTTGAGCAATTACAATATTTATTTACGTCTGTCGAATCGTTTAAACTACGTTGTATAATTAAAAAGCTTTTCTATTATATCTTCTACACTCATGATATATTTGATTTCTCGTCTTACTTCTTTTTGAAATTTCTGAGCCAGTTAGCTATCTTCGAGTCCATGGAGTGATGATTTGCTCGGAACGTGCAAATGGTTAAGTCTGGGGGTGTGATGAGTCCACATTTTCACTGATTTTTGGACTCATCTGGGCTAGTTTTACGTCTCTTAGCACTACACTTGAGAGCTGTTATTGCTTATTTGTGCTTATGTACCTTTTTCACGATTAAGTGCACTATAGGCCCGCTTTTGTGTGCTTTCTATGTTTCCATTTTGTTGTTATTCTTTAGCCCTATCTCGGGGATGTGGTGTGCACGTTCTGGTGGCCTTTCTTCCCCTTATGCTGGTACAGTGGTCGTGTGCGTGCTCCGGAACTGCTCAGGAGACTCTGACGATGCAGGAATACTGCGCACGACCACTGGACTTACTGCGCACGACCACTGGTCGTGCGCCACTGTTCGTGCGCATTACACCCCCTTTTTCATAACCCTGTCTCGGTAATCGCACGAGCCCTGGCCATAGTGCGCACGACCACTGGTCGTGCGCCACTGCTCGTGCGCTTATATGCTAATGGTTCTTGTCCAGGTTGCAGGTTTATTTGGAAAAGCCGCACGATCATCGACCTACAGTGCGCACGACCACTGGTCGTGCGCCACTGATCGTGCGCACTGCTTCTGCTGCCTCCGTATAAAAGGCCCTGCTCCGCGTTTTAGGTCAATGCCTGTCATTTGTTGCGATCGGAGAGTGCACGGGAATCGCCTTTTCACTTCTCCAGCTGCTCCATCACTTCCACCTTCGTCGGGAAGCCATTTCCAACTACTCCGAAGCTTTTCAACACTCCGGCGAAGCCCTCGGCCATTGATGACTTCAAACTCCAAGCATTCCTGCAGAGTTGGTGAGGTTGATAACCTAGAGAACAGACTTAAAGGCCTTCGAGGTGACAGATCGTTGGTACCGGAAGCCTCCTTGGACTGAGCCCGGAAGTGGATTGACAACTCGCTACTCCGGCCACGACCCGCGGTGGATCTTCATTCTCTTTTGGTTTACTCCTCTTCCCCTTCCTCTGTGTTATGAATGTTTTGAGCAGTGTAATGACCATTTCCATCCCTGAACATCAAGTTTACTTTCTAGTTAATGGAATGTTAGTTTCTTCTTATGCTTGTGAGTTCTGTCTGTGAATGCGCCTCACTCACCCCACATCCACTTCATTCTTGTGCCTTGTCCGATTGCAATCCACACAAGAACGCTGCAATCCATTAGCTTCCCTTCCACTCGCCCAACTGAAGTTCGACATAGCGGCCGACAAACCCACTTCACCTTGCGAAGCGGTGCCTTTGACCCGCATAGCTTTTACTAGTTCAGTAGATCAAACATCCAAAATCTCCCTAGTCCGCTACTCTCTTTTTGTTCTATTTTTAACTCTCATAATGATATTCTCGGTACTGTTGCCGTTCTACGCTAATTGCATTCCTCAAGAGACCGACACTTGGGGATTTATTCCCAAAACTTTATTACTTGTGCGACCGGTGTGCTTGATGTATTACACGCATCACCTGCTCATCTCTAGCTCTACACAAGAGCTATCCCAATACAGCGTCAACTCATCAAAGACAACGTCTCTCGACATGATGAGTATCTTCATCGCAGGATCCATACACCTCCATCTTCTCCTCTGCTCATCATACCCAATAAAGACTAGCTTTGTCTTGAGAGCACCCGAAGAGTATTTGTAGCAGGTAGATCCAAACACCCGTAGGTACTTCACAGTGGGCTTTACTCCGAACATCAGCTCATAAGGAGTCTGCACATAGATCGGACTTAGAGGCATCTGATTGATGACATGAGCAGCACAGGTTATTCCTTCCGCCCAAAGGGCCTTAGGAACGCCTTTACTCTGAAGCCAATACTTGCAGGTCTTCGTTAACCAACGGATCATCCGAGCTGCAATACTGCCTTGCTGTGAAGTATATCCACAAGAAATATCCTTCCGCATCCCTTTCTTCCTGCAAAAGTTTGAGAACTCGGTTGAGCCAAACTCACCACAGATGCTTGTCCTCAACCTCTTGATCCGCAGGCCAAGCTGGCCTTCCACAAGCTTCTTGAACTCCACAAACAAGCGCATAATGCTGGACTTCTTCTAAATGAAGTATACCCAAGTATACCTTGAATAGTCATCAACAAATCTCAGCATGAATCTGCAGCCTCCAAGACTGGCGGTGACGGTCGGTCCAACCAGAGCACAATGGACAACTGCCAACGGTGCTTTACATCTGGATTGTGCCTTGTCAACCATGAAGCGATAAGCTTCACTTTGCTGACATCCCGCACACTCTTGACCATCGCCATAGGATGTTAATCTAGGCAATTCTCTTACGAGTCTTCTTACTGCCATTGCTTTCAGATTGTCCATCACTACATGCCCCAGTCTTTCATGCCAGATAGTTGCACAATCACTGGCCTTCATCCAATCAGAACCAGAACTTGTTGAGGCCCCAACAAAGTTCTTCTCCTTGCCTCCAACATGAGCTACGTTCGCCGAGAGCAAAGTAACCTTGAACTCTTTCCTGAGATGACCTTGATGCTTGCATTTATAGCACCTTGGTCGTTCCTTCCTCTTCCCATCATGCCTAGGAGAACCACTCCACTCTTGCTGATATGAAGTAGAAGGACTGTCCTCTGCAGCAACCCTCACCTCTTTCCTGAACAACCTATCAAGGGAAGTCCAAACCTCCACAACTGACTAACATCCACTAATGTGGTCCAAGAGCTCTGATGAGATCACTTGCTTGAGAATAGACTCTGCTTTCGCATTTGTCTCCTTCCAAGCTCTCATCTCTTCAGCATTGTCAGCAGTAGCCTCTCGTCTTTCTGCTCCGCATACAACCTCCCAAAGGTCCTCGCCAAGAAGAAAGCTCTCCATACAAGACTTCCACCTATCAAAGTTCTTCTCTGTAAGGAGATCAACTCCAAGACAACTTGCATCCTCCACTGTCATGGTTCTACCACTGGTTCCCTCTTCAAAGAGTAACAACCACTTCACTTGTTCGCTGCTTATCCACTCCAAACTAGCTCCGAGATCAAGTACACTGCTCAAGCAACTGAACCTTGCTCTGATACCATGTTAAAATCCAACAACCTGGCATTACTACCACGTTGTATTCTCTCCAGGTGGTCAACAAGATAGCCTAAAGCAAAATTAATATTCTCAGAACTATCCAGTTCACACCTTGATCACGCGGAAATTCCCTGGAACCTGGAGTGAGCAGGGGTTATCTCAACTGAAGTCAATCAACCAGCAACACATGCAGCACAAGAGTCTTATTTATTTACATCAATCTTCTTTACACAGCGAGACATACATGGACAGACATGCTTCACCAACTAACACCCAAGGGAAAGCAGAGACTACAAAAACAAGACAAGAGAAAACAAGCCGTGCAGACTCAAATACAAGCCACCGGTCTACTGTTGTGGAGACCGCTCAGTCCGCCAGGTCGCCAGACCGCAACCCAAGCCACACATACTACCCCTTATTCCAATGCTTTCTCTAGTCGCCGATCTGCAAGCCGCTTGACCGCGAGGTCGCCTAGCCTCCATACCACACAAGCTGCGATTCCGAATAGAACAGTCTGCCTGAAGCAGGTGACTTTTTGAACCCCGAACCAAGTTGCCAAAGAGAAGACCGCCTGGTCGCTGTCCGCGACCTGTTGTTTTCTGCCTGTTGCTTAACCGCGGAGTCCGCACTATCCCTGACCGCAATCAGAGCCAAGTCCTGGCTTTCCAGCGCTATCCGCACAACCTGCACAGCACAACCTGGTCAACTCAACCAAACCGCGCATACACCAAAAGGCAGTCCGCAACAACCTGTGTGGGCTCAAGTTACTGTTCACTTACGTATGGAGGTTCCTTCTTCCTGATGTGACATGGGACCTATTCATAGGCACGATGATGAGTGTGGTCACCTCCCTAGCCGATAGGATTACCGCCACCGCCCGCAGCAAGACTTCTCCGCAGTCTGCGGATACAATCCAGTCTGCCGCACCTGTGCAAGATAGCCAGCCCGCCTAGCTTCTCTAAGGCCGGACTCCAATTTCTAGTCCGCCTTGTCGCCAAAGGCCAAGCCGCCAAGACATCACCAAGGCCGGATAGCAACACCAGTCCGCCTTATCGCCAAGGGCCAAGCCAGGACAACCACAGCCGGACTCCGCAGCAACAGTCCGCAAATCCGCGGACACAACACTTCAGTCCGCCAATCCCGAGCCCAAGACTTCTCCACCAAGGCAACTGCCGGACTCAGGCGGACACGCTATTCCAGTCCGCCCATACTATGGACAACACTAGTCTGCATACCCTGCAGACAACTCCAGTCCGCAAGCCGAGTCCATAGCCTTGTTACCAAGACACCTTCCGGACTCAGCGGACTCCAGCTCTAGTCTGCTTACACAGTAAACTTGCAGTCCGCATATACCGCAGACTACTCCAGTCCGCATATCCCGCAGACTACTCCAGTCCGCATATCCCAAGTCCACAACCACACAAGCAAGGCAGCTGTCGGACTCAGCGGACACCCTGCTTCAGTCCGCACATCCCGAGCCCACATCTTTGCCACAAAAGCTCCTGGCCGACTCAGCGGACACCTGGAAATAGTCCACCCACAGTTGCGGACACAACCGCCAGTCCGCTCATCCCCAAACTCTCCACCAAGGCACATGCACTTCTGCCGAGCTTGGCGGACTGAGAAGCAGTCCGCACTCCACTGCCCGATCTCCCCGGACTGAGCCAAACATGGACTTGGTTAATACCCAACAAAGTCCACACCACTGGCCACAAGGGCTAGTCCGCACTTACTGGCGGACACTGGATCCAGTCCGCCTGTCCCGACGAACTCCATTATCAGTCCGCACTGACTGGCGGTCTCCGCAGCTTCCACTTGCCGCTGCACCAGAGCAAGACCAAGGCAACTGCCAATCCGGTCTGCCGAGCTCCAGGTCTTCAGTCCGCTTCATGCCGGACTCCGCGGCTAGAGTTCCTATCCTGCCGGTTACTTCCTGGGATCAAACTGCCTGCTGAGCACAAGCCGACCTGGCTAACCGCCACTGCTGTCCGCGTAGTCCGCGTGAACAGACCGCCCAGGCCGCTACAGAGCAAACCGTCTGCAACATCCCTGCCGATTTAGCAGACCGCCAACCCTGTCCGCGTAGTCCGCGCGGATAGGTCCAAGTGCTCCATTCACCCACTTTCACTTCTTAAATTTCAACATATTGTGAGTTTGACACCTTTAGATGTCGATTTTAAGTCTATCAGTCATATTGAAATACTTCAAAAAAATGACTCTTCTGAATTATGTGTTTATATCGTCTCCAAGCATCTTTAATAGCAATTATTTGTTTCATCTCGCAAAATAAACATTGACTACAAAATTCAAAATAAAAACACGCATTTGAATCATATAATTGCATGCCAATAAAAATAAGAAAATAATTACGTGTACACATACCTTGCTATAATTCCATACACGTTTTTTGTCCTCATTTGGCATGGCTTTCCCGCCTATGTAAAACAAAGGACAAAAAATTGAATTTGTAGCCAACGTTCCCCAAAAAAGACATGGGTAAAATACTACACAATTAGCAGGCCCTATACGCCAACCTTCTTCATTCGAGGAATCCATAATTATTGTTTGTAACAGTAAGTCATAGATATAATTTGTTGATATTTAATATTTATAGTACGAGAATCTATCTTCGCCCCTACTTCATCCGTACTTGATGCTCTCGAGCGGACGATCGGCAAAAATACCTCGACAACGACACCCAAGAGAAACAAGCCCCAACATAGCAGGAGCTTCAAGTGGGCTGAGCCTATAAATAACTTTACTGGAAATTCTAAACACAAATAACCAGTGATCTCCACATGGCTCAGTCCACAAATATCTAAAACCGAACCCACTCGCCCACATGTATATATGTGCATTAAAAGTGGAAAAAAGTAAAGTTAGGCTTTAGTCTTTGTTGACCCGAAGACTTTATTCCCTCCTGCAGCCAAAGTACAGTGAAGCCCCATGTGATCTCGTTCTCTCATATATCATCCGGCACAACGAACAAGCAGCTATTATATTCACCTTGATCCGAGAACACGATCTATAACAATAAGAGTTTCAACATTTAAAGACAATGCTGCATTTTAGCTCTGATATGAGTTTGGACACAAAAAAAAGTCTTTGTTGCCGTAAAATGTGTTTGACATGACAATTATAGTCTTCAACTAGAAAAAATATATAATTTTCAATGTAAAAGTTGATAGAGTTTCTTAGGTCTGATCGAAAGTAGGTGAACAAAGGTTAGTAATCACCGCTTTCATGATCGCCACTGTCATGTCAAACCAATCCAAAATTAAAACAAATTCAATCAGACATGGCGACAAAGTTTCCACACCTCCATCTCTTTTGCGAGCTTTTAATGGAAGTGCGCCAGTGGCCACATTTCACAAAATTTTTTTCCTGCGCTACCCGCTCCCAGAAGAAGAAGCGCGGGTAGCGCAGGAGCCCACAATCAAGCTTTGCAAATCGTGCATTGCATTGGTTTTTTTTTTGCTTTGTTTCTTAGCAACTGTTCAACCAAAAAATAAACATTCTGGATTTCACCCGCTCCCACTTTATGAAATGATATGCATACCTAATTATTATTCCACGGTCACAGAAATGCTCGCAAAATTGCATTCTATTAATTCAAAACAATTCGCAGCCACCTTTTGCTTTGGGGCTAAAAGAAATATTATAATATAGAGGGCAGAGAAGCTAGCTTTGCCAGGAATTCTTGGATCAGACAAAAATAATAGGCCCTTCATTTGAAAGTGATGGGGCTTGGGAGATCCGAGGAGATATATAAATTGCATATTTGAACTTCTTTTTGAGATACTTCATGAGATGATGAATGGCCTCCCAATGGAGTAAAAATATCGTCGGCTAATCGGACCTTTTTTTAGATCCCCGCCAATCACAAATACTACAAGTCTGTAATTCTGTGGGGTTCACAGTGCACAATAAATTTGTGCATTATGCCCCCACTTACTTGCGCATTTTCATTGCCTGAGCGTACATTTCTTAGGTCCGCTCGGCGCACCGAATTTTTTTTCCTCCCAATGTTATCCTGGGCATTGCATGTGCCTTCAACTTTCACTGCCTCCATATATACTTTCTTGCGGTAAGTAGAAGTTTCTGCACCGTGACTTCTCATTTGTTTCATGTATTTCCAAGGGAAGCGCAGGACTACTGCCCCTAAAGAAGTATATAGTGATTAAAGAGTAGACAGATGTTTAACTGTGTGTGCACAGCATATAGTTTGTTGGAAAATTTATCTTATATTTTTGAATAAAATATCATTTATTTTGATAAAATTTTATAAATAATAGATGATTTCCAAAATAAGTTTACCAAAACAAAACTAGTAAACATTAAGATTGAGAAATACAATGATTAGAATAAAATGTAGTTTTAAAATTGAGTTTGGGAAAGATGCGTACATGATTACTGCCCCTAAAGAAGTTGTACCACCCGGCGACAGGGCTTTCAACTAATGCTCACTACTCAAAGCCATAACACCTGGTTGGATCACAAAAACTCTGATGTGTACGGATACCAGTAAAGCACAGAGGACCCGCACTCTCACTTGATGAATCAAACGTCAAGTAAGCATAAATCACAATAGAAGAATGAAAAGTGTATGCAAAAGAGAGAATGAGAGCAAGCAAATAAAACGATTAAGTAAATCACTATATAGGAGTCTCGTAAAACCCCAAGAAATAGCAACGTAATATGTTTCTGTTGAAATTTGTGAAGTGGAAGAGGGTGACGGGACAGGCCGCGCGGCCTGTGGCGGACAGCTTTGGCGGACTGGGCGGACTGGGCGGACTGAGGTTTGCGGCCTGGTGAAAAGTCTGGTGGAAGCCGGCTGTGTTCTGAGCGGGTTGTTGCATGGAGTCCGCGGTTTGGTGCGGCCTGGTATCTGCGGATAGAGAGGCTTGCGGACTGGTGCTTTGCTCAGTGGTCGCGGGTGCAAGCTTGCGCTGTAGGCGGGTTGGCTCGAGTTCGCGGGAAGCCTTGCGGACTGGTGTGTCCGCGGTTTTGGCTGTTGCGGACTGGGCCTTGAGCTTGGCTGAGGCCTTGTCGAGCTCAGGTGTTACAGCAGGTCTTGCTGTGGAGACCGGTTGGCGGACTGGTGTTTGGAGTCCGGGATGAAGCTGCTGTGTTGGACAAGTGCGAGGAGCTCGCCGACTGGTTGCGGTCTGTGCTAGGGTGTTTGGCGGACGAGACTTTGTGTCCGCCATGCTCGCACTGACCCTTGATGGTTTTGGACTTGGTCACACATTGTGCCAAGTTCATGGTGTCCGCCGTATCCGCGAAGTCCGCTGTGACCGGGCGGACTGTTGCTGTTTGCCTTTGGTCGTGGACTTGTGGCGGATTGAGGTGTGAGTCTTGCGTACTGCCTCGGGTTGGTGCGGACAGCCATTGAACGGGGTTTGCTGTCCTGAAGCAGTTGGAGCTTTGCGGGCTGGTGCCTTGTCCGCTTAAGCTTGGGCGGACTGGAGAGGGTTCGTCAATGGTTGCCTTGCTCCTGGCGGTTTCCTTGGTATCCGGCTAAGTCCATGCGGACTCCGCGGACGGTGGTTGTATTCGCGCGGACTGAGGGTGGTGTCGCTATCTCTTGGGCGGTGACCACACTCCTCACCTTTCCTATAAATAGGACCCCCCTGGCACATCTACAGTAACCTAAGTAACTTGAGTGAACAGTAAGTTGGGGTGTGCGAAGTGCTGCGGTCTGTGTTTGCCAGTCCGCGCGGATTGTTTCAGGCTGACGGTTTGCTGTGTGCAGGTCGCGCGGATAACTTCAAGGAGCCAGGAGTTTGGCTGTGACTTCGGTCAGTGCTTGGAAGTGTGCGGTCTCTGCGGACTCAGCAGGAGGTCGCTCTGCGGCTTGTCAGTTCTATTTCAACTTTGCCAGCTTCAATAACCTGTCCGCCGGTTTCAGGCGGGTAGGGGAGTTCCTCAGTTCGGGTTCAGCAGGAGGCGAATAACGGTCTGTCCGCGCGGCCTCGCGGCTTCGGCGGACTCCGTGGTATTCGGCGGATTGCAGCATAGCTTGGGCGAGCTCAGCGGTCTCGGCGGTCTCGGCGACCTCGCGGTCTCGGCGGACTGGAGTGCTGTCCGCCCGGCTTGTTTTTGGTTTCTGTCTGTTTACAGCTGTAATACTAGCGAAATAATGTCTCGCTATGTATGCCTCGGATTGTAAAGAAGTGAATGCATAATAAGACCTTCTTGTGCTTCCATTGTTTTGTTGGGTGCAACCTCTAGTCCTTGGGTTTTCCGCAGGTTCAGCGTGCGAACTGGGTAGTTCCGAAGATATTAATTTGGTGTTTGGGCTATCTTGCTGACCACGTTGAGAAAATTTAACATGGTATCAGAGCGAGGTTTCTGAGGTTGCGGTGGTTCAGTTGCGTGAGCGGAGGTCAACCAGCGTTGTTAACTCAGTGATTGAGTGGTGATCAACCTGTGTTGTTGCTCGGAGCTGCTGAAGGGTACCAACAGGTGATCGCAATGGAAGGAAGCTTAGCAAGAGGTCTTGGCATTGAACTCTTAACGCCGACTAACTATAAAAAGTGAAAGTCGTGCATGAAGAGTTATCTTATAGGCGAGGAGCTGTGGGACGTTGTCGGTGGAGACGACAGAAAGGAAGTAACTGCTGCTTTTGGTACTGCTGAGCAGGTGAGGCTCTGGAGAAGAACTAATGCTAAGGCGGAGTTCGTTCTGAAGAGAGCTGTCTCTCCGAAACTGTTTGATCACATCATTGGATGTGAGTCGGCTGCTGATATTTGGACAACCATTGATGAGTTGTTCAATAGGAAGAATGTGGCGCGGCTTCAGTTCCTGGAGAATGAGTTGGCCAGGGCAACTCAGGGAGACCTTTCCATCTCCAAGTACTTCTTAAAGATGAAGAGCTTGTGTGCTGAGCTGTCGGCACTGGATCCTGATGAGCCTATCTCTGAGGCAAAGATGAAAAGGCACATTATCCGCGGCTTGCGGAAGGAGTATGTGGCCTTTGTCACATCTGTTCAGGGATGGGCTACTCAGCCGTCTCTGCTGGAGCTGGAGAATCTGCTTGCCTCGCAGGAAAGCTTAGCAAGGCAGATGGCTGGAGTGAACCTGAATAAGGAAGGCAGCGAGGCTCTCTTCTCAGGCAAGAAGAAGGGATGGGAAGGGAAGAAGAAGAAGAAGGTGCAGGCCGCTGGTGAGAAGGAGACTTCAACTTTGTATCCGCCGGAGAGGAGCAATGCTCCTAAGGACTAGAAGAAGAATCTGAAGTGCTACCGGTGTCATCAGCGAGGGCACTTCAAGCGGGACTGCAAGGTCAAACTACAGCCTGGGCATGCTGCGGGAAAGGAGGAAGCTTGCTCGCGAAGTGAAGAAGCAGAATGGGGAGGAGCTTTCATGACGGGCACTTGTGTCCGGGCCTTATCTGCTGAGGACTTCAACAGCGAGTGGATCGTCGACTCCGGGTGTGGTCATCACCTCACCGGAGACAAGTCGAAGTTCACCTCCATGCAGGCTTACTCAGGTAATGAAGCTATTATCACTGCTGATAATACTGTTTATGCAGTAGAGAAGGAGGGGGTCGTGTCTTTGGGTAGTGATCAGGGGCCACTCACGTTGAGGAGTGTGTATCACGTGCCGGACATGAAGAAGAACCTCTTCTCGGTGACCAATGCGGTGGACGCTGGGTATCACATTCTGTTTGGGCCAACAGACGCGAGGTTCCTTTGCAACGTATCTGCGGTAAAGGCTGATGTTGCTCATGTTGGGAGGAGGGTGAAGAACTTGTTTGTTCTTTCCACCAGTGCCTATGTTGATAGGATGAGGGCCAATGATAATGCAGTGGACGCTGGGTATCACGTTCTATTTGGGCCAACAGACGTGAGATTCCTTCGCAACGTATCAGCGGTGAAGGCTGATGTTGCTCATGTTGGGAGGAGGGTGAAGAACTTGTTTGTTCTTTCCACCAGTGCCTATGTTGATAGGATGAGGGCCAATGATAGTGCGGCTATCTGGCATGAGAGGCTGGGGCATGTTGGCATGGACAAGCTAAAGGTAATGGCGAGTAGAAGTCTGGTGAGGGGGTTGCCGAAGTTGTCCTCCTTTGGTGATGGGCATGTTTGTGCGGGCTGTCAATACGGTAAGGCACATCGCCTTCCGTTTGATAAATCTCAAACAAGGAGCATGAAACCATTGGAGTGTATTCATGGCGACCTGATGGGACCGACTGTTACTGCCAGCCTTGGTGGAAGCAAATACATGCTTGTCTTGATTGATGACTACTCAAGGTATACTTCGGTGTACTTCTTAAAGGAGAAGTCGGAAGCCTTCCATTTGTTTGTGGAGTTCAAGGAGTTGGTAGAAGGCCGGCTTGGCTTGCGGGTTAAGAAGTTTAGAACTGATAACGGGGGAGAGTTTGTCTCCTCCGAGTTTTCTAACTTCTGCAGGAAGCACGGGATCCAACGGGAGCTTACTTGTTCTCACACTCCTCAACAAAATGGGGTAGCGGAGCGGAAGATCCGTCATTTGACGGAAACCTGCAAATGCTGGCTGCATGCGAAAGATATCCCGAGGTCCTTTTGGGCGGAGGGAATGTCTTGTGCTGCTTATGTTATCAACCGGATGCCACTCAGCCCTATCAACATGAAGACTCCTATTGAGCTGTTGCTGAAGGAGAAGCCGAGTGTTGGACACCTTCGGGTGTTCGGTTCAACTTGCTACGTGCATGTCCCGGATGCTTCACGGACAAAGCTGGATGCGAAGGCAAGGAAACTTGTCTTTGTTGGCTATGATGAGCGGAAGAAGGGATGGAAGTGCATGGACCCTGTGACGAAGAAGTTCGTGGTGTCAAGAGACGTTGTCTTTGACGAGCTGACGTCATATGGAGGTGGCTCGGTGGAGCTAACCGGAAGTAGCAAGGTTGAGGAAGCACCGGTGGAGGCTGCTGAAGGCTTGGAAGAGGAGCTTGCTGTTTCACCAGCAGCTCCTGTTGCTTCGAACTCCGAGGCTGAGCCTTCTGGTTCAGGAAACAGGGGGAGCACTGCTCAATGCTTGCCCCAGGTAGGAGTGGAGCCTGAAGAAGCAACGGAAGCCGTGAGCAAGGAGCCGTGTCTTCGGAGATCGAAGAGGGTGGTTAAGCCACCGGCTCGGTACTGTGATGGGAATGCAGTGAGCTTTGTCTCCTGCTTCTTTGCAGGTCCTCTGGATGAGCGAGAGCCTGCAAACTTCAACGAGGCCACTGGAGTGAAGGAGTGGGATGATGCCATGAAGGAAGAGATTGATGCTCTGAAGAAGAATGAAACCTGGGACCTTGTGCCCAAGGTTGATGACATTACTCCGGTTACTTGCAAGTGGGTGTATAAGTTGAAGAAGAAGGCTGATGGGAGCATTGATCGGTTCAAGGCTCGCCTGGTCGCAAGAGGATTCTCACAGCAGTATGGAGAAGACTATGAGGAGACATTCAGTCCAGTTGCGAAGATGACGTCTGTAAGAGTGGTGATCGCCTTGGCTGCTAGCAAGGGATGGAGGTTGTGGCAACTCGATGTGAAGAATGCTTTTCTTTACGGAGAGATTGACAATGACATCTTCATGGATCAGCCGCTTGGTTTTGTCTCTGAGAAGCATCCGGACTATGTCTGCAAACTCAGGAAGGCTCTCTATGGGTTGAAGCAAGCTCCTCGAGCGTGGTATGGGAAGATTGCAGAGTACCTGCAATTCTGTGGATACTTTGCTTCTAACTCGGATTCTAGCTTGTTCGTCAAGAAGAAGGGAGAGCTAAGAGTCTTGGTCCTACTGTATGTGGATGACATGATCATCACATGGAACTCGGAGGAGGAAGTAGCAAGGCTCAGGGCAGAGCTTGTTATACGCTTCGAGATGAAAGACTTGGGAGAGTTGCATCACTTTCTTGGTCTTGAAGTGGAGAGGAAGGAGTGCGGGATTCTCATTAGCCAGAAAGGGTATGCTGATCGTATTGTGAAGAGGTTTGGCATGGGCGAAGGGAAGAAGTGCTCTACTCCACTGGAATCTGGGCTAAAGCTTCGACGAGATGAGGGAAGGGTTCTTAATGATCTCTTGATGTTCAGGGCTCTTGTTGGGAGCTTGATCTATCTGACGATTACAAGGCCGGATATAGCTTATGCTGTTGGCCGAGTAAGTCGATATATGGCTGAACCAAGGAAATCTCATCTGGTGGCGGCGAAGGGAATTTTGAAGTATGTCAAGGTGATTTCTGAGATGGGACTCCTCTATGGAAGGGATGCAGAGTTTGCGTTGCTCGGGTACACGGATGCTGACTATGGCGGTGATTCGGATGATCGGAGGTCTACTTCAGGTTATGTGTTCACTTGCGGTTCAGCTAGCATCTCGTGGTGTAGCAAGAAGCAGGACTCGGTGTCGGTTTCAACCACGGAAGCGGAGTATAAGGATTCGGCCTTGGCTGCTCGGGAAGCCGTTTGGTTGAGGAGACTCATAGAGGATGTTCATGAAGAAGTGCAAGGGCCTACTTTACTCCGGGGTGACAATGAGAGTGCTCTCAAACTGGTAAATAATCCAGTGTGTCACGCCAGGACCAAGCATATAGAGATTGATCACCATTTCATTAGGGAGAAGGTGTTGGAAGGATCTCTGCTGGTCGGGCATGTTCGGAGTGAAGATAATCTTGCTGACATCTTCACGAAGCCGCTGTCGAAGGGGCCCTTTGAACGCTTGCGCAGCTTGCTGGGCTTGGTCACCACTTCTCACTTCAAGGGGGAGTGTTGAAATTTGTGAAGTGGAAGAGGGTGACGGGACAGGCCACGCGGCCTGTGGCGGACAGCTTTGGCGGACTGGGCGGACTGAGGTTTGCGGCCTGGTGAAAAGTCTGGTGGAAGCCGGCTGTGTTCTGAGCGGGTTGTTGCATGGAGTCCATGGTTTGGTGCGGCCTGGTATCTGCGGATAGAGAGGCTTGCAGACTGGTGCTTTGCTCAGTGGTCGCGGGTGCAAGCTTGCGCTGTAGGCGGGTTCGCTCGAGTTCGCGGGAAGCCTTGCGGACTGGTGTGTCCGCGGTTTTGGCTGTTGCGGACTGGGCCTTGAGCTTGGCTGAGGCCTTGTCGAGCTCAGGTGTTACAGCAGGTCTTGCTGTGGAGACCGGTTGGCGGACTGGTGTTTGGAGTCCGGGATGAAGCTGCTGTGTTGGACAAGTGCGAGGAGCTCGCGGACTGGTTGCGGTCTGTGCTAGGGTGTTTGTCGGACGGGACTTTGTGTCCGCCATGCTCGCACTGGCCCTTGATGGTTTTGGACTTGGTCACACATTGTGCCAAGTTCATGGTGTCCGCCGTATCCGCGAAGTCCGCTGTGACCGGGCGGACTGTTGCTATTTGCCTTTGGTCGTGGACTTGTGGCGGATTGAGGTGTGAGTCTTGCGGACTGCCTCGGGTTGGTGCGGACAGCCATTGAAGGGGGTTTGCTGTCCTGAAGCAGTTGGAGATTTGCGGGCTAATGCCTTGTCCGCTTAAGCTTGGGCGGACTGGAGAGGGTTCGTCAATGGTTGCCTTGTTCCTGGCGGTTTCCTTGGTATCCGGCTAAGTCCATGCGGACTCCGCGGACGATGGTTGTATTCGCGCGGACTGAGGGTGGTGTCGCTATCTCTTGGGCGGTGACCACACTCCTCACCTTGCCTATAAATAGGACCCCCCTGGCACATCTACAGTAACCTAAGTAACTTGAGTGAACAGTAAGTTGGGGTGTGCGAAGTGCTGCGGTCTGTGTTTGCCAGTCCGCGCGGATTGTTTCAGGCTGACGGTTTGCTGTGTGCAGGTCGCGCGGATAACTTTAAGGAGCCAGGAGTTTGGCTGTGACTTCGGTCAGTGCTTGGAAGTGTGCGGTCTATGCGGACTCAGCAGGAGGTCGCTCTGCGGCTTGTCAGTTCTGTTTCAACTTTGCCAGCTTCAATAACCTGTCCGCCGGTTTCAGGCGGGTAGGGGAGTTCCTCAGTTCGGGTTCAGCAGGAGGCGAATAACGGTCTGTCCGCGCGGCCTCGCGGCTTCGGCGGACTCCGTGGTATTCGGCGGATTGCAGCATAGCTTGGGCGATCTCAGCGGTCTCGGCGGTCTCGGCGACCTCGCGGTCTCGGCGGACTGGAGTGCTGTCCGCCCGGCTTGTTTTTGGTTTCTGTCTGTTTACAGCTGTAATACTAGCGAAATAATGTCTCGCTATGTATGCCTCGGATTGTAAAGAAGTGAATGCATAATAAGACCTTCTTGTGCTTCCATTGTTTTGTTGGGTGCAACCTCTAGTCCTTGGGTTTTCCGCAGGTTCAGCGTGCGAACTGGGTAGTTCCGAAGATATTAATTTGGTGTTTGGGCTATCTTGCTGACCACGTTGAGAAAATTTAACAGTTTCAAGGCTTCATAATGACAAAATTATTTTGTACAAAATATACAATTATTCCACAAACCATAATTCGGATGCACGTGCGCACGCGTGTGATTCATAGATTCTCATTATAATCTTTTGAATAAATGAGAATAAATGGAATTGTGTATATACCCATTTACATAAGAGGAGATTGGTACGAGACTAATTAACCTTTCATCATTTCCATGAAAGGTTTTCCTTCCATATTTTTAAAGTTCTTCCATTTTTGTTTTAGCTTTTTTTTTTTCAATAAAGATGTGGAGCACAAACACTGTTCACCAAAGAAGGCTCAATTAAACATTATAAAATATAGCACCCGTGTGTTTTGAAATCAACAACAAAAGTAGATTAAATTCAAGCTTATGAAAGAGCACTTCAATTTCCAGCAATTTTGATTCAACTGAAAAATAAGTTGAGTCCATTTAAAAAATGCCTCTAGGAAGTGAATCTCGACCCGATTTAGAAATACTAGACTTTATGCGAAAGAGTTGTGATGGGGTTGGTCACAATTTATAGAAAAATCAGGCTGCAAATAGCCCGCACCCCCCCCCCCCCCCCCACTCACTTCATGGGAAGTTACGCGTGAAACTACCACATGCACGATCCGTGCACCCGATCTGCGCGATAACTACCGCGCACGGGATCCCAACTACCGCGTCGGATCCCGTGCGCTGGTCCTTCCGTCGCCGCCCGGTGCCGCCGTCCAGCACTGCAAGGCGGGCCGCCACCCTTGCTACTGGCCGGTCACGGGTGGCCTCGGCTGCGTCCATCCCCGCGGGGGCCGGCCACCCCCTCCTTGTGGCATCACGGTCTCGGGAGGCCTCGATCGCGGCTGACCCCGCAAGGGCAGGCCACCCCTTCGGTTGCCCGAGCGTGGGCGGCCTTGGCCGTGACCGACCCGCAAGGGTCGCCGACCGCTCCTTCAGTTGCCCAAGCGCGGGCGGCCCCGGCTGCGGCCAACCCTAGTGAGGCTGACCGCCCCTCCCGGCCACGACCGGCCTTACTAGGGCGGCCTCTCCTCGGCGGCCCTGCAAGGGGCGGCCGTGGCCGCGACCGGTCCCCCGGGGTCTGGCCATGGCAATAGTCGGCCCGTAAAGGGGCTGTCGTCCACGAGCTCCCCGGTCGCGGGTATCCTCGGTCGTGGCTGCCCGCGAGGGAGGCGACCTCACCTTTGACGTCTGGGAGAAGGGCGGCCCCTTGCCGGTGCCAGCGGGATCAGCTGACCCCCCCCCCCCCCCCCCCGCTCGATCGCATGCCGAATTTGGGAAAGGAGGCCGCCGCCGCGACTGCTGGGCTCGAGCCGTCGTTCTTCGTGGGCGGGGGACCTTCTCTCGGTCCCCGGGAAGAATCACCATTTCCCTAAATGTTGATCCACCTGCTCAATTTTGAGCACTCCTATTCGTCGGTCCGGTAGTTACGGGACAACATTACCGGACCACACCATCGAAAATATATAAATAGACTAGATTTCTACTTTATTGGGATCTTTTCCGGTTTCCTAAACTCCCTCATTGTTCTCTCTCTGCACTCCAACTTCTTTATCTCTCTCTCTATAGGACTTCCACCCATGACCGCTCCCAAGTAACCCTACCAAGGATTGTCCAGTCAAACAAAGTCTACCTGGAGACAAGATGAGTGTTGGGAAGAGCACAAACTCGTGTTCATCATACACATCCCCTCAACGTCCACAAGGCATATGGAAGTCAACGACTAGTTCATACATCGCCATCATGCCAGATCCGTCAAGACAACCAAGTTTGCCCACTCCCCTCTGTGCAAAGGGAGTGAGATCGCCAGAAGAAGCACAAAAGCCTACCACCCCCAGAACTTTCCTTCATTCAACTCTCCAAGTATAACAAAGAGTGATCAGTCGCCCTCGCCTTCACCTGAAAATCCATGTTATAAACTCAGAAATAGTGGAAGTTAGGTCGACATCGAACCGACCGTGTGGTTTTCACCCCAATATTGGGTTTTCCACGTAATTATGTCTCTCTCTCACAATTCTGTGAAACTTTGACTGTTTGCACGCTCGACCGCTCGACGGGCTAAGACGGTTCAGAAGGCCCGGTCTACCAGGATCCTCAAACGATCAACAATAGTTTGACGTCGTTTGTGGGAATGATTCCCTAGAAAGTTTGCCCCATAAACAAGCAGGAATGGATGGAGGAGAGCGCTCAGACCATCGCAGGATTCCCAAACCTTGCTACCCAAGCACCTCCTACCATTGAGCGAGGACATGGACAAAAGAGTCCCCGCGTAGACTCTGTCATCACATTTAGAGGAGGGGAACTAGAAGGGTTATATGTGCCACCCCAAGACCCACTGATAATTAGTTCAAAAATTGGGGATCCCGTTTTTTAGTAAAGAGGATCTTAGTGGATTGTGGTAGTTCAGCCAATATCCTCCCTTTACACTCTTCGAAAGATTAAGCTCACCGAGGAGCATTTAAGCCCTATCTCGGGATTGGTCCACGATGTCGACAATCATATAGTGCCAGTACAAGGAGTAATTACGCTCGCTATCATGATTGGCGTGCCACCGAGGCTATCTACTCGTCATATTCAATTTTCCATTGTAGACTCCAGTTATCTGTACAATGTGATACTGTGGAGGCCATCCCAAGCAGCTTTCAGCCCGTCCCATCAATCCTGCACCTCGCCATGAAATTCCTAACTCTGAGCAGGATTGAGGTCATCTGGGGAAGCCAAGAGGCGGCCTACGCTTGCCGTATAGAGCCCACAGAGCTAGCCCAGGCCGTGGCTTTCAACATCGCTAATTTTGATCTCCGGGATGAATCCTCAGTTTAGCGAGGAGCCCCAGTATAAGGGCTCATTGAAATTATCCTCTCTTAGCAAGACCTGACCCAAACAGTGCAAATCAGGACACCGCTAACCCCAGAAGAGAAGGAGAAGTACACGGACCAGCTCCGCAGGATTTGAAATATCTTTGCTTGGAGCCTGGAAGACATGCAATGGGTGGATACAAAAGTGATCATCCACTTTCTGAACATCAACACCACCTGCAGGCTAGTCATTCAGAAGAAGAGAAACTTCTCCCTTGAAAGACTACATGCGATGGAGGAAAAGGTGAACAAGCTCCAGAAGGAGAAATTCATCCGGGAAGCAGAGTATCCTACATGGTTAGTGAATGTGGTCATGGTAAGAAGGCCTCCGGGAAGTGGAGGATGTGTGTTGACTATATCAACCTGAACCATACTTGACTAAAGGACAACTTCCAACTTACATGGATTGACCAGCTCATCGACGCGACTGTCGGGCATGAGCTTCTGAGTTTCATGGACGCATACTTTGGGCACAACTAGATTCGAATGAACCCTATCGACAAGGAACACATGACTTTTCGGGCCGACAAAGGTGTCTATTGTAATAATGTAATGCATTTTGGCCTCAAGAATGCTGGTGCAACTTATCAGAGGCTAATGAACAAGGTGTTCAGAGACCTCATCAAAAATACGATGAAGGTGTATGATGACATGCTGGTAAAGAGCGTCCGCCATCACGACCATTTAGAGTATTTGGAAATGTATTTTCAAGTATTGTGTCACTAAAACATGCAGATCAACCCGAGAAAGTGTGCATTTGGTGTCAGGAACTGCAAATTCTTGGGTTTCATGGTTACTCATCGTGGAATAAAGGCAAAACTTGAAAAGATTAAATCCCATGAAGACATGATGCCACCGCACTAAATCAAGGAAGTTCAGCGGTTGAACGTCATGATCGCCGCGCACTCTCATTTCCTAGCGCTGATGGGAGGCAAATATCTGCCCTTCTTCAAGATCCTTAAGGGAGCAGACAACATAAAGTTTTAGTGGATGGACGAATGTTAAGTCGAGTTCGAGGACCTCAAACAGTATTTGGCATCCCTTCCTATCTTGTAAAAACCAGTTCCAGGCAAGGCCTTATTTTTGTATCTGGCAGTATCACCATTCGCTCCTAAGCTCAGTGCTTGTAAGGGATGAGGGAGGAGTTCAACGTCCAATCTATTATATCATCAAGATACTCACCGACACCAAGACCCAGTACCCGGTTGCAGACAAGATGGCTCTGGTCCTCTTTTTCTCGGCCAAAAAATACCGACTTAACTTTTAGGCACATACGATAAAAGTGCTAACACGGTTGCCCCTCCGCACCATCCTTCATAAGCCCGGGGTCTTTAGGACTTATTAAATGGGCGGTCGAGCTAAGAAAATTCATCATTCAATTCCTCCCAGGGCTAGACATAAAATTACAAGTCATGGCCAACTTTGTTGTCGAAAGCACCATTCAGGAGCCCACTCCCCACAAAGGATCACTTTCTGCCCGTTGGACCCTCTATATTGACAAAGGCTCGAGCATAAAGGGTGTAGGGGCCAGAATGTTACTGATAAGTTCAGATGGAGCATCTTTGGATATGGCCTCCTACTAAAGTTCTTGTCCACCAACAATGTTGCTGAGTATGAGGCCCTGATTGCTAGTCTCCACCTCAGGGTCAGCTGTAGGGCGAGATATCTAACAATCTGCACTGATGTACAGCTGGTAGTATCCGAGATCGATGGATACTTCGAGACAAAAAATGATCAGCTGGCTTGTTGGGTACATTGGAAACAATGTACTTGATTTAAAGAAGCCCTTTCAACTCAATGATATACACAAGTATGTATTTGATGTATGTTTCAGTACATGCATACATGTTTCCTATGTCACAGTGATTTGACCAGTGGTCCATGTTATATTGACAGGTGGACTCAAAAGAAGCTGGCTAGAAAGGCTGAAAATTGCCCAAGTCCAAAAGCGTCGAGTTGAAGCAAGTTCACTCAACTCCATACAACTAAAAGTACCGAGTGAAGTCAGCACAGTCAACACCTAGCAAGTTGCAGTGCAGAGAAATGGATAAATCCAAAGTGTCGACGCACTTCAACTATATCGAAACCTTTGTAGGATTTGTGTCGAGACAAGTCAGTTAACTCGACAAATTGAAGATCAACTCAGTTGTGTTGAGACAAGTCAGCTAACTCGACACATTGAAGATCAAGTCAGCTGTGTCGAGACAAGTTAGTTAACTCAACACTTTGAAGTTCAAGACAACTGTGTTGAGACTAGTCAGATATCTCGACACCTCAAGACAGTGGTGTCGAGATAATACAACTGTCTCGACAAAATGAAGACTGAACTATAGATTTAAAGCAAGTATAAAAGTGTCGACACCCGGCAGATTGAAGTGTCGAGATAATTTAACTGTCTCGACACAGTGAAGATTTAAAGAAAGGATAAAAGTGTTGACTCCCGGCAGACTGAAGTGTCGAGATAATTCAACTGTCTCGACACAGTGAATATTTAAGACAAGGATAAAAGTGTCAACACCCGACAGACAGTTGTGTCGAGACAATTCAACTGTCTCGACACAGTGCAGAATTAAATATGTCGACACAGATGACAGTTATGTCAAGACAAGTCCACTGTGTCGACACTTTCAAGATCGGACAAAATTCTATTAAGTAATATAATGTCGAGACACTTTGGACTTCTCGACACTTTTGAACCTGAAGTTGAACAGAGTCAACACAGAAGTGTCAAGACAAGTCAGAAATATCACATCTGCTACAGTAACATGATATCTCAACATAAACAGTTTAAATGAGAATTTGAATTATGATGTCACAAGCTGATGTCATCAATCAAAAACCAACAATCCATGAAGGCTATATATAGAGGGGTTGTCTTCACAGAATGAATCAAGCAGACAGATCAAAAATTCGCTCAGTCTAATTTCATCCAAGCCAGGGGAGGACGAAAACTCTAAGGAGAAGAAGGAAGACGAAGGTCTTAAAGAAAATCTCCAGATCCTTTTATCAAGTTAATCAGAAGATTAAAGAGGATTTGTTCTACAAATTCTTCAAGGAAATCAATTCAATCATCAAGAAGATTGTAGATCTAGAGAAGTATCTATTCAGTCAATCTATTTATTAATAATTTATACTTTGCTGCTGAATTGAAGAATCAGAATTCTCAGATAAGTCAGATTTCTAAGAATATTTTTTCTTATTTACCTCTTAATTTTGTAAAATCTCATTGAGATCTGAGTGGGTAGGAGATTTAATCTCTGAGATGTAAGCCTAATTTATAAAGGCTGAGGTAGGGTTCATGAGGGACCTAAGGTAGGTGATTTGAGTGGGATCACTGAGGTGTAAGCCTGTGTTATAAATGATGAGGTATGGTTCTTGAGGGACCTAAGGTAGGAGATTGAGTGAATCTCTGAGGTAGGACCTATTGGTCTGAGTGTAGGTTTCTTAATAGACACTGAGCCTGTAAGATCTTTTGATCTGAGTTGAAGAGGAGGAGATATAATCTTATCTAGCACATTGCTCGTGAGAAAGAAGGGGGAAAGTGGATGTACCCTAGATAGGGGAATCACTATAAAATTTCTGTGCACTGTGGATTGATTGTGCTGTGCTTTATGGATTGCTTTTCTCGTATTATTGTGAAGTTTATTTTTCAATTATCTATTGAACATTTAATCTAAGTGACAAAGAATTTTAAAAGACACCTATTTACCCCCTCTAGGTGATTAACTACCCATAGGTTTATCTTTCAAGTAGTATCAGAGAGAGGTTAATCAAAGAAAGACCTAACAGTCTGGAAAAGATCTAAAGGGTAGTTGAAAACTTATTAGATCTAATGGCTTCTGAATCTCATAAAGAAATCTGCTATATGAAACTTCATATATGTAATATGGATAATTTTGCTATTTAGAAGCAGAGAATGAGATTGTTCTTGGAGGTTTCAGATTTAAGAATCTTTGTCACTGTACAAGAAGGACCATATATTCCAATGAAGATATCAGTCTTAGATGCAAATGTTCAAAACCCTAAGAAACTGTTTGGGATGACAAAGGATGAGGTGGTTGTCGCCACTATGGATAAAAGAGCACAAAACATAACTGTCAGTACAATAGATAACTCAACCTTTCAGAATTTAGTGCACTGTAAGACATGCAAGGAGATGTGAGACACTCTCATAGTCTATATCGAAGGCACAGAAGAAGTAAGAGATGACATAAAGTCTCTACTCAACCAGCAATATGAAGCATTCAGATAAGGAAAGACTTATTCTATAGAACTATGTTATGAAAAGTTCTTTAAAATAGTCAGTGACTTAAATAATTATGACAGAGAATTCTCAAATTATGAGCTTAATGTCAAATTTCTGAGATCCTTAAATAAAGAATGGGACATAAAGATTTGTGTTGTAAGAGAAATGGGGAATTTGTGAAACATGTTATCCTAAGATTTATTTGGGAAACTGTTATCACATGAGCTTCAGTTAAATTCTAGAAAAGCTGAAGCTGAATCTGCAAGAAGTTCAAATCATACTAGATCTGTGGCCTTCAAAGCAGACACATCGAAGAAGGCTCGAAGAGAAATTCCATCATCACCAATAAGGGATGAAGATACAACTACCACTGGAACCAGTTCTTCTTTAGAAGAATTATCAGATTATGAATTGACATTGTTCACCAGGCAATTCAAGAAAATGATGAGAATAAGGAAGCTGTGGAATAAGAAGAAATCATCTGGACCAAGTTCCAAAAAAAGCAAAGACAAACACAGAGACAAATATATGGTCACGTATGATTCACATCAGAATAAACAAATTAAGACTGACATTATCTGTTATTGCTGTAATAGGCCTGGACATGTCATTACTGTCTGTCTAGTAAAAAGAAAGGAGAACAGACAGTCAAAGGAAAAGAAGTTCTATAAAAATAAGAAATCAGAAAAAAGGTCTGATGGCAAAGAAGTCAAAGACCTTATCTGATAGTGATACTGATTCAACTAAATCAGAAGAAGAACATGCTCATATTGGACGGTTCTCTTATGAAGAGGAATTCATCAGAGAGGCCATATACACGTGCAATAACTCCACAACTTCATCACACTATGGTGACTCTGAAGATTATATGGAGATTAACTTGATGACACTATCTGATTATCTAGAAATAGAAAATGCTGAATGTTAGGATACTCAGGTATTTTTTGATAATTCATGTTGTTCTACAAATTCTGTTTATGAAACTGTGGATGAGCTAGACTCATGCGACTCAAAGTTTGATACATATAAGTCCAACCTTGAGACTGAACAACATCAACTCACAGTTAAATTTGGAAAACTGCTGGAAGCTCTTGTAAAGAGCAAGAAGCTTGTCAAAGAACAAGTTATAGAGATTGCATCTCTAAAAGGTCTTGAGTACCATCTTAAGATGGCTACTCAGAAGATTGGACTCCAAAGATCAAAGTTGGCTAAGTTGAGTAAGATCATTGATGATCAAATTATGTTGCTAAAATAAAAATATGCAACCATTCAGGAGTTAGAACTCAAACTCATGAATGAGAAAAGACTAGTGCAGCTGTTTTCTAAACCTAAAACTATGCTGCCCATTATAGATACCTTTTCAGGAACTTTTGGAAGTGGGCTTGGGTATGTTAAACCCAAGATAAGAATAGGAAAACAGCTGACAAGACAAAAGGGTCCAGTCATTCCACAAACTTTGTTTAAGACTAAGGGAAAAAAACCCAAAAATCTGAACCAGTTGGAACAAACTCATATGTGAATAGGAAAGCTATTCCTAATGTGCTTGCTTTAAGGAGGACTATTGTGATTGAAAGGCAAAACAATCATTATGCTCCTAGTCAAAATAAAACTGTCAAATTTGCCGATTCCTATCCTAAGGAATGTCAGCATAAAGTTTCTTCTATTCCTTCAAAGAGGAGGTATAATCGATATGAGTGCTGGTGTTGTGGAAGGGTATGACACTTTGCCCTGGACTGTTTGTTCAATCATACTGTATCCCATGGGTATAAAATGTACCCAGTTAAGAAGTTTACAGGTAGTCTCATTGGAGCCACAACTAAAAAGCACCTAGGATCCAAGACAATTTGGGTTCCTAAGGAAAAATAAAATTTTATTTTATAGGTATGTCTAAGCATCAAAGATGGACCAATCTGATACTTGGACAGTGGATGTTCCAGACACATGACTAGAACAAATATCAATTTAAGGGAGTATATTCCTATAAAGAACGGACCAAAGGTGATCTTTGGTTGAGCTGACAAAGGAAATACCAGAGGTTATGACAACATCTCAAATGGCTTAGTGACTTTCACCAAAGTAGCTTATGTGGAAGGATTGCAACACAATCTTATAAACATAAGCCAACTTTGTGATCTTGGCTATGACATTTCATTCCACAAGGACGAATGCCACATAAAGAGGTCAAGTGACCAAGAGGTCATCTTGATAGACACTAGGTGTGGGAATGTGTATTGTTTAAATTTTCTTTGTTTAAAGTTAGACTCACCCATATGCCTAATTGTAAATGAAAAAGCCGCACACTGTGTCAAATGAAACGAGAGGCTAGCTCATTTGAACTATAAGGCCATAGGTAAGCTTTTCAGTAAAGAGATAGTTAGGAATGATCCTAACAATAAATACTCTAAGGAGAGAATTTGCTCTGCATGCTAAAAAGGCAAGCAGACCAAAGATTCCTTCAAAAGTATTGAAACCAAAGACTCTATGAGGTGTTTATACCTCTTCAATATAGACTTGTTTGGTCCTATGGTAGTTCATAGTCTAGGAATAAAAGTCTATACCTATGTGATTGTTGATTACTTTTCCAGATTTACTTGTGTTTTCTTCTTAAAAAAAGTCTGAAACTCCTGATGACTTCAGGATATTTGTCAAAAAAATACAGAAGGAATTGAATAGTTCTGTGGTAAGAATCAGAAGTGATCATGAAACTGAGTTTCAATCTGAATATATGACAAAGTTTTGTGAAGAATTTGGGATTCAACAAGAGTTTTCCTCTCCAAGAACACCTTAGCAAAATGGAATTACTGAGAGTAAGAATAGGACTCTCATTGAAGCTGGAGGAACCATACTGAGTGATTCTTCTCTTCCAGAATATTTATGGGTTGAAGCTATTAGCACAGCATGTCATGTTCTTAATAGAGCTTCAATCAACAAAAGGCTGAATAAGACACCTTTTTAACTGATGAAGGGAAAAAAAAACCAAATTTGGCCTATTTTAGAATCTTTGGATGTAGGTGTTTTGTCCTAAATAATGGGAAAACAACATAACCAAATTTTCTGAGAAGTCCTATGAAGACATATTTGTTGGTTATAGTTAATATAGTAAGGCATATAGGGTCTACAACTAGAAGGATCATGTTATAGAGGAGTCTATTCATGTTGTATTTGATGAAAGTTTTATATTTTACAATGATAAGTCAGGTACATCAAGTACAATAGGAGAAGAATTAAAGCTAAATGCACTGTCAATAGAAGGCTCTGTTCCAGCAAGCCAAAGTATATAAGATGCAGTCAACATTGTTGAGGTAGAGCATGCTCAGGAACAACCAGAAGAAGAAACTTAACAACAAGATGAAGTGTTCAAAGAGAAGAGTTCACATTACTAGTCGCTGTCAGACTAGTAATGTTGAGCAACCACTGGCTAGGTTGGAAGCCATAAGACTCTTCCTAGCATATGCAGCCTACAAAGGATTCAAGGTTTACCAAATGGATATGAAGTCAGCCTTCCTTAATGGTAACCTCAAAGAAAGGGTCTATGTTGAGCAACCATTAGGTTTTTTTGACTCTACTCATCCTACTCATGTTTATCTTTTATTAAGAGCTCTCTATGGATTGAAACAAGCCCCAAGGGATTGGTATGAGACTCTGTCTAAATTCCTTTTGGAAAACAAATTCTCAAGAGGGAAAATAGACAAAATACTATTCCTAAATGAAGTCAAAGGCAAGACCATCTTAGTACAAATATATGTGGTTCACATTACATTTGGTTCTACCGATGAGTCACTTTGCACTAAGTTTGCCAATCTTATATAAGGTAAGTTTGAGATGAGTAGCATGGGTGAACTCATGTTTTTCTTGGGTCTCCAAGTTAAGCAAACTATAGATGGACTTTTCATTAATCAGTGTAAGTTCACTAAGGAGTTAATCAAGAAGTATAACATAGAAAAAACCACTTCCATAAGAATTCCTATGGTGTCCAGTATGTCTTTAGACAAGGATGGTGCTAGCAAGCTAGTTGATATCACCTTGTATAGGGGCATAGTTGGATCACTGCTCTATTTAACAACCAGTATACCAAACATAATGTATGCTACCTATTTCTATAATTGGTATCAAGCTTGCCCCAAGGAGTCTCACTATACAACAGTCAAAAGAATATTTAGATATCTAAAGGGGACACCTAATCTTGGTCTATGGTATCCCAGGGATAGTGATTTTGAACTAATAGGATTTTCAGATGCAGATTATGCAGGTTGTAAAGAAGATAGGAAAAGCACATCAGGTTCAAGTCAATTCCTTGAAAGAAGGCTGGTGTCATGGAGCAAGAAAAAGAAAAGAAGTGTAACAATATCCACAGCTGCATCTGAGTACATTTCAGTTGGAAGTTGTTGTGCTCATTTGCTTTGCATCCAGCAGTAATTACAAGATTATAACATACAACTAAGTAAAATTGCATTATTTTGTGATTCTACTAGTGCTATTTCAATTGCAAACAATCATGTGTCACAAAGTAGAACAAAACATATTGAAATTAGATATCACTTTATTAGGGAGCATGTAGAAAATCGAGATATTAATCTAGAATTTGTTGCAACAAATAAACAAATTGTTGACATTTTCACTAAACCCCTAGATGAAGAAAAGTTTAATTTCTATAAGTTTGAACTTGGCATGTTGAATCTTGAGTAATTTATGCATAAATAAAAAAAACTCATATAAAATAAGAATAAAATATATTAGTGAGTAATTAAGTTTACTTAACTAAATATCAAGAATAGACCTCAAAAATATCAACTATTTATAACTTAGAAAAAAACATTTGACTAAGTCAAAAATAGTGTTGAGACACCAGATAATGTGTCGAGACATCAAAGAAAGTGTCGAGACATCAGAAAATGTGTCGACACAATATAATATAATGTGTCGAGACACCAGAAAGTGTGTCGACACTACATACTACAATGTGTCGAGACATCAAAGTAAGTGTTGAGACATCTAGGGTGCCGAGACCCTAAGGAATGTGTCGAGAGACATTATCCATGTGTCTCCATATGTCGACACATCTTGATAGAATTTTTCCCTGTGTCGATACTAGGTATTTACATAAAAAATTTGGAACTGTCTAAATGCAGCGCGCCCTTTCGTCTTCAGGAAAGATTATACTATAAATAGGGTGTGAGAGTAGAAGTCGACTACGCTTTCTTAATTTTGTGAACTATTAATTCCTGCATATCGAGACCTAGAACCCTGATCAGTTGACACTCGTCAACCATTTTCTCCAATCTCATGGCTCCCAAGTATGACGAAAACATCTTTGAAGGATATGAACTTGTTTGTAATGGATTCAACTCGGCGTCAGAGGAAATTAGGAATGTCATTTCCCTAATCAATGAAGCGGGATTGGAGTTTCTGCTTTCATAACCGTCAAATATCTGGAAATGGAAGTTTCAGAATTCTTCTCAAATAACCATCTGGATTCAAGCACAGAAAAGATAAAGTCCAAAGTAAATGGAGCAAAGGTTAAAATAACAACAAAAAGGCTGGCCAGGATATTTTAATTGCCAAGAATTGATCAAGATGATCTAGATTCTGCCAATACTGCAGAAGCATTGGAATGGGGTGAATTAGTCCCAACCACTAAGATTGGAAGCACCCTAATCAGGAACTGTATGAATTCTCAGGGAAATTCCTATCTGAGATAGTAGGAAAGGTGCTGCTGTGCAAGACAGGAGTACATGACAGGAACTCTGCACATATGTTTGAGCTAATAACTAGAAAAATTTTTAAAGTCAAGATTAACTAGAGTAAAATATTCTTTTATAAGATTGCAAAGAGCATCAAGAAGCCCAACATTGGCAAATTTATAAGCCTATACTTGGTACAAGTGATTCCTGAGAGTATTAATCTGAAGATTGGATCTAAGATCAACTATATGAGAAGAATGAATATGAGAATATTAACAAGGTGGGATAGAGTCCTATCTAAGGAAACACTGTAGTCGAGAAGGAGAAGGAGAAAAAGAAGAAAACGGTGGTTGTGGAAGAAGATTCTTCTAGTGAATCTGAAGATCAAGAAAGTTTCAGTTCAGAGAAACAAGATGATGTACCACATGCAAAATCTCCAATACCCTCTCATGGTATTGGTGATTAAATACAGGGGGAGACAATACAAGATAAGGATCCAAGTGAGGGGGAGAACCTCAATATTCTACCTGATATTGATATAAATACTGCAAATACAATAGTAAAGGAATTAGTACAGGAGCTAGACACTGCTATGGAACAAGTAGAAGTCCATGAACAGGAAATGTATGATAAAGAGAATGAGGAGGTAGTCTCTAAGGAGACAGAAGAAGAAATCCTTCTGAATAAAGATATAGATATCCAAGGGGAGATGACTTCTCTTCAAGAAGATCTAGTTCCTGATAACATAGATATTGATGAAGAAAGTGCTAGAGTTGAGGGGGACTTAGCAAATCTGGCTAAGGCTGAGCATATTATTCGAAACTCGAAAGTCGCTCGAAAATCGTTCGAAAATTGAGTCGAATCGGAATCGGTTAAAATTGATTTGACTCAATTTGAGTCGATTCAATTTGACTTGAATCTGATTTCGAGTTGATTTCGAGCCAGCCCTGAATCGCTCGAAATATGATTCGAAACAACTCGATTTTATTTAAAAAATTATGTATTTATTAATATATTCCTATTTTAAGATTAAAAATAAAAAAAATTTAAAGCTAAATAAAAAAAATAAAGGTTTTAATTGTTTCATTTTCCTAAATTTATACGTTTCCCAATTTAATTTTGAGCTAATTAGAAATAAAATGAAAAATCGCTCAATTTCGAGCCGATTTGATTCGGTTTCAAGCCGATCCGATTCGATTTCGAGTCGACTCGATTCGATTTCGAGCCGACTCGGAATCGAGTCATTTCGAGTCGAGCCGACTCGACTCGAAATCAATTTTGATTTCGAGTCGATTTCGAGCCGAGTTCGAGTCGAAAATTTCGATTTCGAGCCGAGCCAAAATCGCTCGAACTCGACTCGATATCAGCCCTAAATCTGGCCCCAAGTACTGAAGGTTCTGATGAGCCAAAATCTGTTGAAGTAGTTAGTTCTTCAGTATCCGAGGAGGAAGAAGCCCCTCAGATAAAGAAAAGAAAATTATCTGAACTCAAAAAAGAAAAGTATAAGTTATAAGAAGACTATTCAGTCTAGAACAACACCTGCTCCTTCTGTCGATTTAAACTCACTACTAGTTCAAATGCAAATAATACAAGGTAAGCAAAGAAATTAACTGGAAAAGTATGTGGTTGAAAAAAATAAGGAGTTGCAGTTTTAGCTGGCTCAAGAAATCAAATCCATTAGATTTGAGGTAAATCTATTGAAGAAAGATATGACTGATTTCTTTTAGATAAAAGCAAATGTTTTAGTGTACATTGCTAAACAGCAAGAGGAGTCCAAGAAAACTGAAGATAAAATAGCTGTAAAATAAGGTTATGTCATTGAAAATCAGACTAGAATGAATGAGAATATGATAGTAATGCATGATGATACATTGGTAAAGATGGTTGAGCAATCTACAGGTCTAGAAACAAAGATAGCCTCTACATCCAAGGATATTGAAACTCATCTATCTGCTCACTTAGCCTCTTTGGTTAAGGATATCAAGGATTCTAACAAAGAACTAGATGATCATTTGCTCAAGTTAAAGAATGTTGTGTCCTCATGGATTAATTATCTAGATAGTCAAGTCAGGTTTCATAAGAATGATTTAAGGGATCATGTAAAAAGAGAAATCATAAAGATGGCGAGAGTAATGATAAAGGCAAGCTCTGAGCATGCTATCTGGACATCCAATAGCATCAGAGAAACTCTAGGCCATCCTCCCATATAGTATAATGAAGATCAAAAGACTGAGTCTGGCTGCCAACCAGCTCATTTTCAGGCCATTCACACTACTGTCCAGTCCTTGTACAATCGTCCACCACAAATTCAAAATATAGTATTTGAGGAGGTAGAAAAAACTGCTTCTGCATTGCTTAAAGAGAAAGAAGCTCAACTATTTAAGAAAAGATTCAGGGAGCAGGCTGAAGCTAAGCTAGATTTTGATCAATGGAGACAACTTCTAGATCCATTATACTCACTGCATGGAAAGTAGTCAATACCAATATAGCTGATAGGGGAAAATGGCATTCAGAACAGGAATGGGTTCAACATACAAAACTGTAGGAGATCATCTAAAAATTCAGAAAAGATCTGAAGGTAGGGAAGATTCCAGCTTATTCTATAGAGCCCAACAAGTATTCCCCAAGCCCTATCATTATCATGAAAGGAAAAGGATCAAGCAAGAAGAAATTTCTAAAGCCAAAATTGCCATGGGAAAGGAGGTGACTGATGACAAGATGCCTGAAGTCAAAGTTAAAGTACAATCAGGAAAAGTCATTATCATCAAAGAGCCATAGAATTCTTAGTTTATTCTTCTTTTCTAAAAACTCTGTAATCTGGCTTTAAGAACAGCGTAACAAATCTAAAAAGTGTAATCTTTGAACAAATTTAAATGAAAAAGTTTGGTTGCATTTTGTGATATCTGTGTTATCATTGCTTTGTTTTTTATAATTTTGTTCAACACTTTTAATATACATCTTAATTATCATATTTTAGTATTATAGTGTATATCATTGAATTGAGGTTATGACTTCTCCAAATAAGGGGGCATTGTTGGTTACATTGGAAACAATATACTTGATTTGGTGAAGCTCTTTCAACTCATTGATATACATAAGTTTGTATTTGATGTATGTTTCAGTTCATGCATGCATGTTGCCTATGTCATAGTGATTGGACAAGTGGTCCAAGTTATATTGACAGGTGAGCACAAAAGAAGCTGGCTGGAAAGGCTGAAAATTGCCTAATTCTAAAAGCGTCGAGTAAAGCAAGTTCACTCAACACCATACAACTTAAAGTGTTGACTGAAGTCAGCACAGTCAACACCTAGCAAGTTGTAGTGCAGAGAAATGTCTATGTCCAAAAGTGTCGACACACTTCAACTATGTCGAAACCTTTGCAGGAGCTATGTCGAGACAAGTCAGCTAACTCAACACATTGAAGATCAAGTCAGTTGTGTCAAGACAAGTCAGTTAACTCGACACATTAAAGATCAAGTCACCTGTGTCGAGACTAGTCAGATATCTCAACACCTTAAGACAGTTGTGTCGAGATAATATAACTGTCTTTACACAATAAAGGCTGATGTATAGATTTAAAGCAAGTATAAAAGTATCGACACCCGACAGACTAAAGTGTCGAGACAATTCAACTGTCTCGACACAGTGAAGATTTAAAGAAAGGATAAAAGTGTCGACACCCGACAAACAGAAGTGTCGAGACGATTTAACTGACATGACACAATGAAGATTTAAAACGAGGATAAAAGTGTCGACACCCGCCAGACAGTTGTGTCGAGATAATTCAACTGTCTCGACATAGTGCAGATTTAAAGATGTCGACACAGATGACAGTTGTATCAAGACAAGTTAATTGTCTCGACATTTTCAAGTTTAAACAAAATTCTACTATGTAATATAGTGTCGAGACACTTTGGACTTCTCAGCACTTTTGATCCTGAAGTTGAACAGAGTCAACACAGAAGTGTCAAGACAATTAGAAATGCCACATCAACTATAGTAACGTGATATCTTAACAAAAATAGTTAAAGGAGAATTTGAAGCAAGATGTCACATGCTGATGTCATCAATTAGAAACCAGCAATCCATGAAGGCTATATATAACGGAGTTGTCTTCACAGAATGAATCAATTAGATAGATCAGAAATTCTCTCATTCTAATTTCTTCCAAGTCAGGGGAGGACGACAACTCCAAGGAGAAGAAGGAAGACGAAGGTCTTAAAGAAAATCTTCAGATCCTTTAATTTTATCAAGTTGATCAGAAGGTTAAAGGAGATCTGTTCTACAAATTTTTCATGGAAATCAAGTCGATCATCAAGCAGATTACAGATCCGGAGAAGTATCTATTCAGTCAGTTTATTTATAAAGAACTTATACTTTACTACTGAATTAAAAAATCAGAATTCTCAAATAAGTCAGATTACAGGATTGCTAATTTCTGAGAATATTTTTTTCTAATTTACATCTTGATTTTGTAATATCTCTTTGAGATCTAACTGGGTAGGAGATTTAATCTCTGATTTGTAAGCCTAATTTATAAAGTCTGAGGTAGGGTTATTGAGGGACCTGAGGTAGGTGATTTGAGTGGGATCACTGAGGTGTAAGCCTGTGTTATAAAGGCTAAGGTAGGGTTCTTGAGGGACCTGAGGTTGGAGATTGGGTGAATCTCTGAGGTTGGACCTGTTGGTCTGAGTGTAGGCTTCTTAACAAAAACTGAGCCTGTAAGATCTTTTGATCCGAGTTGAATAGGAGGAGATATAACCTTATCTAGCACATTACTAGTGAGGAAGAAGAGGAAAAGTGGATGTACCCTACATAGGGGAACCACTATAAAATTTCTATGTATTGTGGATTGATTGTGCTGTGCTCTGTGGATTGCTTGTGCTGTGTTATTGTTAATTTTATTTTTCAAGTATCTGCTGAACATTTAATTTAAGTGACAAAGAATTTTAAAAAACACCTATTCACCCCTCCTCTAGGTGATTAATTACCCACATGTTTATCTTTCATGGCCTAATACCTCGTATTTTTCGGAAACCTTACGCAAAAAATTCTTACACACCAAATCCTCCATATCTCTTAGGAGCAGAACCTTATGGCCGGTACACTTTCCAAACTCACTACTTCACCAACATGGTAACAGTCTCGAAGACAAAAGGATCGAGTACATAGTGGCACTTAGCATTCAAGGGCTGTGGGAAATTACAGTTATTAACAGTGAGGATCCATCTTAGATGGACCCGTTGAAGGACTATCTTGAGGAAGGAAAGTTCTCGGATGATCACATGGAAGCATGTCTGCTTCGGATAAGGGCCATAATATTCGTCATGATCAATGAGGAACTATATAAGTAAGCTTACAATGGACCCTACCTGAAATGCATAACTGAGCCTGAGGCAAAACATTCACCGCCAGGGATTCTACTGGCCAACGGTGAAGATGGACGTAGAAGAGTTTGTCCGAAAATTCACTAGTTGCTAGTTTCACACAAATGTGCCACACCAACCACCAGAAGGCCTTGTTGTAATTCAAAGCCCCTGACCGTTCGCCCAATAGGGGATTGGCATCTTAGGGCCACTCCCTATGGAGACCAGGAATATGAAGTTCCTTATAATCACAATCGACTACTTTACTAAATGGGTTGAAGAGGAACCTCTTGCTATGATATCTGCGGAAAAGGCAAATAAGTTTGTTTGGAGGAGCATTATCTGTCGCTTCGGAATATCGAACATCAACATATCAGATAACGAGACATAATTCACTTCGAAGTTGCTCATGTGAAAAAGAGATAAGTGAAGGCAAATTTTGTTGCACCAAAAAGATAATTATTACATAGGTATGCCCCCTTATTTATAGAAAATGGGGGAGATGAGAGAATACAACAAACAATGTGAGACTAAATACAATCTGCGCGGCCTATGTGGATTGACAACGTCAAACCGCACACTATAAAAAGAATAACTGAAGATCACCCAACGACAACTGAGGAAAGCCGCCAGACCTCCAGGAAGACCGTCGGTGCAGACCACCAGACTGTAACTGCGGGTTACCACAAGACCACAGTCACGGCTAACCATCAGAACACTACTGCGGCAAGCCAATAGACCGCGGTTGGGACTAACCATCAGATCGGTACTGCGGCAAGCCACCAAACCGCAATTTTTGGTTTCCACCATACCGCAGTTGCGGCTAACCATCATACCGCTGCTGCGAATAATGGCTAGACCACAACAGCGGTTAATCACCAGACCACTACTGCGGCTAATTGCCAGACCACTGAGAGTAGCAGACAACTGCGACTAGATATAAAATGTCCAGGTCTCCATTAGCTCCAACACTCCCCCTCAAATTGGAGCATATATATCTACCATGCCCAGCTTGCGACAAACCTCCCCAAAAAAGTAATTGGTTTGGTGAAGGAATCAGCTAGTTCTCTATTTGAGGTAACAAACGAAGTGCATATCTAATTCTTCAAAATCTCCTCTCTAATGAAGTGGTAATCAACCTCGAGGTGCTTCGTCCTCTTATGAAAGATGGGATTCCTCGAAATATAGATGGCTTCCTTATTATCACAGAACATTGGCAGAGGATGATCTAAACCTCTCAAAATTCAAGCATAAGTGTATGTAACCACTTCAGCTCGCAAGTAGTTAGATCCATGCTCCTATACCCGGCTTCTGCAATTGACCTAGAAACTACAACTTATTTCTTGCTCTTCCAGCTGACCAAATTCCCTCTAACAAAAGTACATAACCCTGACCTTAACTTATCTTTCTCCTTATCATCTGCATAGCTAGCATAATAGTATGCCATAACCTTCAAATGTCCCCTTTTCTGAAACAGAAGTCCTTTCCATGGAGCACCTTTCACATACTCTAGAATCTTCATTGCCGACTGAAGATGACACTCCTTAGGAGCTTGCATAAACTTGCTCACTCTTCCAACTACATAATAAATATTTGATCTTGTGACTATCAGATAAATTAGTTTCCCCACAAGCCATCTGTACCTGGTGACATCTTTAAGAAGAGGTGAATCCTCATCTCCAACAAACATCGAAGATCGAGCAGGTTTAGCCCCAAGGAGACCTGTCTCTTTTAAGAGGTCCAAGACATACTTCTGTTGTGAAAGAGCAATAGACCCCAGTTTCCTGGATATTTCAATCCCCAAGAAATATTTCGGAGAGCCCAAATCTTTAGTAAGAAAATGTTGAAGAAGATGCTTCTTTTCAATATCCACACCTTCTCTATCATCCCCTATAAGAAGAATGTCATCCACATAAACCGCAAGGATAACAAGACCAGCCGATGTTTAGCGAATGAAGAAAGAGTGATCTGCAGCAGTTTGAGAAAACCCAACCACAGAAATAACTTCATTTAACTTGTAAAACCAGGCGCTGCAACTTTGTTTAAGACCATAAATCGCCTTTCACAGTTTACAGACCCGAGAATCCCCTGAGCAACATAGCCAGGAGGTTGCTCCATATAGACATTTTCCTGCAAATCACAATAAAGAAAGGAATTTTTCACATCCAACTGAGACATTTCCCAGTCTCTATTGACAACCACCAAAAAGAGAACACGGATTATAGTAATCCTAGCCACATGGGAGAAAGTATCAAAGAAATCCACACCCTAGGTCTACGTAAAACCTTTGGCAACAAGTTGTGCACTGTAACCATTAATAGAACCATCAGGGAGAAAATTGATGACAAAGACACAGTGACAGCCAACCAAATCAGCTCTTGGAGGAGTTGTAATAAGAGTTCAAGTACCCCGTTCAGTCAGAGTGTGCATCAATTCATCCATAATAGCTTTCCAATGAGGAATACCAAGACCATCTTAATACGAGACTGAAACAACATTTGCCGATATGACAAGAGTAAAGCTTCGAGATAAAGGAGAGACTTGAATATAAGAGACCACAGCCTGAAGAGGATGTTTAGTGCAGTAGCGAACAACTTTCTAAAGAGCGATCAGAAGATCAAGATCTGTCCTGTCTACTGTATCATCCCCATATAAAGAAGCGACTACTGGCCCAAGAGCTGGTGGCAGCAGCTCAGGAGTAGAATCAGGGACATCAGAAGATCAGAAATAGGAGGAGAAGAAAGAAGGGCAGACTCTAGAAGAGGTGTCGATACAGTGGGAAAAGAAGAAGAATCATCAGAAGAAGGGAGAAGAGAGGGAGAAGAAAAGAATGGAGCCTCCTCAAAGAAAGTAACATCCGCCAAGACATACTCTCTCCGAAGAAAAGGATCAAAACACCGATATCATTTCTGTGTCAGGCAATAACCTAAAAAGATGCATGTGATAGTATGAGGAGAGAGCTTGTCGCGTCCAGAAGTAGGAGAGTGGACAAACACTGTGCATCCAAAGACACGAGTAGGCATCAGAAATGGTGTCCCATCAGGATATAGAATAAAAACAGGAGTCTTGCCATTGAGAACTGAAGACGAAACTCAATTAATGAGAAAATAGGAACGAAGAACCGCATGACCCCAATAAGACTGGAGAACATGCATATGAGTGAGTAGAATACGAGCCACATCCAGAAGATGGAGATTTGTTACGTTTAGTAAAGCCATTATGTTATAAAGTGTAACGACAAGTAGTGTGATGGACAATGCCATGATTCAAATAAAATGATGTAAACTGATGACTAAGATATTCCCTAGCATTATAGGTGCGAAGCGTTTTAATAGGTGTATCAAATCGTGTACGAATTTCATTATAAAATGTAGAAAAATTGAGAAAATCTCAGAGCATTTGCATAACAAGTATAGCCACGTACACCGAGAAAAATCATCTATGAATGTAAAAAAATACAAACTACCCCGACCAACAGTTTGAAGGGGAGTAGGACCCTAATCATCTGAATGAACTAGGTCAAAGGGATGAGAAGAATGCTGCCATGCTTAGCAGGAAAAGTAGACCAGTGATGCTTGCCAAACTGACAAGCTTCACAATCAAGAGAAGAATTGCCGTGAGGTAAATTTGGCAGAAGCTGATAAAGAATCCGCGGGGGAGGATGCCCAAGGCAAACATGCCACTGAAGTAGAGAAGACGAGGTAGAAAATGCAGAAGTAGTATCAAGATAGAACAAGCCGCTGTTGTCCGTCCCAGTAGCAATCATCTCCTTGGAATGAGGTATCTGAAAAGTACAAGTAGATGTCGTAAAAATAGCTTCACAATTCAACTGTTTGCAAAGAGCAGTAACAGAATGAAGGTTGCACAAAAAATTCGGGACATAAAGAGTGTCCTGCAGCTAAACAAAGTGAGTAATATGCACGGTGCAGACCCATAAATCAGAGATGGAGAACCATTCGCAATAAGAAACAGAGGTAACCAGTTGCTCTTGCCAAGATAAGAGAAAAGATGAGAATTGTCTGTCATATGATTAGTAGCACTAGAATTATTGAGCCACCTACCTGTTGTGGCTAACTGAGCAGCACCAGAAGTAGTAAGAGAAGAAGTGGACTACTTGGAGGAATCAACTGATGTTGGATGAAGATGAGGATATTTAGTGTAACACCCCCATCTGTCGCATGACATATAACAGAAGGTCCAGCTGGAACCCGACGCCATATACCACATACAGTCAGAAGGGTTACCAAATGAATATTCAAACCATCTAATTAAGACTACTCGTCCTACACAGAGCATTCTAGCGGAAGCTTTTAAAGTTGAAAGAACCCAAATCTAAAATCCAATACATATGAATGTCCACGACCACAACCACAGGAAAGAAACCCAAATACACTGAAAAGGGGTACATGGCCTTGTGGCCTTACAAATGTTCACTTAATAAAATATGTCTTACATACATCGGCTCCCAGGCCGGCCACACATGATAAAAGTAAAAACAACTATTCTACGGCCTTCTAGGGTCAGCACAACAACATGGGCTCCATCCCGCTATTTGGCACTCGGCTCCGCAGCACCTGCAAGCATATTGCACCGCACGGTGGCAAATAAAGCAACGGTCAGCTAAAAGCCGAGCAAATTATAACGACCCCGCCCCTAGGTCGGGACGGGAGTGCTCTTTCCCTGCATAACATTAGCCCAACTAAACAATAAAGTGCAACTATATATTTCGCCACATGTGTAGGCTCGCACGACCAAACACCCCGTGCACTCAGGGCACATTAACGGTGAATCCTGACATATCATCGTCTTCACCACCATCCCAAAGATGGCAACTAAGTGAGCATTTAGCCTTTCTGACCACCGTCTAAGGCTCCTGACTATGCCAACGGCCAGTGCCCTTTCGGATTTCTCGCACCGTTCCACATAGCCTAGGTCCAATTCCACTTGCCCATTGCTCACGCTGCATATACAATTTAAGTCCTACGCGCGGGCCAAGCTTCTCTCAGATCCCAAAATTTTCCAAACAATCTCATAACCTAGTTATGATCAAGGCCGGTTCCCAGACCGCCAAGTTAGCAGAACACGTTTTCGCTCAGTTTTCCGGGTGCACCTTGAAGCTAACCTCCAAGGATCCCTGCTGCAATCTACCGCGTAGAAACCCAAAAAACCGAAAGCACGGAGTCTTCTCCGGCAAATCATAACAAATGCAACATCACCGATCCAGATGGTACACGTCCGGGTAGGCTTCACACACAATGCCTATGCCCGTACTTACGATTTCGGGCTCTATATGCAACATAAGGGGGACTATTCACATCAACCCCAAGGAACCCGACACACTCACCGCACACTCGCGGGAGCGGGATTCCCTATGCAGAAAGAAAGAGCTTCACATGCTCAAGTTGAGAATCATTACCCTTGTAGTCCGTTTTGGCGCCATGGAAAAACTACACGGACAGAACTCTTCGCAATGAACTTTCCTCCACGGATCCGCTCTCAGATTTCGAAACGGTGCTCCGGTGCTCCGCCGACGGCCGGAAACCTCCTCCTTCTTCCTCTTCTCTCTAACACCTTGGAAAGAGAAAGCCTTGGAGAGAAATGAGGGATTAACTCCCTTATTCCCGGCATTAACAGAGCAGGAAATCATCTAGGCCGTTGGATCTTAATTAAAGAAAATGAACGGCTTAGATCCGTTCAAAAATCTCCAAACCTGGGCCGAACACGGCTTGGCACACGGCCGTGTCCCAGGCCGTATGTGTTGGAACACCCTATTACTAATTTGGGTCAGGATCACTATGTCTCTAGGAATTTATGCTTTGACCTTCTGTATAGAAAATAGGTCAATTAGAATTGAGTCTAAGGGATCAGGAGTCTAGGTTTGGAAGCTGCCCTGAAGACCCAAGTTTTTCTGGAAACCAAGTCCAAATCGTCGAGCTCAGCACGACGCTTCGTCGAACTCCGGTCGACGATCGTCTAGCTCAACTATTGATAGATCGTCGAGCTCCATTCGACGATCGCTGAGCTCAATCCTCATAATATCGTCGAGCTCTGGTCGACGATCGCTGAGCTCAGGTCGACGATTTTGGCTCTGCACTGGATCCTTATCTCTGAGCTCAGTTCGACGATCTTTGAGCTCAGATCGACGATTTCTTTGCTGCTTGCTTTTTCCAGTTCGTTGAGCTCAGCTCGACGATAGCAGAGCACAGTTCGACGATTTTAGTTATCTTTCAGAATTCAAATTCAAATCAGATAGAAGTTATTCTGCATTTAATTCAGAAGATCTGCCAGCCATTTTCATTTACTTCTGGAGCAAGTTTCAAGGGATTTTTCAAGGAATAATTCAGTGGACTTTCCTTCAGAACATATTATGCAATTAAGGCTGTAATCAATTCAGACCAACGGCTATCTCTGACAGAGCAATTTTCTATTCAGACTTAGAGAATAAAAGAGAGAATGTTTTTGAATCAGACAAGAAGATAGAAAAGAACAAGAGAATAGAGATTGACAAGTAGAGGACACAACTCAATACACAGAGACTCTCTCAATCTTCTGTCAACAAGAATTCAGAAGAACACTCATCAAGAGATCAAGCTTTCAAACATTCTTCAGATCTCTTCAGCTCTCAAGTGTTCAAGGCCAACATCATCTCAAAACTCCAGACACTCAACATTTCAGCTTGCTGAAATCATCTTTTGCTGGAGATCTATTTTTGAAGGCCTATCACCCTCAGCAAAGCTCATCTTCCTGAAGATTTCAAGGACTCAGGGGGAGCTTTGACAAACATCACTGAATCCACATAGTCTTCTCAGTTGCTTGAGAAAGAGAAGACTGCCATCACTCTCTCAACCCCATTCTGTAAAGGGTTTTTCAAACTCCCTTCAAAAGTTTGAATCTGGTTTTGAGCACCTTGTCAAAAGCTCATTGGTGGCAAGACACCTGATCAAAAAATCTGATTTGGTTTTTGAGCACCTTATCAAAAGCTCATTGGTGCCCAGGACACCTGATCAACTCATCCTGCAGTGGATTCTTACCTAGGGTGGTAGAAGAGTGGATGTACCCAAGTTGGGGAACCACTATATTTCCTTGTGTCATCTGGTTCTGCATGTTTTTCTTTTTGTTTCTGGCCTAGATTTTCTTGTGCTTAATTTCTGCATAGCTTAGTTTTATTTCTGCTTCCCTGCTTACACTCATTACAACAATTGTTGTAAAGCTTTGCAAATAGTTTTCTTTGTGTTTTTAAAAAAAAACACCATATACTCTATTCACCCCCCCTCTAGAGTATATCAGATCTAGTTTCCCCTTTCAATTGGTATCAGAGGCAGGTTAGTTAAACATACCATATCTGTTTGGTTGTACAGGCTAACACCTGAACCCCAAAGATCCCAAACTAGATCCTTCTTTTGTTTTCTACTATTAGATTTAGCTTGCACAAATCATGGCCCAGAACAAAGATTATGCTAGCACCAGACCTCCAGTGTGCAATCTGTCAAAGTTTGCACTTTGGAAAGCAAGGATTAGATTATACATGAACTCTATTGACGAAGATATTTTTAATTCTGTCTTAACAGTGTGTCCAAGACCTCCAGAGAGCACAAGCACTAATGCTGTTCCACCCCCATCAGGAACAGATGCTGACATCAAAAAGTGGAAAGTGGCTGATGCCAAGGCAATGAACATTCTAGCTCAGACAATGTCAGATGACATTTTTCAGAAGGTAGCTGAATGTAATTCAGCCAAGGAGATCTGGGACAAGCTTTCAGAAATTGTCTCTGGCTCAGCTGATGAGAGAAAGGACAGAAGATCTCATCTCATCTCCCAATATGAGAACTTCAAGAAGGGAGAAACTGAGTCAGTGGGAGACATGTACAATAGATTAAGTCTAATTGTCAGTGAACTGAGGACATTAGACAAAGAAATCTCACTGACAGAACTCAATGACAAGATCCTAATGTGCTTCCCCAGCACTTGGGATTCAAGAATCTGGCCAATTAAAGATGCCAGAAGCCTAAATGAGATTACCACTGAAGCCTTGTTGGGTAAGCTCAAATCTTATGAGCTACTCATCAAGAACAGAGAAGAAGAACAAAAGGCTGCTTCTCCAGCCACAAGAAAGGAGAAGACTATTGCATTCAAGGCAGCTGAGGATCTGCCTGAAGAAAAGGCCACAAGCAATGATGAACTTCTCAGCCTGTTGGCCAAAAGATTCTATAAGATGGCCAGAAAGGACTTCAGAAGAAGATCATACAAGGAGCAAGATAAGCCAAGGTATGACAAGTCCACTGACAATAGCAAAGACATTATTTGCTTTGGTTGCAGGAAACCAGGGCATATGGTTCCTGACTGTCCAGAAAACAAGAACAAGGACAGGAGGGACAGAAAAGAAAGAAGAAAGGAGAAGGACTCCAAAAGGCATGGAAGTAACAAACCTTCCACCAGCAAAAATAAGCACACAAGGAAAGGATTTGTTGCTGAATCCTGGAGTGAGACTGAAGAGGAGTCACAGGCTCTTCTAGCTCAAGTGATGATGAGGATGATGTAGAGGAAAAAGAATTCTGCATGATGGCAATCAATGCCTCTCAACACAACTCAGAGGAAGAGGAGTCAGAGTCAGACTCAGAAACTCAACCTGAAGAAGATCAGGTAATCAACTCTTTTGATTTCACTTCAGAAGATTTTAAACTTGAATTTAAAGCACTATGTTTAGACCTGCTAAAGTCTGAGAAAGAGATCATCTCTCTCAGAAATCAATTGTCTGAACACAATGCTTTAAAATCAGAAAACCTCAAACTCTCTCAGGAGTTGGAGAACTATAGGGAACAGATAGCTTCACTGAAGAGTGAACTCTCTGAGGCCAAGAAGCTTGAAGAATCTCTCAATGGGAGAAGCATCAAGCTGATGGACATCACAAGCACAGTGAACTCAAGATTCAACAGTACACTGGGCTTGGGTGCCTCATCCAGCCAACCTATTGTTCTAACAACCCCTATCAAGTTCATTTCTGACAAGGGAAAGGGAGTTGTAGAGGTTGCCAGGAAAAATTCTGATCTGCCTCAGAAAACCAAAGTCCAGCACAAATCGTCGAACGGAGATCGACGATCGCCGAATGAAGATCGACGATCGCCGAACGCAGCTCGACGATCTCAGGAAATATCGTCGAACGCTGATCGACGATCTCAGCAGAGATCGTCGAATGCTGCTCGACGATCCCATATACCTGACCTCAGCCATAGTCGACCGTCGAACGGAGCTCGACGATCGGACCCACGATCGTCGAACGCAGCTCCACGATCGTCGAACAGAGGTCAAAGCTCTGGAAATTTTTCCAAAGGCAAGTCAAAATTGAATCCTAAGGGTTCTTCATCCCAAACCTTCAACCCTTATACTGAATGGATTATACCTCCAAGGAGATATCATCCTGAAGGATATAAGAGTCAGCCAGGGATATCTTGTTGGGTACATTGGTCAAATGTACCTGATTTGAAGAAGCCTCACCTAACTCAATGATATACATCAGATTGTATTTGATGTTTGTTTGAGTTACTTGTGCAGGTTAGATATACACTGGACTGAAGCTGAAAATTTCTAAGTCCATGTGTCGACACCCAGAGGCAAAGTGTCGACACTTGAGAAAGCTTGTGTCGACACCCAGACATGCAGTGTCGACACTTGGAGTCATTGTGTCGACACCTGGGAAGAAGTGTCGACACCAGTCAGAAAGTGTCGACACTTGGAGCTGTGTCGACACTCTGTGTAGAAGAATGCAGAAAAGCTGTCTCGACACTTGGCAAAAGTGTCGACACCTAGAAGAGCTGAGTCTACATCAGAAAGTGTCGACACTTGGAGTTGTGTCGACACTCAGCAAAATTCTGCAGAGACTAAGTACAAGTGTCGACACTCAACACAATGTGTCGACACTCAATCAGCAGAGTCAAAATATGAAGAATGTGTCGACACTCAACACAATGTGTCGACACACACTCAAAGGAGTCAACACTTGAAGATTGTGTCGACACTCAGCACAATGTGTCGACACATAACCAGAAGACTCAACACTTGAAGAAAGTGTCGACACAAGGAGCTGTGTCGACACTTAGCAAAGAACAGAAAAGTTGTAAAATATTCTAAGTACAAGTGTCGACACTAAAGGAATGTGTCGACACTCAGCTGAAGAAACAAGATTGAAGACTTGTGTCGACACCAAGAAGCAGTGTCGACACTTGACAGTTTCAACACATGAAGATGTGTCGACACAAAGGAGATGTGTCGACACTTAGAAGAATACAGATAAAGAATGAAGTGCAAGTACTTGTGTCGACACTCAATTTCAGTGTCGACACATGCAGAAGAAACTGTGTCGAGACATACAAGGAATTGTGTCGACACCTTGTAGACTTGTGTCGACACTTACACAACATGTGTCGACACTTGGTCTATAAGTGTCGACACTTAAGAACAGAAAGTCTCGACACTAACTGACAGTTAGTGAGATTTCAAGAAGTGACTGGTTGACATGACAGCTGCCAATCCAGCCGGTCTACAGCAACTGTCAAAGAAGTCAAAAGTCTGTTATAAACCGGATCAGCCGGTTACCATAAAGGAAGCCTATAAATAGGCACCCACAGTTTACAGAATGTAGTAGTTAAGTGGTTAAGTTGTTCACAATCATTACTTGTTGTGAGAATAATTGAAGTGGTTGATCAGATTAAATCAAGAAGTGATACATAGAGGATCAACACAAGAAGATCAGACAGTCCAACTGCAGATCTAAGTAGTTGGAGAGAGAGAGCTCCAACCAAGGATTCAGTCTTTGGAACTAAGGCTGAGAAGAACAATTCAGAGTCATCTGGATTTCAAGAAGCAGAGATCAAGGATCAAATGCAGTAGATTCAGACTAATTCAGTTCTACTCAAGAAGCTTTGAAGAAAGCTAAGTCAGTATGGATCAAGCTGAGTTCTTCCAAGAACTCTTCAAGAAACTCTCAACTCCTCTCATTCTTTCTGAGTTGTAGAGTTAGCATTTGTAATTTCTATTTTAAACTTGTAAGATCCATTGGATCTGAGTGATTGTAAGCCTATTTTATAAAGGCTGAGGGTAGGGCTTGGTGCCTGAGTGTAGGAGTTGAAGAACTCTGAGTGTAGGCCTTTAATTGGCTGAGTGTAAGCCTTGACTGGCTGAGTGTAGGCCTGGGTGGCTGAGTGTAGGCCTTTTGGCTGAGTGTAAGGCTTTGGGCCTGAGGTAGGAACCTTGTTGGGTTCTGAGCTAGTGGAGAAGTTTGGCCGAATCTAGTACACTGCTAGATAGGCAAAGGGGGAAAGTGGATGTACCCAAAGATTGGGGAACCACTATAAAATTAGTGTGTCTTCTGTGCTGTGCTGTGCTGTGAATTGAATGCTTAATTTCTGTATTTGCTGATTAGCTGTAGTAATCAGTGAAAAACTGTTGTGCTGCCAAACAAAAGTCAAAAAAGGTTTAGGTCACCTATTCACCCCCCCCCCTCTAGGTGTTTAGGTACCATATCTTTCAAGTGGTATCAGAGGGAGGTTCCTCAAAATCAGGACTAACTGTCTGAGGAGATCCAGTTTGGCAGATTCAGTATAAGTCAGGAAACAGGAAACAGTTTCAAGAAAATCAAGAACATGGGTTCTTCAGAGAATCATAAGGAGTTGGGTTCAATGAAACTACCTATATGCAGAAAAGAGATCTTTGGGATCTGGAAAGAGAGGGTTAGGCTTTTTATGGAAGCCTCTGACCCTAGGATATACATCACAGTCAAAGAAGGGCCATATGTGCCCATGAAGATTTCAGTATTGGATGCAAATCAGAGGACTCCAAAGGATTTCTCTGAAATGACCAAAGATGAGATTGTCCTAGCAACCATGGACAAAAGAGCACAGAATATAATAGTTAGTGCAATTGATGATGCCACCTTCCAGAACCTTATTCACTGTAAAACTGCAAAAGAAATGTGGGACACCCTCATTGTCTATATGGAAGGTTCTGAAGAAGTAAGGCAAGATAGGAAGTCCTTGCTTAATCAAGAATATGAGAGCTTTAGGCAAGGAAGAGGAGATAGCATCACTGAATGCTACAAGAAATTTTATAGAATTGTAAATGAACTCATGTCATATGGAAGAGAGTTCACAAACTATGAGTTGAATGATAAATTCTTAAGGTCCCTCACCAAAGACTGGGACACCAAGATCTGTGCCATCAGAGAAATGGCAAAGTTGGGAGAAATTCCTCCTCCCACACTTTTTGGCAAGTTGTTATCTTATGAGATGCAATTGTCAGTGAGAAAAGAAGAAGAAAAGTCAACAAGGACTGAATACAGAGAAAAGACTGTTGCCTTTAAGTCAGATGTACCCAGAAAGAGCAGGACCAAGTCATCAACTCCTCCTCCTGAGGTAGTTGAATCAGAATCTGAAGAGTCAGAAAGTACAAAATCTACAAGCAGTGAAAGTGATGAAGACTTTGCTGCATTCACCAGACATTTTCAGAAGTTTCTTAAGAAGAAACAGTGGAGGTCTAGACCTTCATCTTCCAAAGGGAAAGAGGTTCAGTATCAGGAAAAGAAGCCTTCAAAGAAGGACAAGAAAAGGACCAAGACTAGTAAGGCAACTGGATCCAAGATAATTTGTTACTGCTGCAATAGACAGGGCCATGTTATTGCAGACTGTCCTGAAAGAAGGAAAGAATCCAGTGACAAAAAGAAAACACACTTCAAAGGAAAGAAGGAGAAGTCCTTTGTTGCAAAGAATAAGAAGACTCTTTCAGATATGTCTTCTTCAGACACTGAGACAGATGCTGAAGCCTATATTGGGCTATTTGCTGAGGAAGAAGAAGAGTTTATGCAGATCATGGAATCTATCTATGAGCAAGAAGACTGTCAAAGCCAAGGACTGATGGCTTTGACTGAAAGTACCAAAAACCTGGAGCAGCCAGGACCCAGTCAGGTACAAGGTTTAACTCAAAGTTCTGATTCCAGTTCTAGTTCAGAGTCAGATTATTCTTCATCAAGTGATGAGAATATATCTGAGTCTGAGGGAGATATTCATCAACTCCTAGATGAATATCAAGTACTATTGCAAGCCTATAAGAAAAGCAAGACCCTAGCCAAAAATTTGGCCAAGGAAATTGCTGATCTCAAGGCAGCTGCAATAGATTATGAGAAGAATTATGATCAAAAACTGAATGAAGTGGCCAGGCTGAAACACATTACTGTGATTCAGATGGGTACTATTACATTTAAGAATGATCAAATTAAGAAACTGGAGATTAATCTTCAGAAGGAGAAAGAGCTAGCAGCTAGGTTTTCAAAACCTAAATCAGTTCTACCCTTGATTGATGATTTTGTTCATCATAAAGGAAAGACTGGACTGGGTTTTGTTAATCCAGCTAGGACTGTTCAGGATCAGTCCAAGTCCAAGGGCAAAGCCCCAACATTCAACAAGACTGCTGTAGTTAAGACAGCTAAGTCAGAACCTAAGCAAAGGTACAACAAATTTGAATGTTGGTGCTGTGGCAAGGTTGGCCACTTTGCTTTGGATTGTTGGCACAATGCCAGTGCCAAGTTGTGTAGCAAGTTATGTAACATCCCATTTCCAACTAGACCCCTAAGAATGGTTTTGGCCATGACTAGGTCGTGACAAACCCTAGGAAGCCAGTAATGGGTCAAGAGATAGGGGACAGGAAGGTGGGGGATCACCATGGTCTGCAAATAGTGGAACTCTGAACCATGGTGTAGGATGACCATGGGCTACACCTTGACCCCAAAACCCAACCACAACACCCCTAATGCCTTGGGAGGCCCATTAGAGCCATAAGGACCCATTGGGGTCAAACAAAGAGGCTCAATTGACCAAGGTCAACCCTAGCCCTAAATGGGTCAAACTAGCCTACATAGGGCCAATTGACCTACTCCTAACCTAGAGGACCCCACCTATGCCCTCCTAACCCTAAAGTGAGGTCAATGGGTCTCTAAGGACACATTGGGGTCAGCCCTAGAGGCCAGGTTGACCCAAGTCAACTCAAGCTCCTAATCTGGTCAAAGTACCCTTACCAAGGGTATGTGACCTCCAAAGTGCAGGGTAACCCTACATAACCCTTCCTAGACCTTAGGGGAGGCCAATGGGTCACCAAGGACCCAATAGGGTCAACCCAAATGGTTTTGTTGACCCAAGTCAACTCTGGCCCTAAAATGATCAAAGTGCCCTTACCAAGGGGCATGTGACCCCCAAGATGCCCAACCAACCTTACCCAAGTCTTCCTAGACCTTAAGGGAGTCCAATAGGTCACCAAGGACCCATTGGGGTCAACTCAAATGGTCATGTTGACCAAGGTCAACTCTATGCTAGAGTTAGGTCAAATTAGCCTAAATGAGTCAACCCAAGCTCAACCCCTTTTCCTTTTGAGTTAACCACAACATAATGAAATATTATGGGTGGAAAGGGCTGCCAATAGGCTGGGGAGTCAGCATGGTCAGTTTTGGTGACTAGGAAAGAGAGAGAAAGCTTCATCCCACACTAATGGAGGAGAGAGAAAAAGGGGAAGAGAGTTGAAGGAGGAGATTGGCCAAGGAAAGGCCAATGGTCCCCATTGATGGCAGCATTCATCTCCTCCAGTGAAGGGGAGGAGTTTCCAGCCGTTTTCCTGGCTGTCAAGGGGCGGTTACAGCCTCCACCATCATGGCCGAGACAAGCCTTTAATGGCCATGATGGCCATGGCAGTTTCTCCCATTCTTCTCCCCCTCTGATGATTTAAACACCACCAGTGAGCTTGGGGGAGGATTTCCCAATCCTTAACTGAAGAAATCCGGCGAGTTTACTGGGAGGTTGCAGAAATCCGATCGGCGGCGCCACCACCATGTCAACCCGCAGATCCGCTCGTCTCCAGGCCGCCAACAAGGTCCTCCTCCTCCTCTTTTCTCATGGGTAGATCTTAGGTTCCATTAGGGCTGAGGTTCGGGCTCAATTGAGCCCGATCCAATTCAGAAAATTCATGGCTTTCGGCCGAGAAAATTCTTGGTTGGATCGCCGGAATCCGCCCCTCCGGCGGCTGTGCCGCCGTTTGGCGATAGCCACCACCTCAACGGAGGTGATGGTGGCGGTGGCCGGCCGGGGAAGGGACTGGGTGGCCGGCGGCAGACGTTTGAAGTCGGCGCAGGAAGGAGCAATCCTGGCCGTTGGCTCATCGGGGACGATGACCAGATGCCGTCGATCTGCGCCAATATTCGTGCGGCATCAGATTAGATACTATAGGAATTAAATAAGAAACATTTCATTTCTGTCACACTGATTGTATTTAATGTATTTAATTTTTAAAAATACTTAGGGACCCTGAATGGAAATCTGCCCAACATGAAAATTGTAGCTTAGGGTGTCTAGTTTGTAGCAAAAATTGTTTGGACCCTTTTTGGCCACTGGTTAGACCAGGGTACCCTTTTTGGTAGGACCTATACCTAGACCTAAACAGAAATTAATTTTGGTGCCCACACTTCATTCCTTGTCCAAACAAGTTGAAATTTGGGCAGTGAGAAGGTCTTAGGCATATCTAGAACCTGTCCAAAATTTAGAATTTTTGGAGAAAATTTTTCTATAGTTTTTAGAAAAAATTTAATAAATCATGATTAATTTAATTATGTGACCTAATTAATTTAAAACTCCCCCAAATTTTGGTGGGTGGCCTTAGATGTCATGATAGGTATAGGGTTAAAACTTTAGCTCATTTGGAGATGTTTAGGATAGGTAATTTACCCACCCTATATATGACCCTATAAGGGTATTTTGGTCAAAAACCACTATTTGATGGTTGAGTGGCCAAATTCCCTCATCAGAGGCTGAAATTTTGTCCACTGATATACTTTGACTTGTTACACTCACTTATGAAGTTTGGAGTGGTTTGGACTAGGGTAGCCCTAGAATTTTAGGGTAGGCCCTTTAGGGTAAATTTCTAGGGTTTGAGGAATTTGGGGTCAAAAGACCTTGGATGGGCTTGAAACTTGGGACAGATGTCCATAGGGTTACTATGGTCCTGTGGTTAAAATTTTAGGGCATTTGGAAGAATTTAAACCCCTTAAATCTATAACCCTAGTTTAGGGCACTAGCTTTGAAATCATAAGTTCTAATACCAAAACCTTCTGAAAAGGGCTGAGTTTTTGAATGGGTAGTTGTTTAGGGTATTTACATCTCTGGAAATTTTATAATAAATTTTGGATGAATAGGTTTGGTACTTTATTCACAAAGTCATGTTTTACAATTTCCACTTAGGAATTTTTGGAGATAAATATACTTGATTAAATCTGATGAAACTTAGCAAAGGGGCTTGTAATAATGGTACCCACCTCTGTAAATTCGTATGAAATTTTTGAAGAATTATATTTAGTAGTTGCTTCTTGAATTATTTAATTCTATGGAACTTTGGTAAATTTTAATAATGACATTTAGATGGTCTGAAAAATTTTAATTTCTTCATCATGATGTTTTTAGTTCCTTATGAAGCCCTAGTAATTTTTACATAATTATTGGAGACATATTTGTGGCACTTCCTTCATTATATTTGATCTTGGGAATTATTTTCAATAAATCTTTTAGAGGTCAAGAACTATATGGAAAATTATGAACATTGGCAACCAATAATATTTCTCTGTTATTTAGTGGATAAAAATTTTAGGAGGCCATTACCTTAGCAAATCATATGGTTCATGTTCAAATTGACTGTGGCCTAGCTGTTGAGGAAAATTCAATAAATAGTAGATTAATTAGGAAAAATATAATTTTCTGAAATTAGACTATATTTATCATAATAGACCTCTGGTAAAATTTGTAGAGTTATTGGAGGAGAATTTAGAGTATCACCTATTGAGTACATCATGTAGCTTAAGTGGTCTGCATATAGCAAAACTGCAGGATTTCATTTGGATGTGAATTAGGGCACGTATGATGGGTCTTGATGGTTTGCTGCAAGAACAAGTGGAATGGGCTGCATCTTTGGAAGATGAGTGAGTAGGGAGTGGTTTTGTCTAGGGTTTAAAGGCGTTCGGGTCCGACGAAAGATCGTCCTACCCAAGGAGAGTTGGAGTCAAATCACCCTAGGATTAGCATATCGAAACATGAGAAAATAATGTGTAAGGGAATCAACCAATAATAAAATAAGTACCTTGCGAAAGGGAACGCTGGGCGTAATCCCAACACAGTTCCTAGTGCCCCTTGAGAGCCCTTCACAGGGAATACCGGGGGCAGTCCTGGGTTAACGTAAATTGTTTAACAAGCTGAAAAGAGTAACTTAGTAATTAGGGTTGCACATTTCACAGACACTGATGGCACGGGATGTTGGTCCGGGGAGCTTCGGCTCGATTGTTTGTGACGGACGTGTTGGTCCGGGGAGATTCGGCTCGGGTTTTGATTACGCTAAACTTGCATGTGCATAAAAGGAATGATATTAAGGTGGTGGGTCTCCGGTATTGGAGGATCTTAGCACAGACACCAATCCGTTGACTCGGCAAGTGTTGTGATAGCACTTCGCCAACAGAAGTCCGGTGCGCCAGCCGGCAAGAGTACGCAGGAGTCCGCTTGTGCACCAGCGTTGAGGCGTACGATAGGTCTGACCAGTAGTGCTATACTGGTTTAGAGGTGGGCGAGGCCCAACCCACCGCTTCCGTCTGCCACTACGGAGGTATCCTGGGAGGTGAGGCTCCAGAAAGGGGGAACTAAAGGTCTGTGTGCACAGAGTCGGGTGTGTGTGTTGCACTTGCTTGATCCATCATACCCACTTGCATGTCATAGCATAAGCGATTCATTTAACCTTCGACACCTAAAATATAAGTGGTATGGGACACTTATACATTAGGCCCTGCAAAACGACCCCTTGGTCTATAAGCTTGTGTGGGCAAGTTTATAAATTAAGGTTAATTTTCTTTACATATAAATATATTGATGTTAATAACCGACACCCCAACGTATAAATTGGTATGGGACTCTTTATACGATGGGAGCCTTGCAAAAGACCCCTTGCTTATATGTACCCATATAAGTTAAGGTCACTTTACTTTACTTGTTTACATATATGATTAGTTACTATATAAATTGCTAGATTTAAGTCCACCGTCACCTGCATTTGATATACTCTCCACTTTCAAGTCCTCCCTTTCTTCCTCTCCGCTCGGTGCCTAGGAGCCACGGGGGAAGGGGTGGGGGATGATAGGACTTAGTCTTTTGGACTAACGGTTTTCGAACCACATCATTTAGGGGATCGCGGAGCCCAGACTGGAGGAGCAGCCCCAGAGGTTGACACGCTTGGAGATAGGGCAGTCTAGCACAGGAGTTCAGACAGCTGGGACCGTGAGGCCCTTACTCTAGTAGTTTTTATTTTATTTCCTCATGAGAGATCTTGTAGTGAGGAATTGATGTATCGGGCATAAGCCCTTATTTACAGTGCTTGGTTTTGTGGACTCTCCCATCGTGGAGATATTTTTACTTGATGTGATATTTCTGTGGACTTTTACTTAGAGTTGTGCTGCGCATGATGTTACTCTAATTTTGTTACTATGCTGCGATCGAATTGGCCGGCAGAAACGGCGTTTTGTGGTGATGTCGCTTCAAGGCGAGAAGGGTCACCGCAAAGCGGCGGTTCTGGGCATAAGACCCCGGTGGCGAGAAAGAAAAAAAAAAGGGGTCTTACAAGTTACCTGTTGGAAAGACAGCAGGTAGCTATGTCAAATTGCAAACTAACAATCACCAAGGACCCAAGTTTACTTTGGGTTCTAAGGTTCATTAATTTGTTTTGCAGGAAAATCCAAGTGGCCATACCCCTACATGGTACTTGGATAGTGGATGTTCCAGACACATGACTGGAACTAGGGGACTACTGAAGGACTACATCCCAATCAAAAATGGTCCAAAGGTGACCTTTGGTGGTTCTGAAAAAGGAATCATCAAAGGGTTTGGTAACATTTCTTCTAACCTTGTTACCGTTACTCAAGTGGCTTATGTTAAAGGTTTGAAACATAACCTCATTAGTATAAGTCAATTAAGTGATGTAGGGTATGACATCTCATTTGTTAAAAATGGTTGTCATATCAAGAGGTCAAGTGATCAAAAGATCATTTTGACAGGTTATAGGAAGAGAAATGTCTATTGTTTAGACATTATGGTTGAGAACAATAGTTCTCCAGTTTGTCTTGTAGCTGATGAGACAGTCTCTCAATGTGTCAAGTGGCACAAGAGGCTTGCTCATCTTAATTACAAGACTATTGGCAAACTCTTTAGTAAAGAGTTAGTGTGGAATGGTCCTCAAGTTAAGTGTGTCAAAGATGGCATTTGCTCAGCTTGTCAAAAGGGCAAGCAGACTAAATCCACCTTTAGAAGCATTGACAACAAGGATGCTGTGAGGTGTTTATACCTCTTGCATATGGATCTATTTGGTCCAATGCCAGTTCACAGCTTAGGTAGGAAGGTCTATACCTTTGTAGTTGTTGATGACTACTCAAGGTTTTCCTGGGTGTTCTTCTTAAAGCAGAAATCTGAAACACCTAGTGTCTTCCACAGTTTTGTTAGGCAAATTCAGAATGAATTGAACTGTACAGTGGTCAAAATTAGAAGTGACCATGGTACAGAGTTTCAATCTGAAAGCATGACAAAATTATGTGAAGACTATGAGATATTTCAAGAATTCTCTTCACCTAGAACACCTCAGCAAAATGGCATTGCTGAAAGGAAAAATAGAACCTTGATAGAGGCTGGTAGAACCCTATTATGTGATTCATCACTGCCAGAATATTTCTGGGCTGAAGCAGTAAACACTGCATGCCATGTGATAAATAGGGCTACCATCACTAAAAGGTTAAACAAGACCCCCTATGAAGTAGTGAAAGGCAGGAAACCAAATCTATCCTATTTCAGGATTTTTGGTTGTAAATGCTTCATACTTAACAATGGGAAGTCTTACTTAACTAAGTTTGCTGCCAAATCCCAAGAGGGAGTGTTTGTTGGGTACAGCAGTAATAGTAAGGCTTATAGAGTCTACAACTTGACTACACAAGTTGTAGAGGAGTCTGTGCATGTAGTTTTTGATGAGACACTTCTTATTAACAATGAGTTGTCTAGTAGTGTGTGCAGCCCCACAGGTCTTTCTAAGAAGATGGACAAGCTAACCATGGAAGATGTACCTGCTGCAAGACAGCAAGTAGAAGAAGATGGCTTATGTCCAGGGGGAGAACTACATGTACCAGGAGCTGAAGAAGTTCAAGGAACTCAGCATGATGAAGATGCTGAAGAAGTACAACCAGAAGTAAGGATGCCTCCAGCCAACAGGCATCTAAGAGATCATCCAGTGGAGCTGATCATTGGAGATCCAAGACAAGGTGTTCAGACAAGGAGCAGAAATCAGAATGCTGCAGTATATTCAAGTTTTCTGTCTCAAATAGAACCAAAGAAATTTGAAGAAGCAATACAAGATCCACAGTGGACTGAAGCTATGCAGGAAGAGCTAAACCAGTTCAAGAGGTGCAAGGTTTTGGACTTAGTTCCTAAGCCTAAAGATCACAATGTGATAGGAACAAAGTGGATCTACAGAAACAAGTTAGATGAACAAGGAGTCATCATTAAGAATAAGGCAAGACTGGTTGCAAAAGGATATAGGCAAGAAGAAGGTATTGATTTTGATCAAACCTTTGCTCCAGTAGCCAGACTGGAAGCCATAAGGATGTTCTTGGCCTATGCAACCTACCAAGGATTCAAAGTATACCAAATGGATGTGAAGTCAGCATTCCTTAATGGTAATTTAAAAGAAGAAGTATATGTGGAGCAGCCTTCAGGTTTTGTTGATCCTACTCTTCCACATTATGTCTATAGACTTAGGAAAGCATTGTATGGGTTAAAGCAAGCTCCTAGAGCTTGGTATGAAACCCTATCTAGTTTCCTCATTGAGAACAAGTTCACAAGGGGGAAAATAGATAAGACTCTATTCCTTAGGGAATCTAGAGGCAAAGTAATACTTGTCCAAATATATGTAGATGACATTATATTTGGGTCTACTGAAAGTAGGCTTTGCAAAAAGTTTGCAAAGCTTATGCAAAGTCAATTTGAAATGAGTAGTATGGGAGAACTGAAGTTTTTCTTGGGTCTCCAAGTTAAACAGACTGAAAGTGGCTTGTCCATATGTCAGTCAAAGTTCACCCTAGAACTCATAAGGAAATATGGTATGGATTCCTCCAGTACCATGAAGACTCCTATGGGGTCAAGTATGTCTCTAAGCAAGGATGATGCAGGGAAACCTGTGGATGAAACCTTGTATAGAGGGATAGTTGGCTCCCTACTATACTCGACTGCAAGTAGGCCTGACATTATGTATGCTACATGTGTTTGTGCCAGGTATCAAGCCTGCCCCAAAGAATCTCACTTGACTGCAGTCAAGAGAATCTTGAGATATCTAAAGGGCACACCTTATCTAGGCCTCTGGTACCCTAGGAATGGAGATTTTGATCTAACAGGCTATTCAGATGCAGACTTTGCAGGATGCAAAGAAGATAGAAAAAGCACAACTGGATCCTGTCAATTCCTAGGTGGAAGACTCATTTCATGGAGTAGTAAGAAGCAAACCAGTGTGGCCATCTCCACAGCTGAGTCAGAATATGTAGCTGCAGGAAGTTGCTGTGCTCAACTTCTGTGGATTCAACATCAGCTAGAAGACTATGGATGTCAGGTAAGTAGAACTCCACTTTATTGTGATTCTACAAGTGCTATTTCCATAGCTAATAACCCTGTATCTCATAGTAGAACTAAACATATTGAGAGAAAATATCACTTTCTTAGGGAGCATGTAGAAAGAAATGATATTGCACTTGAATATATTAAAACAGATAATCAGATAGCTGATATGTTTACTAAGCCCTTAGAAGAAGCTAAGTTTAATAAGTTCAAAATTGAACTAGGTATGATAAACTTAGATTGAGTATACAGAACAAAAATTGGCTAAGTAAAAAGGTGTCGACACATAGACAAGTCTATGTCGACACAGAATAGTAAGTGTCGACACTTCAGGAAAATGATGTCGACACATCTAGGAAGTTAGTGTCGACACTTCAGAATGTTAGTGTCGACACATGTCGAGTAGGTGTCGACACATCCAATAAAGTGTCGACACTTAAGTTTTACTCAGAATTTTTCTAAGTAAAGTCACGACACATGTCGAGTATAGTGGTGTCGACACTTAACCAAGTGTCGACACATAAAATCTGTTGACTAAATTTGTGTCGACACATGAGTGTCGAGACATTATAAGTCAGTGTCGACACTTATTGACAGTGTCGACACATCATTAGAAATTCATCCCGCCTGTTCGTCTTCAAACAAGAAAGGTATAAATAGGGTTCTGTCTTTGATTGTCGACACGCTTTCAAAGTTTCGAGACCTAGACTCTTGTGTCGACATTTCTCTCATCTCAAGACTAATTCTCAAAACCCTAATGGCTCCCAAGCTGGAAGAGAACGTAAACGAAGGCTATGAGCTTGTGCGAGGCGCATTTGACGACAGCGACCAAGAAATCAAATCAGTAATAACCCTAATTGCCAATTCAGGGTTGGAGTTCTTGGTTTCAGAACCAACGAAAATATGGAAGAAGGAAGTCATTGAATTTCTTTCTGGCGCGTCTGTAGATGACTCAGGCTACAGGATTAAGTCAAGGGTGCATGGCACCAAGGTCAAAATTTCACCCAAGTCTTTAAGGAAGGTACTTCAGCTACCTAAAGTTCAAGGTGAAGAGGAAGTAACTGCTTCTAAGACCAGGGAAGCTCTTACTTGGTGTGGACTGGATCCAAAGATGAAGGTGGGATCAGTCTTTAACAGAAAAGGTATGAATAATCAAGGCAAGTTCTTATCAGAAATAGTGGGCAAGGTAATACTGAGCAAGCCAGGAGGACATGACAGGGTGTCTGCCTCCATGTTTGAAGTCATGATCAGAATCATCTTCACTCTGAAAACAGATTGGTCAATGGTGGTTTATGAAAAAGTGAAGGAAAGCCTGAAGAAGCCCAATCTGGGCAGGATACTAAGTCTCTACCTGGCTGGATCAATTCCAGAGGTAATGAGCACTGCTGCAGGAACTAAGATCAATCATATGAGGAAGATGGACTCAAGAATATTCTCTAGATGGGAAAGGGTGCTGGTGTCAAAGGAATTGACCACCCCTGAAAAGCAAGCTTCTAAGAAAGACTCTCCTCCCAGGAAGAAGAGGAAGACTGCTGCTGTGCCTCAAGAGTCCTCCAGCAGCTCAGGCAGTGAAGAATATGTGGTCTTCACTCCTGAAAGTCCAGTTGATGTGGCTGCAGAGAAGACACCTGCTCCTCAGGAGGCAGCTGACATCCAGGGGGAGCTTCCAGGTGTAGCAGAACCATCTACACTGGAGAGTGAACAAGCCACCCTCCTCATTCAAGAGGTACTTTCTGACCTTAATACATTAGATTTCTCTATAATAAATTCTGATTTGTCTGATGACCATCAGCCAATTCAGCACGCACACCAAGAACCAGATGTTGTTCTTCCAGACACATCTGTTGTGATACCTGATAAAGTGGTTGAAGAACCAAGTACATCTCCTGCACAATCACCCCCAGAATATACCATGGAAGATCTATTTCTGAATTTAGAACAGGATGATTTTGATATGGAAAAGAATGATGCTGATACAGTAAAGAATGCTGCTGCTGAGGGGGAGAACAAAGAAGTTGTGGAAGAGCCTATAAGGCTAGATACTGAGAAGGCACAAGATGTGCATACTGAAAAACAATCCAGCCCTAAGGATAGAGTGGATATAGCCAGTACATCAGACTCTGAAGATGATGAAGCTGAGCAAGCTAAGAAAAAGAAGTTCTTTGTTTTCAAAAGAAGAAGCCAGAGCTATAAGAAGGCTCTCCAAACAGTTGCTCAACATTCCTTAGTTCAACAAGCTCCATCCACTGATTACAGTGCTCTACTGCTTGCCATGCAAATCAAGATGGATGAACACAGGAAAGCTTTAGAAACTTATGTTGATGAAGGACACAAAGCTCTACAATCTGATCTGGGACAGGAAATCAAGTCAATAAGGTTTGAAATGAACCTTAATAAAAAGGAGATGACTGATTGTTTTACTAAGGGTGCTCATGCAGTGGTCTATCTAGCTAAACATCAAGAAACAATTAAAGAGAAAGTAGAAGATATAACAGTAAAACAAGGCTATGTGCTGGAGAATCAGTTGAGGATGAATGATAATTTGACTGCATCTCACAATGCAATAGTCACTGAACTCAAGAATAAGTCAGATGAACCTTCAACTTCCTCTGCTGCTGCCAAAGCTGATTTTGATAAACTCTTTCAAGCAGAGATTGCTGCTGTAAAGACTGCCATTAAAGACTCACAGAAGGTCATTTCAGAACAGCTTACAAAGCTTAGACCTTTCTTTAAAGAGGGCATAAGGTATTTGGATGGCCAAATCAGATTCCAGAAAGATGATGTGAGAGATCATGTGGCCCAAGAAGTCATAAAGGGGGAGAGAGTGTTAGTCAAGGCCAGTTCTGAACATGCAAAATGGATATCAAATTCCATCAGGGCTACACTGGGCTATCCTCCCCTTTGTGATGATGACAATGTAGCTGACTCTGGCATTCAAGGCACATATCTTGGAGGTGAGCAACAAGCAGTGGCTGATGTAATCTATCCACCTCCAGACTTTGACATGATTCATGCAGATATAAGCACAATGTATAGTCCACCTGCTGGCAAGCCTAATATTATTCTGGAAAAGGTTGTTCAACCTATCACAGCTGCAATGCAAGAGGCTTTGGACAAAGAAGAAGAAACTAGGCTGTCAAAGAAGAAGTTTAGGGAAATTGCTGAGCAAAAGCCAGATTTTGAACAGTGGAGCCCTACTTCTAGGAACATAATTCTTACAGCCTGGAAAGCAGCCAAGGACAATGCCCATGAAAGGAACAAGTGGTTCTCAGAGGCTGAATGGAGAAAGCATGAGAGTAGGCAGGAAGCAATTGTCCAATATAGAAGGAAGGCTAAATTAGGAAAGCTACCTCCAACAGCTGTGGAGCCTAGCAAGTACTTTCCTAAGCCCTATCATTATTTTGAAAGACAAAAGATCAAGGCTGAAGAACAGAAGAAGAAGGACTCTAAAGGGAAGAAGACTGCTGAAGCTGAGCCTGCTGCTGCTGCTGCTGTGAAAGCTCAAGTTAAAGCTGGAAAAGGCATTGTTATTAAAGAACCTGATCAGCACTAGATTAGGAATTAACTTGATGCTTGTTGTAATCTGTTAAGTGAAATACATTGTAATACTTCATTGAAAATGTATAAGGAACATTATTGGAACAGTATATGATAAATATAGTATGAATGTTCTGAAATATGTGTGTTTTTTAATTGTTCTGCAATGTTTCATAAGTATACATGTGTGCTTTATTACATGTTCAAGTTTACCCTGTTGTCATTTATATGTTTTACATCATTTTGTAATTTTTAATTATGAGTGGTGTATATCATTGACTAAGGGTTATGACTTCTCCAAATAGGGGGAGATTGTTGGGTACATTGGTCAAATGTACCTGATTTGAAGAAGCCTCACCTAACTCAATGATATACATCAGATTGTATTTGATGTTTGTTTGAGTTACTTGTGCAGGTTAGATATACACTGGACTGAAGCTGAAAATTTCTAAGTCCATGTGTCGACACCCAGAGGCAAAGTGTCGACACTTGAGAAAGCTTGTGTCGACACCCAGACATGCAGTGTCGACACTTGGAGTCATTGTGTCGACACCTGGGAAGAAGTGTCGACACCAGTCAGAAAGTGTCGACACTTGGAGCTGTGTCGACACTCTGTGTAGAAGAATGCAGAAAAGCTGTCTCGACACTTGGCAAAAGTGTTGACACCTAGAAGAGCTGAGTCTACATCAGAAAGTGTCGACACTTGGAGTTGTGTCGACACTCAGCAAAATTCTGCAGAGACTAAGTACAAGTGTCGACACTCAACACAATGTGTCGACACTCAATCAGCAGAGTCAAAATATGAAGAATGTGTCGACACTCAACACAATGTGTCGACACACACTCAAAGGAGTCAACACTTGAAGATTGTGTCGACACTCAGCACAATGTGTCGACACATAACCAGAAGACTCAACACTTGAAGAAAGTGTCGACACAAGGAGCTGTGTCGACACTTAGCAAAGAACAGAAAAGTTGTAAAATATTCTAAGTACAAGTGTCGACACTAAAGGAATGTGTCGACACTCAGCTGAAGAAACAAGATTGAAGACTTGTGTCGACACCAAGAAGCAGTGTCGACACTTGACAGTTTCAACACATGAAGATGTGTCGACACAAAGGAGATGTGTCGACACTTAGAAGAATACAGATAAAGAATGAAGTGCAAGTACTTGTGTCGACACTCAATTTCAGTGTCGACACATGCAGAAGAAACTGTGTCGAGACATACAAGGAATTGTGTCGACACCTTGTAGACTTGTGTCGACACTTACACAACATGTGTCGACACTTGGTCTATAAGTGTCGACACTTAAGAACAGAAAGTCTCGACACTAACTGACAGTTAGTGAGATTTCAAGAAGTGACTGGTTGACATGACAGCTGCCAATCCAGCTGGTCTACAGCAACTGTCAAAGAAGTCAAAAGTCTGTTATAAACCGGATCAGCCGGTTACCATAAAGGAAGCCTATAAATAGGCACCCACAGTTTACAGAATGTAGTAGTTAAGTGGTTAAATTGTTCACAATCATTACTTATTGTGAGAATAATTGAAGTGGTTGATCAGATTAAATCAAGAAGTGATACATAGAGGATCAACACAAGAAGATCAGGCAGTCCAACTGTAGATCTAAGTAGTTGGAGAGAGAGAGCTCCAACCAAGGATTCAGTCTTTGGAACTAAGGCTGAGAAGAACAATTCAGAGTCATCTGGATTTCAAGAAGCAGAGATCAAGGATCAACTGCAGTAGATTCAGACTAATTCAGTTCTACTCAAGAAGCTTTGAAGAAAGCTAAGTCAGTTTGGATCAAGCTGAGTTCTTCCAAGAACTCTTCAAGAAACTCTCAACTCCTCTCATTCTTTCTGAGTTGTAGAGTTAGCATTTGTAATTTCTATTTTAAACTTGTAAGATCCATTGGATCTGAGTGATTGTAAGCCTATTTTATAAAGGCTGAGGGTAGGGCTTGGTGCCTGAGTGTAGGAGTTGAAGAACTCTGAGTGTAGGCCTTTAATTGGCTGAGTGTAAGCCTTGACTGGCTGAGTGTAGGCCTGGGTGGCTGAGTGTAGGCCTTTTGGCTGAGTGTAAGGCTTTGGGCCTGAGGTAGGAACCTTGTTGGGTTCTGAGCTAGTGGAGAAGTTTGGCCGAATCTAGTACACTGCTAGATAGGCGAAGGGGGAAAGTGGATGTACCCAAAGATTGGGGAACCACTATAAAATTACTGTGTCTTCTGTGCTGTGCTGTGCTGTGAATTGAATGCTTAATTTCTGTATTTGCTGATTAGCTGTAGTAATCAGTGAAAAACTGTTGTGCTGCCAAACAAAAGTCAAAAAAGGTTTAGGTCACCTATTCACCCCCCCCCCCTCTAGGTGTTTAGGTACCATATCTTTCATATCTTTCATTTCTGAATTTAAAGGTTATCAACCTAGGCCCAAGGTAAACTGGGTCAAAAACAAGTGAATTGCTTTATGTGCAGGTGAAGACCTATCCAACATCTAACCAGCAATGGTATTTGGATAGTGGGTGCTCCAAGCACATGACAGGGAACAAGGAGAACCTCAATTCCTTTAGAGCCAAGCTTGGACCCAAAGTTATCTTTGGTGATTCCAACTTTGGACAAACTAAAGGATATGGAGCAGTCCAGATTGGTTCTGTAACCTTCAAGAAGGTAGCATATGTGGAAGGACTGAAGCACAACCTGATCAGCATCAGTCAGCTATGTGATGAAGGCTACCAGGTGAACTTTAGCAAAACTTCATGCAAAATCAAGTCAGAGGACAACACAACTGTGTTGACAGGTAAAAGGAAAGGTAACATCTACCTAGTAGACTTTCTTTCAACTACTATAGATATCTGTTTATTCAACTCACTTTGTAGACCAAATGTTTTATGGCATAAGAGATTAGGACACCTAAACCTTAGAACCATTGCTAGGCTCTCCAAGGACAATCTTGTTAGAGGACTACCTTCTGGCCCCTACAAGAAGGAAGGACTCTGCAAGGCTTGTCAATTAGGCAAGCAAACTAAAAACAGTTTTAAGTCACTTAATAAGAGTGATTCACCTAGGATATTGTATCTGTTACACATGGATCTATTTGGACCCATTACAGTACAAAGCCTAGGAGGGAAATCCTACACTTTAGTGATTGTAGATGACTTCTCTAGATTCACTTGGGTGTTCTTTCTAAGGAAGAAGTCTGATAACTTTAAGTGTCTGACAGAGTTTCTCAAATGTATAAAGATTGAGTTCAATACTCACATTGCCCTGATCAGAAGTGATCATGGGACAGAGTTTGATTCTCTTCTTATGCAAGAGTTCTGTCAGAGTGAAGGGATCAGGCATACTTTCTCAGCTCCTAGAACTCCTCAACAAAATGGGGTAGCTGAAAGGAAAAATAGAACCCTTATTGAATCTGCCACTACATTGTTGTCAGATGCTCATCTACCTCTATCCTTTTGGGCAGAGGCAGTGAACACCTCCAACTATGTGCTGAACAGGAGTCTGATACATAAACTGAAGGGAAAGACTCCCTATGAATTACTCAAAGGGAAGAAACCTAAAGTTGACTATTTCAAAATTTTTGGTTGCATTTGTTATATTCACAATAATGATAAGAAACATCTAGCAAAATTTCAAGCCAAAGCTGATGAAGGAGTGTTTCTGGGATACTCCATGATCAGCAAGGCCTATAGGGTATATAATAAATCATCATTAAAAATTGAGGAATCTGTTCATGTTTCTTTTGATGAAACTAACATGTCTTTCAAGGAGAAGATCTCTTCTACCATAGAACCTGTGCAGGAACACTCTCTAGTTGAAGATATGAACAAGCTACAGGTTGCTCAAGAGGATGAAAGCAGTGAAGATGAAAGCAATGCTCAACATATTGAAGCACAACCTGAAGAGCCAGTTGTTGTACCACAAGAGGAAACAACAACACAGGTTGGTGAACAATCAACACCCCCTGTTGATTTAGTAACATCAAGAGACCATCCAATTACCCAAATAATTGGAGAAATCTCAGCTGGTGTGCAAACCAGAAATCAGGTCAACCAAAACCTGTTGCACACCTGCTTTCTTTCTCAAATTGAACCTCAGTCCATTCAAGATGCAGAGCAAGATCCACACTGAATCATTGCCATGCAAGAGGAGTTGCATCAATTTGAGAGGAACAAAGTATGGGAACTAGTGCCCAAGCCTAAGGATCATTCCATTGTTGGAACAAAATGGGTATTCAGAAACAAACTGGATGATCAAGGAATAATAATAAGGAACAAGGCAAGGCTAGTTGCCCAAGGATATTCTCAAGAAGAAGGAATTGACTACGACCAGACCTTTGCACCTGTTGCAAGATTGGAAGCCATCAGGATTTTTCTAGCTTATGCAGCTCACAAAGGCTTCAAGGTTTATCAGATGGATGTCAAGAGTGCCTTCTTAAATGGAGACATCAAAGAGGAAGTCTATGTCTGACAACCTCCAGGTTTTATCTCTCCAACTCATCCTGATTTTGTTTTTAGACTAAATAAAGCATTATATGGTCTCAAGCAAGCTCCTAGAGCATGGTATGAGACCCTAGCATGCTTTCTTTTGGAAAATGGTTTTATAAGGGGTAGAGTAGACCAAACTCTTTCCATTAGAACCCATAAGTCCCATACCCTACTAGTACAAATCTATGTAGACGATATCATTTTTGGTTCTACTGACTCAAAATTGTGCAGAAGGTTTTCTAACCTAATGCATTCTAAATTTGAGATGAGTAGCATGGGTGAGCTATCTTTCTTCCTAGGATTGCAAGTCAAACAACATGCTGAAGGCATCTTTATTTCTCAAACCAAATATGCTAATGAGCTGGTTAAGAAATTTGGCATGTCTGAGGCATCTTGTATGAAAACACCCATGCCTACCAATGCTGTACTGGATGCTGATGAACATGGGAAACCTGTTGATCAGACAACATATAGAGCAATGATTGGCTCTTTACTGTATCTTACAGCCAGTAGACCAGATATAATGTTTGCTACATGTATATGTGCTAGATTCCAAGTTAGCCCTAGAGAGTCACACCTCACATTAGTAAAAAGGATTCTTAGGTATGTTAAAAGTTGTCCAAATCTAGGTCTCTGGTATCCAAAAGATTCAGCATTTGAGTTAACTGGATTCTCTGATGCTGATTATGCTGGATGCAGAATTGACAGGAAAAGCACCAGTGGAACTTGTCAGTTCCTTGGTGATAGACTTGTCTCTTGGTTTTGCAAGAAACAAACATCTGTGTCAACTTCAACTGCTGAAGCTGAATATATGGCTGCAGGCAGTTGTTGTTCACAAATACTGTGGATTCAAAATCAACTCCTAGACTATGGTTACAACTTAGAGAAGTCAAAAATCTTTTGTGACAATACAAGTGCTATCTCCATAGCTCAAAATCCAGTCCTCCATAGTAGGACAAAACATATAGAGATTAGACATCACTTCTTAAGGGACAATGTTGAGAATAATAAAATTGAATTGCAGTATATCCCAACTGATTTACAAAGGGGAGATATTTTCACCAAGCCCTTGGATGAAAAGAAACATACCTTCTTCCTAAATCAGTTAGGAATGTTAGATGGAGGAAGTCTTTAATAAAACTCAAGATTTTGAAAGCTAAAAATGGACCAAGACTAGGCAAAATTCTGATTTTCCTTAGTGTCTAGGATTTCTCTGATCTCTGAACTGCGCTCGACGATTTTTCCAAAGATCGTCGAACGGAGTTCGACGATTTCCAGAATCGTCGAACTGAGTTCAGCGCCCCTCAGACAGCATGAACTGTCTCCTTCGGTCAACGATCGTCGAACGGCGCTCGACGATTTTGTTCACTGAACGATCGTCGAACGGAGCTCGACGCTCTTCCAGATCGTCGAACGGAGATTGACGATTTTGGAGTCTCTTCAGATTCCTTTAGAAGCCTCGATCGTCGAACTGAGTTCAACGATCTTTCCATTTCTGCGTCGAACCCTAATATAAAACTCTTTTTTCGCCGTCGTTCTCTCCTGCGCTTTCAATTTCTCTGCAAGAATTTTTCTTCCCTCCAAACAGTTCTACCTTGGTCGTTTTGTCTGTTGATTTTTGCAGGTACCATGGCCGTTTCAGTTGCTGTACTCTCTGCAATGAAATTTGATGTAGGCTTTGACATCGATCTCGACTCCTTCAACACAACCGATCAAATCTTCCAGGATATTCTCACCTTATTCAAAGATCAGCAACTGTCTGCCCTGATGACAACCAGAATTAAACTTGCATCTGATGAGATTAAAGAATGGGTTTACACAGCCCACAACCTTGACAACAATACCATAGTCGGTTCCATTGGTGGCACCCAGGTACCTATGACTCCAGCAGTATTGACAGAGGTTTTTGGTTTAAGGAATGGTGAAGATTCTGCTGACCTTTCTGGAGAAGAGTTTGCTGATGTTCTTGCCAGGATGGGTCATCCTGAGGGGAACCCTAGCAAGCTGTTTAAAAGGAACCTGTCTGTGGAATACAGGTTTCTGGCTGATGTAGTAGGCAAGGTTCTCTTGGCCAAGCATTCTGCTCATGACACAATCTCCAGATATCAGCTCTGCCTTATGGGAGCTCTGGTAGATAGAAAAAGCTTGAACTGGGGAGAAGTATTTTTTGATCTGCTGAAGAAAAAGGTAAACAAGACTTTTGTGAATTATGGAAGAATACTGGGAATCTTCCTCCAGGCTAAGTGTCCTACACTGCTAGTATCCTCTGGAGTGCACATCAATGCATCCAAGAGACTCACCTGTGCCCTTTTTGGGAAATGGGACAGGCAAATCTCCAAGCCCAGCAGGCCCTCTTCTTCTGGCCCTTCAGGCACTAGGACTCTACGAGTCACTCCACCCCAGGTCTCTGCCCCTGCAGAAGACCTGCCTGCTGCCAGTGCTGCTGCTTCTCCTCCTCCAAGCTCAACCCTACCTCCAGCTCCATCCACCTGTCCAGCCACCTCCACAATTACCATCTCCAGCCCATCTCCAACTTCTATTCCATCTCCAGCAACAATTTCCTCTCCACCAGCAGACCACTTCCACCCCCTTTTCTCCTATCCCCCTCCAGATGTCACCTCATCCCCATCCCTTCCATCCTTCACTCTCCTGGATGAATCCTATATGGATGATTCCCCCTCCTCTCCTCCAGAATTACCATCCTCCTCCACCACTTTCCAAGACCTCCTCCACCAAATTATTGATCAACCCACCTTCACTCCCTCCATATCCATCCCTCTATCCTCCATATCTACCATCCCCTCTCCTGAGCCTTTCATTCCATCCTTCAGCTCTCCTCCTCTAGCTCCATCAGCCATTCCTGTACCCTCTACCTCTGCTCCCCTTGAGCATGTAGATCTCCCAGCCCTTGCTGATCAGTTGTATGAGCTCCTTGCACCTAGGCTCTCCCTTCTCATGGAGGCCTCTTTAGCTCCTCTACAACAATCAGTGGCAGCTCTCTCTGCCAGGCTGTCCTCTTTCCTTACTCCTATAGCAGCACCCCCAGCAGTGTGCCTTGATGCACAGGTCTCTGCATCCAGGCAGGGGGAGATGCCCTATGAAGCCAGCTTCCATGCTGCTGTTGCTGCTGCTGCTCCTCCTGCTGTTGTCTCTCATGCTACTACTACTGCTGCTGCTTCTGCTTCTGCTACTGCTGCTATTCCAGTCATAGCAATAGACCTAAGGTCTCTGCTATCTACGTTTGATACTGCTTACTTCTGCTGCCTCCCAGAGCCATATCCTGTCCAGCCTCCAGAGGTTCTTGCTGCCCAGTCAGAAGATATGTCCAAGGCTCTAGTGCCCTTTTCCTGCTGTGACCCTAGAATCATCTCTGATTTTATTCTGTCAGTGACTGCTGCTTCTGATGTTACTGCTGCTGCTGTTGCTGAAGACAATGCTGTGTCTACCACTGAAGTTATATCTGCTGCTATTGAGCCCATTTCACAGGATGTTTTGATGACAGAGGCTGTTGATTTTGAGCCTGCTGTAGAAGTGGTTGTTTTTGAAGCTGCTGCTGCTGCCCTCATTCCTGAAGCAATATCTGTTGTAACTTCTGCTGCTCCAGTACCTATAGTTGCATTTACTGCTGCTCCTGTTGTTGCTCCTCCTGCTTCTGTATCTTCTGCCCCATCAGCTGCTGTTAAACTGAAAGAGGATTTGATGAAACAGCTTGATGCCTTGTATGATGAACAAAGTTCTGAATCTGAGGATTATGATACTGCTTCTGATGACTCATCTGCCACAATTGCTAAGAAAAGAAAGGCAAGAAGTAAGGCCTTGAAGAGAGTTCCTCCTGCCAAAGTCAGAGATGACAATGATGTCCCCTACTATATTCTGCACAATTGCCCAATCTCTGAGCATTGGATGCAATTCTCTAAGAACCAGTTGAAAGCTATGAAAAAGAAGAGGAAGTATGACAAAGATTCAACTCATTTCAAGCACCCTCATCCTCCCCCACCACCTCCACCTGATGCAGGTGCAGGTGGCAGCTCTGCAAGATCAGGCTCTGCTAGAAGCCAGGCTCCCTACCAACCTCATGCAAGAACTTATCAAAGGGAAAGCCAGTCTAGGGGGTCTTACTCTAGAAGGGGAGGATATAGGGGAAACCAAAGAGAAACTCAGGTTTACTCTAAAGGACACTCCAGGCAGCATCCTTACTCTAGGGGAGGACATGTTTCTGCTGATACATCTTCTGGTCCTTTTCCCTACAAGCTCAAAGATACAGTGACTGCCAGGACTCCTCAAGAAACTACTTCCAACAGGTATGAGCCACCTGTTCCATTTGAGGATCCTGAGAAAAATCCTATGGCTTGGACTGCAAGAATGAAAGAGCTGGCTGCCTTAGATCAGATCAAAAAAGCAAAAGAACAAGGGCTAGACACTTCCAACATATCTACCATGTCAGAACAAAGACAGAAGGAATTAGAGAGATATGCCTCCAGTAAATTTTTTGATGCAGACAGGTACATGGAGTTGCATCCAGCTGTAGTGGTTCCCAGGGCTTCAAAGCAAATTTATTTGGGTGCAGCTGATGATACCAGATCCAAACAACAAGCTTTAGATCCCAACAGAGAAATTAAAATGGTAAAAGGCAAAGAAAAGGAGTAACTCTGTAAGGTGACAACTTTTGGTTCTTCTAACTGCTATCTGGATATCACATATATATATATATATCTCTGTGATGGTTCTGCTCTGTGTCTTGTTATTGTTGTTTTTATGTTTTTCTGACTGTATGATGTTGTTTGCTTTTTCAAAGTCTGTAAATAGTTTTCCTAACCCAAATAGGGGGAGATTGTTGGAACACCCTATTACTAATTTGGGTCAGGATCACTATGTCTCTAGGAATTTATGCTTTGACCTTCTGTATAGATAATAGGTCAATTAGAATTGAGTCTAAGGGATCAGGAGTCTAGGTTTGGAAGCTGCCCTGAAGACCTAAGTTTTTCTGGAAACCAAGTCCAAATCGTCGAGCTCAGCACGACGCTTCGTCGAACTCCGGTCGACGATCGTCTAGCTCAACTATTGACAGATCGTCGAGCTCCATTCGACGATCGCTGAGCTCAATCCTCATAATATCGTCGAGCTCTGGTCGACGATCGCTGAGCTCAGGTCGACGATTTTGGCTCTGCACTGGATCCTTATCTCTGAGCTCAGTTCGACGATCTTTGAGCTCAGATCGACGATTTCTTTGCTGCTTGCTTTTTCCAGTTCGCTGAGCTCAGCTCGACGATAGCAGAGCTCAGTTCGACGATTTTAGTTATCTTTCAGAATTCAAATTCAAATCAGATAGAAGTTATTCTGCATTTAATTCAGAAGATCTGCCAGCCGTTTTCATTTACTTCTAGAGCAAGTTTCAAGGGATTTTTCAAGGAATAATTCAGTGGACTTTCCTTCAGAACATATTATGCAATTAAGGCTGTAATCAATTCAGACCAACGGCTATCTCTGACAGAGCAATTTTCTATTCAGACTTAGAGAATAAAAGAGAGAATGTTTTTGAATCAGACAAGAAGATAGAAAAGAACAAGAGAATAGAGATTGACAAGTAGAGGACACAACTCAATACACAGAGACTCTCTCAATCTTCTGTCAACAAGAATTCAGAAGAACACTCATCAAGAGATCAAGCTTTCAAACATTCTTCAGATCTCTTCAGCTCTCAAGTGTTCAAGGCCAACATCATCTCAAAACTCCAGACACTCAACATTTCAGCTTGCTGAAATCATCTTTTGCTGGAGATCTATTTTTGAAGGCCTATCACCCTCAGCAAAGCTCATCTTCCTGAAGATTTCAAGGACTCAGGGGGAGCTTTGACAAACATCACTGAATCCACATAGTCTTCTCAGTTGCTTGAGAAAGAGAAGACTGCCATCACTCTCTCAACCCCATTCTGTAAAGGGTTTTTCAAACTCCCTTCAAAAGTTTGAATCTGGTTTTGAGCACCTTGTCAAAAGCTCATTGGTGGCAAGACACCTGATCAAAAAATGTGATTTGGTTTTTGAGCACCTTATCAATAGCTCATTGGTGCCCAGGACACCTGATCAACTCATCCTGCAGTGGATTCCTACCTAGGGTGGTAGAAGAGTGGATGTACCCAAGTTGGGGAACCACTATATTTCCTTGTGTCATCTGGTTCTGCATGTTTTTCTTTTTGTTTCTGGCCTAGATTTTCTTGTGCTTAATTTCTGCATAGCTTAGTTTTATTTCTGCTTCCCTGCTTACACTCATTACAACAATTGTTGTAAAGCTTTGCAAATAGTTTTCTTTGTGTTTTTTAAAAAAAACACCATATACTCTATTCACCCCCCCTCTAGAGTATATCAGATCTAGTTTCCCCTTTCAGTATGCCTCGATCCAGGTACGATCGTCGACCACAGAAAAGACACACGGGCAGAGACACGCCCGTGTCTCACCTGACACGCCCGTATCCGGGGGCGTGTCACCCATAACCGCCACGACAATGGACACGACCCAAAAGAACACGGTTAGGGACACGGGTAGGCACACGCCTGTGTCAAATGACACGCCCGTGTCATCCAGCCGTGTTCCTGGTCGTGTACTTCTCGGGATGAAAACAGCCAAAAACAACTGCCAGACACGGCCTTGGACACGCCCGTGTCCTAGGCCGTGTACCCCTATACAGGCACCAAAATTTCCTTTTTACGCGACCGACTCAAATACAATTTTCGGGGCGTTACAAATCTCCCCCATTTAGGAAATTTCGTCCCGAAATTAAGTAAATGTACACAAATCTAAATCTAAATGATACCTGAGTGGAATAACTCGGGGTATTCCTCCAACATATCTTGCTCTCGCTCCCAAGAAAGCTCCTCATGTCCGCAATTAGGCCATCGGACTTTAACCACACGGATATCCTTGTTGCGGAGTCGCTTGACTACAACATCTTCAATACGTACTGGCTTGACCCTTATGGTCAACTCATAATCAACTGGTACTTGATTATCTACAATGATCTGCGAAGGCTCTTGTACTGCCTTACGCAACACTGACACGTGGAACACGTCATGCATCCCACTCAATTCCGCTGACAACTTCAATCTATACTTGATTATCCGCAATGATCTGCGAAGCATGTCTTCCATCGTCCGGTTGACCCTCTTGGTTTGGCCATCCGTCTGCGGGTGAAAGGCTGTACTGAACTTTAGCTTAGTACTCAACAGACTATGCGACAACCTCCAGTCATTCGACGTGAAGCGTCCATCTCCATCACTAACAATACTGCGGGGCACGCCATGCAATCGTACAATATTCTCCACATAGAGTTTGGCTAACTTTTCCACCGGATCTTCCTTCCTGACCGGGATAAAGTGCGACACCTTTGTCAACCTATCTACGACCACCCAAATGGCGTCGTTTCCCTTCTGTGACTTCGACAAACCATGCACAAAATCCATAGATATGTCATCGAATTTCCATTCTAGGATAGGTAGAGACTGCAAGAAACCTCCGGGTTTCTGGCATTCTGCCTTCACCAATGCACATGTACGACACTTGGCCACATAAAGTGCTACATCTTTCTTCAAACCCGGCCACCAGAATAATTTCTTCATGTCTCTATACATCTTCGTGCTTCCCGGGTGGATTGAGTACTTGATATGATGAGCCTCATACATCAACTCCTCCTGAAGATTATCCGCACTAGGAACGCATAGACGACCGTCCTTCCTTAGCAAACCATCTACAACAACAAACTGGGAATTTGACTCATCCAAAGATTCATCCAAGATCTGCTTCATGCTGTTATCCTAAACCAAAGCCCGCCGAACTCTATCCGATAGGTCACACTGCACCTCTATCCAAAATAGTTTCGCCTCAGTACTAGACTGCTTGTCGACGCAAGATATCTCCAAAGCCTCCAACTCATGGACCAATCTATCATCATGTACCGATAACCAGTTGGCATGCGCCGGAGTCCTGCGACTCAACGCATCCGCCACTACATTACCCTTCCCAGGCACATAATGTATCTTGAAGGTGTAGTCCCCTAAGAGCTCCATCCACCTCCGCTGCCTCATGTTCAGATCCTTTTGGTCCAACAGATACTTCAAGCTCTTATGATCGGTGTAAATATCGACCTTCACACCGTACAGTTAGTGCCTCCAAAGCTTTAGAGAAAATATCACGGCTGCTAACTCTAGGTCGTGGACTGGATAATTTCTCTCGTGAACCTTCAACTGTCGTGAACCATAGGCTATCACTCTCCCATGTTGTAACAGAACACAACCCAAACCATTGCCCGAAGCATCACTATAGATCTCGAACCCTTTGTTCCAACTGGAGAACATAAAATAGGCGCTGTGGTCAACCGCCTATCCAACTCTTCAAAAGCCTATTCGCGCACCAGAGACCACACAAACTTCTGATCCTTCCTAGTCAACGTCGTGAGTGGTAGCACTATCCGTGAGAAGTTCTCTACGAAGCGCCTGTAGTAGCCAGCAAGCCCCAGAAAACTCCGGACCTCCGCCACTGAAGTCAAAGCAGTCCACTCCCGTATCGCCACTATCTTCGCCGGATCCACAACTATCCCTTCTCCACTGACAACATGACCAAGGAACGCTATCGAGGATAACCAAAATTCACACTTGGAGAACTTATCATACACTGATTTCTCCTCAGCGTCTCCAACACCATGTGTAGATGCTTGTAGTGAACCTCTTCGCACTGTGAGTACACCAGGATATCATCGATAAATACTATTACGTAACGATACAGGCACTCTCTGAACGTCCTATTTATCAGATCCATAAACACGGATGGCGCATCGGTCAAACCAAACGGCATGACCGAGAACTCGTAATGCCCAAACTGCATACTGAATGCTGTCTTTGGGATGTCGCTCTCCCTTATCCTCAACTGGTAGTATCCGGATTTCAGATCTAACTTCGAATATACCGTTGACCCAACCAACTAATCAAATAGATCGTCAATCCGGGGAATCGGATACTTATTCTTTTCCGTTAGCTTGTTCAATTCCCGATAATCGATACAAAGCCGCAAGCTCCCATCTTTCTTCTTAACAACGAGAACTGGTGCGCTCTAAGACGACGAACTGTTTGGATTCTCAGGAGAGAGGAAAGAAGTCGAGGGGGGAGTGGGACTCCAAGTAACCCTGGGAGGGCTATCCCGAAATTGTCGCTTCGTCATAGTGGATGCCCCCAGTAGTTACAATGCTATCTTTGGGCGCCCCTTGATCAACGCTTTCAGATGCGTTCCGTCATCGTTTCACCAGTTCTTGAAACTGAACTCAGGAGATTCCCAAATTAGGGTGCGGGGGGATCCAAAGGCCGCAAGGTTATGCTACGTAACGACAGTGAACACCGTCTCCTGGCAGGGAGACGCTTAAGAGATGGAGAAGAGGATGGAGCAATTGCAACAGGAACTGGGGGGGGGGGGGGGGGGGGGGGGGGGGGGCGAAGTAGAAGAAAGAGAGGAGGAAGATGCTGGAGGAGAAGGAGAAGTAGTGATGGTTGGAGGCATTGCTGGGTAGCTAGAAATGGCGGGAGAGAAGCGCGGGGAGATAGGGGTAGTAGAAGAAAGAGAGGAGGAAGATGCTGAAGGAGAAGGAGAAGTAGTGATGGTTGGAGGCACCGCGAGAGAGCTCGAAATGGCTAGAAAGAAGGAGGGAGAGATGGAAGCGGAAGAGGATGGGGAGCCCAAAGAAGATGGAGGGAGAAAAGGGAAGAGGAAGATGGAGGAAGCTGGAGGGTCGCCCAGGAGAGGGCCAGGCTGGAAAAAAGAAGAGACTCACTGCAGGAAGGAGAGGACGCAAGCAAGTTGGAGATGAAAAAGCTTGGGGAAGAAATGGTGATGGCTATTACAGAAGACGAAGTCAGAGAACAGGATGCGCTGGAAGAGCAGGAAGGAGAGGAAGATCCATCAAGGCTGAAGGCGGCCGTGGAGGTACTCGAGGTAGAGATCCGCACTAAGGAAGGGAGAAAGGAGAAGGTCAAGATCAGCGGTGAACTCAGCCCGGAAGATCGAGAGGAGATCAAGGCCTACGTGCAAAACAAATATTGACGTCTTCGCGTGGAGCATCGCAGACATGCCTGGGGTCGATGCGGACGTCGCTTGTCACCGCCTCAATCTTGATCCCAACACTCACCCCATACAACAGAAGAAGAGGGCCGTGTCCTCCAAGATGGTCGGGCCTATTAGGGAGGAGGTAGAGAAGTTACTTAAGGCGGGGTTTGTGTCCGCCTGTAAGTATCCGGGGTGGGTAAGTAATGTTGTAATGGTTAAAAAGGGGGAGGGTAGATGGAGAATGTGTGTGCATTTCTCTCTTTTAAATAAAGCGTGCCCTAAGGAGTTTTACCCGCTGCCCCAAATCGACGCGCTGGTTGACTCAGCCGTCGGTTTTTATTTTATGAGCTTCTTGGATGCGTTTTCGGATATCACCAAATACGCATGCACCCTCCGGACGTTAAGGACGTCACCTTCATCATGGAGGATGGGTGCTTCTATTTTAATATGATGCCCTTCGGGTTGAAAAATGCGGGGGCGACCTACCAAAGAATGATGGATCGGATCTTTCGAAAACAGGGAGGAAGGAACCTCGAGGTGTACGTGGATGACTTGATGGTCAAAAGCAAGGACCTCGAAGCTCATATCCTAGATCTTGAGGAGACCTTTGAAACCCTGAGGAAATATAAAATGAGACACAACCCCCTAAAATGTGTTTTTGGAGCCAATAGGGGAAAGTTCCTAGGACATCTTCTCACTCCATCAGGAGTGGAGCCCATCCCCGAGAAAGTAAAAGCAATCCTAGAATTGGAGTCCCCTAGAAATGCTAAGGAGGTTCAGCGTCTCACTGGAAAGTTGGCAGGGCTAAGCAATTTTCTCTCCCAAGCCGGGGAGAGATGCTCGCCTTTCTTTCGGATACTGCGGGGTGGCAAGAAGTTTGAATGGACCCCAGAATGTGAGAAGTCTTTCCAGGCTCTAAAGCAACAACTCACCCAGACGCCTTTACTCCAGGGACCAAGGGAAGGAGAGGTCTTGTTTTTGTACTTAGGGGTAGGGACTGGGGCTGTGAGCTCGGTTCTTGTGCGAGAAGAAGGGAAGAAGTAATTTCCAATCTACTACGTGAGCAAGGTCTTAAAGAAAGCAGAGCTCGTGTATCCCATCCTTGAAAAGTTAGCATTTTTCTTCATCATCTCGTACCAAAAGCTCAGACCGTATTTTCAGGCTCATTCTATCCAAGTGGTAACAGATCACCCCCTCCGTCGCATCTTGGAGGGGGTAGAACATTCCGGGAGGCTGGCTAAGTGGTCAATATGGCTCAGTGAATTCGACCTCGCTTTCGTTCCTAGGCTCGCCATTAAGGCACAAGCGGTGGCCGATTTACTGGTGGACTACGTAGTTGAGGTACAGGAGGCGGAAGTGTCCCCTCGAGCAACCTGGAAGATGTTAGTAGATGGAGCGTCGGGAAGAACTTCCTTTGTAGGGGGAATGGTCTTGATAAGTCTGGAGGGGACCAGGATTGAGCAGGCCTTGAAGATTCATTTCACGATCACCAACAACCAAGCGGAATATGAGGCGATCATCGCAGGACTCGGGTTAGCCCGGGAGTTGGGCATACAAGACATCGAGGCCTCGACCGACTCCATGGTGGTGGCAGGCCAGATCAAAGGGGAGTTCAAGACAAGGGAGCCCACCCTCCAGCTGTATCTAGAAAAGGTCACGGGCATCATCGGACAGTTCCGAACCTTTTTAATTCAGCATGTCCCGAGGGGGGAGAGCACTCAGGCTGACCAGATGCAGTTGCAAGTGAAGGAGGCGAGGGATGGAGAGCGGAGAATGAGGAAGAGCAGAGACTCTCTCTGGATCTCGTGGAGGAGCTCAGGAATTTGGGGATGGTTGATGAATTGTAAATATACGTATTTTTGTGCACATTAATTTAGTCATTTTCATTTATTTTCGTCATTTTTACTTATTTTTGTTCAATAAAATGCTCCTATTTTTGTAAATTTACTACTAACTTGTTTTATTTTATTTTGCAGAAAAATTTCAAAATCTGCCAAAATTGGGCAGTACACGCCCGTGTCAATTTGGTCGCGCCCGTGACAGGGCCGTGACATTGCATTTCCCGTGAAATCGGACGATTTCTGAAGTACAAGCTTGACACGCCTGGCGACACGCCCGTGTCACCCGACACGGGGCGTGACATCAGCCCGTGTCCCCTCCTCTCGACGAATTCAGTTCAACGACCGTCGAACCCGCGTCACGCCCAGAGTCACGCTCGTGACCTAGGGCGTGACTCAATCTCAGCTCGACGATTTCAACTCGACACTTTCCGCTCGACATTCGTCGAGTGTCGACACCAACTGACACGCCCCGAGTCACGCCTGTGACCTGGGGCGTGACCTTTCCAGCTAGCCCGACAAGATGCTGCCGAAGACTTTTGACGCAACCCGCACCCAGTTCTACCTCCCTGACACGCCCAGAGTCACGCCCGTGACCTGGGGCGTGACTGCCGCGAACTCAGCCCGAAGTCAACTTTCCTGTCCAATCGTCGGCCGCCTTCATGAATAGTACTGACACGCCCCCCCCTACACGCCCGTGACCTAAGGCGTGTACTTAGAATTTTTTGCCTATAAATTGCCCATTTCTGTAAGGTCCAAGGGTTCAGATTTTTGGGCCATTTTAGTGTCTTTTTGTTGCCTGCATCCGTGATTTCCAGAGCTATGTAAGGAGATTTCTCCCTCCTTTCTTTCATGATTGTTTTTGCTTTAGCTTTAGCTCTTTTAATAGCTTGTAATATTTTCCTTTAAGCAATAAAAATGTTAGATTTTCTCTTCTTATTTGGCTTTGGAATGAACTCTTGTGCCCATTTTTCTTCTCATTTTATTCTTAGTTTCACCTTTGTTCTTCATTTATGAAAAGTGTGTGTGTGTGTATGAGTGTAACATGCTTAATATTCATGTTTTTAACTTATCTTCATGCTTAGGTATGATAGGTTTTCCTCTTTTTCACCATGTCTTTTTCTTGAAAGAATTAGGATTTCATTCTTATGAATTTATAAAAGAGATTTGAAAAGTGATTTTGTTCTTTTCTTTTTACTTAGTTTTTCTTTTAGGATTGTAAAACCTCTTTTGTTCTTTTCATTTTCTCTTCACCTTTTTTATCACTTTTATGAATTCTTAAGAATGAAAAGTTATAGTTTTAATTTTTGAGCACCTTTGATTTTGACTTTATTTTGGAAAACTTTTTTCTCATTCTCTTTTTATTTGTTCTTTTTATGTGTTTTGGGTAAGCTTTAGGAGTAGAAATCTTGTTATTTTAATTTATTAGCAATTTTGATTTTTCTTCGTTATTAGTGTGTGTGAGTATATGAGCATAAATTTTCTTTTGTTCTTCTTAATTTTCATGTTGTGTGTGTGAGTGTATGAGAATAATGTTTTGATGCTTTGATTAAATTATGTAGAGTGTGTGAGTGTAGGTGTTAAATTTCAATGCTTTCTTTTAATGCTTTGTTCAAATTTTGTAGAGTGTGTGAGTGTAGGTGTTAGCTTTATTGCTTTCTTGAAATTCATATGGAGTGTGTGTGTTTGTGTGCATTTATTTCCGCCTACTCGTTAAGAGTTAAATGACGCATCATTTTCATTTTCAGTCCTACTCTTTGAGTAGGACTTGTAATTTTCTTTCTTTATTTTTCCTCCTACTCACTTCAGTTAAATGGACGGACTTTATTTCCCGCCTACTCGTTCGAGTAGGACTTGTAATTTTCTTTCTTTATTTTTCCGCCTACTCACTTGAGTTAAATGGACGGACCTTTATCCCCCTGTAAATATTTGAGAAAGCAATGTAATCACATTTAATTTCTCCTACTCATTTGAGTAGGGCTCGCTTTCATTTCAGTCCTACTCGTTTGAGTAGGGCTTGCAATTTTCAGCTTTTATTTACCGCCCCCACTCGTTTGAGTGGGACTCGCAAATTTCAATTATGCAAATTTCTTTCATGTGTAACTTAGTTCCTGTTTAACTTATAATTTGGAGTGTGCGTGAGTTCTTGTTTTAACTAACTTTTCAGCTTTCTAAATGTTTGTTATTTGTTTTTATGTCCTCTTCTTATAATCATTAGCGTTTAATTTCGAACTCGCGCCTCACTAAATTATAAAGCCGTCCCCATACCGATGTGTGGCTAATCGCTATTAGCCTCGGCATCGAAGAGCATTGGGACATTTAAAATGATTTCTAATAATTAAAGCTCTTTATTTTCATTTTAATTTAAGGACTTAAGGTTTACCCCGGGCTTACGACGCGTAGGACCACATATCGATGTGTGGGCCCTATTTCCGTAGTCCATATGCTAGCTAGCCGAGAGGCCGTGAATATGGACCGATCACCCCTGGGTAAATAGAGTTGCGTGCATACCCTCGAGAGAGGACAAGTGTAATTCTACTGGATTGGGTTCCCCACTCAATAGCGGGGTTCTTAGCGTAAAGCGGGCGTTAAGAGGAATCCTTCATCGGACTAACGTTCAGTCGAATAGTCTTAACGTTCAGGTGAGCAATATTCCTAGAGATAAGTGCGCTCACATTTGTGGAACCTCCGCGGCCAAGTTGCCTTTTATTAATTTGAAAACTAAGTCCTATAATTATTAAAAATTGTTTTAGTCTTAATCCGATTCGATGCCGAGCGTTAACCCTTCATCGAATATTTTCTAAATCGTTTTTTCGCTCCTTTACTTTTCCCGTCTTTACTTTACTAAAAAAATCCATCTTACTTTCAGTAAAATAATAGTCCTCCCGGAGGAGTAGGAATAGTCAACACGACCCCGAGAACAATACGACCTCGGTATTCCCCGAATATCGAGTACTACTTACGATAGGTGCACTTGCCTACCCGAGCAAGCCCGCGGCGATCGACTCACCGAACCAACCACAGTAAGAGTTTGTTCGCGGGCCCATCAAGTTTTTGGCGCCGTTGCCGGGGAGTCTTTTCGAGTTGCTATTTCGAATTCCGGAGTCTATTACTTTTACTTATTTTCTATAAAAAAAACTAAAAACTTTATTTTAAAACACAAAACAAAAAGAAGAAGTTTATTTTGTTTTATTTTTGTTTGGGTGTACGACCCGTGGACAACCCTCCGAGTCTGAAGATTTTGACTTCGACCCTGAGATCGAACACTCTCTTGCGCGTATCCGATCTCAATGCCGAAATCCTTCTTTAGATCCCGAGGAATCTATCGGAGAACCCACTGTTGTAGTTATGGCCGCGCCTAACCTTCCCCCGGCGGCCGAGCGTACTATGTCTTATTACGCCCGGCCTAACCTGGATGATTCTGGGTCGAGTATTGTTCGCCCTGCGGTGGCGAATAATAATTTTGAAATAAAGTCGATTGTCATTCAAATAGCCCAAAACGCCGTGCAGTTCGATGGAATGCCGGATGAGGACCCGAATGTCCACTTGTCCAATTTCTTGGAGATATGCGACACCTTCAAGATTAATGGCGTCACTGATGACGCCATTCATTTGCGCTTATTTCCTTTTTCCCTTAAGTCCAAAGCCAAGGCGTTGTTGAATGCCCTCCCGCGAGGATATATCACCACGTGGGCTGAGTTGACGGAACGGTTCCTAACGAAGTACTTTCTGCCCGCAAAAACTGCAAAGTTGCGGGCGGACATTTCTTCGTTTGTGCAAAACGATCCTGAGTCTCTATACGAGACTTGGGAACGGTTTAAGGAATTCCTCCGCCATTGCCCGCAACACGTGCTGCCAACGTGGTTGCAAGTTCAAATTTTTTATAATGGGCTGAATTTTCAGACGCGTCAAATGATTGACGCGGCTGCCGGGGGTACTCTAAACAACAAAACCCCCGAGGCCGCCCAGGCTTTATTCGAAGAGATGGCTATGAACGCCTATCAATGGAACGTCCCGCGGGGACGCCCAAAGCCGGCGGCTGGTCTTTTTGAAGTGGATGCCACTGCTCTCTTGACCCTTCAAGTTGAAAGGTTAACAAAGCAAGTGGCGGAGATGTCTGCGGCCTCCTCCACTCCGCCTTGTTTTATTCCCCCTAACGTCTGCGTAGCCGAAGAGTTCGTGGACTTCATGGGAAATTAGGGTCGTCCTCCCTTCAACCCCAACAACAACCCTTATAGTAATAACTATAATCCGGGTTGGAGGAATCATCCCAACTTCTCGTGGAGCAACCCGAATAATGCTCAGCATCCCCCTATTTCTTATGCGCCCGGATTTCTTCCTCCTCCTCCTCTTCCGAAACCCTCCCCGATGGAGGAAAAGTTTTCGAAGTATATTGCGTCCAACGAGTCAAATATCCGAAACATCACCGGATCGCTAAAAACTCTCGAACAACAGGTTGGACAGCTGGCGAGGATGATGTTCGAGCGTAAGAACCCAATCCGCGGGAGAACGCCAACGCTATAACCCTCCGTAGCGGAAAGGAGGTGGTCGATCCAAAACGGACCGACCCTCAGGTACATATTTCACCTCCGACCCCTCTTCCCCTTTCTTCGCTTACGCCGCCTTTACCAATTATAAAAGAAAAAAATATTTTAAACAAGGCCCTTCCATATCCGCATAAGTTAGATAACGAGCGTAAGGACGCGCAATATGAAAAATTTATTTTATTATTAAAACAAATTCACATTAATGTTCCTTTTTGCGAGGCTATCTCGCAAATGCCCAAATATGTGAAATTTTTAAAAGAACTACTTTCTAATAAACGCAAATTAGAGGATATTTCACATGTATCTCTCAACGCCGTCTGCTCGGCGGCCCTTAATAATAAATTGCCCACAAAACAAAATGACCCGGGACGGTTTTCCATCCCGTGCCTTTTTGGCGATATATTAGTAAAGTACGCCTAAGCTGATTTAGGGGCTAGCATTCATCTGATGCCGTTCTCTCTCTTTTCACGTTTAGGTTTGGGTACTCCTAGTCCTACGAATATGCACATCCAATTAGCGGATCGCTTGTTTAAGTTCCCTATCGGGGTAGTGGAGGACGTCCTTGTCCGAGTCGACAAGTTTACCTTCCCGGTAGACTTCGTCATCTTAGATATCGAGGAGGACGCCGACGTACCAATAATACTCGGTCGCCATTTTCTCGCCACCTCCCGCGCACTAATAGATGTTAGTAATGGTAGCCTTCTCCTCCGAGCAGGCGATGATCAGGTTACTTTCTCTATTAATCCCTCGATGGACAATTTGTCATCGAGCGACGATTTCTGCTACTCTTTAGATACCTTTTTTGGACATCGTTCTTCTCCCATTTTCGAGTCCGTATTTTTAAATGACGATATTTATGCGCTCGAAAATTTTAAATGCGATGAGGATACTTCTTTAGACTTGCCTTTCGAACCAATTGGTAAGAAAGACATAGGCATTAAAACCTCCCTAGAAGAACCGCCCATCCTAGACCTCAAACCCTTACCAGCATCGCTCAAATACGCTTTTTTGGGAAAAGGCGATACGCTTCCCGTTATCATTTCTTCGAACTTGAGTGATTCAGAGACTTCCGATTTATTTGAAGTTTTATTTAAACATCGCCACGCAATTGCGTGGCAAATCTCTGACTTAAAGGGGATTAGCCCCTCCTTTTGCACCAATAAGATTTTTCTTAACGATAATTGTCGCAAAACGATTCAGCCGCAGCGTCGTCTTAACCCAAATATGAAAGACGTCGTTAAAGCCGAAATTATTAAGTTATTAGATGCGGGGATTATCTACCCTATTTCGGACAGTGCATCGGTTAGTCCCGTGCATGTCGTGCCCAAGAAGGGCGGCCTTACCGTAGTGGCGAATGAGCATAACGAGCTCGTCCCAACTCGTACTGTTACGGGTTGGCGAGTGTGCATCGATTATAGAAAACTTAGTGATGCCACCCACAAGGACCATTTCCCTCTGCCATTTCTGGACCAAATTTTAGAGCGTTTATCCGGTCATTCATATTATTGTTTTCTTTATGATTTATCGGGGTTTTTCCAAATCCCCATTTCCCCCGATGATCAAGAGAAAACAACTTTTACTTGCCCGTTTGACACCTTCGCATATCGAAGAATGCCATTTGAACTCTGCAATGCGCCGGCTACATTCCAAAGATGTATGCTAGCGATTGCCTTCACAATTTAGATCGTGTCCTTCAACGGTGCGAGGACACAAGTCTTGTTTTAAATTGGGAAAAATGCAACTTTATGGTTTGAGGAGGTTTGGTCCTCGGCCATATGATTTCGTCTATGGGGATAGAGGTGGATAAGGCCAAGATAGAAATTATAGAAAAACTTCCGCATCCAACAAACGTAAAATCTATTAGGAGTTTCTTAGGCCATGCGGGCTTTTATCGACGCTTCATTCAAGACTTTTCAAAAATAACAAAGCCGCTTACTCACCTCTTGGAAAAGGAATCACGTTTCATCTTTAGTAGCGAATGCGAGTCCGCCTTTAATTTAATAAAACAAAAACTTATCACTTCACCAATTTTAGTGGCCCCTAATTGGTCCCTTCCGTTCAAAATTATGTGCGATGCTAGTGATATTGCCTTAGGTGCCGTTCTTGGCCAACGCGTAGAAAAACATTTTCATCCTATTTATTACGCTAGCAAGACGCTCACTTCCGCACAAGTAAATTACACGACAACGGAAAAGGAACTCTTAGCCGTCGTTTTCGCTTTCGATAAGTTTCGCTCGTATATAACGCTATCTAAAGTTATCGTTTTTACCGATTACTCTGCGCTTAAATATTTATTAGCTAAAAATGATGCGAAGCCCCGCCTTCTTCGATGGATTCTCCTCTTACAAGAGTTTGATTTGGAGATCCGAGATAAGCGGGGAGCGGAAAATCTAGCGGCAGACCACCTCTCCCGTTTAGAAAATACGGGTGCGGAAGCGCTCGTCGAGTCTGAAATACATGACAGATTCCCCGAGGAACGCCTTCTTGCCATTAATAAATCTTCGTCATCTTCGCCTTGGTTCGCTGATTTTGCAAATTACATAGTAGCGCGGGTGCTTCCAAAAGAGTTTTCAAGTCATCAAAAGAAGAAATTCTTTTCTGACTTGAAAAAATTCTTTTGGGAGGACCCATTTCTTTTTCGTATCTGCGCAGACCAAGCGGTCCGAAGATGCGTTGCTGGTGTGGAGTGCTTGCAAATTCTTAAGCACTGCCACGAGGGTCCATTCGGGGGGCATTATCAAGCCAACCGGACCGCTCGGAAGGCGCTAGAGGCGGGCTACTTTTGGCCCACTCTCTTCAAAGACGCGCATAATTTTGTGCGCGCATGCGATAGCTGTCAGCGGTCGGGTAACATCTCTCATCGCGACGAGATGCCCCAAAATATGTTTTTAGAGTGCGAAGTCTTCGATTTATGGGGCATAGATTTTGTTGGCCCCTACCTCCTTCTTTCAAAAATATGTATATTTTAGTGGCGGTGGACTACGTATCGAGGTGGGCGGAAGCGCAAGCTCTCCCCACCAACGATGCGCGAGTCGTCGTTACATTTCTTAAAAAATTATTTTCTCGCTTCGGCACGCCTCACGCAATTGTTAGTGATAGGGGAACGCATTTCTGTAACGCTCTTATGGCTAAGACGTTAGCTAAATACGGAGTCACGCACAAGCTTGCCACCCCCTACCACCCGCAAACAAGTGGCCAAGTTGAGGTAGTGAATCGAGAGATTAAGCAAATTTTAGAAAAAACCGTTTCACTAAATAGGAAAGATTGGTCCGTTAAACTCGACGATGCGTTGTGGGCGTATCAGACGGCATACAAAACCGCAATTGGTTGTACGCCATTTCGGTTAGTTTACGGCAAAGCGTGCCATTTACCCGTAGAATTAGAGCATCGCGCTCTTTGGGCTTTAAAACTCTTAAACCTTGACTCCAACTTAGCCGCTCAGAATAGAAAACTGCAACTAAACGAGCTCGATGAATGGCGTGCGAACGCTTACGAGAGCAATAAATTCTTTAAGGAACATTCTAAGTTATATCACGATCGAAATTTAAAGTCCCCAAAAATATTTTCTCCGGGCGATCTTGTCCTTCTTTATAATTCACGCCTTAAGCTTTTTCCGGGTAAACTAAAATCTAGATGGTCCGGTCCCTTCTTAGTTGAAGAAGTCTTTCCATATGGGACCGTACTCGTCTCCCACCCGGAAAGAGGTTCGTTTAAAGTAAACGGTCATCGGCTTAAGTTATACATCGCGGGTGACCGAGTGATCGAGCATTACGAAACCATAACCCTCCTTGATCTATAACTCCGCCAAAATAGTCAAGCTACACGACTATAAACAAAGCGCTCATGGGAGGCACCCATCGCTTATCTTTTTCGCTCTTTCCTTATTACCTTTACTATTTTTTTCTAATAAACGCATGGTTTCTGATTGAACTTCCCCGAACGCGTTTCAGGGACGTTTCTACCCCCCCCCCCCTCTCTTTACTTTTGTACATATCGCATTTTAATTTTTGTTTCGCATACTTACGTTACAACATTGTGGACAATGTTGGACTTAAGTATGAGGGTATTTTCGTGCTTTACTTTCTGCACTTCAATTTTTTCTGCATTTCAAAAATACAAAAAAAATACATATAACAACAAAACAAAATAAAAAAAAAATTAAAAAAAACATCTTAAAATGAAAAAAAAAATTTAAATGAAAAATCCAAAAAAAAATTTTCTCTTTCTTTCTTTTTTCCAAAAACTCAAAAACAAATTAAAAAAATATATATAACAAAACAAAAAAAACAATAATATTTAGTTTCACTTTGTAAATATTTTTTTTCATTTTTTGTACATACTCTTTTCTCTCTCCCCCTTCCTCATTCTTGTAAAAACCTCTCTTTTTCTCCCTTGATTTTGTACATATAATGAAAATTCTCTTAAACAATACAAAAAAAGATAATAGGTCAAAACAAAATTCAAAAAAAATTGAGAAAAACAAAAATACAAAAAAAAAGATAATAAATGAAAAACAAAAAAAATGATGATAAAAACCATAAAAATCTAAAAAAAAATGTTTTGAAACAAATAAATCAAATATTTCATCCTTAACTTTCCTGCTATCCAAAAATTTCGTTTTGAGTTTATTTATATGCGAATTTGATTAATTCTTTGTTCACTACACGTTTGTTAATTATTGATTGAAAAATGTAAATACCCGGGGTTAAGTTTTAAAGAATTTTTATGCTTTGTTAAAAATAGCGAACTCGTTTTAGGCACTATTTCTAATTTTTTTTTGATAGGAGCACGTATATTATGTTAGGAAATAATGACTATAGAATTCAATTATACTTACTTTTAGCTTTCTGAAAAAAATTGGAACGTACAAATTATTAAGGTTGCTCTCAAAAATTTTTAGGATTACAATCAAGTTTTTCTTTCTCCCCTTACTTTTCATAACCTACTGGCATGAAAAATTTTATCCTTAAAAGATCCTATGTCAATGGGAATAAGATTTCGTTCCGTAAACATAGGCACCCAATAATTTTAAAAGATTATATATGGAGTAAAAGGATAAAATTCATTACTGCTACAAATATACATTGGGTTAATTTTATTCTTATGAAGTTGAAAAACAAAAATCATATTAGGAAAATAAGATTTCGTTTTCCTAATAATCCAAAAGAAAAAAATGGAGGTTCGAGAAAAAATTACCACGCCTCAAAAATCAAAACCCTCTTCATAAACCCACTACCCCCTTAGCCAATTACACGATTCTAGAATTAATTCAAAAATCTTTTTGAGTGCATAATTAGTAAATTGTATTATTTCCAGTAGCACTCGTATAAGCTAGAGTTCTTATAATTCCAAACTATTTTCGTTAATCTAACCATTACAAATGATGCCTTCTATTTGATTACATCAAGAAGTCTTTTGGCCAAAACTTTTGTACTATTTAAATCATCTACATAATTTTAGGACTTAACTCTTACACCCCGTATATTTATTTCGATCTCTCTTATAATTGATTAAGCGATAGCTAAACTTAAAGTTTTTTTTATTCCTTATAGATTCACCTCAAATTTTTGGTCTGGAATAGCAAAAGCCTAAGTATGGGGGTATTTGATGAATTGTAAATATACGTATTTTTGTGCACATTAATTTAGTCATTTTCATTTATTTTCGCCGTTTTTACTTATTTTTGTTCAATAAAATACTCCTATTTTTGTAAATTTACTACTAACTGTTTTATTTTATTTTGCAGAAAAATTTCAAAATCTGCCAAAATTGGGCAGTACACGCCCGTGTCAATTTGGTCACGCCCGTGACAGGGCCGTGACATTGCATTTCCCGTGAAATCGGACGATTTCTGAAGTACAAGCTTGACACGCCTGGCGACACGCCCGTGTCACCCGACACGGGGCGTGACAGCAGCCCATGTCCCCTCCTCTCGATGAATTCAGTTCAACGATCGTCGAACCCGCGTCATGCCCAGAGTCACGCCCGTGACCTAGGGCGTGACTCAATCTCAGCTCGACGATTTCAACTCGACACTTTCCGCTCGACATTCGTCGAGTGTCGACACCAACTGACACGCCCCGAGTCACGCCCGTGACCTGGGGCGTGACCTTTCCAGCTAGCCTGACAAGATGCTGCAAAAGACTTTTGATACAACCCGCGCCAGGTTCTACCTCCCCGACACGCCCAGAGTCACGCCCGTGACCTGGGCCGTGACTGCCGCGATCTCAGCCCGAAGTCAACTTTCTTGTCCAATCGTCGGCCGCCTTCATGAATAGTACTGACACGACCCCCCCCCCTACACGCTCGTGACCTAGGGCGTGTACTTAGAATTTTTTGCCTATAAATTGCCCATTTCTGTAAGGTCCAAGGGTTCAGATTTTTGGGTCATTTTAGTGTCTTTTTGTGGGCTGCATCCGTGATTTCCAGAGCTATGTAAGGGGATTTCTCCCTCCTTTCTTTCATGTTTGTTTTTGCTTTAACTTTAGCTCTTGTAATAGCTTGTAATAGTTTCCTTTAAGCAATAAAAATGTTAAATTTTCTCTTCTTATTTGGCTTTGGAATGAACTCTTGTGCCCATTTTTCTTCTCATTTTATTCTTAGTTTCATCTTTGTTCTTCATTTATGAAAAGTGTGTGTGTGTGTATGAGTGTAACATGCTTAATATTCATGTTTTTAACTTGTCTTCATGCTTTGGTATGATAGATTTTCCTCTTTTTCACCATGTCTTTTTCTTGAAAGAATTAGGATTTCATTCTTATGAATTTATAAAAGAGATTTGAAAAGTGATTTTGTTCTTTTCTTTTTACTTAGTTTTTCTTTTAGGATTGTAAAACCTCTTTTGTTCTTTTCATTTTCTCTTCACCTTTTTTATCACTTTTATGAATTCTTAAGAATGAAAAAGTTATTGTTTTAATTTTTGAGCACCTTTGATTTTGACTTTATTTTGGAAAACTTTTTGCTCATTCTCTTTTTATTTGTTCTTTTTATGTGTTTTGGGTAAGCTTTAGGAGTAGAAATCTTGTTATTTTAATTTATTAGTAATTTTGATTTTTCTTCGTTATTAGTGTGTGTGAGTATATGAGCATAAATTTTCTTTTATTCTTCTTAATTTTCATGTTGTGTGTGTGAGTGTATGAGAATAATGTTTTGATGCTTTGATTAAATTATGTAGAGTGTGTGAGTGTAGGTGTTAAATTTTAATGCTTTCTTTTAATGCTTTGTTCAAATTTTGTAGAGTGTGTGAGTGTAGGTGTTAGCTTTATTGCTTTCTTGAAATTCATATGCAGTGTGTGTGTTTGTGTGCATTTATTTCCGCCTACTCGTTAAGAGTTTAATGGTGCATCGTTTTCATTTTCAGTCCTACTCTTTTGAGTAGGACTTGTAATTTTCTTTCTTTATTTTTCCGCCTACTCACTTGAGTTAAATGGACGGACTTTATTTCCCGCCTACTTGTTCGAGTAGGACTTGTAATTTTCTTTCTTTATTTTTCCGCCTACTCACTTGAGTTAAATGGACGGACCTTTATCCCCTTGTAAATATTTGAGAAAGCACTATAATCGCAATTAATTTCTCCTACTCATTTGAGTAGGACTCGCTTTCATTTCAGTCCTACTCGTTCTAGTAGGACTTGCAATTTTCAGCTTTTATTTACCGCCCTACTCGTTTGAGTGGGACTCACAAATTTCAATTATGCAAATTTCTTTCATGTGTAACTTAGTTCCTGTTTAATTTATAATTTGGAGTGTGCGTGAGTTCTTGTTTTAGCTAACTTTTCAGCTTTCTAAATGTTTGTTATTTGTTTTTATGTCCTCTTCTTATAATCATTAGCGTTTAATTTCGAACTCGCGCCTCACTAAATTATAAAGCCGTCCCCATACCGATGTGTGGCTAATCGCTATTAGCCTCGGCATCGAAGAGCATTGGGATATTTAAAATGATTTCTAATAATTAAAGCTCTTTATTTTCATTTTAATTTAAGGACTTAAGGTTTACCCCGGGCTTACGACGCGTAGGACCACATATCGATGTGTGGGCCCTATTTCCTTAGTCCATATGCTAGCTAGCTGAGAGGCCGTGCATATGGACCGATCACCCCTGGGTAAATAGAGTTGCGTGCATACCCTCGAGAGAGGACAAGCGTAATTCTACCGGATTGGGTTCCCCACCCAATAGCGGGGTTCTTAGCGTAAAGCGGGCGTTAAGAGGAATCCTTCGTCGGACTAACGTTCGGTCGAATAGTCTTAACGTTCAGGTGAGCAATATTCCTAGAGATAAGTGCGCTCACATTTGTGGAACCTCCACGGCCAAGTTGCCTTTTATTAATTTGAAAACTAAGTCCTATAATTATTAAAAATTGTTTTAGTCTTAATCCGATTCGATGCCGAGCGTTAACCCTTCATCGACTATTTTCTAAATCGTTTTTTTGCTCCTTTACTTTTCCCGTCTTTACTTTACTAAAAAATCCATCTTACTTTCAGTAAAATAATACTGTTGGAACCGGCTTTCCGGTCCCTCCTAGAGTTCGAAACAGGATGCAGCCAACACGTACTCTCCTTGCGCTACCGCCCTGACGAGAGTCAGCGACCTGAAAACAGACCGAGGGGACTCAGCTTGGAGGTCCCGCCTCTTACCCGGAAGAACTGTTAGTCTTCCCCTCCCTAGCCAGTGCTGAGCTAGGTGCCTGAGAGGGAAAAAGTGGGAAGGTTCAACAACCTCATCCAGGCACCTTATCGGTTTATTTATAGGTCTCTGAATCTGATCTGCAAATATCACTCCTAAATCCACCTGAAAATACCAAAACACCCTGGGCTGGGTCTGCCAATAGCCAAACTCCGCTGTTCTGGAGAGCTATATGCAGGCCTCCAGGGGTAATAATGTAAAACTATCTGGGGCACGAAGGTAAATTCCCCCTTGTGGGTCAAAATAGGTAAAGATATCTTTTTTCCCCTGCGGCGAGTGGGGAAGGTACTGCCGGGCGAGACGGCCGCCATGCCCGTCTCGCCGCCTTTTCGGCATGTGAGCTCTCTCGCCTTCTAGGATGATTTCGCCCACTAGAAGGTCTCACCCACTCCAGAGGATCCCCCATCTCGCCTCCTGTAGGTGGGCATCATATCATCTCGCCAGTCATCCCTTCGCCCGCTGGACCGTCTCTCGCGAGCCCCAGGTTGTACACAATCCCCGCTCTTTTCGAGGTTGCCCTAACCTCGGAAAGATAAGTCCAACCGCGGCTCGCGATGCTAAGGTTCCTTTGTGGGAATCTTGGGTGGGCCCCTCCTCCCCCGTACTGTCTATAAATATGAGGAGGAAGCCTTCATTTGGAACTCTTTTTGCCTTCATCCTTTCTTCCGGAATGTCTCATAGTCAAAGTTTCCGTGAGCGTCTTGCGATTGTGCGAAGGCAGAACAAAGCCGGCACAGATGCCCTTTTCCCAGATTTGGGGCGTACTCCCCCGCAGCCTCTCCGCCCTCTCGCACCAAGAAAGCGAAAGACGTCTGCGCCCCTCTCTCGGCGGGCGCAACCTCTTCGGCCGCTCCGATAGACACCCCGTTCTCTTCCTCAGGGGGGAGACAGGTGATTACGTTATTTTTCCTTTCCCCTGTCTCGCCTGTCTGATTATGCTTTCTCAGGGAAGTCCTGCTGATTCACCGGTGCCTGCCGATCCCCATGACAATGTAAGTCAAGTCCCTCAGCGCACAGACTCGCCCAAGATGGCCTCCCCACCTCCCTCGCGGAGATAAAACCTCTCGCGAGTGGTGGGGAATCCTCGAATCCCAAGTAAGATCTTTTTCCTTCTCGCCTCTCGGTTGATTTGCCTTCTTCCATTTGGCTTGCGCGGGCTCACCCTTGTTTGTAACCTTTCACTATTTTCGCAGGCATCCACTTTGATTCTGATACTGAGGAAGCTCCCGCATCTCCCCCCCTCTCGCCCCTTCCTCATCCGAGCGAGATCGAGGACTACCTAGGTGATCCCATGGACCCTCTGGAGTTGAAACAGAGGACTGCCCAGATGTTCCGCAAATATACACACATAATCCGCGAGATGGAGCTCGAGAAGCAAGCCTCCGACCGGCGCATGGAGTGGATGGAAGCAGATCATCACCGTCTTTCCGCGATGGTGGAGGCGGACGGGGTGCTGGACGGGACTGACCCCCAGGCTATACTGAACGAGACGGATGAACATCTCCATCTTGCGCGCCGCGGTGTGATCGCCGCTCGCGCCTTTCATCTTCCTGGCCGCCCGCCATGCGCGGGAGGTAAGGATGGCCGCTGGCGGTGGGTGCGGAACTAAGCAGTCTCAGCCCATCTCGCCTTCTCCGGATCTCGTTTTTTACTAATGTCGCTGTTTTATTACTGCTATGTTGTACAAACTTATTCGGACGAGACGCCCCCTTCTGCGGGATGGTTTCATTTTCTGGCTCCGGGTCACACAATGGTCGTATCGTGCTGTCTTTTCATTATTGCAGTCTTTTCATTAGATATTATTTTATTTTATTTTATTAACCCTGTCATGATGGCTTGCCTCGAAAGGGTGTCTGCGGCGCCTCCGTCTCTTGAGTTCTAGAGAGAGAGTGAGAGAGGAAGTGAAATTAAGAGAGAGAGAGGGGGGGGGGGAGAGAACGAGGCGCCGGGACGTCCCCTCATTTCCCGCCGCCTTACTTTCCCGCCCTTTTCTCTACCTCTTATAAATACCTTCAACCACCACCGCTGCCCCTCACTATTCTAAACTGTTCTTTTGACCCGGCTCCCGTTTCTCCTTCATCGTCTCGCGCCTCTCTTTCTGGGCCATCCCTTTCTGCTTTTGCCGCTTTCTCGCCAATCATGGGGAAAAAGAAGATCGAAGAGGGCGAGGGCCGCAGCCGTTGCGGGAAACGTTTCGTCGACCATGATTTCCCTCTCGGCCGACTGCCGGAGGAAGACCACGCCCGCTTCGCTCGCGAGTACCTCTCCGATTGCTACCCGTCTCGCCCGCCTAAGGTGGGCGAGTGCATCAACACCTTTTATTCCAATGAGCTGGCTTTCCCGGTCTCGCACTTTGAGGTGGGACTGAGGCTCCCCCTCTGGCCGGAGGTTAAATTGGTGCTGAAGTACTTTGGGGTCGTCCCGGCCCAGTTCAACCCCAATGCTATCTCCATGCTGGTCGCCTTCGCCTGCTACCTGCGGCGAGAGCGCATCGAGTTCAGTCTAACCGCCTTCCGCAAGCTATTTGTCTACCACGCCAAGGACGATGGCATTTCTTACTTCACAGGTCAAGGCCTCAAAGTATGCGAGACCTCGAACAAGAAACACCATTGGTTGACACGGTTCGTCTTCATACGCGGGATCTAGGAGGCATCCCCCTCGCCCCGGTATCCCCCGCCGAGTGCTATTATGATACCCCAAGGTGGGGGGCGCCGAAAAAGAACTCTGCGACTTCTTCGTGGGAAAGAATTTTGAAGTCCAATACCTGCGGCGAGACCTGGACTCGCTGCCCGCCATTTTTCCGGGCGAAGGTAAGCCTCTATTCCCTTCTGTCCCTGTAAAAGTTTTTTCCTCCCGCTAACTGTTACCTTATCTAGGAGAAAGGACCGTTCCCGTCAATCCCCCCTACGAGAGCAATCGAGCTCTCGCTTTAGCGAATATGGCGGCGGAGGCTGCGAAAGATACGCTGACCCCTGTCGCCAAGAAGAGGCCTGCGGGCGAGGGTACCTCTCGCCTCAGCCCCAAGAAGAAGAAAAAGACTGTGTCCTTCGAGAAGGAAAAGCCGGCCAAGAGAAGAGAAGAGCTCGCGGGGTCTCTCTCCCCTATCACCCTATCGTCTCCCTCGCCTCCACGTCAGCCCGTCTCGCCAACCCGCGAGACGGTTTCTGCAAAACCAGCCGCCCACGGTCGTGCTCAGCCCCCTCAGCTTCCTCCTGGCGAAACTGGCTTGTCCAGCCGCCCGGCTCCTGCCTCGCACCCTAACTACAATATGGGGCCCGCGACGGAGGATGACGCCGGCGAGCCGGTTCTAATATGGGAGCAGGATTCCAATCGAGTGACGGTGTCCAACCTTCTCCCTTCCTGGAAGGAACAGGACCACCCCACCAGCCACGCCTTTTCCCTAGGTTTTGGGCTTTATGGCGGTCTTGGCTCCGAACCTGCTGACAACGAGGCCTCGCGGGACCTCATTCTGAAAAGCGTCCACTCGCAGTTTCGCTCCCTGGAGCTCGCGCATCGCGTCTCGCGCCGTCTTGTCTTCAACAACAGGAAATGGAAAGAGGCGGAGACCGGTCTCGCCGCGGAGCGCGAGAAGTCTAATGACTTGGAGAAGCGGTTGAATGTCGCTGACAAACTCCTTGCACAGAGCCAGGGTGGCGTGGTAAGTTTCCTTATCTTTGCCTTGCCCGCCTCGCCCTTGCCCCTTATAGCCTCTTACTTTCACCCCTCCCGCAGGATGCCGAGACGGCGAACAGGATGCGCTCGCGTATCGAGGAGCTGGAGGGGGAAAACAAGAAGCTGAAAGCCGAGAACCTTCGCCTTCAGAGCAGCGCGACGCCCCCCACGGATCAGTTTCCCGTTTCTTCCCGATATTCCGTGGATGAGGTGGAGGCCATCTGCCGGGACTCAAACATCAAGACAGCGGAGGTCGTCCTTAAGATGATGAAGGAGCTGGGAGTGGTGCGCGCTGATGCGGAGACGGTGACCGTCCGCGACCTAGTCCCGCGTTTGTTCGACGAGTCGGACGACAGCGCCTCCTCTGACAATGAGTAGTGCACCTTCCCTCTCAATGTTTTCCTCTCGCCCTCATCTTTTTGCCTAACACTTATGATTCTGGTTCCCTTTCTTAAAGGGAGAGCGAGGTGTCTCTGCCTCATTAATTTTTTGTTTAAAACTCTTTATATGCTGACGGCCGCTTCCCCTTTTGGGGTGCTGTGCAATAGTTATTTAGGAGTTACTTTATTTTAATTGCCAGTTTGATTTTCCACCCTCTCGCTTAGCTACCAGTCCAAGGTGTATGGCTATTTTTTGGGACGCTATTTAATCACTACTTTTATTGCCTTCCATTTCGCTGAAAACTGGCGCGAGGCCCCCCTTTATCGCTTTTTACCCGTCTTGATTACCTCCGTCGGCGCTGCACTGCGAGATCATCTCGCCACAAAATTTCTGGGTCCAGTCGTCTCGCCAGTTGGTTTCGGCCACTTCAGCTCACTTGATCCTGGGACGAGGAAAACCCTCCCGCCAGTGGCGAGACCCCCTATGGCGAGTGCCGGCCAGGGACCTTCTTCCCTGGCCCTATTCCTGGTCACTCTCTGTTTCAGGGACTATCCCCCTCTTGATGAGTCATGGATTTTTCTCCACGCGAATTCTTACCCTTAGACTTGTTCCCCCAAGTGAGTACCGTCCTCCCAAAACACCCTCAACCACCGAGTGAGCCTACAGCCCTGCCAGCTAGATGAGAGCCTGGTCAGCGGGTCTGCTCGGGGTCTCCTCTCCAAAACACCCTTAACCACCGAGTGAGCCTACAGCCCTGCCAGCTAGATGGGAGCCTGGTCAGCGGGTCTGCTCGGGGTCTCCTCTCCAAAACACCACCAACCACCGAGTGAGTCTATAGCCCTGCCAGCTAGATGGGAGCCCGGTCAGCGGGTCTGCTCGGGGTCTCCTCTCCAAAACACCACCAACCACCGAGTGAGCCTACAACCCTTCCAGCTAGATGGGAGCCTGGTCAGCGGGTCTGCTCGGGGTCTCCTCTCCAAAACACCACCAACCACCGAGTGAGCCTACAGCCCTGCCACCTAGATGGGAGCCTGGTCAGCGGGTCTGCTCGGGGTCCCCTCTCCAAAACACCTCCAACCACCGAGTGAGCCTACATCCCTGCCAGCTAGATGGGAGCCTGGTCAGCGGGTCTGCTCGGGGTATCTTCTCCAAAACACCACCAACCACCTAGTGAGCCTATAGCCCTGCCGGCTAGATGGGAGCCTGGTCAGCGGGTCTGCTCGGGGTCTCCTCTCCAAAACACCACCAACCACCGAGTGAGCCTACAGCCCTGCCAGCTAGATGGGAGCCTGGTCAGCGGGTCTGCTCGGGGTTGTTTCTACAAATCACCTCGCCCCTGGTGCCTCACAGGGGTCACCCACACTTCCACCAAAAGAGCACATCGGGATGATAAGCATTTCCAAATAACAATAGAAAGATACTGTGAAGTAGAGTGCTACGGGTAAAATCTCTTCAAATCATCCCCACTCCGGGCTCGCTCGAGAGATACCCCGTCCACATTCTGGAGGTGGTACCCTCCTGACTTTAAGACTTCTTTTATTACAAAAGGACCCTCCCAATTTGGGTTAAGTTTTCCTACAGAGGCTCCTCTACCCGCCGCGTCAACCTTTTTTAGGACCAAATCTCCTTTCGCAAACTGTTTAACCCTTACATGCTTGTCGAAGTACCTCGCCATCCGGCGCTTGACTTCCTCCTGCCGGACCACTGCTAAATCTCGGAGCTCCTCCACGAGATCCAACGAAAGTCTCTGCTCTTCTTCGTTCTCTGTCCTCCATCCTTCGGCTCCTTCCCTTGCAACCACTACTCTTGGCGATGCGACCTCGAACTCGACAGGTATGACGGCCTCTGAGCCATGAGAGAGCTTAAACGGGGTTTCTCCCGTGGCTGTGTTTGGTGTAGTTCTCAAGGCCCACAGTACTGAAGGTAATTGCTCCACCCAGCTTCCTCTCAAATTCTCCACCTTTTTCTTCAACAAATTGACAATGACCTTATTGGCCTCTTCGACCTGTCCGTTACTCCGCGGATGATGAACAGAGGCAAAGCGGAGATCTATCCCCAAACGAATGCAGAAATCCACGAACTCCCTGCTTGCAAATTGGGGTCCATTATCCGTCACAATGGCTAGGGGCAACCCATGCCGGCAGACGATCTCCCCCCAAACGAAGTTCTTGACCACCTGCGAGGTTACCTTAGCCAATGCTTTCACCTCCAGCCATTTTGAAAAGTAATCTACCATGACTATCAGGAACTTCCTTTGGCCACTTGCTTGAGGAAAGGGGCCCACCAGATCTAGCCCCCATATAGCGAATGGCCAGGGAGCCGTGATGGTCCGTAACCTCTGGGCCGGAAGGAGCTGAAGAGGGGCGAACTCCTGGCATTTTTGGCACTTTTTCGCAAACTCCTCTGCATCTCTCCTGAGGGTAGGCCAAAAGTACCCCTGCCTCAGTACCCTCCCTTCTAAAGTCCGGCTCCCCGAGTGACTTCCGCATTCTCCGGAGTGGATCTCTTGCAGAACCCTGGGGACCTCTTCCTCCGACACACACCTGGCCAGCAAACCCGTCAAGGTCTTGCGATATAAAACTCCATCCTTCAATAGGTAGTATGCCGACTTGTATCTGGTACGCTTCTTGTCGAGTTCCGTCGCGGGTAACTGTCCCGATGCCAAAAAGATGATGAAGGGGTCCATCCACGACCTTTGTTGGCACACTTCCATAAGCTCTCCTTCCTCTATGGACGGTCTGAAGAGTTCCGTCACTGTTCCCCCGGCTCGAGGGCCGTGCTTGGCGAGTTGGTCGGCCTTGGTGCTCTCCTCTCTCGGGATGTATTGAATTGAGAAACTTCGGAACCGCCCTATGATGTCCTTGACCTTTCCCAAATACAGCTGGAGGGCTGGCTCCCTTGCCTCGAATTCTCCTTTGATCTGACCTGCCACCACCATGGAGTCCGTCGAGGCCTCAATGTCTTGTATGCCCAGCTCCCGGGCTAACCTAAGCCCTGCTATGACCGCCTCATATTCTGCCTGGTTGTTGGTGACCGAAAAATGAATCTTCAAAGCTTGCTCAATCTGGTTCCCCTCCGGGCTGGTCAAAACCACTCCCCCCCAAAAGAGTTTCTCCCTGACGCTCCATCCACTAACATTTTCCAAGTTGCTCGAGGGGACGCCTCCGCTTCTCGGACCTCAACCACATAGTCTGCCAAGAAATCGGCCACCGCCTGCGCCTTGATGGCGAGCCGTGGAACGAAGACGAGATCAAATTCGCTGAGTTCTATTGACCATTTTGCCAGCCTCCCCGAATGCTCCACCCCGCTCAAGATGTTACGAAGAGGGTGGTCGGTCACCACTCGGATGGAGTGTGCCTGGAAATATGGTCTGAGCTTTCGGGCCGAGATGATGAGCGCAAATGCTAACTTTTCCAGGATGGGGTACCCGAGTTCCGCCTTCTTCAGGACCCTGCTTACGTAATAAATTGGGAATTGTTTCTTTCCTTCTTCACGCACAAGAACCGAGCTTACCGCCTCCATCCCTACCCCCAAATATAGGAACAGGTCTTCGGCTTCCCTTGGTCCCTGGAGTAAGGGCGCCTGGGTAAGCTGCTGCTTTATGGCCTGAAAAGCCATCTCGCACTCCGCGGTCCACTCGAAGCCCTTACCCCCTCGCAGCGTTCGAAAGAAGGGCGAACATCTCTCCCCCGCCCGGGAAAGGAACCTGCTCAGCCCGGCCAACTTTCCGGTGAGACGCTGGACTTCCTTCACATTCCGGGGGGACTCCAGTTCCAGGATTGCTCTCACTTTTTCGGGGTTGGGCTCCACTCCAGATGGAGTGAGTAGATGCCCCAGGAATTTTCCTCTGCTAGCGCCGAAAACGCATTTCAGGGGGTTGAGCCTCATTTTATACTCCCTCAGGGTCTTAAAGGTTTCCTCCAGATCTAGGACATGAGCCCCGAGGTCCTTACTTTTGATCATCAAGTCGTCTACGTAAACCTCGAGATTCCTTCCTCTCTGTTCTCGGAAAATTCGATCCATCATCCTTTGATAGGTTGCGCCCGCATTTTTCAAACCGAAGGGCATCATATTAAAGCAAAAGCACCCATCCTCCGTGACGAAGGTGACGTCCTTAACATCCGGAGGATGCATGCGTATTTGATGGTACCCAGAAAACGCATCCAAGAAACTCATAAAAGGGAAACCGACGGCTGAGTCAACCAGCGCGTCGATTCGGGGCAGCGGATAACAATCCTTGGGGCATGCTTTATTTAAAAGAGAAAAATCTACGCACATCCTCCACTTACCCCCCCCCCCCCCACCCCCCTTTTTTGACCATTACAACATTACTCACCCACCTCGGATACTTACAGGCGGACACAAACCCCGCCTTAAGCAATTTTTCCACCTCCTCTCTAATAGGTCCGGCCATCTTGGAGGCGATGGCCCTCTTCTTCTGTTGTATGGGGAGGGTGTTGGGGTCTATATTGAGGCGGTGACAGGCGACGTCTGCATCGACCCCCGGCATGTCCGCGGCGCTCCACGCGAAGACGTCGATATTGTTTTGCACGCAGGTTCTGACCTTCTCTCGGTCCTCCGGGTTGAGCTCGCCACTGATTTTTATCCTTTCTACTCGGCCTTCCTTGGTGCGTATTTCTACCTCCAGGACCTCCACCGCAGCTTTCAGCCTGGATGGCTCCTCCTCTTCTTCCTGTTCTGCCTGCTTACCCTGCTGCTGGGCTTTGTCTTCTACGTTGGCCACCATTCTCTCTTCCCCCGGCTGCTCCGCCTCCCACTTGCTCGCGCCCTCTTTTTCCTGCCAGGAGGCTCTTCTCTTTTCTGGACGGGTCCCCTCTCCGGGTGATCCGCCCACCTCTTCCGTCTTCCTCTTCTCCTTCCTCCCTTCCTCTTCTCTTTGCCCCACTTCCCCTGCCGCTTCCGTCTCTCCTCCCTCCGCTCCAGCCATTTCTATCTCCTCCCTCATACCCTTGTTCCTTGCCACCTCTCCCTCACCTCCAGCTCTTTCCCTCTCCCTTTCTTCTACCATCTCCATCTCCCCGAACTCCTCTCCTGCCATTCCTTGCTCCTCCGCAGTGCCTCCAACCACTACTACTTCTCCCTCTCCCCCAACACCTTCCTCCTCCCTTTCTTCTGTC